>OZ010790.1:448128590-449328590 GCA_963932465.1 Maratus speciosus | reverse complement strand
AAAAGATAATATTTGTAGTGAAATAATAAATCAGTCGAGAGGAAACAAAAAACTATAATTTTATTTTTTTTAAGAAAGTTATTTATTGCAAGAAATATTATTTATTTAATTTGGGCTTTGCCTCATTCAATAACCATTTGTCTCATTAATTTTATAATCGTAATTTCTTGCAGTTCAGTATCTTAAAAGTTCTGTATAAAAATAATTAAAATATAAATCTGACGACATTGTTTTATGTTCTAAACATGTGAAGACAAAAGTGAAAATTACACCAGGTTTCGTATTCTGTAATATAGAATATAGATTAATAGTGCTCATGTAACCTATTATTTGTTCTATTAAATGGAAATGTTGTATCAGAGGTTAGAATTTTCGAGGGCAAATGTTAAATCAATTGTATGGAATTGTGTAAAAACAAACATCACCATTTTAATTAATTGGTAAATAATTATTAAATATGTTAAGTAGATTAAAACAAAGAATATTTTACTCATGATTTTTCTAAAGATAAAGTAACAATGTTTTTTACTTTTTTAGGAAAGTTAGTTATTGTAAAAAATGCCTTTTTTATGGGGGTTCTGCCTCTTTCAATACCCAGTTGTCTCATTAATTTCATAATCATAATAATTCTAGTTTAGTATCTTAAATTTTCTTTATAAACTTAAAATATAAATCTGACGATATTGCTTTATGCTCTAAACATGTGATTATTTATTCTATTCAATGGAAATGTTGTATCAGGGGTTAGAATTTTGAAGGACAAATGTTTATTAATTGCAATGGAATTTGAAAATAACAAAAATCAGTATTTTAATTAATCAGTAAATATTTATTAAACTATTAAATCTGTTAGATAGATTAAAACAAAGAATGTTTTTCTTGTGATTTTTAGAAATATTTAATATAGAATATAGATTGTAGTGCTCGTGTACACCTATTATTTGTTCTATTAAAAGGAAATGTTGTATTAGAGGTTAGAATTTTCGATTGCAAATGTTAAATTAATTGTCTGGAATTGTGTAATAACAAGAATCAACATTTTAATTAATTAGTAAATAATTATTAAATATGTTAAGTAGATTAAAACAAAGAAAATTTTACCCATGATTTTTTTAAAATATTCAAAGCAACAACGATTTTACCTTTTTTATGAAAGTTACTTATTGTAAAAAGTGCCCTTTTTTATGGGGTGTCTGCCTCCTTCAATACCCAGTAGTCTCATTAATTTCATAATCATAATTCTTGCACTTCAGTATCTTAAATATTCTGTAAAAACTTAATTATAATATAAATCTAACGATATTGCTTTATTTTCTAAAATGTGATTATTTATTCTATTAAATGGAAATGTTGTATCAGAGGTTAGAATTTTCAAGGACAAATGTTAAATTAATTGTATGGAATTTGAAAAAACAAAAATCAGTATTTTAATTAATCAGTAAATATTTATTAAGCTATTAAATCTATTAGATATATTAAAACAACGAATATCTTACTTGTGATTTTTAGAAATATTAAAAGAGATAATGTTTTTACTTTTTTATGAAAGTTGTTTTTTGTAATAAATACATTTTATTTCTTGAGGATTTGCCTCCTTGAGCGATATTGTTTTGTTGTGCCCTTGAACGATATTGCTTTTATTGCTTGCCCATGCTCAGTTGTCTCATTAATTTCAAAATGGTAATTTTCCGCAGTTCAGTATCTTAAATCGTATGTATAAAAATAATTACAACATAAATCCTACGACATTGCTTTATGTTCTAAAGATGTGATGAGAATGTGAAAATGACACCAGATTTCGTATTCTGTAATATAGATTAGTAATACTCGTGGAAACCGTTCCTATTATTTTGCTATTAAGTAGAAATGTGGTATCAGTGGTTAGAATTTTCGAAGACGAAATGCTATATTAACTGTATGGAATTTGAAAATAATAAAAATGAATATTTTAAATAAGCAATAAATATTTATTGAACTATTAAAACTGTTAAATAGATTTAAACAAAGAATATTTTACTTAAGATTTTTAGAAATACTTAAATTAACAATGTTTTCACTTTTTCATGAAAGTTGTTTATTGTAATAAATACATTTTATTTCTTTGGGATTTGCCTCCTTGAATGATATTGCTTTGTTGTGCCCTTGAACGATATTGCTTTGTTGTGCCCTTGAACGATATTGCTTTCATTGCTTGCCCGGTTGTCTCATTAATTTCAAAATGGCAGATTCTTGCAGTTCAGTATTTTAAATCTTCTGCATAAAAATAATTACAACATAAATTCTACGACATTGTTTTATGTTCTAAACATGTGATGAGAATGTGAAAATGACACCAAATTTCGTATTCTGTAGCATAGATAAGTAATACTCGTGGACACCGCTCCTATTATTTATTCTATTAAATAGAAGTGTTGAATCAGTGGTTAGAATTTTTGAAGACGAAATGCTATATTAAGGTATGAAATTTTAATATGATAAAAATGAATATTTTAAATAAGCAATAAATATTTATTAAACTATTAAAACTGTTAAATAGATTTAAACAAAGAATATTTTACTTAAGATGTTTAGAAATACTTAAATTAACAATTTTTTCACTTTTTCATGAAAGTTGTTTATTGTAATAAATACATTTTATTTCTTGGGGATTTGCCTCCTTGAACGATATTGCTTTGTTTTGCCCTTGAACGATATTGCTTTCATTGCTTGCCCGGTTGTCTCATTAATTTCAAAATGGCAATTTCTTGCAGTTCAGTATTTTAAATCTTCTGCCTAAAAATAATTACAACATAAATTCTACGACATTGTTTTATGTTCTAAACATGTGATGAGAATGTGAAAATGACACCAAGTTTCGTATTCTGTAGCATAGATAAGTAATACTCGTGGACACCGCTCCTATTATTTATTCTATTAAATAGAAATGTTGAATCTGTGGTTAGAATTTTCGAAGACGAAATGCTATATTAAGGTATGGAATTTTAATATGATAAAAATGAATATTTTAAATAAGCAGTAAATATTTATTAAACTATTAAAACTGTTAAATAGATTTAAACAAAGAATATTTTACTTAATGTAGATTTTTAGAAATATTTAAAGTAACAATGATTTAACTTTTTTATGAAAGTTTTTTATTGTAAAAAATACTTTTTAATTCATGGGGGCTATGCCTCCTTGTACAATCCAGTTGTCTCACTAATTTTATAATGTTAATTTCTTGCAGTTCTGTATCTTAAATCTTCAGTATAAAAATAATTACAATATAAATCTTACGATATTGTTTTGTGTTCTAAACATGTGATGACAAAAGCAAAAATGTCACCAGATTTCGTATTCTGTAATATAGATTAGTGGTGGCTCATGGACACCATTCCTATTATTTATTCTATTAAATAGAAATGTTGTAAAAACTTTCGAGATAGAATGTTAAATTAGGTGTATGGAATTTGAAAATATTATCAATATTTTGATTAATCATTAAATATTTATTAAACTATTAAATATGTTAAATATGATAGATTAAAACAAAGAATATTTTACTTATGATTTTTAGAAATATTTAAAGTAACAATGATATTATTTTTTTTATTAAAGTTATTTATTGCAAAAAAAAAGCGTTTTATTTCATGGTACTTTACCTCACTGAATACCCAATTGCCTCATTAATTTCATAATCCTCATTTCTTGTAGTTTAGTATCTTAAATCTTCTGTATAAAAACAATATAAATCAATATAAATCCTATGATATTGATTCATGTTCTAAACATGTGATAACAAAAATGAAAATGACACCAGGCTTCATATTCTGTAATATAGATTAGTAATGCTCGTGAACATCGTTCCTATTATTCATTCTATTAAATAGAAAGGTTGTAACAGTGGTTAGAATTTTCGAGGACAAATGTTACATTAATTGCATGGAATTTGCAAATAATGAGAATGAAAATTTTAAATAAACAGTCAATATTTTTTAAACTATTAAAATTATTAGGAGGATTAAAACAAAGAGTATTTTAATCATGATGTTTAGAAATAATAAAAGTTGGCTTATAGCCAACTTTTATATCAAACAATTTACTTTAAACGCTATATAAAATATCGAACAATTTACTTTAAACGCAAGAAAAAGACAAAAAAGGACTATGAAAAAAAGAATTAAACTGAAGGAAAAATATTTAAATTAAATATTTATTTCTTTTTCTATGTGATAATAGAAAGAAATGTTATTGATCCTTATATATCATGCAAAAAGAAGTAAAGTTGTAGATTTGAAATGAATCTATTTTTCTAGTTTTCCCATGAATACACACTCTGCGGCAGAAACTGCCCATCTTGCACCACATCCATGCAAAGCATTGCTGGACACTCGCTGCTGAAACGAACCAAAAAGCCCGATTGGATACTTACTACAATATGTACTAGTTAATCCAGTTTAACCTTCGGTTTTTTATGTAATACTATGTTATGAAAATTAAATATCTACGCTTCATTAAAAGTATTCCATAAAATTTTCCTATCTTAAAAATATTTCATAAAATTTTCCTATCTTAAAAAATATTCCAGTCATTCGTTTACTTAAATTCGTTTCTATTTAGAATGCGCATATTAATATTTTATTTCTGTTTCAAAATCTATTTAAAAAAATATTTCACGTATTATTATTTTCAAGGTCTTCATTTTTTTTTTCAATCTTAAATGCCGATATGAATTCTATTAAAATTATCAGTTAAGTAGCTCTCATTTTTTTTACCTCCCCCCCCCCCCCCTTTTTTTTTCAAAAGCCGGATTCGCGCGCTTTTTGCATTGCTTCATTTTTCTTCCGCGCTTAAAAAAAACGAAAAAAAAAAATCTCTTGTTCGTCTTTCTTATTGGCTGGTGGGTATTGCCGTCAAAATCACTCCGCTTGCAGGTTCTTATTGACGAACATGAATCAGAAGTTAAGATTTTGTGCGTCAGCAGTTGTTTTGAATACTCACGACTGTCAATACCAAACGGTGCTTTCGGAATAGTAGATCATAGCTTATTTTAACATAGTTTAAAATATAGTTATGATGATAGCTACTCAAAGATAAAGCGGTGTAAAGCCGAAAGTATTATTTTATCGTTGTGGCGAATGTTTTACTCTGAATCATATTCCACTGATCTAATAAAGATGTTTTTCATAATGATAACTCTCCCCTTCAATTATGGGGAAACCATATGTTTTCTCGATCCTATGCCAAGCAAACAATGATGGCTGCCTACTTGCTATATTAATATGACGGCTGCTAATTTTATACTAATTATGACGCCTGCAAATTTTATATACTAATAAATTAGTATAAGAGGTGCTGGTCAGAACTCCCAATTACGGAATGGTGTGATCATTATCCGTAGAGCCTTTATAATGGATGCAGAGAGAAATTATTGTGGTATTGCGCAAAGATTGTCGTCATCGTTACAAATATCGTAACATATATTTATACATTTTTATTAGTGTTCGATTTTTTTTTTTGCGTTTTTTGTGAATTACGCGGTATCTGAAGCAAAAAGCACAATAAATAAACATATAAATAAATATTTTTAACGACATTAATAATAACTATCAAACAAAAAGGAAAAATCGATTATTCACTTCTCTACGAAAGTTAATCTTTATTCATTTAATAAAAATGCAGACAAGATTTGAAAAGCTTATGCAAAATATGCTACATAACGTTGTATTTAACATTCAATCTTAGGAAATAGGTGAAAAAAAAAAAAAAAAAAAAAAAAAAAAACATAAATTTATTTATTTATAAAGTGAGAAAAAAATATTATAATGTATCTTTAAATGAATATTTAATGTTACTACCATTGTTAAAACCCTCCGACTGTCTTGGAAAAGGGCAAAGTTGTAATGTTGTATTCTCTTAATTTTGTTTTAAGTGCTAAAAAAAAAAAAAAAATGGTTTTTTGAACATTTTTTTTTTTATATATATATATATATATATATATAAACTTAATAACGAATATGAATGCAATCCTTGGAAGTATTAATCGTTGTTCAATGTATTAAAAATACATTAAATCAATAGAATTATATTACTTTAAATATTGCTTGTATTGCAGTGAAACCTGGAGCTTAGTGAACGTATTAACACGGGCTTGTCAGTGAGGGGGTTATATCTATCTATATATATATTCGATATTATTATGGTCATGGTATAGACGTTTATTTATTTATTTATTGTTAGATTTAGCTTAAATTTCATGTGATATTTTGGGATTATACAAAATTAGTACATGAAAATGAAATTCAAACAAGTTTTATTTGAATTGAAGCTATTTAGAAAATATTTTAAACTTTAATGTTTAAATCAGTCATAATTCAAAATGCATAAAATAATACTACATACAATAAAATAGGAATTGTTTATAAATGCATGCATACAATATGCTTTAGAGAAAAACAGTGAATAACAAGTAGCAAACAATCAAAATTAATGTTATTCTAATTAATAAGTGAATAATTAAAATAGCATGCTACAGTCTATTATTAAAGCTGCATAATTATTCCCTGTTTTGCTTTTTATGATGTTGTGGAAGGCCGGTTTATTATGAAAATGATCGTAACATAGTTCCGGTAGTACAGTACACTGTAATCCATAGCAAACTCCAGTCCAGGTATTATCTGTTTCCTGTAGAGATTCATCAGGCAATAACGTAGTCAAAATTTTCATGGAAAAATCTTTATTCTACGAAAACACAAAAGTCTAAGATGTAAAATTAGTTGTGGCCCCCCACTCTAGCAAATATTAAGCTGTTTACAGTACAAATATCACAGCAAGTCTGTTTCAATCTGCGTAATTTAATACTCCATGAACACATCTGCCTTGAGCCAATACGCCAAGTACAAAATATACGTTGGATAGGGAGATATATTAAAATTTTAACGAGATCGCCAAGTACAGTAACTACATTTGGCCACTTATCAAAAAGAGTTAAATAAAAGGCAAACCTATCATTGTATCCAGAAATATAACGGCAAGGATAATTAATGACCCATATCTATTTACTGGCCGATGTGAAAATGAAATTTATGTGTATTTTAATGCATTTACGAGACGTCAGCAAGCTTAAAATAATTATATGATCTTTAGATTATGTAAACAGATGTGTAAAAAAAGTCGATTAACAAATAAAATATCAATAAAGAATATTTATACGGGGAAAGGAATTGTGCTTAAATTAGAAATAAGAAATAAATCATTTATCTGAATGATAGCTTTTAACAAAAACAATAAAAGAATATTTATGTGGGTATAATGATTGCACTTAAATTAGACCTAAAGAGAAATGATTTTTGAATGCTAGCGTTAAACAAAAGAAAGGGAAATAAATTTTGAAAACAGATTAATTTCGAATACAAATCTAATACAAATATATGGCCTCGCCATACTTCTTTTTTAACAAATCTTCTTGCTTTAATCATAGTTTCTTGCACTTAATATTGTCATTCGGTTATAACATATAGAGTGAGTTCTTTAACATTCAACCCGGGATAAAGAAAACACATAACTTGGGATAAATTTTTATTTACATAATTCCAACAGTCACAAAAAATGTTACAAATCCCCTCCCCACCCCTCACGAATATGAGTCACTTTTGCTGTGTTTAATTTCTCTAATTTTTGTGAAATTCAGTACATTCCCATTAGTGTTGCCAGGTTATGAGGGAGAAACCCCCCATACATTCAAATTTTGAGACAGCCGTGAATCGTATCGGGTATGTACATCCCGTTCACGCAAAACCCAAACATTACAGCTCCAATCCTGTGTGTAGGCCATTAGAAAACTTTTCATATTAAGTCTGGAAATGAATAGTAATCATTAAATCACAGTCAAGAGTAATCATAGTCCTTTAAGCACTACAACATTTGCTTTATTTGATGGTTGATACATGTTCAACAAGCAGGGTTACAAAGCACTGTTTCACAGTCCAATTTCGTAAGAATCTTCTGCCCGAAACAGTCGTGTATTCGAATTTTATTGAATTGGCATACATAAGATAAATATTTCGTGAAAATGAAATATCACGCCAATATTTCGCCAAAAATATAAAAATAAGACACAATTTGGCGAAAACTAAACAAATTTTAATAAAATAAATCTGGTGAGATATATATTATTATTTCATCAAACACTATAATAATACCTTTCAATAAATCAAGAACTCAATCAGTATTTGAGAGTATGAAAGATTCTGTAATCAACTGACAAATTAAATTATTCTTTTTGATTTATAAAATGGTTTTCTTAAAATGAAATTACAAGTTCTCTATGATTAATGCATAACGTAATTTTGAATTACACAAAGAAATGGTACCAATTGATTTATACGGCGTGAGATAATGTTAACAGATTCCTTGAAATGTGTTATTTATGGAGTTACAAAATTATTATTACAGCATAAAGTATTCTAAAAAATAATCTATCACAGGGAAATCAAATGCTTTTATTTACCAAATATGTAACGGTTGCTAAATAATTTACAATAATTTATCTGCCTTTTATTAAAAAAAAAAAAAAAAAAAGAAAGAAAAGAAAATACTAAAAGAAAGAATATTTAATGATAGAAAAAGGATTCTTTTTCAGAAGGAAATGAGTGTCTGATTAAAATAGCTATGTAGTTTAATAATTATTATTTCCTACGGAACTTAAGACGAATATATGTGATTGCCATCACACAGATGTCCGGCGTAAATTGGTACTCCAAACATTATGGACACCAGTATTTTAAAGTAGTTTTCATCACCATATCCAATGGCAGAAGTATCTGCGTTTAAAGATGACGAAATAAACTCTTTGAAATTAGTGGTGCCTGGAGCATTTGGAGGCCCGATTTACGAGGGACACCTGGCAACACTAATCACCATGCGCACTTTAAGGCTAATGTCAGACGAACGTCTTTTTGCACGCATTTTTCCCTACTTATCATCCCTACACATAGCGCATTGTGTAGGGATGACATGTAGGGGAAAAAAGCGTGCAAAAAGACGTTCGTCTGACATTAGCCTAAAGATCGACAATTATTTCTTATTCTGCATCTGGAAATGCATCAGAAAACTTGGTTTGCATACGTTTTGGTACTAGTGAAACGCAAAATGATGCTCAACAAGAAAAAAGGGTGTACGCGTACGAAAACCACGATTACTGACAGCAACATTAACGCGTCCCACACACAACTAAAGACAAGAACAGCGACACCTATGAATAATGTTGGCAGACCGTTCTCCAAGGATCTTTCCTTTCTTTCATTTTAAATTTGTTCGGCTCCATTTTTCGATTTTTTTTTCTTCTCAACCTGTTCTTCCGCTAGAGTCTCGGCATTTGGGACATGGATCGGGCCTTTCTTCCTGGCTTCCGCTAGAGAGTCGGTATAAGAGATGTAAAACAGAAAGGACCGCGGAGGGAACGCGCGCGCCGCGCTACGCGAATTCTGCGGTGGTCGGTCCATCTGCCCTCCCCCGACCGCCTCCTTTTTTTTTTTTTTTTTTTTTTCAACGTGACTTCCGCTAAAGTCTCGGCATTTGGGACATGGGTCTGGACCTTAATTCCATAAATTCCATAAACTGTCATTTTTATTTTTTACTTTTTTTTGCTTTCCATTTTTTATGGATGCTTTAGTTCTTCTTGAAAAATCACCAGAACGAGCCTGTTCCAAGAAAGAAAGAAGTATCAAAATCTAAGCATTTCTTTTAAATTTACTCATTGACATTCCTTAAGTACAAACTCCTTTGCTGAAAACCAGATAATAAAAAATGACAATCTGTGGAAAACCCCTTATCATTCAGCAGCTTTTAGAGAGTAACTAAAAATTCGTTCACTATATCGCCGATATCTTTCTGAATTTTTACGATATTTGACTGGCTTTTTTTAATGAGTTGCTCTATAGTGTTGAATATCAAATCATGGTAAAAATATTTTTTATTGTGCGCGCATGCGCAGATAAAAAATATTTCATTCAACTGCCCATATTTCATCAAATATTTAATATATTTACATTCCAATTACACCATATTATTTCTACTACATTTGTCAAATTTTCTAAATCTGGCGTTAAATTTGATAAAAAACCTGCATGATATAAACAAAAAATATGCAACAAAAATTTTTGTACTTAAAAGAAACCGGTATATTTCCATGAATATACATTCTATTCTTCCACGAATGAATGAATATATTGTGCAGTATCCATATATTCGTAAAGCTATAGTGATAGATCATTTCGTGCATTTTATTTTACAAGGTGATCCGAAACATTATTATTTTCCTTTGATTTTTGGGTGGCTCCCTAATTGTCCTGATCAAATTGCCATTGACAAATATGAAGTACAACGTATTCTTTATAATGCTGATGTTCCAGAAACATCCGACAATATATATCTTTAAATATTCGACAAAATATCTGAAATTGTAAGTGTCCAGTCATAAATGGCCATAAGTGTATAATATTCCTTAAAAGAATTGTTTTATTCTCTAACAGACACAATATCTTTGAGATTCTTGATAGTCAAATAACTTATGAACGGTTTTATTAAAATTTAGATGAATCAAAGAACTAATGAATATTTTATCATTCATAAATTATTTGCGAAGTAAAAATGAATAAAACGTCTTATAAATTTCATTAACTTCACGTTTCTTCATTTCTTGGTTATTGAAGTACTTTTCCACATTCATAAAATATGATAGAAATATTTTGAGCTTAAAACTCCTTCAAATATTTAATTAAAATTATATCATAATGTCTTCAAATTATTACCTTGTTTAGTGAGAGACATTTAATTGGTAGTTACACAATGATATTTAAAAATTATGCATTCCTTCGAGAATAATTTAATTTCGAAATCTGCTTCGATATAGCCATTCAAGATGTATTAGAACTAATAAATTTTCTAACTGCATTTCCAAACACTGTAATGCAAAAAACAGAATATAAAAACTCAAAGACTAATAAAGTCGCAGATTTATTTTTAATAATTTTATTATGATAATAATTTATTATTTGTAATGATTTTTTTAAAGCACAATCTATTGGAGCTGAAAAATTTAAACAAGTTACATGTGATCATAAACATATAATATACTTTTTGATGCTTGTTATATCTTATCAACTGCAATGTAGTCCAGATTATGGAATTTCTTTATTCAAAATTGATATTAATTTCTTGATTAATAATCTCTTTATTTAATCATAGAATGTCTGTCATTAATGAAGCAAAGTTTACTGTTCTGAAATAGTGGTACATATTTTGAATTAAAAACCTGGTAACACTGCAGGTATGGTTAGTGCATATGTGTTCCTAGAAAGTGTATTTTCAAAATGAAATATGAATGTCTGTATAGAAAATACTTTTAGATTATATGCAATGAAGAATAAATCTTTCCGTTCCAAACTATAATATACCTTATTGAATTGTTTTATTCTTTAACAGGCGCAGCATCTTTGAAATTCAAATAAGTTATGAAAGGTTTGATTAAAATTTAGATATAGGATAGAAATAATGAATATTCTATCATGTCATAAATTATATGCAAAGTACAAATGAATAAAACGTCTTATAAATTTCATTAACTTCACATTTCTTTATTTCTTGGTTATTCAAGCGCGTTTCCACATATGACAGAAATACTTTCAGCTTAAAAATTCTTCGAATATTTAATTAAAATTACATCATAAGGTCTTTAGATTATTACCTTGTTCAGTGAGATACATTCACATTGGCAGTTGCACAATGATATTTAAAAATTATGCATTCCTTCGAGAATAATTTAATATCATAATCTGCTTCTATATATCCATTCAAAATGTATTAAAGCTAATAAATTTTCTAACTGCATTTCCCAACACTTCAATGCAGAAAACAGAATATAAAAATTCAAAGGCTAATAAAGTCGCAGTTTCAGTTTTAATAAAATAGTCTTACATAATTTTTTTTGAAAGCATCTTCTTTTACGTCACTAGAATTACAACATAATTTTATTTTATTTATTTTCACAACAGGTTATTCTATCTTTACCGCTAATGTATAATAAGAATGCCTGTTTTATAACTTAATTCTAAACTATAACTTAATTCCAAAACAATTTTTACATGTGGATGATGTAAAGTGATAAAAATATAATCTTGAATCCTTACATTGGTTATATTTCAACTTTTTTGTTCATTAGCAATAACAATTATCATTATTATAGCATTATCATAACAATTATCATTATTATAGCATTATCATAGCATATATCATTATCATTGTTATTATTACGATTATGATTATTATTACGTCATAAAATCAGCCAGTTCTTTGAAAGTATTTTTTTAATGATCTGTTGCATCATGATGCTTAAAAATTAAGCATTCCTTCGAGAATAATTTAATTTCAAAATCTGCCCGATATACTCATTCAAGATGTATTAAAGCTAATAAATTTTAACTGCTAATAAATTAAAACTGCGTTTCCAAACACTGCAATACAGAAAACAGAATGTAAAATTTAAAGGCGAAATATTTAAATAAAAGGGTATTACATAATTTCCTATTTAGAGGCACCATCTTCTCCGTCACTAGAATTACAACATTATTTTATTTTATTTATTTTCACTACAGATTATTCTATCTTTACTGCTAATGAATAATAAGAATGCCTGTTTTATAATTTAAGTATTTCTATGTTTGGAATTCTAAAACAATTTTTATATGTGGAGAATGCAAAGTGATAAAGATGTAAATTTGAAGCTTTACATTGGTTAGATTTCGGCTTTTTTGTTCATTAATAACAACAATGACTATTATTATATCTATCATTGTTATTATTATTCTTATTATTACGTCACAAAATCACTCAGCGCTTTGAAAGTGTTTTTTATTGGCCTGTTACACCATGATATTTAAAAATTATGCTTTCCTTCGAGAATAATTTAATTTCATAATCTGCTTCGATATACCCATTCAAGATGTATTAAAACTAATAAATTTTCTAACTGCATTTCCAAACACTGCGATGTAGAACACAGAATATAAAACTTCAAAGACTAATAAAGTCGCAGTTTCAATTTTAATAAAAGAGTCTTACATAATTTCCTTTTTGAAAGGATCTTTTTCTTCGAGACTAGAATTACAACATTAATTTATTTTATTTATTTTCACTACATGTTATACTTTATTTACCGCTAATGAATAATAAGAATGCCTGTTTTATAACTTACGTATCTCCATATTTGGAATTTTAAAGCAATTTTTACATGTGGAGGATGTAAAGTGATAAAGATAAAATCTTGAAGCCTTACATTGGTTATATTTCAACTTTTTTGTTCATTAATAATAATAATTACTATTATTATAGCTGTCATTATTATTATTATTATTATTATTATTATTATTATTATTATTATTATTATTATTACGTCATAAAACCACCCAGTGCTTTGAAGTCTTTTTTATTGATCTGCTACACCATGTTATTTAAAAATTATGCATTTCTTCGAGAATAATTTAATTCTAAAATCTGTTTCGATATACTCATACAAGATGTATTAAAGCTAATAAATTGTAACTGCTAATAGATTAAAATTGCGTTTCTAAACAATGCAATGCAGAAAACAGAATATAAAATTTAAAGTCTAATAAAGCTGTTTCAAATTTAATAAAAGGGTCTTACATAATATTCTTCTTGAAGGCATCTTCTTCTCCGTGGCTTCAATTACAACATTATTTTATTTTATTTATTTTCACAACAGGTTATTCTATCTTTACCGCTAATGTATAATAAGAATGCCTGTTTTATAACTTAATTCTAAACTATAACTTAATTCCAAAACAATTTTTACATGTGGATGATGTAAAGTGATAAAAATATAATCTTGAAGCCTTACATTGGTTATATTTAAACTTTTTTGTTCATTAACAATAACAATTATCATTATTATAGCATTATCATAACAATTATCATTATTATAGCATTATCATAGCATATATCATTATCATTGTTATTATTACGATTATGATTATTATTACGTCATAAAATCAGCCAGTTCTTTGAAAGTATTTTTTTAATGACCTGTTGCATCATGATGTTTAAAAATTAAGCATTCCTTCGAGAATAATTTAATTTCAAAATCTGCCCGATATACTCATTCAAGATGTATTAAAGCTAATAATTTTTAACTGCTAATAAATTAAAACTGCGTTTCCAAACACTACAATGCAGAAAACAGAATGTAAAATTTAAAGGCTAAAACATTTAAATAAAAGGGTATTACATAATTTCCTATTTAGAGGCACCTTCTTCTCCGTCACTAGAATTACAACATTATTTTATTTTATTTATTTTCACTACAGATTATTCTATCTTTACTGCTAATGAATAATAAGAATGCCTGTTTTATAATTTAAGTATCTCCATGCTTGGAATTCTAAAACAATTTTTGTATGTGGAGAATGCAAAGTGATAAAGATGTAAATTTGAAGCTTTACATTGGTTAGATTTCGGCTTTTTTTTCATTAATAACAACAATGACTATTATTATAGCTATCATTGTTATTATTATTATTATTACGTCACAAAATCACCCAGCGCTTTGAAAGTGTTTTTTATTGGCCTGTTACACCATGATATTTAAAAATTATGCTTTCCTTCGAGAATAATTTAATTTCATAATCTGCTTCGATATACCCATTCAAGATGTATTAAAACTAATAAATTTTCTAACTGCATTTCCAAACACTGCGATGTAGAAAACAGAATATAAAACTTCAAAGACTAATAAAGTCGCAGTTTCAATTTTAATAAAAGAGTCTTACATAATTTCCTTTTTGAAAGCATCTTTTTCTCCGAGACTAGAATTACAACATTAATTTATTTTATTTATTTTCACTACAGGTTATACTTTATTTACCGCTAATGAATAATAATAATGCCTGTTTTATAACTTACGCATCTCCATATTTGGAATTTTAAAGCAATTTTTACATGTGGAGGATGTAAAGTGATAAAGATAAAATCTTGAAGCCTTACATTGGTTATATTTCAACTTTTTTGTTCATTAATAATAATAATTACTATTATTATAGCTGTCAATATTATTATTATTATTATTATTATTATTATTATTATTATTATTATTATTATTATTATTATTATTATTATTATGATTACGTCATAAAACCACCCAGTGCTTTGAAGTCTTTTTTATTGATCTGCTACGCCATGTTATTTAAAAATTATGCATTTCTTCGAGAATAATTTAATTCTAAAATCTGTTTCGATATACTCATACAAGATGTATTAAAGCTAATAAATTGTAACTGCTAATAGATTAAAACTGCGTTTCTAAACACTGCAATGCAGAAAACAGAATATAAAATTTAAAGTCTAATAAAGCTGTTTCAAATTTAATAAAAGGGTCTTACATAATATTCTTCTTGAAGGCATCTTCTTCTCCGTGGCTTCAATTACAAAATTAATTTATTTTATTTATTTTCACTACAGGTTATTCTTTCCTAATTTATTTTATTTATTTTCACTACATGTTAATATTTCTCAATTTATTTTATTTAGTTTCACTACAGGTTATTCTTTCTTTACCGCTAATGAATAATAAGAATGCCTGTTTTATAACTTACGCATCTCTATATTTGGAATTCTGACAATTGATACACCTGGAGGATGGAAACTGATAAAGATGTAAATTTGAAACCTTATATTGGTTATATTTCAGCTTTTTTGTTCATTAATAACAACATTTACTATTATTATAGCTACCGTTGTTATTATTATTATTATTACATCATAAAATCACCCAGCGCTAAGTCTTTTTTATTGACCTGTTACACCATGATATTTAAAAATTACGCATTCCTTCGAGAATAATTTAAGTCCATAAACTGTTTCGATATACCCATTCAAGATGCATTAAATCTAATAGATTTTCTAACTGCGTTTCCAAACACAGCAATGTAGAAAAAGAAATATAAAAATTCAAAGGCTAATAAAGTCGCAGTTTCAAATTTAATAAACGAGTCTTACATAATTTTCTTTTTAAAGGCCCCTTCTTCTTCGAGACTAAAATAAAAACATTAATTAATTTTATTTATTTTCACTACACTGTTAAAAATTTGCAGCATTCTGTCCAGTCATTCGACCGTTTTTTGAAAAAATGGTTTCATAGCCGTAATTTAACTATATTCTGACCATAAAATGGCCAATAATATGGTCAGAATAGTGTTAAATTACGGTTGTGTAACCGTTTTCGATAAAAATGGTCAAATGACTGGACAGAATGCTGCAAATTTTTAACAGTGTACAGGTTATACTTTCTTTACCGCTAACGAATACTAAGAATGCCTGTTTCATAACTTACGCATCTCTATATTTGGAATTCTAAAACAAATTTTACATGTGTAGGATGGAAAGTCATAAATATATCAACTTGAAGCCTTACATGGGCTATATTTCCACCTTTTTTGTTCATTAATAATAACAATTACTATTATTATAGCTATCATTATCATTATTATTATTATTATTATTATTATTATTATTATTATTATTATTATTACGTCATAAAATGACCCAGGGCTTTGGAAACCTTTTTTATTGACCTGTTACACCATGATATTTAAAAATTGCGCCTTCCTTCGAGAATAATTTAATTTCAAAATCTGCTTCGATATACTCATTCATGATGCATTACAGCTAATAAAATTTTAACTGCTAACAGATTAAAACTGCGTTTCTAAACGTTGCACTGCTGAAAACAGAATATAAAATTTAAAGGCTAATAAAGTTGTTTCACTTTTAATAAAAGGGTCTTACATAATTTACTTTTTGAAGGCATCTGCTTCTCCGTCATTACAATTACAACATTAATTTATTTTATTTATTTTCGCTACAGGTTATTCTTTCTTTACCGCTAATGCATAATAATAATACCTGTTTCATAACTTACGCATCTGTATGTTTAGGAATGCTAAAACAATTTTTACATGTAGAGGATGTAAAGTGATAAAGGTATAAATTTGAAGCATTACATTGGTTATATTTCAACTTTTTTGTTCATTATTAATAACAATTAGTATTATTATAGCTATTATTATTATTATTATTATTATTATCATTATTATTATTATTATTATTATTACGTCATAAAATTACCAGCGCTTTGAAAGTCTTTTTTATTGACCTATTGCTCCATGATATTTAAAAATTATGCATTCCTTCGAAAATAATTTAATTTCATAAACTGTTTCGATATACCCATTCAAGATGTATTAAAACTAATAAATTTTCTAACTGCATTTTCAAACACAGCAATGTAGAAAACCGAATATAAAAATTCAAAGACTAATAAAGTCGCAGATTTATTTTTAATAAAAGAGTCTTATGTAATTTCCTGTTTGAAGGCATCTTCTTCTCCGAGACTAGAATTACAACATTAATTTATTTTATCTATTTTCACTATAGTTTAATCTTCATTTACCGCTAATGAATAATAAGAATGCCTGTATTATAAATTACAAATCTCTATGTTTGGAATTATAAGACAATTTTTACATGTGGAGGATGTTAAGTGATAAAGATACACTGTTAAAAAAAATTGGGTGACATTACAGAGAATCTACTGTTAGCTCATTATCTTAAGTCTTATGTAGAATTAGAGAGATTACAAAAGCAGACATTATGTTAAATAACAAAGAAATAATTCTGTAAATTTACTGTAGAATCTGTGAATTTACACCGATAAAGACACAGTCAGATTATTAATGATAATAATTTAATTTATTTTTGGAAGATAGTGAATTTGTTAACTTCGAAGAGCTTGAATTTTGCAAGTGAACGAGAACTTATGTACCATTTGATTTTACAACATTTATTTCTAGCCGACCCGGGAGTAGATCCCGAGTTCTGTAAGTTGGAGGCGAACACCTTACTGATTGTGCTGCAGGAGCTGTTACTACTGTATACAAAGGATGTATTTTATGTTTCAGCGGGAGAAATACTTTAAATTTACATATAATATTACCATTACCAAGCTTCATGCATATACTGAATGAAACAACTGCAAAGATATTGTCGATAAAAATCCCTGCTAAGTCCGCAGAGACGAATTTTTCATTTGTAAAATATTCTAATTTTTAGTAAAAGGATTTTTAAACCAAATTTTCTTCTTTAATTTTGTAATAAAATGGCAATAGAATTTTGAAATTATGTATTTGGAATTACAGGTTAAACAAAGATAAAAATATCTTTAAATAAAGACCTGGAAATCCCTACAGGGAATTTGATATAAGAAAAATGTCCGTAAACTGATGACCGAGAAATTCAATCAAATGCATTTAACCGAAACCTAGTATAAATTTACAGAGTTATCATTTTTTTTCTGTGTTTTTAGACATATTTAACATTGTATAAACTTGAAGCCTTACATTGGTTATATTTCATATTTTTTGCTACATAATAATAATAATAATAATAATAATTATTATTATTATTATTATTATTATTATTATTATTATTATTATTACCGCATAAAATCATCTAGTGCTTTCAAAGTACTTTTTATTGACCTATTACATAATGATATATTAAAAAAATTGCGCGTTATGTCGGAAATAATTGTAATTTTAAAATCTGCCCTCAAAACTCATTCGAAGAATATGAAAATTATTAAATTCTGAAACTGTAATTCCAAACGCAGCAATGCCGACATCATGATACAAAATTCAACGCAAATAGCTTCAGATATTCTGTTTATAATTAAAGCGGCTTATGTTATTTTATATTTGTTTCCACTGCATGCTACCCATTTTCGCCAGTAATAAACAATGAGCATATTTTTTTACGCATCTTTGCATTACAAATTTTAATGTAATCTTAAACTTAATATTCTGGTTATATAATGTTATATAATGGAAGAGATGTAAATTTGATACCTTACATTGAATTTATTACATAAAAGTAACGATAACAATATTAATAATAAAAATAATTAATATTATATGTTGTTGAAATTTGGTAGTACTAGTAGTAGTTCTAATAAATAAAGCATAAAATTGTCATACAGTTATCATATAGTTTAGGAGTGATCTTACTTATCAGTTACTAATTTATGCTTAAAAAGTTTCGAATTAAATTGGAAATAATTGTCATTCCAAAACCTTCCTTTAAAATTTAACAAAAAATATTAAAACTATCAAATTTGAGAATTGAAATTCCGAACTCAGCATAGCAGAAAGTATAGTATAAGAATTGAACACGTAATAAAGTTACAGATCCTGTTTTAATTAGACTTGCCTTTTCTCTTTAAAAATAGCTTCTTTTCCCGAACTAGAATTACATTATTATTTTATTGTACTTATTTCCTCTACGTGTATTTAAAATTTCACCGACAACAAATAATGAAAATGCTTATATTATTTCCTTTGCATCGCTGCATTCAAAATTTTACGTACTTTTTAAATTTAAACTTAATAATAATCTGGAGAAACTATAATTAAAAAGATGTAAATTTGAAACGTTATAATGAGTGTGTGAGGGACTGTACATATGTAACGTTATCAATTCTTTGACAATTTTGAACCTCCTCCCCTCCTTACAATATCATGCGGTATTATTCCTCGACCCCCTCCCCTGAGTTATATCGTTATCAGTGTTTTTGTTTTTTTACTTTTTTTTTCTTTGACTTTCACTTTATAAGTTTGCAATGATATGGTTACACATTTATTATTTACATACTTTACTGATTTAAGTGAAGAGAAAAAGTTAATAATATACCACTGTTATATATCAAATAACTTTATGTAAAATAACACTAAAAAATACTTACTACTTAAAAGTATTTAATAGTAGCTTTTTGTTACATAACGCATTCAATAGGAATACTGTCTTCTTGAACTTGTTCCCTGCACTTATGTAAGCAGAACTTCTTACAACAAAAACAGGTGGACAATATTATTTCCCATTTTTTACTAGTAAACATAACAAGTATCATTTTGAACCTGGTTCCTCTAACAACGAATTATATATGTGCCGGAAGAACAGGAATGGCGAACTTTGGGATATTCCATAAGTTAGAATAAAATGGATTTTTAATCGTTTAATGGTTTTGATAACTTTGTATTTTCACAAAAATAGATAACATATAAAAAAAATAATAACAGACTATATTGATGTAAAAATAAAATTACCAAAAAAAAAAAAAAAAAAAAAGAGAATATTTTGGTTGGATCAAAAATGATATCGACATCAAAAGAAAATCCCCCCTCCCCTAGAGATATCTTACGATATCAAGTCTCAGACCCACTTCACCCCTAAAGTGATAACGTTATATATGTACAACCCCTGACAGCTTACTTATTTCATAATAATAATAATAATAATAATAATAAAAATTCATATACAGTCGAAATCGTTTAATACGACCATGGCTGATACGAGGATGCGGTTAAAACTAGCAATTTTTACGTTAATAACGGCAACGGTTTATTATTTAAACTTATTTTTAAATTTTCACACTTTTTATTAACTACAAAAGCAGTGTCATTTCTAATACGAACATAATATTTATCCATTTCAACCTTATTTTCGTTGAAAAGTAGGACAGAATTAAGAAAGAAATCCCCTTCTTATATCGAATTCGGTTTTCACTCAGCGGTAATATTGCTACATTATACAACATTGTGGCAAAGTGCAATTATTTATCAGTTTACTATTTATCAACTTTACAGAATTTCAACCTCCAAGGAGACTCATCACCAAGGAAAATGAGAAATAATGCTCCGAGTTCTTGAAAGAAAGAAGTATAATGATTTTTCGTATACAGCTCCTCTGTTAAGATTTACTACTGAGCCATGGAAAAAACGAATCATAGAACAAAACCTTTATTTGTTTCTTTATTTAAATCCGGACACTGGGTTATATTAGGACAGAATTAAGAAAGAAATACCCTCTTATCGATTTCGGTTTTCACTCAGCAGTAATATTGCTACATTACAACAGTCGGACAAAGTGTAACAATATATCAGTTTACTGTTAATTAGTTTCACTGAATGTCAACTTTCAAGAAGATTCCCCCCACCGAAAGATAATGCAAAATAATATCCTGAGGTCTTGACAGAAAGAAGCGAAGTATAAGGATTTTTCAAATACAACCACTTTTTAAGATTTACTGCTGAACCATGGAAAAAACGGATCATAGAAGGAAACCTTTATTTATTTCTTTATTTAAATCCGGACACTGGGGAATATTAAGACAGAAGGACACAATAGGAAAGAATTTGGAAAGAAGTCCCCGTCTTATCGATTTCGATTTTCATCACTCAGCGGTGATATTGCTACATTACAACAGTCTGGCAAAGTGTAACAATCTATTAGTTTAGTAGTATTTATCAGTTTTACACAATCTCAACCTTCAAAGAGACCTCCCACCAAAGGAAATGCAAAATAATGCCTTGAGCTCTTGACAGAAAGAAGAGAAATACAAAGATTGCTCAAATACAACCCTTTCTTAAGATTTATTGCTGAGACGGATCATAGAAGAAAACCTTTATTTGTTTCTTTATTTAAATCCGGACACTAGGGGTATATTAGGACAAAAGGACACAGTAGGGCAGAATTAGGAAAGAAGTCCCCGTCTTATCGATTTTGATTTTCACTCAGCGGTGATATTGCTACATTACAACAGTCTGGCAAAGTGTAACAATCTATTAGTTTAGTATTAATCAGTTTTACACAATCTCAACATTCAAAGAGACCTCCCGCCGAAGGAAATGCAAAATAATGACCTAAAGTCTTGACAGAAAGAAGAGAAATATAAGGATTTTCCAAATACATCCCCTTTTACTACTGAGCCATGGAAAAAACGGATCATACAAGAAAACCTTTATTTGTTTCTTTATTTAAATCCGGACACTAGGGTATATTAGGACAGAATTAGGAAAGAAGTTTCCGTCTTATCGATTTTGATTTTCACTCAGCGGTAATTTTTCTACATTACAACAGTCTGGCATAGTGCAACAATATATCAGTTTACTATTTATCAGTATTGCAGAATTTTAACCTTCAAGAAGAATCTCCCAAAGAGGATAATGCATCTCCCAAAGAAGATAATGCAAAATAATGTCCTGAGGTCTTGACAGAAAGAAGAGAAGTATAAAGGTTTTTCAAATACATCACCTTTGTTAGATTTATTACTGAGCCATGGAAAAGGCGGAACATAGAAGAAAATTTTTATTTATTTCTTTACCTAAATCTGGACACTGGGGCATATTAAATAGCTTCTTTGTGTCTCTTACTGTACTATTAAAATGAAAAGAACAGGTAAGAACAATAGCTCGAAAATTGTAGTGACTATTTCTAAGCGAGGTTTCTCGCAACAAGATAAGTGATTAATTACATTACTGTACGTAGTTCATGTCCTTTGGAATTTCTAATCCTTTGAAGCCTTCGTCTTCAGTCCTGTGAGTTTGCCTAAAGAAAAGTTCAGTCTAAATAATATGTTACTCACTAATAGACCGGGAGTCTGCGGCACAGACGATCCCTTCATCGAGTTGACGGCTGAAATTGCAGGATTATACAGAACTCGATTAGCATATTAAAATGCAACTAGTCTGCCAAGTCTTATCTTGGTAGTAGCCACCTACAAACCCGACATTATTAAAATGCAGTAAACCAACGTTATTAGTTGACTGGTAGGTTTATCATTATGTTTTCCTGCTCCCAGTCCTCCATGTTTTCACACCTTTGGATATAGAGCATATGAGGCTTGTCGGGTTCGACTCAAGCTGGCTCCATTGCACACTCTTTGTGGAGCTCCCGGATCTAAAAATTCTCTGTATTGTAAATTTCATTGTGCTATCTCGTCCCTGTATATCGACGATGACTTATAAGCGGGCCTTGTTGTCAAGCACACAAGTCTGATGTATGTGTTCAATAAAACAAGCAAACAAACAATACCTTTGGATACAGGAAAACACAAAGATAAACCTGCCAGTCAACCAATAATATCAGATATGCAGATGGCTTCCACAAAGATATGACTTGGCAGATCAGTTGCATTTTTATATGCTAATCGAGTTCTGTATAATGCTGGAATTTGAGCCGTCAACTGTATGAGGTGCAGCCGCCTCCCGCTGTATAAGGTAAGACTGAACATCTTATGATAACTTTATGACAGTTAGTTAATTTTAGCATTGAGATAATTAGAACAATTAATATTAGTTATTAATTTAATTATGTGTGTGCCTTTAAGATTTTCATTATTTTCGCAAGTATTACAAGTTATGTTAATAAGAGGGCTTTTATAATTTCCTTGCTTATCGTATTAACCGAGTTCGACTGTATTAATAACAAATCCATTTCTAAAAGTATGCTAGTGCAACATATTTTTTAACCAATTTAACTAAGCGTGATATTAAATTTATATCCTGCATAAAATGAAAGTATGTTTCTTCGTTAGCATATAACAGTTTAACGCTAAAGGGAGGTTTCTCTTTGTTAAACTGATCTTATGATTAAACTTTCTTTTTATTTTTTTTACTCTGACCATTCATTTTTCAAATTTGTTAACTCTATAAATGGTCAATCGTTGAGATCGATTAAAAAAAGTTATGATTGAAAAATATTGTTAAAATTCCTTAAAAATCCTTAAATTATAAAAAAAAAACTAATAAGAAAAAAAAAATTGAACAAGGTTTTTCAATGCTAATTTTTTTTTTAAATCATTAAATTTAAAAAGAGAACATCACCTTTTCATGAACATATAAACTGATAAAAAATTCCTTTTACTTAAGTAAGGTGTCACACAAAATACGTACATAAAAAATAAACAACTTGATTGTAAATTGATTTTTATTACAAATTATTATCGAAAATCAATTATAAGAGAATTCATAGAAATCCATACACATAGAGATTTAGTCTGCAATGATACCTTTTCGTTTGTTATTCCAACTTTATGGTTGGAATAGAGGGAGCCACGTAAGCAAACAATCTTAAATCATTACCTTTATTTCTTTTCATGATTGACTATAGGGGGCGGGAATGTGTTAAATGTGTTGTTATTTCACTGCTCGGTGTCATTCGTCTTGATCATGAATTTTTGTGATAATGTTTATGTTTCTAATGAAACCGAAACATGCCGAGTTGTTGATTTGTTTAGATATGTATTTCGTGCGCGCCATGTTTAAGTAAAAGAAAGTTTTTATGAGTTTATAAACATTTTGCAAGCTAATTTCATTCGAAAGTCCATACCCCCCCCCCCCCCCCCTGTTGGATGATGTAAATATTGAAATTGCGCGATATTTAGGAGTAATATAATAGCAATAAAAGGAAAAGTGATAGCACAGTTAGTTGCTAACCTTCGTTATATATTTCAAAAAATAGCAACGCCGTCCAAATGAGATTGCTTTTTTAGCCCACATATCAAAGCTTGAGAGCTAATTTGCCTGCCGGTTCTGTATGCATGTATGTACGTAACGCTATTAGATAACTCTTGATAGAAATATCCGATTTGCTTCATTTTTTTTTCTAGGTTCATTCTGATAAGGCGCTTTCCTGATTAGTTTTGGGGATTCATTGGTTAAGTACAAAGGGGGAACGGGGGCTAATACACCCCTTAATTTAGATAAATGGGTTTTTCTATCCGATTCGCTTCAAATTTGGTATACCGGCTCATTTCGAATAAAGACGCTTCCCTGATGACATTTGGAGGCTCATTGGTTAATTTTAAAGAGGGGAAACGGGGGGGGGAGCGATTCCCCTTAATTTATTTTTCGAGGGGCATTATTCTTTGAAATAAGAGTTTAATATACAGTTAGTGTGAATAGCTTGTGAGCTACTTTTCTTTTTTATTTTACGATTTCTACGGTTGTTCCCGATTTATAACGAGAAAGAAAAAGTCCGTACTGAAAGATATAGGATTTCGTCGCAAATAATAGCAATTATTATTATTACTATTGTGATTATTTTTATTGTTATTATTATTAAATCAGAAATTCTTCATGTTTTTGTGCTGTGCGTTGAGAATAATTTTAATTGGCAGTTACAAAATGATATTTTTAAAATATACATTACTTCGAAAATAATTAGCATTACAAAACTTCTTTGACAATCTCATTCAAGAAACATTAAAACTAAATCATTTTCAAACTGTAATTGAAAACTCAGCGGTGCTGAAAACATGTTATAAAAATTCAATGCTTAACAGAGTCAAAAATTCAGTTTTAATTAAAGTAGCTTGTGTTATTTTCTCTTTGAAGATAACTTCTACTCAGGCAATAAAATTGCAATAATATTTTATTCTACTTATTTCCGCTACATTATACTCATTCTTTCCACCTAATAAATAATGAAAATGGTTATGTTATTTTTGTGCGTATCTTCCTTCGAAAATTAAAATAATTTTAAATTAATTAATATGGCATTGCATCATAGAAAAAGATGCAAATTTGGACTTTTAGATTGAGTTCGTGTTAGCTTGACTTTTTCTTTTTTTATGATGATAATAATAATAGTTATTATTATTATTATTATTATTATTATTATTATTATTATTATTACTGTTGTTGCAATTATTACAATTTGAAATATTTCCTTATTCAAATTATTGTAATTGCTACAATTTAGACAAAGAATAAATGTACATTGATACAGATAAAAAATTTGCAGGTTGTTGTTTAGTTGCTTCTGAAATTATTCGTGAAAATGCTTCTGCTATTATTGCTGATGATAATTATTGTGACAATACAAACAACATTTCCAACAATTTAACTTTGTGAAAGTCTGCACTAAATATTTCAGATATTATATATATTTTGTTGTTATTGTTGTTGTTGTTTAATTCATATTAATTCAAATTGGTCGCATTTTTTCCATCGTTCTATGAGTTGCAAATCACTAAAAAATCACTCGATGAATTCACACTGGATTCATGGCGTGACGGACACTTGAGAGTCATCATGTGACGAATTTAATAAGCCGCATTTTGGTCACTGTCTTAACTTTAATATTTCTGACGACATAATGATGTCAGATCGTTTGGCTTCTATTTAAAAAAATAATTAGTCTTTCTTAAAATTGTGATAAATAATTAAACGGTATGAAGAATGCATTTACAACAAAGTTTTTCGGTATTCGTATACGCATGATATGTAGAGAATCTGATCGCTGAAAAAAATAGTTCAAAATCTATATAAACAATAATCAAATAAACAAGTAATAATAGAATAGAATATTAATAATAGAATAGAATATTGGAAGAATATAAACAATTAAGATTACTTGTTTATATTCGAGGATTACTTGTTTATATTCGTGGATTACTTGTTTATATTCGAGGATTTTTTCCATTTTTCATATGCATTTGTAATTTTCTGTTATACATTCTGATGAAGACTCAGTAAAAGAGTTGAATCATGTAAATATTGATTTTTAATTTACTTTTAATGTGTTTTATAACGTCTTTTAACCCTTAAATGCGGGGTGTTGCTTTTCGGCAACATACCCAATTTAGGCTCTAAAATACTATTAGAATGATATTGAAGCTATACTGCCTAATGTTGCCAATAAAATACATTATTAAAATATTATTAAATCGATTTTCAACATGTAGATGGCAACACTTGTGCTGTTTAAGAATAAAGATAGATTTATTTTTTCAATTGTTGCTACTTGTTATTTTTGTTTTGTTTGGAAGCTTGCGAAATACCCTATTTTGATCTGTAGTGAGCAAGTAAAATTTATTTCTTATTATAGTTCATAAAATTCTTGTGTGTTTAATATTATAGAATTTTAGCAAGGAAAATTATTTTTTCAATTAAAGACCAGTATTGACGATTAGTAACAATCTGTTTTTTAGCCGTAAACCATACTTAAAACAAAATATGATTTTTTAAAGTATTTTTCCTACGATTTATTTAAAACATGAAAGCCGAAAAACATTATTACAATGATTTTTGAAAAGTCAGGCATTTAAGGGTTAAGCAAATAAATATTTTAATATTGTGATATGGTTAATAGTGGACGTAATTTTGACTTATTAATTTTGACTACTCGCACTTATTTACATTTGGGCCTATTATATTTATTCAGATTGTTAGCTTAGCACGAAAATTGATTTCATTAAAAATATCGCATTAGATCATGATTTTAAAAGTTCTCAGATTGACAAGATTATTTGGCAGTTTAATACCCCGCTCAGTCAGGCCAGTGATTTGTTAATAGTTTACCTATCAAATACAGTAGTATGCATTGTGTTCCCGCTTCATATGAAATTTAAAGCAGATCAAGCATTCAGTATAAAATTAGTAGCTTCCCCCCCCCCCCCCCCATACCTGATTCAAATTCTTGGTAATAATATAGATAAAATCTTGAATCTTCAAAAAGCCGGTGTGTATGAAATTCCAATTATCCTCCCAAATAAATAAAGATTGGTTTACATGGGTGAAACTAAAGGAAAAATTTCAGAAAGATTAAAAGAGCACAGCAGGCACATTTTACAATTGAAACTAAATATAGCTCTCGCAAAATTTTGTTTTGCTAATGATGGTAGCAGGGCCTTTGCTGGGCCTTTGATGGGCCTTTGCTGGGCCTTTGCAGGGTTGCCTTTGATGAAGCACGAATCATTATCCCGTGCAAGAATCCACATGTCAACAAAATTTTAGAGACCATTAGGATTATTAAGCTTGGACAACTAACTTGTAACGATAATTTATCCTACAGCCTTCATAAAATATGGCATAATATGTTATAAACTACTTTTTGGAGTCAGTTCAATTTAGCTCCACCCTCTCCTTTTCATCGCTGGGATGGTTTACATCTTGGCTTCGCAATATGTGGCACGGGTCAACTACACAATAGAATTCTCCCCACCTTTTTCATTCAAGAAATTCCTTATATTTGTATAATTTTTTTTCCTTTCTATTATAAGGAATTTTTTGAATGAAAAAAATAATATGTCATGTTTTTAATAGCTTAAAAGTTGTTTTGTCCATTGAACTATAAAGGACAAAATATAAGTATAAAATACAGGCATTACAAAAGGCAGTTATTTCTGTCGATAAAAATTATCTAAAAAAATATTCATCAGTTAAATGCAGCATTTAATGTTATTAAACTCAAGAGAGAAAAACAAAGGCCGCGCACTTGAATTTTATGTTTTATTTTTAAATATGCAAATTTTTTATCAGAGTTCTTGGCAAAGTCTTTAGGTAAGCAGTTTGAAGATTGTGAAATCTTTAGTGGATAAAAATAGATTTTTAAATTTAAGAGAAATTTCAAAAGTTTCTAAGATTTTAGATAAAGAGTATAATTCGAGACAAAAAGATGTAGTTTTGCATCAAAATGGATGCTTTACTAACTCCGCAGTCAAACCTATTCAGACTATCTTCCTTTAATCTCCTCCTAATCTACCCATCTTGACCTTTGGGGAGGAAAATGCAGGAAAAAGTAATTATACCGTGCGGAGCGCAACTATCCCTTATATCTTGTTAGCCTTGGCAACTTCATGACGTTTGGTTCTCGCTCCAGTCAAGTTTTCTGCAGTACTCTGACACATTTTCATCCATTTTTAAAAAATTAGACTTGTGTATCATAACATCTTGAAGACGTTCGCAGATGAAACGTTGATGTTGTTTGTATTTTAATGTGTGTACCTTATAGCATAGTGTATTTCTTTTTAATGCATAATTTTTAATAGTTTATACTATTTCGATATTTAAAACAGAAATGATTGTTTCAATATCCTTTAATAGTTAAAACAAATCCGACTGTTTTGTTTAAAATAATATCTATTTCTCAAATTTAAATACATCTCTTGAATTGCTTTCTTTTATTCCACCAAATTTCAATGAATGTTCACGTCTTAAAAAATCTGTAAATGTTTAATTAAAACAGTATCATAGAAATTGTAATTTATTGTTGCATGTTCGAGATTCACGCGAATTGTCATTTTTACAGCGATATTAAAAAATTAGGAGTTTATCTTTTTTTTAAATAATTGTGATTTCAGTACATGTTTTAATACAGCCATTGGCGAAATATTAAAACAGATGAATTCCGGAAGATCATTCCAAATTGAGAAAATCTTAAAAGAGAATGTATGAGAGAAATATATTGGGTTACAAAATAAGGGATGCTATTTTAATTAAAGAAATGTTATTACTTTCATTTCAAACTTTGAAATGCCAATGTTATTTCAACCTATTTTACACTGAATATTATTCATTCTTTATAGTCAATAACTAATGAATGATACATACGAATTTGTTACGCGAGTCTGCATCCGAAATTCTGCAATAGTTTTAAGGCAATAATTAAGGGAATAGTACTTGGAATAAATATTCTGTTTAGGTTACTATGTATAAACTTTGTTAGAGGTTTTTCGTTTAAAATACGATAGCTTGAGAATTTGAAGCGTTATTTCATTTGCTTATTGCATGTTACAAGTTTGCCCATAAATAATGGCATTTATGAAATTTTCATATGTTAAAATAAATTAATTGTTCTGATAGCATAACAACCTAAAATATTTAAAAAAAAGCTTATAACTCAATGAAAAAAAAGCCGCTTTCATAATTAACTTTCTTTAATGATAAAGCATTAAACCAGTAATTTCTTCAGAATTGCCTCTTAATGCTAAAGAAAAATTTATCCGAAAAACATGAAAAATAAAACTACAAAAAAGAAAAAAAGCGTATTTTTAAAATTAGGCTGGAATACTTCATTTGTCGCAAAAAGAATATATTTTTTTTCAGAATAAAAACATTAACAAATCTATTTGCACGGTTTTATTCAAAGTGCAATTATTTTACTGAAAAATGTTTACAAATTGCACTCAGATTTTCATCACTTCCCAACATATTTGAAACGTGTTTATGAGTTCGGTTTGTCTGTCTGTCTGCCGTCTTTCCGCACTGTAACTCTCGTAAATATATTCTGATTGCCATGAAAATTTTATACGTTATTGATGTTTACAATAACGAGAGTTTCCGGCTATTTTGTTTCTCAAATTTAAATACACGATATGGCCATTAATCACGGGGTACTTTCAATTTTAGACATTTTGTCGAATATTTAGAGATATACATGTCGGATTTTTCTGGAACGTCAAGATTATGAAGAATATGCTTGACTTCATATTTATCAATGGCGATTTGATCAGAAGGACAATTAGAACAAATTTTAACAAAAATCAAAGAAAAATAATAATATTTGCGATCACCCTGTAAAATAAAATGCACGCAATGATCTATCGCTATAGCTTACAAATGTGTGGATACTGTACAATATGTGTATTCATTTGTGGTAAGAATAGCACACATATTCATGGAGACACATCGAATTTTAAAAAAAAGTTCAAAAACATTTAGCAGGTTTTTTATTTATATCATGCAGAGTTTTGAACCAAATTTAACGCCAGTTTCAGAAAATTTGAAAAAAAGTGTAGTAGAAATAATATAGTGCAATTGGAATGTAAATATACTGAACATTTGATGAAATATGAGCAGTTGCATGAGATATTTTTTATCTGCGCATGCGCGCACTATAATTTTTTTTTTTTTTCATGGTTTAATGCTGAACTCTGTGGAGCATCTCATAAAAAATATCTAGTCAAATATCGTGAAAATCGAGAAAGATATCGGTGATATACTGAGATTTTTAGTTGCTCTCTAAAAACTTCTGAATGATAAAGGATTTTCCACAAATTGTCATTTTTTATCAACTGGCTTTCTACAAAGGAGTTTGCGTTTAATGAATCTCAACGAGTAGATTTAGAAGAAATACTTAGATTTTGATACTTTTTTTTCTAGGAATAGGCTCGTTCATAGGTTTTTCATGGTTTTTGGTGAAGAACTAAACTATTAATAAAAAATGAAAATAAAAAATAATTAATAATTAATAACGACAATTTATGGAAAGTTATTTAGCCTTTATCATTTAGCTGTTTTTAGAGAACAACTAAAAATAAGCTAACACTGTTATCGATATCTGTCTGAATTTTTATGATATTCGAATGGCTTTTTTTTGGTTAGTTGCTCCATAGAGTTGACTATTAAATCACGAGAAAAAATTTTTTAATCGTGCACACATGCGCAGATGAAAAAATATTTCATGTAACTGCTCATATTTCATCAAATGTTTAATGTATTTACATTCCAATTACACAATATTATTTCTACTACATGTTCCCAAATTTTCTGAAACTGGCATTAAATTTGGTAAAAAACCCTTTATGATATAAACATAAAACATGCAAGAATTTTTTTAATTAAAAAAATCGATATATCCCCATGAATATACGTGCTATTCTTCACAAATGAATACACATATTGTACAATATCCATATATTCATAAACAATAGCAGTAGATCATTTTGTCCATTTTATTTTACAGGGTGATCCCAAATATTATTATTTTTCTTTGATTTTTGGTTGGCCCACTAATTGTCCTTCTAATCAAATCACCGTTGATGAATAAGAAGTCAAACATATTATTCATAATCCTGAAGTTCCAGAAAAATACGACAAGCATATCTATGTCTATAAATATACGACAAAATGTCTAAAATGGAAAGTGTCCGGTTATTAATGGTCATATAGTATACATTTCTAGAATTGCTTTCTTTTTTTCCATTAAATTTCAGTGAACATTTATGCCTTAAAAAATGTTAAAATGTGTAATTAAAACAGTATCATAAAAATTGTAGTTTATTATTCCATATTCGACAGTCACGAGAATTTTCATTTTCACAGTGATATTAAAAAATTAGTGGATATATACGATACGCTTTCACTAGTATCATATAAACATGTAGATCTTAAGCAACAGCATACCCACATTATGTAACTCAATGAAGAACTCATGGTTTTTGCAGTCGTAAAATCGTGATGGAAGAGTGGAAGGTCAGGCTGCCGTCCATTGGAATGTTTTCCGAAGCATAATAATCGAATCCTTTAGATGCATCAAAACGTTTATTATTCGACCATATAATGCACCAAATTCCTAGTTATATGTGATCCATGTGCGGGTAGTTGCTACGTCGCAAAATGTACCACTAGATGTTACGTATTAGAACAAATGACGAAGATTCAGGAAAAAAGCTCTCTAGGTGGCGTGGTTTAATTAAGCAACTCAATAATCGTAAAAATCTCTCTCTCCTAGCCCATGCAACGGGTTAGATGCTTGCGAAAACTGCATGCGTATAAATACCATACACGTTAAATGACAAATCCCGTACAAGTAGCCGGAAGAACGCGATAAGAGCAGAATACTATATGACTAGCTCCAGGGGGGAGGGGGAAAGGCACGCCTGACGACGATGCGATCTATTTAGCCTCGGCGTCAGAATTATTGCGCAAACAAATGCTGGCGCGAAGCTTGCAAAGAATTGTGGGGAAAAGAACATCATCGAACAATGCTATTAAAACTTTCGAAAGAAAAAGAAAATAGTTTTAGAATAAAATGAAAAAAGTAATTTAATGGGTTTTATAAGATGAGGCGAATGAATTAAGGTTTTTAGACTAATAAAAGAATACGCAGGTTTAAATTCATGAAATAAAAGACAAATGATATTAAGATATTATTAAAGATAGGTAAAAAAAAAAGAAATATGTTAAGAATTTCGAATAGTTTTACTAAGATAAAAGGTTGAAAATTTTTATTATTACATATATATTTTTTGAATATGAATAATCGTAATTTTAATACATGTTTTAATACAGTCGTTGAAGAAATATTAAAACAGATGAATTTCGAAAGTGCATTCCAAATTGAGAAAAGCTTAAAAGAGAATTCTAAGAGAAATGTATTGTGTTACAAAGTAAGGGATCCTATTTTAATTAAAGAAATGTTATTGCTTTCATTTCAAATTTTGAAATGCCAATGTTATTTCAACGTATTTTCCACTGAATATTATTCGTTCTTTATAGTCAATAACTAATGAATGATGCATACAAATTTGTTACGCGGGTCTGCTTTCGAAATTCTAGAATAGTTTTAGGGCAATAATTAAGGGAATGTAACTTGGAATACATATTCGGTTTAAGTTACTATGTATAAACTTTGTTACCGTTATTTTTTCTTTTAAAATACGATGGTTTGAGAATTTCGAACATTATTTCATTTTCTTATTGTATGCTACAAGTTTCCCTCAAAATGTAATATTTATGAAATATTTATTTATGATAAAATAAATTAGTTCTTCTGATCGCATAACCATCTAAAATATTTAAAAGGAAATTTATAACCCATTGAAAAAAGCCGCTTTCATAATTTATTTTCATCAATGATAAATCATTTAAGCAGTAATTTCTTTAGAAGTGCCGCTTTGTGTTAAATATTTTTTTTATCCCAAAAACATGAACTTTAAAATTACAAATAAAATAAATAAATAAATAAATAAATAAAAACCAAGTCGGAAACTATTCGTCAAATAAAAACAATAACATATAAAACATTAACCCTTTATCTACTGAAGGTACTTATAAGTACCGTTAAAATAACTTGTTATAAAATTCATTTAATACATCGATTAGTAGTAATACAGTTTAGGATGAGTTATAGATGCATTACTTTATCTTGTTCCAAAAGTATTTCTAGTTACACAAAACAAAAAAAAATTTAGAAGGATGATTTCTTTTGCCTTTGCATCTTTTCAACTTTCTTGGCGTTGGATGGGGGGGGGAGGGGGAGGGGGATTTTTCAATTCGGAAATATTTCTATAGTTCTATTGTATGAACATTATATTTGTACATTTCGTAATTCTAAAAAATATTAAGATAAATTTTTAAAATAAAAGATTTGAGTGGGGTTGAAAATATTGCACAAAATCCTTCTAAATTCAAATTTAATTAATCCTTCTAAATCCTTCAATCCTTCTAAAATCATTCTAAAATTTATTAAATGATTATGTAAATATTCTAATGTAGTTTCAAAAATTCACGAAAAATGCCTTAGAAGGTAAAATTTTTACGAATTCTTAATTCAGTGCATAAAGGGTTAATTGATGATTAAAAACATTAACAAATTTATTTGAGCGGTTTCATTTAAAGTATTTTTTTTCCCTATAAAATGTACACAAATTGCACTCATATGTTTAATACTTTCCAACGTAGTTGAAAGGTGTTTATGAATTAGGTTTGTCTCTTTGTTTGTCCGCGCTATAAGTTTCGTAAGTATATTTGGATTGCCATGGACATTTTATACTTTAATGATATTTACAATCGATTGCTCGGTACTGAAAATGAAGTTTCTAGTATTCATAGTTCGTCTACAGGGGCATACAAAATAATCCCGTTTCATTATGGACCATGGGGATAAGTCGTTTCCGATAATGCTACAATACTTCAAACATAATGAAATTTTTACGCAACATTCAGGTGCATTTAAAACATGCTTTCTAAAGAGTATAGAACAATTAGAATTTTTAGTTAGTTTACAGGAACGCACAAAAAAATCCATTTCATTAGACTCTACGGAAAAAATAGTTTACGATGCATTTTAATGATGTTATGATGCTTCAAATCTAATGAACTTTAAATGGATAATTCAGGTGCGCTAAAACATATTTTCTATTCATAAGGGAGCGTGTAGAATTTACCTTAATTTACAGAGACGTACGAAATTAATCGATGGCAAGGCGAATTAAGATAAATTTTATTATAACTGTGTTATAATCTATGCGTGATGAACGATTTTTCGTTCTTGTTATGCCATGATGTAAGACATATTGATTGAATGTTAAATGTACATATTGAGGGAATAAAGTACTCTTTCAGATTTTTGCTTTTTTATTTGAGTAATTTATAATATTTTATTGGCTTTTTATTAAATGCTTTGATGAAAAAAAATAATTTAATCAAGTAAAAATGAAATTTTGTAATAAAATTAAAAAAATACATATAATTTTCTAAAAATATTTTAAGAACAATTTAAAATTACGCTACTCTTAGAATTAAAAAAAATTTGAAACATCTTATATTACATTATTTTCTTAGATGTGTGTTCGACAGTTGTAAAGATAAGATTTCCAAAAATTTCATTTGTTTCTGAAAAAATAAATAAAATGTTATGACATATGTAATACCAGATCTGAGAAAATCCCTGGGATTCTAAAGTCATTTAGGTGTTTCTTTCAAACTGATTAATAAACTAGACTTTTTTCTTTAATAAACATAAATTTAAATATGATAAGTCAAGATTAACCGGTTTTGTTTATGGCATTCCCTGTAAAGATTGCGATGGCGTATGTATTGGTTAAACAGTAGATCGATGGAAATTCGCCTGAAAGAACATATTAATCCATGCATTCAAAAATGGTAAACTAAATTGAAAAAATTGTCCAGCGTTCACTTGAAATGGGTCACATCTCGCTGTTTAGGATAGCTTCCATTTTGAAATCGGGATTAAACAATTATCACAGTAGATTGTTCCTAAAAAGTTAGTTTACTCATATAGGATCACGAACGTTGAATGAAGCCTGTTCTATTCCTGCTGAATATACTTTGTTTCTGATAGGATTTTGAATCCCATTAAATAGGCGTAAGTAAGTAATGCAAATTGGGACTTACCCTTTTTCAGGATACTTATCCGTCAACGGTGTAAATCCACATTTTACTTTTAATCCCAAAATGTATTAGTTGGAGATATTATTCACTTTATATTTGAAGAGAATTGTATTCTCCAATGCACCACATTTTATGCCTCCTTTAATTAAAGAAATTCCAGATTATTTCAATAAATGAAAGAAGCGGTAACATTTTAAGTTATTTAATTCACACTATATAGATTGTAAATAAGAGAGCTTTTTCATATGCCTCTTCCTGGGTTAGCTACATTGTTCAGAATGAAAGAAAATGTTTACATTACAAGATATATAATAATAACAATAAATCAGTTCACTGTAGATTATGCGTATAATTTAGCCACTTAACAAGTCATTATCTTTATAGGAATTTCAAGGTTAAATGCATTAGTATGATAAAGAGATTTATGGCTAAATTGAAAATAAGCTACATTGTTTATGTAACTGAAGAAATTAGTTTATTTTTAGCACAGTTATTAATCTTGATGATTTATGTCCATCAGTTTCTAGAAAAACAATCTTAATTTTAACTCTACTTGATGGATGCTGTTGTTGATCTTTCAATTGTTCTCTAGTGATGGGGCATCGCGGTTGCTTGGCGAATCGTATACTACATGTTTTTAATCATTTTATATTTTTATGCATTTTATGTTGAAGTGAACTCAAGTCTCTCTCACTTTACTTGCTTTTTATTAAATTATACATGTAAAAAAATACAGTTAAGGGGATTGATCACTCAGATTCGGATTTTCCCTCACTAATCTAAAGTTTATGGGCATTTGATGCATTCATATTTTTTAAATATTTCCTCGGAAAATTAATATCTTTAACTTCTATTTTTTGTGTACACTTCCTAAAAGATGTCTCTTTTTTTCTTAGTTCTCAAAATATTTCTAAAGTATAAACTTAATTTTATATCTTACTCACAGTTCGCCCGCTTTTAACACGTAAAATATTAAATTCAGCGTAGATTTTAGAAATATTTTTTAAACTAAGAAAAAAAGAGACATCCTTTGAGAAGAGTACACAGAAAAAAGATTTTAAAAATATGAATTTCCCGAGAAGATATTTTAAATATACGAATGCATCAAAAGTCCATAGACTTAACATTACGGAGGAGAATTTCGAAGCTGAGTGACCATCCCCCTTAAATGACTATTTACTTAATATTTGTTTAATAAACTATTTATAATATTGAAAATCTGATTCATTATTCTATTAAATGCACTTTAAGAATATCCATGAAAATACAGAGTGAATTTGAAAAATAACTTCAACTCCATAGTTTACCGCTATGTGGCGATGTAAGAGGTTTTATAACATAGCCATTTTACTAAACCTAGACATTACGTTTGTGTCTATAGCTGCCACTGTTCTGAAATAAATGGAGGTGGAGATGCGTTATTGGGCGCCCTTCATATTAAACAACTTTTTTACAGAATTATGCTGTTAAATGCCATACACTGTAAAAAAAAGGCTGTGATTTTTCCTGCACTTTATGCTGTAATTTTTCAAGCACCGATGCTGCGAAAGCGAATTTAAACAATAAGTAAAGTAAAATTCGAATTATTTTTATTGCGTGCACTACGCAGCCAATGGCAACACGACATTCCCCAGGTTTGAGAAAATGTACAGCATTTTTAAAGGCAGCAGCATGTAAAATTTACAGCAACTGCGTTGGCAGCTGGCGTGCCAGCATCTTTTATTCTAAAATACAGATTTTTTTTTTAATTTTTTTACAGTGTATATGTAGTCTTTTATTAAAAGAAAATACGTTGTTAATATAAGGAGATGAATTAATAAACCAAATTAACTTATTTATACATTTTTATTTATTTTTTATTCTTTTCCTATACCAAACATTCTCAACCAAAATTACGATGGAATAAATTGAATTTGGAGGATTTTCATAATTTGTTAATCATATCATGCATTCATTGGGATATTTTTATGTTTCTAAAACTTTTATTTGCACATTTATGACTCATAAACCTTTTAACTTATGTAATTAGAAAATGTTTTACCTTTCTTAATTCTTCTTGTCTTTCAAAGTCTTATTGGCAGATAGCAATTATAAGCAGAAATTATAAGATACTTCGAAAATAATTTATTATCCTTTCTAGTTTATTACATTAGCTACATTACATTTAGCTAGTTTATTACATTATTGTTAGAGCGATATTAAACATATTCCGTTTGAAATACAAGAAGTCGTAAACTGCAACGCTAAGAGAAAAAAATGAAATATTTGTGCATTTCTTAAAATTCGATATTCATTTGTTGTGCGGCATAGAAACTTTATGAGAATAACATGCTAATATTATGTTGTTGTGGTTGTTTGGTCAAATGTCATTTATTTTTTGCCAGTGATAATTCATTGTTCTAAATTTTAAGAAAAGTTAAAATTCTAATATTCTAGATATTAAATTATGAAAAGTACTTAACGCGTTCACTGCCCCTCATAGAAAATTAAATTGATCACCAGAGTGCCAAACTTAAAAAGACTAATTAAGGCTAGTTGGGGCAACTGGGCCATGATTTTGCAATGTGACTCTGGAGCTTCTGACAATTCAGCTTCAAAAAGCTAATGTTCATTTGAATTAAAGTCTGAACTTCTGTAAATGTGTTCATTTAGGTTCCCTCTATCAGACAGAAATGCTCAAAATTACATTTTAATATTTAAAAATATAAAAATATGCATATTTCATCTTTCTTTCCTCATGGGTCCAGTTGCCCCATAAAAATGGGGTAAGTAGACCAGGAGGGTCTATGTTCCACACACGTTTATTTTCTTTCATATGGGACATCAGATCCTGTTTAAAAAAATTATAAACAACTTAAAATATTTAAACCAGGCAGATCATGTAAATTATATATCAACTAAAGAGCGTTGTAAGGAAACCTTTGCTGTCAACGTGTCTAATAAAACACTAAAAGTGAAAATATTAGATTTATTTATACCAAAAACATAAAAATTAAGTAAGTACTTATGTACTTTAGTATAGTTAATAAATATAAATGTCACATTGGTATTTTAAGGAAAAAAATAGCAAGGCTATGAACAAATGGCTACGTAAGTACTTAAGTACTTTATCTGTATGCAGGAGGCGCCAGGAAAAATAATAGGGAAAATTTTATTGTTCCTATCAGAACCCTTAATGAGTTACCTTCATGATCATTTTATTTAACATACTCTAAAGAAAGGTCCGATGAAGATATTATTTTCAAAATAACAATTGGAACAATAAAAGTTTCCCTATAGAATGCGACCCCTGTTATCGTAGAATTTCAAAGTTTGGCTCTCTCGCTTTCAGGGGCAAGGTACTTGCATTCGTAAAATGTTGAAATAATTTAATGACATCAGTATTTGCAAGAGAATCTATTTGTAAACAAGTAAAAGTATATTTTTGCGTACTTAATAAAGGTGAAATTTTAATTATAAAATTCCGGTGATAGTGTGGCAATTAGGGATTAAAATTATGTGATGGCATCACCGCCTCTCAAGGGGTCAAGAAATTTAGTTTGATACCACCCAATATGCTTTTTTTTTAAATTTTATTACGTAATTATAATAAGGTATTCTATAACTTTCTTTATTGTGAGCAAAAAAACAAAGGAGAAATTTATTTCCCGTAGTAAGAGAAACTAAAAAAAAAATTTATAACTATTGGGGTAACTGGATCTAGCATGTTTCAGTTACCCCAGATACATGTTCCAGTTACCCCATTCTTGAAAATTTTATGGGGTAACTGGGACACCGAGCTTACATTTGAAACATGAAGTAAATATGTATAGACACCTAATAATATTAATGTTGTTATATGCCTAATCTTAAAAAAAAAGATTGTTTAATAAAAGTACTTACAGTATTTTAATAAAAAGCCGAGGAAGTTCAACCATATTGAAGTTGTTTTTAGAAAAAAGAAACGTAAATTTTTGACAACCTATCACAGTAAAGTGATACTTATGACTGAGTTGACACTCGTTGTTTTAGGAAGTAGAGATTAAGGTGCATTGTTCACAAAAGCTAAAACTTAAAAAAAAAAATCAACAGTTTTTTTATAAAATAGCCTATGGTCCAGTTACCTCGTAGGTCCAGTTACTCCAACTAACCTTAATCCTTTCGGGACGAGAGTGTTTTACAGAATTTTAACCGGTTTTTCAAAGTAGAAATTTTTACCTAAATGAATCAGGAAAAGACTCGGATTAAATAAGGTAAAGTTTACAATAAAAAATTGCTGGTGAGAATAAGCAAGGATTCTGAGCACCTTATGCGGCGCGATACCTGTGACCCACGGGTGATACTCGCGGCACAGAAGGAAAATTTTTTGAGACCCACCGGTGATGCTCATGGCAGTGACGTGTTAAGTCTGGAGATAACATTCAATGTGTACTTTTATAATTTCATTGTAAGAGAATGACACTTTAGTTAAAACTATACATCGCTTTTCAATTAATATCGAAAAAAAAATCTGACTAATAATGTATTCAGTTTAAAAAATATATTATTAACAAGTTCACGCCGGCGCCAATATTCATGTTTTTCGCTGTAAGACGGCGCTCGAATTCACATTTGCTTCATCTGGCGGCGCGGTACTGTCACTTATTCAGACACTGTATGTAATGACCCGACCCTCTTATATTTATTGAATCGAACTTGAATATAACAAGCAGAGTTGATTGTGAATAGCTGAAGGTTCATGAGGAGTAAGCAAATTACTTAGAGACATGATTTTATTGACTACATATGTGCGAATTTAATATAAAATGTCTTACACTCTAAAGAAATATGGATAGTATGATATAAATGCCTTTCTGTAAGGTAGAAGCCACGCTTTTAGTCAAAGATATTTTTTCAATGAAAACGAGAATTCTCGTTTCCCGTCGTGAATGCATTAAGTTTAGAATAATGAATTGTTTTTACTACTGAATTTTCGACTATTCAAGTGTGATCCCCCTGTAGTACACGCCGTCTATAACACAGTCGCGTGTGACCCACCTGTAGCACACGCCTTCGATAGAAGGCGTGTGCTACACCTGTAGCACACTCGACACCTGTGGCACACTCGAAAAGAGTGTGACTCACCGATGATGCACGCCGCCGGATGCGACAGTCGAGTGTGACCCACCAGTGATGCACGCCGCCTGATGTGACAGTCGAACGTTACCCACCGATGATGCACGCCGGCGTGAACGTGTTAAGAAGCAAAGAAACATTTAAAAAATTAAGCACGTAAAAAATGAAACCCCATAATATTCCATGAAGAAGGCTTTAGGGTAAAAGCAAACATTTCTGATATTCACAGTACTATATAAATGTTAAGTAATTTGTCAAAAATAGCGTTTGAGTTTATCAAGTGGGCAATTTCTTTCATGCAGGAAAAGATATAGTTGGTTTTTTAAATTATGATAAACAATAAATTCGTTATAGAAGACTACCATAAATAAAAAAAGCATTTCCCGAAAGATGGTAAAATCAGATAAGTAATTCTGTAATAAATTAATAGTATCTGATGATTCAATCATGCTATAAACTATTTCCACGACAGTATTTCCAATATAAAATGTACCGTCTGTCTTCCCCCTATTTCCTTAATTTCATCTGAACGATTTCACATAGACTTGTACTAAAATCAGCAAAATGATTTTATATTCAAAAAATGATTTTTTAAATCAAGCTCTTAAATTTTAATATTATTCATTATGGTTGTTTTGTTTCATGTCGTTTATTAATTGCCATAGAGAAATAATAATTAATAACTGCATTATTTTCAACGCTACTCTAATTTTTTTCAAAAATAATTAAAATTCTAATATCCCAGACAATAAATAATAGAAGAGCAATTGAGTTTCGGCCGTTACATTCAATATGTACTAATAATTTTAGGCGAAACAGAGTTACAATACCAGGGGTCGTACTTGTCCTGAAATTTCAAGACTAGGAAAAGCTTCGGTACCAGTATTTTCTCATAGAAAATCTCTTGTTCAATTAGGCGAAATATCGCGCTAGATTTATTTTTCTTTAAAAAAATACTGTTATTTGCTCTGAAAAATTCACTGAAGCGTACGACACCTGGACAATATTATTTAAATTAATATTTCGTTTCAGAAATAACTGAAGATGGAAATGAAGCTAACTAAAATAGCATTCAATTTAACTAGAGAAAGTCTTACTAAAGAGCAAATAAATTCAAATTTGTGTAAAAAGTAAAGTATACTTCGATATTTTGATTTAAAAGAAGAAAAAAATTCTTAAAACGTTTCATATCCACCCGTAAACTGATAATAAATCAGGAAAAGTAACAACGCTTAAACTTCTAAAAGTGGCTATTTTTTACCATGGAAAAAAAACTACAGTTGCATTTTAAATTTTGATTCGCGAAAAAGAAAGAAAGAAAAACAATGGTTCAGCCATTCGCAGTTCAGAATCCCTCCAAGTTGGAGGAATCCATTCACCTACCATTTCCCAACCATTCCTCAACCCTATCATTCCCAATCTACTATTTCTCAACGCTATCATTCCCAATCTTATTATTTTTCAACCTTATCATTCCCAATCCTACCATTTCCCAACTACATCATTCTCAATCCTACACCATTTTCCAACGGTTTCCACAAACTGACAAAGATTGGCCACCAAACTGGTGCTACTTAGGAAGTAGTTGGATTCTGTAAGAATTTAAAATGACAGTCTTCGAACTTTTAATTTTATTAAAAAAATTTTAAAGTGACTCCCATGTTGTTGTTATCTAGCTTAATATTCTGATGTTTCGGAGTACAATATTCCTAGATGAAGTCTCTAGATCAGCTGTTATATCTGCTGTATCAAGGTCTCTTTAGAAGTCAGAACCATTTTTCCTTACCCCACCATAAAAAAGTTTTGCGAATTAAACTAATGCTTTCAGAATCTCTTTTAAATGCGTTTTTAAATGATATGCAATAATATCCACCAATTACGAGCTGCGGTTTCTTCGGTCCTATCGTTTACTCCAGCGTAAATTTAGCAAAAATAGTATTTTAAAATTAATTAAAAAATACGTATATATATTTTGTAAACGATTGCTTGAATATTAATTGGGATATCATGCATTTAACACAAATATTTCAGCAATTGCATAGCAAACACGAAGCGATTTCTTTCTTTTTGTATCGTTTCCATCATTTTACACCCTACTGTATCAATTGCTTGGATTTTAAACAAGGTAATTAACAAAGTGCAAGTTTCGAGGTATCCAGTGCCAATATTTTCTCTATAAAAAATGTATAAAACAAACACCATTATAATTACTTCCTATTAAGGTACAGTCGTGAAAAAAAAGTACCCCCCTTCCAGTGGCGTGGCGTGAAAATTTTCGGTGGTCATCGCAATTATTTAAGTTTGTGGTGAAAAATTATTAACTCTAAAATTCAATGGTTGAATGTTCAAAAAAGAAACTTTAAATCTTACCTTCACTTATACATGAACTCCAAATGTTCTGCTAAAACTGGATCGTAGAGTTTTAAAAGCTTATTAAGAGTTTTAATATATTGCTTGGTCATCGCCGCATCCAGCGATGACCGGACGCCACGCCACTGCCCCCTTCCTACTAACTCTGTAAGAAATTGTAATAGAAAAAAAATTACAGGTACCAAACGATTGGAAATAAAGTCTACCTTTTATTGATGTATATAAAATTTGCTTCTACAAATCAAAACCAAACCGAACTTTGTTTTTTTTTCAATGGCAACACCTAATTTGACAATATATTTTAAATCTTCGGTTCAAACTTTCCCTAGAAATGAAATTTCAAGTCATTTGGATGATAAGCTTTTGAATTATAAACATTCAAAATTTAGGGCTTCTAATGTTAAATAATAGCCACCTTACTTTATCTTAAGCAGGCGCCACAATCTTTAATAATGGACATATCACTTCAAAGGGAAGCGCCACTCTATACTTTAGGAGAAAGTATGTTTAATGAAACTCTGTACTACAAGACATATTTCTATTTAGAGGATGATTGTACATATTTACATAATTTGGAACTTCAGAAGAAATCAGCTTGGTAAACATTTCATCACATCCCAACCCTCATAAAAACTCCGGGAGGAAAAAATAAAACAAGACCAGCGTACATTTCACACACTCATCATCGAGCGTCGTGAAAATTTCTGCGAAAAACTTACTGCAGGGGATCACGGGAAAATCTGTTTAGTGACTATCGTCTAGTGCTGCCATCTAGTGTAGCAATCTTTAAATATTTGTTACAAAATTACATTTTCATATTTTTTAAATGTCTCCTGAAATTATAATTTTAATGTGATAAGTTTTTTGCTTAATTATTATACCAAAGAGTCCAAACATAAATACATTGAATTTGTAATTTTAATAATATTATAATGGATTATGAATTATGAAAATAATATTCGAAAAAAAATATGAATTGCAACCTACAATTTTTTTTATAGATTTATGTCCTCCTTTATGAAAAATCATACATTTTTATGCACCACAGTACATTATTATTGAAGTAAAATGTTTAATATTCGCTTTCACTATAGAACTTTTTCTAACACAATCAATTTATTTTTGTATTAAGTATAATTTGTGAAATTTTATGTAATATATCATTATTCTAATTATTGCATATTTTAAAAATCAATCATAAAATTTATTTTTAAAAAAATAAACAGAGAATATACTATAGCTAAAAATTAAAAAAATATATATAGCACAGAAAATAAATAATTGCATAATTATCTAAAATGGGAATTTTATTTCTTTATAACACCATACAAATATCTTTCGTAAAGGTAAAAAAAATATATCTATTAGATTACATCTAAATTCTTCTGATCTGTCATTTAAATCAAATTAGAAGAAAATATAGCCGTTATTATTGTTAAAAATATTCTGGAAAAAAATCTCAGAATATAAATACATATTATGACTCACTAAAAAGAAAATATCCGCAAAGTATATTGATTTCAAATATATTTAGAAAGGTTAGCAATGAAACTACATCTGATAAATCACAAATAAAACCACTTCATTTTTTATTTATTTCACAATCGGGTATAACATATTTAATACTTGATTTATATTATTAACATGTTTATTTCATTTTTTGGTATTATTTTCAGTTTTCTTGAGTTAATATATTTTAATGAAATACTGCAAATCATTTATCATATAAATATGAAATTAGATCTTTTATTCGATTTCTGCTTATTTATCGTACATATTTCATTACCCTTATTTCATTTCCCTTAGTAGCGTATTTCATTACTGAAGAAGTAATATTTTTTTAAAAGACAGCTTATAAGAAAAATCTTCCGAAAGATAACTATAAGAACAATAAAGAAATGGCAACTTGAAATTATTCATTAGAATTATCCAGTAAAAATGTTCCAGAAGTTATTCCAAGGTTATATATCTTATATTATTATTATTTTATTTTTTTCAGTTTTTCATGGGTTAAAATATTTTCAGGACTGCCATTGGCGATTATTTTTTGTATTCTATTTATACCACTATTTAAAAATAAACTGTCAAGTGCGTTTATTACTCGCGCTCAGAGAGTTACTTACAATAAATATATGAATTATTAACTGTATTATTAAAAAATCGTTGCTAAAAGAGTAATAAGATTTTGCAAAAAACTATACAACGTGGGGTTGGGTATAGCTGTATATACTAGAAAAGCTTGAATAGGTATACAATAAAAGCTCAAAGAGATACGAATCCTAAATATCACCAAATCTCGCTCTTCTGTAAAACACTTTTTTTAATCTTATCCTAATATGTTTATGATGAACTTAATTCGGTACTGACAATAAAAATTGTGCATATTTGAACTTCATATGACATTTTATAAACAGTTAGTTAGTAATAATCTTTTCTTTTTGCAGTGTACCTAAAACAAAACCCATTTTCAAAGTTTAAACTAGCATTTTGCTAAACACGCTTCGAAAGGGGGTCGCAAAGTTGTAACGCCGCCTTGATCCGTGCCGCGTGTTTCCAGATAGGTTTTTAATTAACTTTTAAAGACATGGGAGGAGTATTGAGCTATACACTCAATGCAAACTAGTCACGAATCCCATAGTATTTATGTTATTAATTCTAATTAAATTAGTCTGTTTTTAACAATTTCCCGTTTATTTCTTTTATACTGCTACTGGGCATTGCATTACCAAAGGTAAATTACCAATCCGTAAAGGTTGTTATCTAGGCTTTAAAAGTTGATGGTACATAGAGTACGCCACCCCTGTCATTATGTATGTCCAACCGTCCAGGCCTTTAAGGGTTAATATATCGCCTAACTACCGACGATTTTTTTCGAAGATCATTATCATCAATGATTTTATACTTCTGCTATTATAGGTAACTCCAGCGCTCCTCAACACCTTTGCAGAATGCCCGGAAATCGAAATTTGTGTGTAACGGAAAAAATGAGATTTTCCCCCAAAACTATGTGACCTAGGGTAATCGCTATAGTTTTCCTGCAAAGTTTAAATTAACGTTTACTACATTTATTTTTTTTCATAATTTTAAGTTTCAGTAGATTCGGAAATAGAGGGGGGGGGGGGATGTTTTTGCAATACATTTTCGACGACGATAGCTCTGAAAATATAATACCTAAAATTAAAAGAAAAGAAGTTTTGAGTTCAGCGTTGCGAAAGCGTTCACATGATACCCTTCTCGATATACAAAGAATTTTTTTTTTCAAGTAACTTAATTAGTCACCTACATTATTCCTGAATATATTTGTGAATGTTTAATAATCTGTAAATATGTGGGTCAATAGTCTTTATTACTTCCCCCAATTTGAACTTTCCGCGTTCCATAGTTTACGAGTTAAATTTCTGTGACAGGCAGACACAGGAGTGTTGTTTTTACTTTTTAAGTACGGAATCCCTTAAAAAAAAAAAAAAAAAAGCACGTTTCTAAGGTGTATGTGAAAATTTTTTGTTCTGAGAAAGTGATGCGGGATAGAACAAAAAATTAGTCGCCAGTGTCAGCCCTATATAATACAAAAATATTGCAAAGGCTCTGTCATATAAATATGACTGAGATATCTTATTCGATTTCTATTTATATTTCGTATTTTCTGTGGTTGACTTCATTAGCTCTAGTAAAATGATTCTTTAATGAAGAAGTATTTATTTTTAGGATCGTAAAATAGCTTATAAGAAAAAATTGGTAATGCTAAAAACTATAAAAAATGGTAGTTTGAAATTATTTATTAGAATTATGCCACACAAAATATTCAAGTAGTTACTTCAAGGTTATGCATCATTATCTTAAGTATAAAAACTTCATATATAATTCTTAATCTTTTATAGCTTTTATAAATTTTCGAATTTTTGATTTTACCTTAAATTTATTGTCATTTACTCTTAAGTAGTTTTAAAGTACACTTTTACTTTTCCCAATCGCTTCATATTATATAAGACATTGAAACAATAGACTGGGTTTTAAGTTGATGACTACTACATGGCTCGCAGTGTTCCTAAAATTTTCACAATTTGTTACCACTCTTTTAAAACGATAATCTTTATTGTATAATTCTATTATACGAGGGTTGGAACTTTAATAGTGACAGCTATTTATTTACATGGAATACAAAAGTGAATCATGTCACCATGTTTTACAGTCCTTCAATATAGTCGCCAGCATTGTGTATAACCCGTTTCCAACGATGTGGAAGTCGCAGAATACCTGTAGCAGCGCTTACTCTGTTGTTAGTTCGAATGGACCGGTCTATTGCCCAGGTGTACTTCTAGAATGTGCAGCACAGTCATGTGCGCAAATCCTGTCTCTCGGGCCAACTCACGAATCTTTTGGCGTAGATCACTGTCACTGTCCATTAGTGTGGCAACAGCATGCAATTCTGCTTCGCTGACACTACAACGGCCTGACCGATGCATGTCTGCCAGATTTTGGTGTCCTTCATTGAAGGCTTTTACCTATCTTGCTACAGTTCTGTAAGGCAATTCAGATTCCAAGCAAGCCTCTTGAAGCCCTAGATAACATTGTCGTGCTGTACGACCTCTGGCACATTCAATTTTTATCCAACTTCATTGTTCTTGTTTTGAAAACATCCTGCCAACACTTACTTTAGACCGCAGGCTAATACAAGGATCAGTTATTCGCGTCACTCCGCATGCGCGTGACGTTGGAAGGACAAGTCTTTTTGCTGAGAGCTAAGGTAGGTATGTAGCTCACGTGTGGTATACGCGACATTCTTTGGTTTTGTTGCGTAGCGTTTTTACAACAGTGTTGCCACTATTAAAGTTCCAACCCTCGTAGATGGTTAAGGAATCTACCACGAAAAATCTTTATTTAAAATACTGGTAGCAAAGTGCGAAAATTTTAGGAACGCTGCGAGGTCTGCTACTAGGTAACCCCTCAATGCTGCTCGACTGCTCAGCACTATTTAGATAAATCCTTATAAAATGTATGCCTGTAAATTAATTAAGGCTACTGATTTTAAGAGATTAGTCGTAGATCATTTTACAAATGATATTTCCCGTTTATATTTCACCACATACTATATTTAATTCTTTTAGTTTTTCTCTATATCATCTCACTAAGCATTAAGGCAAAGCCAAAAATTAAGATATGTGTATTTAGCATGTGGTATGTATTAGTCAGATTTATTCTATTAAAATTGGATCAAGAACATTTTTATGTACACCTTCAAAAGTTACAATGGGTCTATCTTCTCCAAACTTCTATAAATTTGAAGGCCAAATGCAGTTAAATATACTAAGTTTGGCGTGCTATGTTTTTCAAAGAGTATAGAAGTTCTTTTTTTTTCAGTATTGGCGCAAGGCCTGGGTTTACTCTATTCGGTGCGCTTAAGTGTGATCGATGCTAAATTCTGGAGCTCAAGAAGTTAAGACATTTGTAACAAATTTTGTACTGTTGGGTTCGTTTGAAAACAATGCCTTTCATAAGGTATATGACATAACGAAAATAATGTTAGACTGTAGTACAGAAGGTATTACAAAAACCAACAATACGACTATTGAGTGAAAAGTGCTCCTGAGACAATTATAAAAATATATAATTTATAAATCTTTAACTTCTTCACGTCCTTGCCCAAATATGTGTACGTTTAGTTTTGTATAATTATTATTACTGCCAATGATAAAAAGAACAAAAAAATGATAATAACTTATTCCCTACAGCAGCTTCTTTCAAGTACCCCTTCTTAGGCTTTCCATTTCAGATTACCCCCATTTCTAATAAACACGCCCCTTCCCCCTCCCCTCAAAAAGATGACGCAAACATGCTGTTTTTTTATTAGTAATCTTCTTATCACAACTGTATATTTTATTTTTTTAAATCTTGCATTATAAAGTCAATATTTCTTTTTATAATATTAGTCAAACATTAAGAAAAATCAATGGAGCATTAAAAAAATTAATTAAAGAACAAAATCACTCAAATAATAAGTAAACATTTCAAATTAACCCTTTCAAGGGCGGTGGTATGTTTATGAAACCACTTACTTTTAATTCCCAAGTGTCATATTGACACCAGAAATTTCGTGCAAAAATTTTCATTAAAATGAGGAAAGGTTTTCTTTTAATATATGTAAGTGATATAACTTCGCCTATTCGAAAACGAAAATAACGGCTTAGCTGAGGGCGGAGCCACTGACATTGCATTATCAATGAATTATTAGGTATAGTGGGTCTTTTTCCTCCTTTTGAGTGTAAGATATTGGATTTACATATGAGACTAGCTTTGTAATCTAAAATTATCAAATTTCTTTAAATGTTTTTAGTTAAATCATTTTTGTGATTTCCGCCATTACGGTTATTATTGTCACGTACCCCCAGCAGGCTCGCCACGTACCCCAGGTTGGGAACCGCTGCTCTACAGAATCCCTCAGCAAGAGAAATAAAAATTTAATGGTTTGTCTGCTTTTTTTTACAAAAAAATGTCATTTTTTATATAAAAAAAATAAACGTCCACATATGTGACAAAGGGCGTGACGATGTTAAGCGTAAATAAATCTAGACTGACAGAAAAAATACAGTAAATTCTCTATTCAGTGTTATGTAACTTCTAATGTAAAAAATCTAGTCATTTGGTATTAAATGCCAACATATATAAGTAACAATGATATAGGCATAAGTAATTTGGTGTGACGATTCGATTAGTAAATCAACTTACTCAGTATAGTCTTTACACTATGAATAATTGATGATAGCACATATGGCTTGGAAAATTCAAGGTAATCTTTCAGTTTTCGAAACAATTTCGGAATCCTTTTTCTTTCTTTCTTTTTTTTTTCTTTTGAATCTTCAAAAATAATTTTGAGAGAAACTAATTGGAAACTTTTCTAAGCAAAAGCTTGATGAAGTTTACAGATGTATTTCTAAAGTAAAAAAATCTTTACGCTCTCTGAAATTTTGAAAGATACATTTTCGTTATCTTGAGGTTCCCGATTAGTTCTTTTCCTAAACCCTTTCGTAGATAAAGAACCAGCTTTCAGAATCTTGGCTAATTAAGCTGTAGCACTGAAATTTTGTTTATTCTATAAAAAGAAACATTTTATAACTTTTACAATGTCCTAAACATGTAGGGGAAATACGGGTAAAGAAGCAATTGAGGTTAAAGCAACCATTTGAGTTTTTTCAGCTTTATAGTGACTCCGCTACGCAGGAACTAGGCGAAACAGCCGTCACACATTGTGACAGTATCGTCTGCGACTTTGAAGCGGAAGTCTACATTTTTCTAGTCTCTTGATTATAGTTAAATAATGTTTAGTGTTATAATTATTTACTCTTATGCTGTTTGATCAGTGTGAAAAACCCTTTTACATTATCTCTATTTGAAAACGCTAATGGTTGCAAATTAGATGCTAGGCTACAGTTTTTGTAATGGCGTCATTTCGAGCAAAGTGGCCAAATCGAGGTCGAGAAAAATGGATGGCTGATTTACCTGGAAACGATTTTTTATTCTTTGTTCATAACAAAATATTACTCAAAATTATTTTCTTTTAAAGGATTAAGACAGGTAGGGGGCAATAATTTCTACAGAAATAGGCTTAATTTTGACATTTGTAGTCTGTATGTTTGCTGGGGGCACTTGTATTCTTCCATTTGTTATATTGGTATTCATTACTGTTTACTTTATCTTGTAACGATTTAATACATGAAGTATTACGAAACATAATACTTATTCTTAATGTGTGTTACCTTAGCTTGTGTTGATTAAATATAGTACATCCCGAATCAATGTGAGTTGTTCATTTACCTATGCTAGCCTGCTTAACAGGCCTAGGCCATTTTGTAGTTTTTTTTTTTTTTTTTTTTAAAGCAGAGTATACATTTTAAAATATTAAAATAAGAAAGAAAAAATCATGCGTCAAGCATAGATTATGAAACACTTTCCAACACATTCAGAATAATGTAACAAAACTGCACCGCTTAAAAATTAAGATATTCCGTCTAATTCAATCATATAGAAACGCATGACACATTTCGACACCGATTTTCAGCTGTTCCCATCTACAATCAGAAAATTATCCGAATTTTTTCAGCAGCCCTGTATATTATATACAGATTTGTATCTATTAATTAAATGCATGCCAAAATTTAGTTCAATTAAGAAATACATACACTTCATTTGAAAATTCACTTTCAGCAATCTCCTGTAATAAGGAGAATGGTACGTGAATACTTTTGTGCATCCTGTATAGGAGGTATAGAATTTATATGTAATGAGTAACATGGAAAAAATTAGTTAAATTTAAAAGCGCATACCGAATTTTAAAACTTACACTCCAGCAATTATTACTCAAAGGCAGTACTGTAACCGATTTCTTTTGTGTGTCCCTGTAACTGGATAAAAAAATAGTATGAATGCCCTGTTCTAACGTGATCGTAGTGAAATTCAGGGATTTATATCAGTTTCAATACATCTGAAACAGTGTAATGCCATTAAATTACTCTGCAAACGATTTTTCTCCATGTACCATAATGCAATGGAATTCTTCTGAGTGTCCTGTAAATGAGCTACAGTCCTCCCCACTTAGTCGGGTCACGGATAATCGAATACCCCGCTAATTCGAATATAATCTTTCGGAACCTAATTTATTCCTATTTGCTGTATGTTATTATTGCCCGCTTAAACCAAGTACCTTTTACGAACGTCCCCGCTTAATCGAATAACAACTGTGTGACCGATGTTTGAAAATAGACGCGGAAACCACGTTTCAGCTGGAACTTCCTTTCACTTTTTGTCATTTTCGGTTCCTTTAGGCTTAAAAAATTTTTCCGTTCTTCCTGCAATGGTTTCGGCCAGCAGGTGTATAATGGACAGGTCAAATGATTTCCCACATGGATCTCCCTACCATCACCTAGCTGTTAACCAGACTTTAATGGCAATGCGCCGTCACTCGAGATGGTAGTTGTAATATTTTGCACTCATTCGAAAAATAACTCGATATTTATTCCTTTAACATTCCACTTAAACAAACCACTTTCAACAATTTTTTTAAGGCAGTATAAGTAACGTAAATTAGAAGTAGCAAAGTTTTGACCAAATTCAAACGAGCTGCATTAAGTGTGATGTAAACCATATAAATGTATGTACTGACATTAAATTAATATGTATTTACTTTATATTAGCATTTGTATTTATTTTAGTTTATGTTATTCTGTTAACGATTTATTATGTTGTTAATTAAATATACCGTAAATGGTTATTTTGCCTTTTTACTACGCATTAAATATTGCAGTTATGATTCCCCGTTTAATCAAATAGTCCGCTTAATCGAATATTATTTTTGGAACCGTCGAAATTCGTTTAAACGGGGACGACTGTATCAATCCTACATACTTCATGTACAATACCAAACATGCTTTGGTGACCCTTAATAACCTGTATCAATTGCAAGAAAACCCGAGTATATTTACGGGAGTTAGAGCGTGGATAGACGGACAGACAAACCGAATGCATAAACACTTTCAACTTTATTGGAAAATGTTAAAAAAGTAAAATGGAAATTGAAACTACAGTTATTATAGCTACTATTGATATTTGTTTCTAGAATTTTACTGATTACAAAGATATAAAAAATCATTAAATCTTAGAATGGCTGCTTTGCCCGTCCTTCCACTACTTTTCATTGCATTCATATTTTGTTAGTAATAGTTTGTTTAGTAAAGTATAATTACTGCTACATTATTTTTATTTATTATTCTCCTTTATTCCATTACTTAAGGGAAATAAATATTAAGAATATTTAAATTATGCTAAATTCATAATAATGTACTAGTGATTCGGAAAAATCTCTATTCTGCCCTAAGCACAAAAGTAATTTTGCAGTTATCAAGTTTAATTCGAAGAAATCGGAATAATTAATTTACGAGAATAAGCCATTCAATCACACAATTCAAGTTTATTCAATTATTTCATTAGCATTCATTGAAATGCGATAAATTTCTCTTTGGAATTCAGGATTTATTTTACTTAGTGATCAATTGATCGAAAATTTCAACGGTTAATCATTAAAACTGAAGATAAAAAGTCTAATTGTTTAATTAACTTCATTCTATCAATTGAAATTAGCCACCGTCAGTTTAGTAAAGTATAAAACAAATTTAAATGTTTTCTTAAAAAAGGCTACGTCAGATTAATTGAAAAATATTCAATGTTTTCTTTCTATATAAATACTACTGATGTGGAAGTTTGTTTTACTTAAATGCATCCAGACAGATTTTTTTATTTTTTGAAAACTTAAATTTTGGATCTATGGTGTGATTAATTATTGTTAAACTTGAAGTAGTGGGATTAATTAACCCGTTGGGGACGAACGTCATTTATACGTGCCGCATAAGGTGCTCAGAATGCTTGATTATTCCTACCAGTTATTTTTTATAGTAAATTTTGCCTTATTTAATCAGGACATTTCTCCCGATTAAATTACTATGCATTAAGAACTACTCGGCTGATCACTTTCGATTGGAAGTAAGCAAGAACATTACGACTCTCGTAGGCATTCCAAAGATATCTGCATTGGTTCATTGGCTCAGGCAAAAAATTTCTGTTTTGAAAAACCGGTGATAAAAGATTAAAAATTCTGTAAAAGACGCTTGTTGCGAAGGGGTTATTCAGGCAGATTGTCAAAATTCAAATACTGTTGTGGCCGTAGATTTGTAAGGGAAAAGATAGTGGCTTGCGTTTCATAAAGTTAATAACAGCAGCTTCTTATCCTAAGTAATGCTAAAGAAACAACACAAGTCAAGAGAACTATTAAATCCATGGAACTTTTTTTGATAGTTGCAAAGAAGACAATAACATCGTGAAAATAGGAAATAAAGCCTTTGTGCAACAATATTAAAAAGCAGAAAAACCACGTTTAAAATGCACAAATAATACATGAGAAGCAGCAAACAGCTGTTTCGAATCTACTAACGAGATGTTCTAGCGACAATCTACTAGCCACAATCTCGCTAGTAGATTCGAAATAGCTGTTTGCTCTTTTTCATGTATTATTTGTGCATTTTAAACGTTGTTTTTTCTGCTTCTTAATAACATCGTGGGATGATCCCCTTACACCAGTAACATCTCGACTTCACACATCTAAGGCAATTTAAGAAGTGATTACAAAATTTTACGTATCGAGCCACAAAATAAATCAAACCAAAAGCCGTTAGACTTGTTACATATAAAATTAAAAATATATAGACCCCCAAACGACTATTAGATTTGGTAATTAATAATGAATTAAAACGATTGATAATGGTTAAAAGAATTGAGCAATACATCCTTCAAATTATTTACATAAACTAGCGCCAGAAAATGATTTCATCTGTAATAAGTCAACATATTAATTATTTTGTTTATATCAAACTGGCAGATGTTTAATTTATATCTTAAAAATTATATAAAGACTAGCGAATATGCAAGGCATATTTAAATTAGAAATGAAAGTGGAGCTAATATCAAGATTTATTTTAGACCGGAAATAAATATATTATTATGATTACATCTGCATTATTAATTGCTGTCATTTGCAAAAAGATGTATTTAATTTTATTTGATTAAGAAGCTTTTTAGATGAGATTAAAAAAAATCAAATTAAAATAGACAGTACACGAATAAATTTTAAATTTATGCCCACTTAATTGAAATATAGGAATATAATTTAGGGCAGCGGTTCCCAACCTATGTGTCACGATCCACTGGTGGTTCGCGGCGGGTGTTTTGGTGGACGCGGAACAATCGAGGTTTATAACAAAAATATATCTTTTATTTCATCTCTTTAACAAATATAACAATTTAAACAACAATTAATATTTGAAGGGAATTTTTTTAAATTCCTTCTGGATGAATTTATGAGCAAAATATCCAAAAATTTCTAAATTAACTACAGCGGTAGCCAAAATTGTGGACATTTTTTTATATTTTGATGTTTTATAACTTTGTGTGCTTATAGAACATATTAATTTTCACTTAAATACAAATGTTTATGTATCAAATTCAAGGAAATTTAATTTAGAATTTAATGAAAAAAAAAAAACAGAATTAAAATAGCTGCATTACAAAAAAAGTTACACCTACTTTAGTTTAAAATTCAAACACAATTAGTCATAAATGCTGAAGTATATTATAATAAAAGCTTCCTAGCCAATCACAATGACTGTTCTGAGAACCAATCAAATGTTAGTAACTAAACTGTAGTATGTTTTGATTTGTAAAAGCAGTATTTTGCTGGAATTAATTTTGCAGAAGGGTGAATACTAGCGTAAGTAAGTAGAATAATGTTTTTTAAAAATATTTCTATTTTTTTTATTTATGCAAATAAGTTAAACAATGTCATGAACAACAAGAACTGATGGGACACCTACAAAAAGAAGCAGAATTGTCATATTGAGAGACAATGGTCTCTCTTACGCTGAATTTGCAAGGCAGGTTAGTGGATCAGTCACTTTATCTGGCGTACGAAAGTTGTGCTTACGGTATGAAGAAACTAAATCAGTGATAAATAAGGCAAGATCAGGCCGAAAAAATGCACATGTACATCTGACGATAGATAAAAAGGATATGCCTCAAAGAAAGAAGAATTTCCTCTGATTCTGTTAGATGTGAAATGAATGCAAAGGGTACTTCAGTTAGTTCAAGAACAATAAGGAGAAGATTAGCAGGTTATGAGCTGAAAGGTAGAATTCTGAGGAAAAAGACATTTTTAAATTTTCAGCAACGCACGAAACGAGTTTATTGGGCAAAAGAACACATTAATTGGTCAGAAAATCAGCGGAAGCACATAATCTGGAGCGATAAGAGTAAAATATTGCTCTTTGGTAGTGATGGGCGAAAATTTGTGAACGTAGAATACAGGAAGAGTTGCATCTTGATTGCATTGAAGCAACTACAAAGAACCCAACAATGTTCATGATTTGGGTCTGTATGTCTGCAGATGGTTTGGGTCGCATTCAAGGGATTGATAGCATTCTGAATGAAAAAAATGCATCGAAACTGACCTGGAACCAAAATTGATACCTTCCATCAGGGATCTCTTCCCAAATAAAGCACCATTTATCTTTCAGAAGGATTCAGCTCCATGCCATAAGGCGAAAATATACAAAGAATGGTTTAAAAATAAAAGCATACAATTATTACCCTGGCCAGGAAGCAGCCCTAATCTGAATCCAATAGAAAATTTATGGCGACGTTTGAAAATCCTTGTACAAAAAAATCGTCGGTCTAATAAAACGCAACTTATTGAAGCTATAGTTGATTCTTGGCTTCATGTGATAAAAAAGGATGAACTCCAAACACTAGATCTCTCAAGGAAAAGATGCTGTGAAGCTGTAATAAAAACAAGGGTTTTCTACTAAATATTGAATGCGTAAGTGTAACTTTAAAATACAATGAAATCTAAGATAGATCTTATTTTTTGTAAGCGTAACTTTTTTTTGTAATGCAGATATTTTAATTATGTTTTTTTTATTAAATTCTACATTAAATTTCCTTGAATTTGATATATAAACATTGGTATTTAAGTGAAATTTATTATATTCTTCAAGCACACAAAGTTATAAAACATGAAAATTTCAAAAAATGTCCACAATTTTGGCCAACGCTGTATGTGTAGAAAATGACTTAAGGTTAAAATTAACTGGTTTTAACCCTGATATAGATGCACTCATCGGTAAACACCGGTGCCAAAATTCTCACTTATTATAAAGTTATCTTTTGATATTAAGTAAGTTTGTGTGCTGTTCTAATTATTATTCCACTTACAAACATTGGGATTACAAATTCTTGTTTTTGTCATAGTGTATCCTTTGTATGAAAATTTGCCTTTGTCGTAGTATAGGATAGCCGATACCTTATAGATGTCATACAACAATTACTATACTGATATACATCCTTATATTAGGTGGGTCACGAAAAAATGTTTTACTTAAAGATAGGTCGCGTACCAATAAAAGTTGGGAGCCACTGATTTAGGAAACAAACTATTATTGATAACAGTAGAACCCCGTTTATCCGAATCCCGGTTATCTGAAAATCGGTTTAACCGAAAGACCTTAAAATACCTTTAAGTCCTTTTTAAATGTGAAAAATTTTATTGTCAACACTATTTTTACCAATGTCAAATGACACCTTTAAACATATTTTGATTTATGATTACTATTTTATTTGTAAGTTTTAGATCAAAGCAATTCCGAAGGATTTTTAATATATTGAGCAGTTGTTTTAATAATTAGCTATAAAAATTACAAGCAAAATAAGTAAAAATCAAATATTTAAAACGGGTTATGGGACATTGGTAGAAATAATGTTAAAAAGCATGTTCTTTATGAAATAAATAAACAAAGTCACCTTATTTATTTGGCCCATTGCGTAATTTGGGGCACTGTATTAGACAGACACGTACGACACTTTTTTTTTTTTTTTTTTTTTTTTACAAAATATATTGTGATTTTTATGCTGTTGGAGCAACTTATAATTTTGGTTTGCCATTCAGGGTGCTTTGAATATGGCACCACAACATTTTTATTACTACGATGTTCTAAATTACGATCACAGCTTTTCATCAAACAAGTTTTCATCATATCGAAGTCTATGAAACCCCGGTTATCCGAAAATTCCTATAGAACCCCGGTTAACCGAAAATGCTTTGGTCCCATGCTTTTCGGATAACCGGGGTTTTACTGCATATTAAATCACCAATATATGATTTTACATTGTAGGATCACATATTGAAACAAAAATAAAATACTTTTGTTTGGAAATATCTAATACGTAGCGATACAAATTTAACAGAAGGTCTGTAGTACATTTACCATATTTTGTATACATAGTACAGATCAGTAACGCCTACTTATATGGACCCATGGGGCGCGAACCCACCCAGTAATTTGATCATTCCGCCTAACCAATTCCAATTGATTTAATTTATAATAAGTTTTTTAATTATTTAATCACTGAAATGAAATTCGGTTTTATTAACGTTCTCAAAATAGTTTTGTTTGAAAAATAGTAAGGACATAAATTCGATTTACGGGAGCATGGAAAACTCCTTCAGCGGATGTATAGTTCGATTTCTCACGGAAACAAATTTCCTGCATATTTTGCCATCTGTTTTGATGCCTTGATTAATAAAGCCATTAGGTGTCTAAAATGTATGCTTTTCTTGACATTTAGTTTTTTGTACTTTCAATAGTTAGCAATTCTAATGTTATTTAAAATAAATATTAATGCATTTATATGGAAGAACTTATAAGAATATAATTAAATAAAATTATTTATAAAATTATAATTAAATTATAATAATTTAAAAATTTGCTTTGTAAAACATAATTTAATTTCGAATTATCATCTTTGGTCATTCTCTCCTCGTCCTTCTCTCTCCATACACATACACACCAAGGGAAAAAAAATTATGTTATTTTACTCAAAAATTTTTGAGTCCACCCAATATTTTAGAAAAGTTGCCACTACTTGTACAGATAAAATAGATCGAAATGTGTGTTGAATAATAAAGAGAATGCATCAGGTTATTTTAAGCACTAGAATAAAAAATGTAAACAGCATATAAAAATTCCGGATGTGAAAGAGTGCATTTAGGATTGCCAAACAGCAAGAAAAATGAAAAGTTCAGAATTGGAACATTTCATAGAATTTCTACAAACTACAGCTTTTGTCAGTCCATTTTTGATTTTTCTCATATTTTGTATGCATTGAAATCCATGTACAAAATAAGCTAAAATTTACCTGCTAAAAGAAATTTATCCGAAACACCTTTTTGATTTTGAGTGTGGAGTCGAGGGGTTCAATAATAATTAAATTTAAAAAATCAAAAAACCCGACTGCGTAAAAAGCGAACTAATTGATTATTTCTCACCAATGCGAAACGATTTTTTATATTACTTACCTATTTTTTTTATTTACTTGTACTGAGACTTTTAAGTTGTGTTTAATTGTTAGTTCCTATCTATTAACACTGTTTTGATGAGGCCTATGAAGCTCTATGATGTCTATGAATGTTAGAGTTGCAGTAAAGCTAGAGATCCTACCTAGACAACTTCCAGGTTGTGTAATATTTAAACGGAGCTTCTAACTGTAAAATAGTCAATGAAACATCGTCTTCATTTTGAAAGACCTATCCAATGATATGCCACTCAATAGGGTGCGTAAAAAACTTTTTTCGTCTCTACCGCCAGTTTCTATTTTATGGCCGCCATTTTGAATTTATAAAAACAAAACCTAGCCAATAACCATTGAACGGTTAAGACGAATCGATAGAGACCTCATTCATTAAAATCCACCCAGCCGTTGGGATGTTTCGAGGGTATAAAGAAATACACATACCCAGATACGCGTGAAACACATAACCCTTCTTGGCAGTTGGGTAAAAAGCTTGATTTTGCACGTTTTTACAAAATTCAAAGCAATTTTTTTTAATCTACCGAAATATAGGTCAAAATACTACTTTTTGAAACATTTTTCTTATGAAGGGAAAAAGATAATAGGTAATTAAAGGTAGTAACCTTTAAACCAAAAAACACAAACCATTTTTTTTTTTGGCATTTCAAATGCTAAACTGATCGAAGGGTAAAAGCTAACTGAGGTCTTTGATCTATTTACATACGTTTGTTTCAGCGTTATAGCAGTTTCAGACATCACAACACCATCTATCGGTGATATTTAAAACTAAAATAGTTACCGCATTACAGATTTTAAAATTTCAACTATAACCATTTCACTATGCCAATACCTTTTTCCCCCATATTTTGCATGTAAAGAAACCCAGATACGAAATAAGCTTAAATTTATGTGGAAAAAAAATTCAAATCTTAAAAATGTTTTTGATTATAGAGTGTGGGGGATAGGGGTTCAAAAAGTGTGATTTTGCACGTTTTTAGAAAATTCAAAGCACTTTCTTTTTAATCTATCAAAAAATTTGTCTAAATGCCACTTTTTGACACATATTTCTCAAGAAGGAAAAACAAGATAATAGGTAATTAAAGGTAATAACCTGTAAATCGAAAACACAAACCATTTTTTCGCGTTTGAAATGTTTACTGATTAAAGGTTAACAACTGAGTGAACTTTTATCCATTTACATACGTTTGTTTCGGCGTTCTAGCAATTTGAGACATTCCAACTCTGTCTATCAATGATATTTAAAACTAAAAAAGAACCGCAGTAAAGATTTTACAACTTCAACTATGACCAATATTTTGTTACTGAATTTTAAAAACGTTCAACTTATTCATAAATTCTATAGATTTTGTATAAAAGATTTTGTACATTTACTTTTAGAACTACTTTCTATCAGTTCATTAAGCATGTCCGCTTGACTGAATGGGGGAGAAATATAAGCATCCGAAAGGGAAAGTAGTTGTTAAATTATAGGAATTGTTGAATTTCAATAAGATATTCCGAAGAATTTCATCAAAATTATTTTCCACTAAATAAACACAAGTTGTTTAATCATAGTGCAATTTAATCTTTCAAAAGAATTTTCCCACACAGGATGATTTCTTGTGGAAATTAATTAATTCCATTAATGTTTGTTCGATTACACGAGGTTACGTTTCTCGAGATATACGCAGATCACATTATTAATGTTAAAATGTTCCATAAATATACTATTTTGAGCAGAATTCGTGGAATCTTTAGGTATAAATGTTTTTGCATAGGTTAAGTTCTTTTTTAAACTTTTAAATACTTATTAAACACCAAGTAATTTAATACTTCTAAATCATTTTTCCAGACATGAGGACATCTTGCGCAAAATAATTAATTTCATTAATGATCTTTGGATCCTTACGTTACAGTTTTTCGGATTAATGTTACAATTTCGTAAAATATGCGATTTTGCAATGATTCTAGAAATCACGGGATATGATGATATAACGATTTACTCTGTATGAAGCATTAGTTGTGAGGCATATTTTCATAATTACAATGTAATGAGATTTTTATATGCTGTAGTCATCATTACATAAATTCCATGAGCTTATTAATTTTATTATTAAATGGTTCCATCAATAATATACACCTTTTTTAAAAGGAATTAATGATGCTTAGAAGCAAAATATTTGATTATTATAATAGTCGTATGCAGAATTTCTATTAAGGGAAGTGGGAATACTTACCATCTGCCGCGAAAAACAGTTAATTTTAAAAAGAAAAAAAAAGAACAGAAAATGATTTTCAAAAATATTACCTAATTTTACAAAGTTCAGGACGTCTCCCACCTAGGGAATTTTGGTTTTTAGTTGGTTAACCTGTTTGGAATTTTCTTTAAATTCGAAAATTCTGAAAAAAAGAATTTTTGTTTTAAGTGATCACGAAATGTGTGAAATTATATAAAGCAAAAATTATTACTGAGAATTCCTGGTATGAATTGGAAATATTTTAATTAAAAATAAGCCATATTGTCCTAACCCTGCTTCCATCTAAATCTGTGGAAAAGGATTTATATTCAAATGCAATACTTAAATTGCTTACACTTTTTAAACACCATTGGAGCTGCAAATCTAGAAGCCCCCTCCCTCTAAAAAAGAAAAGAAAAATCGTGAATCTTTTCACTGCTTTATTGATTCACATCAATGTCTTAGAAAACCCAAGTACATGTAATTATTAATTTGATTAATTAAATTTTAGACAGTAAATATTTATCAACAACTAAAAAAAATACCCAATATATTTAGTATACAATATTTAATTGTATATTTTTTTTTTAATAAAATTGACAAATAAGCTAAAAATCCCCAAACTAAATCACCCTTGTGTAATTTCTGTACCCTTATGTCTCGCACTTAATCTTGAGTTAACTATAAATGCTATGAAACTGCTCTTAAACATCAATACAAAATCTGAAAAGTTATATTAAGGAAGGAGTTTTAGAAGATCATTAGATTTTACAAACTAAAGTTTTGAATTAATGACGAAATTTCAACTTTACGTGAAATTTCGGTGCGCTCAGGTTACTGAGTAAAACGATCAACACGTAGATCTCACAGAACATTATTAAGTAATTTAAAGTTAGTAAGCATAAAATATTTTGCGTTTAACTTTCGTTGAGCCATATAACACATCAAGGGAAACATGATCAAGTGGATAATGAAAATTTTAAGTTAATGAAGCATCCCAGAAAAGAAAAATAGGATTAAGAGGCAACATAAGATTATTTGGTATGAGATAGAAATAGCAAAGTATCACACGTTTATGGTGGTATGATGTGTACCCTTTTTAGGGTTCCGTACTTTAAAAAGTAAAAAACGGGAACATTATAAGATCACTCCTGTGTCTGTCTGTCTGTCACAGCCATTTTACTCGTAAACTATGGAACGTGGAAAGTTGAAATTGGAAGTAAAATAAAGACTACTGACCCACATCTTTACAGATGATTAAACATTCACAAATATATTTAAGAAAAATGTAGAGGGGCTAATTAAGTTACTTGACAAAAAAATATTTTCTTTGTATATCGTGTGGATTATCGTGTGAAAGCTTTCGTAACGTTGAACTCAAAAATACATTGCTTTTAATTATAGGTATTATATTTTCAGAGATATCGTCGAAAATGTAGTGCAAAAACATGTCCCCCTCCCTCTATTTCCGAATCTATTAAAACTAAAATTATGAAAAAAATAGAGGTAGTAGAGGTTAATTTAAACCTTGCTGGAAAACCATAACGATTACCCTAGGTCACATAGTTTTTGAGAAAAACGCATTTTTCCGTTACACACAAATTTCGATTTGCGGGCACTCAACAAACGTGTTGAGGAGCGCTGGAGGTACCTATCGTGGCAGAAGTATAAAAGTATTGTTGATAAGGATTTTCGAAAACAAAATGTCGGTAATTAGCCGAGTTAGTGTTTTATTTTAGCTACATTGTAAAAAGTAAAGATTATTATTACGCTGAATTTAGTTTTCTGAAATGCCAAATGAAGTATAAATATGCACTACCGAATTACGTTCATCATAAATATACAGTGAAACCCGGTTAAGACGCTCACGGTTAATACGCGATCCCGCTTAATACGCGGATTTTTTCAGATCCCTTGAACATCGCCCCTAAGGCTAATGCAAATTATCTCGTTTAATACACGAACGGTTATTACGCGATCCCGCTTAATACACGATAAATTTTCTGTCCTTTGAGGAAAAAATCACGCTTAAGACGCGAATTAATTGATTAAGATGCGAATTCCGTCTCTCTTCTCACAAGTATTGCCAATTTTGCCGATTATTTCTATTCAGATAAAAACCACTGTTTTCTACTAGTATTATTTACTTTATTTAATAACAGATTAATTAACGCGAAAATTACTAATGGAAAATAGTGGTAGATGTTTTAATAAAACAAAACCCCGCTAAATTGGTAAAACTGCATTTCTTTGATCCCGCTTCCTAGCATTCTTTGTGTCTCGGTTCGTGTACGTTTTTACTGTAGTAGAGAGATATAGACGAATTCAGGTTACTCAGATACGTCATAAAATTATATGATTAGAGATGATCATACCTATCGTTAGTGAGGTTTTAAATGTACGTTATATCACTACTACGTTTTATAATGCATATAGGCAGCAAAAAATGTACTCGTAAAGATTAAACAACTGAGGTTGGATAATTCTTTTGTTTTCTCTACTTTTTGTTATGCTAACATAACAGTATTATTTCACAAAAATTAATAAAGATAGCTTTTTTCTTATATTAAAAAGAAGGACTGATTACAATGGTACTCATTAATACAAGTACTAAACATGATTTTAAAAACTGGGTTGTGCTTCAAAGATTTATTTTTGCTTTCTGTGAAAAAAATTAATCTAATAGGAAAATTATTTCTGTTATTTCATTTTTGATTGTAACGTACAAATCGACAATAAAACCATGTTGGAATCCACATTTATTTTCCGTTATTATTCCAGTCTGTCCTATAAAGAGAAACAATGAGTTAAAGTGAAGTACAATTAAATTTTAATCTAAATGACACAAGTTTCGACCGTAAAGGTATAAATGAAAGCTCTAAAGTTCAATCAGACGATTAGATGTGTAAATAAGCCCATTTAATGCAACATTGTTGAAATCACGTTTAATACGCGACCCCGCTTAATACGCGACTTTTGTCCACTCCCTTGAAACGCGTCTTAACCGGGTTCGACTGTATTAGGATACGATTTAAAAAGATTTATACAATATAGAAATACTTGATATTATTTAGGCTTCATATCTCTTTGAACTTTTATGGTATACTTATTCATACTTTTCTAATATATATAGCTATACCCAACCCTACGTTGTATAGTTTTTTTACTAAGTCTTACTATTATTCTGTTAGCAACGATCTTTTTTAATAATACATTTAATAATTCATACATTTATTGTCCGGAACTCTCTGAGCGCGAGTAATACTCGCACTTGACCATTTATTAAAAATGAAAATGCAGAGAGCAAATAATAATTTCGTGTCTAAAACACAATTTAAACAAGAATGAAAAATCATGCGTCATTATTAATTACTTTGCAGCACATTCAGAATGTTGTTACAAAACTTAAAAGTATAATATGGAGAAAGATGATGCAAAAGTAAACAAGGTTCAACTAGGTTCGTAGGCCTACCCAAGGGCTAAAGCACTAGTAGCCCCACCCAGCGACGCACATTAGTCATCTCTCACTTTATATTCAGGCACAGTTTTATAAAGTATATGGAATGTACATATAGTTATTTTCTTCATAGGAGAATAAGTTCATAGTCTGTGGAAGTTGTGATGAAAAATTTACATATTAATGAAACTATTAAAACATTTCGACAATAGGCAGCAAGTTACCGGGTGTCCTAAAAAGGACAGACTGATTTTAAAATTCTATAACTTGCAAACGGTGACAGATATTTAAAAAATTCTTGCAGGAGGGTTATGCATAAGGTCAAAAGTTTTTTTACAGTGATTTTCGATTTTAGTTCGAATTACAAACAATAGATGACATGTAAGCAATAGGCGCTAAAAACAGGCTTCTTCCATGCGGAAAAAGGAGATGGAAATGTATTAAGTGGGTCCCGAAGGACCAAAAATCGAGCCTGAATTTAGCGTCTATTGATCGCAGCGCCATCTATTGTTTGTAATTCGAACTAAAATTGAAAATCACTTAAAAAAAACTTTTGACCTCATGCATAACCCTCCTGCAAGAATTTTTTAAATATCTGTCACCGTTTGCAAGTTATTGAATTTTAAAATCAGTCAGTCCTTTTTAGGACACTCGGTATTTTGAAATATATATTGATTATGCTGAATTAGTCTAATACAATGTATAATTTTCTGGAGAAGTTTGGATTCTTCAAGAATAAGGAAAACCATGATGATAATGATGTTAATTGTGCCTTTTTAAGGTAAAAATGTGAGATTAAGGTACAGTTTAGGATATAGTGCAGTGAATTGCCTATTTGGCCACAGGTGCAGTTCGGAGAGAAACAGTTATTAAAATTGTAGGGGTATGACGGGAATGGCCCGTGATTTGTCGCGAATACATAGATATTTCTGTGATGTAGTAATAGCTTATTATATACTTTTGGGAGGAGGGTGAATGTATAGCGCACCGTTTGAGCATAATCCCATTCTTCTCGCCCGTATTGGAGATATATTTAGTTGTTTTTTAAGATATGAACCTGCACATGAAAAAAAAAACCTAACGTCTATAGCTGGTGATGTGGAGCAAAGAGCTGTCAGCAATCTCATTCTCAGCCACTCCAGAGTGTCCACGAACCCACTGAAAATAGAAAGTCTTCAAGGAATGCTGCAGAGCTTGTACTGCAGTTTGAACAAGATTGTTAGAGGTAAATATATTTTCTAGCGCCAGTATACTTGAATAGCTATCGAAATGGATTGTGTCATTGGAAAACGCATAACACATTCGAAAAACAATGTCAGGCATTACAGTCAATAGTCTGAAAAGTATCCGAATTCTTTTGTGCAGCCCCGTATAATATTTATAGATTTGTATATGTTACCGGCCAAACCCGATTTTAGGCCAAACTAGATTGGCCTAGGCCAAACTAGTTTATCCTAACGCCGATAGGATAAACTAGTTTTTCCTAGGACAAACTAGTTTGGCCTAACGCTCATAGGATAAACGAGTTTAGCCTGCTATCCATTGGTCCGAACTAGTTTATCCTAGGCCGATCTATTTTATCCTAGACCAATTCAATTTGTCGTGATTTTATTGATTCCAAAGACCGCTTCGGCGCCAACCGCCTAGTTTACCCTAAGCCAATGCAATTTGACGTGCTTTTATTGATCCCAACTACCACAACGGCACCAATCTTGTGTAAAGTAGCATTGACGTCACCCCTGTATAGTATATTTTATTCGATGGGGAATGGGATACTGTCCCCTATATTCCCCATTTCACCGCCGCCGGTAGTTACAAAATATGTTCCATTTGACATATTGTGTGCTGGAGGACCGAAGAAGTGGATGAGAGGTTATCATAAAATTTAGGAGAGGAAGAATTTAGAGGATTGATTATGTACGGTATAACTTTTTGAAAATTCCAGACTTCTGAAAGAATATCAAATGTAATTCTGATATTCTTAATGGTGCATTTATTCATAAATCCTTCAAATCCAAGTGATATTTATGTGAGAAAAAAAATAAATATTAAAAAAAAACTTTGATTTTCTTTTCTCACATAAATATCACTTGGCTTTGAATTAATTATGAATAAATGCACCATTAAGATTATCAGAAGTACATTTGATATTCCTTCAGATATCTGGAATTTTAAAAAATCCAGCGAAGTCCCGGTCCCAGTTTGACCTAAAACACATATATTTTTAAGCTAAAATTATTCCACAATTAAAATTCTCTTTAAAGAATAGTACATATCCATTTATACGGGTAGGGGTACAGAATTGTAAAATTTGTTAAAGAATCTGTGTGTGACGAAATCGTGTTTTAAACGGAATTTTTTTTAAAATCGGTTCAAATTGGATATAATAAACCGTTTGAAAAAAACATAACACATTTGCTAGAGACGACGGACCTGCTAAAAAAAGAACTTAACTATAACGAAGTTTTTTTTCTCTTCTATGTGATTCCGTCTTAGAAGGTTTTTCTACATAATGTTTTTCAGATTTTCAAGTTTCCAAGCCGTGTAAAAAATTAATGGTATTAATAATTATTCAGATATTTACATACAAACAGAGATTCATTAGAAAATCAACATAGTTTACAATAGAATCATTACTATCGTTAATCCTCATTCTATGGCTTGGAGATTTAAAAATTTAAAAAATTCTATACAATAAAATCGTCTAAGACGGAATTGCATAGAACAGAAGAAAACTCCATTATAGGCAGGTTCCCTTATTAGAAAGTTCGTCTCTGTTATAAATGCATTATATTCTTTTTAAAAGTACTAATATCCTCATTTTACATAGATCAACACATTTCTTTTTGTTAAACACGGGATTCCATCATAGGCAGGTTAGTTTTTCTCAGGTTTTACCGTACTTTAATTTTATTACCTAAAAATGCCTCTACTCATCTTAAAAAAATTACTAAAAATAACTAAAAACAGGAATTCTCCTTTTTCAGAATTTGGTGTCGCCCCCGATGAAACAAAATGCATATAAATATAGATAGTACAAAACTTATTTTAGTTTTAAGACTTAAAGCACACGCTTTTAATTTATATAAAATGACGTCATTCGCATCCGCTGAATAATTCCTCCTTTACGATCCAGTCTGAAACAGCATCTACAGTAAAGTATTCATAGGACGTCACTATCGCTGAATAATACATAAATCCAAAAAAATAGATGTCGTCACTCAAGAAACTCGAAAAAAAAAATCGGCTATCTAATGATTCATATGCCTCCATTTGTTTGTAACATTAATATAGATACTTAAAATTAAATATAGTTTATAATAGCTCCATATTTTATCAGAAATCATTCATTTATATTTTTTCAAAATAGCACTATTTTAATTGCATTTTTTTTCAGTTTTTATGAGAAAATGGCAACAAAAAAATATAATTACTATTTTCCAACTATTTATCTTTTACTCTCTACAGAAATGGAGTAAGTAAGTTGCCAACATTAAACAAATGGCGCTAAAAACTACAAAAAAATTAATATCTCAAAAATAAATTGAGATGAAGTTTTCAAACAAATTGCAGTTAAAAGTACTTTTGTCCCTAATACGACGGTATAAAAATTGAAAATGTGCGATGCTTAGAAGTTAAAAAAATTGCAGTAGAGTATTTAGCCGTACATAGATACATCTGCTTTTTTTTACGGCTGGCTTATACAGCGGAACGTTGTTTTTTAGAGACGACACTTTTATTCCTGGCCGAAAGAAATAGCATATCGGGACTAAGAAATATATAAATTTTAATCGTGGAATAATAGCGGTTTAAAAATACGTGCATTAAAAAAAAAAAAAAAAAAAAAAAAAGTTGGCTCTGCCCAAATACTACTGATATTTTTACTAAACAGACCAGAGATTCTGTCGGTCCAAATGATTTTCATATGAGCTGGGTTGGAAATTGGACTGAAAATTTCTGGTAGTGGAGACCTCAAGAAGAATGCAGTCCAGTCCCTAATCAAGCCGGAAAAAAATTGAGTCCCAGTCCATATCGGTCCGAACCTCTCTAAAAAAGTAATCCCCAAACCAAGCCCGGACCGAGTGTCGGGAAGGAAAATTGGGCGGGCCCGTAAAGACCCTTACATCGAACAACTAAAACACTAGTTCACAAAATTTTGAAAATTTGAAGGCTAAACTTCTATTATATTTAATATAGAAAATAAAAAAAAGAAGTTTTAGTGAACTTCGGTCACTTCCATAGATGTGTTCGAGTTGAGCGGATTCGTTTGAAAATTTTTGAATTTGAGTGTGAACTTGACTCATTTTTGAGAAACTGAATTAGAGTTTGAATGAGTTTGTTTTCTTTCTTTCATTTTTATTTATTTATTTATTTATTTTGTGAGCGTGCTCAACACTGGTTGGCATCAATTAAAGCACGTCAAATTGAATTGGACTAGGATAAACTAGAATGTTGGCGCCGAAGCGGTCTTTGGGATCAATAAATGTACGCCAAATTGAATTGGCCTAGGATAAACTACTTCAGACCAATGAATAGCAGGTTAAACTAGTTTATCCTATGAGTGTTAGGCCAAACTAGTTTGGCCTAGGAAAAACTAGTTTATCCTATGGGCGTTAGGATAAACTAGTTTGGCCTAGGAAAAACTAGTTTATCCTATGCGCGTTAGGATAAACTAGTTTGGCCTAAAATCGGGTTTGGCCGGTAACATATATATATTGCGTAGTATAATAAAATTTACATTGGTTAGGAAACGCATAGCACAATTGAAAGTTCTCTTAGAGCAAATTCTGCTAATAAAAAGAAATGTGCTCGAGACCTTTTGTAGAGCCCTGTATAGGATCTAGAGAATTTACATAGACCAAGTAATATGCTAAAATAAAAGAGTTAAATTTAAAAACGCATACCATGAAACGCAATTATAGCAATTTTTATTTATAGACAGAACTGTAATAGAATTCTTTCGTGTATCTCTGTATATGAGCTGTGAAAGCTACGCACACCCTACTATATAGTAAGTATCACACAGTGCAACATAGTTGTATAATGCAGACGCACGCGCGCATGCCGTGTTTCCGCAAAATTCGGAACTTAGCGGAAAATTTCTTAGAAAAAAAAATGTAATTTTTGCTCTTGTATTTTTTTTTTAATACCGTAATTAAAAATGTTCCCCAATTTTATGTACGATTTATTTATTGCTTGCAAGGGGTGATTATGTTCCGAATTTTCCGAAAAGTTCGGTTCCGAAAATTAAAAAAAATAATCGGCCATCAGTCCGAAAATTCAGACATAAAAAATATCACTGAAATATATTGCGGATTTCAACAAATGGTCGCCGAAATAAACCAATTCCGTCAATCGTTGGCAGAAAAAATAACCAATTTTGTCAAAGCATCGCGGAAAAAAACGCGAATTTCGTCAAGGGACAGCAGAAAGAACGCGAATTTCTTTAAAGAATCGTGGAAAAAATAATTTTGTCAAAGAATCACAGAAAAAACACAAATTACGTCAAAGAAGAGCAGAAAAGACGAATTTCGTAAAAGCATAGCGGAAAAAGCGCGAATTTTGTGAAAGGATCGCGAAAAAAAAACGCAAATTTCGTAAAAGAATCGCGGAAAAAACTAATTTCGTTAAAGGATCGCGAAAGAAACACAAATTTCGTAAAACGACAGCGGGAAAAGGATCGCGTCGAAGAATTTCGTCAAAAGATCGCGAAAAAAACACGAATTTCGTCAGAAGGCCACAGAAAAAACGCGAATATCGTCAAAGGATCGCGAAAAAATAGCGAATTTCGTCCAAAAAGACGAATTTCGTAAAAGCATAGTGTAAAAAGCACAAATTTTGTCAAAAGATCGCGAAAAAAATGAAATTTCGTCAATGAACTGGGGAAAAAACTAATTTCCTTAAAGGATCGTGAAAAAACAAGCTAATTTCGTCAAAGCGCCGCGAAAAAAGCGTGAATTTCATCAAAAGATCGCGAAAAGATGCAAATTCTGTCAAAGGGTAGGAGAAAAAAAAAGCCCATTTTGTCAAAGGATCGCGAAAAAAGCGCCAATTTCGTCCAAAGAATCGCGGAGAAACGGAAATTTCGCCAAATGATCGCGGTAAAAACGAGAATTTCGTCAAAGGGCTGCAATAAAAACTCATCGGCCTCTTTAATGATGATATCTATGAATGGACCTCTCCTTACAAAATGTGATTCAGTTGTTTCAGAAGCAATGTCCTTTATTTCTGAGAAGAGAGTGACTGGCATTTTGTGAGAAGATTGTATCACAATATTAAGATTGGGCTATTTTTAAATGCATTGACAAAATAACTGATAAGAATTCACCTCTTCTTATCATGGATCAGTTTTATTATTTTTATAGCCAACATAATTATTCTGTAATTAGTATTAATTTTTAGATTAAATGATAATGATTTTAAAACTACTGTTTAAAATTCATACCGTCAATGCAATATAACACGTTATTTCATTAAACATTAAATTAATTTGCAGAAAGTTTTTGACCCAATATTTATGTGCACAGAAAGTTTTTGGTTTTATACAAGTCTCTTTTTGAAACGATGTAGCATTTATAAAGTACACCGCAAACGATTTTTCCGAAAAGACCGTAATGTAAAGGAATTTTTTAATGTTCTCGTAAATGAACCATGTTACACACTTCATTTTCAATACCGACCAAGTCATAGTTACCCTCGGCAACATAAATCATTTACATGGCAATGCTAATATATTTACGCGAGTTAGATCACAGAGGATGTCACACAGGGTTCTCACTAACTTTTGACCAACGTTAGCAATTTGACTAATCGTAAATAAAAAACAGTAGCCAATGAAATTTTTTTAGCGTAATAGATTTATCGTAAAACGCTGAAGTTCGATCTTTAACCCCTTAACGTACCATTTTTTTCCATGTCTTCTAAAATAAGCTATTTTTTTGTAACTGTTCATAGATTAGCTATTCATCTAAATTTAACTATCTGCTATAGAAACTATTAAAAATAAGTACATTCTAAATGCCTTTCGCAGTTGAGAAAAAAAATTCCAAACCCGATTTAACATATTAAAATGTTATGGAATAAATCTTTGGAAAACAATTTAACTCACGAAGACAGAAAACGACATTCATCTTCGTTAATAATGCGAATAAGGTTGTCGCATGTACTGACACACGCACACACATACAAAAAAAAAAAAAAATAAAATAAAAAAAAAAAAAAAATTGAAAACTCGCAATTTGGCGAGTGTAATCGTTCGCGTACTCGGCAAATGAAGAACTTTGGCGCAATTTGGCGCAATGGCAAGCGGCAGCGAGAACCCTGATGTCAGACAGGCAAGCCAAATTCGTAAACACTGTTCTAGTAAATGAAAGTTCAAATACTAGTGCTAAATTCACCTTGAGTAAATAATTAAAATTCATATAAAAAAGCACAAATAAATATACTAAAATTACTTACAGGCTCATACATATAATTTTTTTAAAAATAGATTAGAAATATCTAAAAAAAAAAAAAAACATTAAAAACCATTAAAATTTCAAAACTTTTTAACCATCCCACGGCCGTCATCAGCGGTCATTTAAATGTCGTTATTATTTTACTTTGCGCGTATTCAAGAATCGTCTAGAAGATATCATTGTAATTTAAAAGATGCAGATAAAGGTATTCAATTATTATTATGCAGCAATTCTTTCTAAACTCCATGGATATCTTTATTAGCAATTATATTAATAGATTCTCTTATAATGACTTTCTGGTAATTATTTGTACAAAAGATCTTATCCACCATACGACCTTTGAGGCTGTTCTCAAATCCAAAAGGGCAATTTTATGACATAAGTTTTAATTTATTTTTGTACGAAAATGCATGAAACTAGCAGGTGTTGTTCACAAACTATGTAATCGAGCTGTTTTTCACGGTTTTCTTTGCAAACGCAATAGATCTTTCAGAAAATAATGTCAAAGTGGGCGTTTTGAACCGAATTTCCGGCGAAAGAAGAATAACCACTCAAAAAAGAGCGAAAAACGTGTTTGTCACGTGATCAAAATCGCTCATAACACAATGGGTATTATACGTATGTGATATTGGCGTCGAAAAAAAATCACGCCAACGTGGTGCGTATATGACATCTGTGCCTAAACTATGACGCATTATTAAAAAAAAAATCGAAAATTGTGAACATTTCTTTGAGGGTCTATTTTACGCACTTTTAATTAAGCAGACATAAGGATCATAAAAAATAAATAAATTAACAACCTCTGTGGTAGTCTCTGTGATTAATATCACCGTATTAGATAGGCATAATTTTTAAAATCGATAATTAACCCACATAATGCATTTAATTAGAAATGAACAGACAAGTAAAATAATAATCAATATTTTTTTGCTTCACCATTTTCAATTTTGAGATATATGTGAAATCAACATTTTTAATCAGAATCATATTGCAACAAACAACTTTCTGAATGCCTAATCTTTGGGATAAAATCGTCATTAGTTCTTTTCTGCGATAAAATACAGTAGTCTAATGACGCAATAACTGCAGATCTTGTTCTTCAATAAAAATTCATTTGCATTGAATAATCTACAAGAAGTCTTCAAAAAGATTGAATTTTTTATGTGTTTGTGATAAGTAGGCAATGTAATTATCGAAAGTGCTGAAAATAAAGTAGGTACTAGCATTATGTGGATGAAATTGTCCTGCTTTTAATTTTTAAAAAGTTACTATTTTGAATTTTTATACATTCCCTAGCTCTTATAAGTTACATTTCGAAGAAAATTCTCCAGTCTGTGATAAGTACATCAGTGAAAATGCCAATTTTTTTATGACTGGAATTAGTCGAGTTATAATACTTTTAATTTTATGAAATTTCGGAGCTTTCCGGCATTAAAAATTTATCTGTCCATTTTTAGTGGCGGAAAGCTCCGAAATTTTATAAAATTCAAAATATCATACCGCGACGAATGGAATATTTACTGTTCTATTTATTAGCATATGAAGAAAAGTTTTCTAAGTATAATTTATAGAACTCAAGGAGTCGTATGAAAATTTAAAAAAGTGCCACTTTTTGAAAATTAATGCAAGGACTGTTTCATTAAGATAAACTTCATTCATACCATTTTTTGAACAATTTTGCAATTTACATTGTCTGCGTACTCTAACAGTTAAAAACTAATTCGTATTTCATTTATTTAGTGGCATTTCATAGTCGAAAACATATATTTATTTACTTAAAAGGTGATAAATATTAAAAAAAACACATGCAAAGATGTTAGGTTTGCATAATATGCCCCGAGACCTTTCGAGACGCACACGCACTCATTTTCAAGGGGAAAAAGAGAAATTATAATCTTCTTACAATTGAAAATGAGGGAGTGTGCCTCTCGAAAGGTCTTGGAACATATTATGCAAACCTAACCTCTTTTAATGTGTTTTTAATATTTTACTACTTTTGAGTAAATAAATACAGTGAAACCTCTGTGTACAACCACCTCCGTTAAGCGACCACCTCTCTGAACGACCAATTTTTCATGGAACGAAATTTATTCCCATAGGCTCAATACTAATTTTACCTCCATTCAGAGACCATCCCAGTTGAACTCCCTCTATGAACGACCCATTTGAAGAAAATGAAACAAATTCCGTTTTTTTTCTGGTCGATTGAAAAAGCTTTTATTAGAGAAATAATTCTGGAGAGCGCATTATTCATCAAACTTCTAAACTAAGTTTAAATATTTTTCCGGTAACTTTTAAGTGTTTAAACCCCTTATTCGACCACCTCTCGGAGCGACCAATTTTTATTGGAACGGAACGTGGTCGCTTTAGGAAAGTTTTACTGTATATGTTTTTTACTTTTATATTAGTCAAGGAGAAAGTTTCTTCATAGTACTGTTTTGTTGTAGTGTTTTTATTTTATTCATTTCAAAGTCATCAGATATGGATCTTTGTACACTTTTCTCTACTGATCTTTTCAAGATGGGGAATATTTTTCCATCAGTGGTAATTAAGATCAATGTGTGCTGTAATCAGCTCCCCTCGCTAATCCATTCGTCGATCTTAACTAGATTATCTGTACGTGACCAAATGCCATGGGGTGTCAGTGACAAAGAAATGGGGGCAAGTTGATGAACATATTTGACTGATATTGATGTAATTAACCTCAATATTGCATCTAATCAGCAGTGCAATAATGTAACTGTCATGGTCTAATAACATGAGTGGACTACACCAGCTCAAAATGGTTAATGGAAGTAATATAAAGATAATAAAATGTAAAATTTCTTTTTTTTTGGTATATATATATATATATATATGGGGCATTCTCACAATCTTTTGACTTTCATCTCCCTGGATAATAATTTTTTATTTAATACACTTTTTTGTGTTTTTTTTTTTTAATTTCATATACTTGGGAACATCCCAGTGTATGATTGCACAACAATAGTAACGAGATAAATAAGTTTTGGACAATGTTGGGGGTCCAAACACATGAAAACTCATCTACCGTCCCGTGTCCCTGATGCTGATTTTGAAGTTTGGAGCTGTCTGGATAAAATTGTTTCAATAAAAATAATTCGATGTAATTTTTTTTTCTGAAACTGGAACCATTGTTTTGCATAAATATGTAGCTAAAAATTAACCTGCACACATTTTTAGGGTTGATATTATTTTTTGAACTCTGTCCCTGGGTTTTAGATTCCTTACCATCCCTATTCTAAAATTATACAGAAAATCACTTCAAATGCAGCGACAGAATTTTTTTCAAGTTTTTGCTCATGCAGAAGTATGGCAGAGAAAGAATATCTAAAACTCTTTGACAGGAAATTTACTGCAGAATATAAATCAGCATTTAAATATCAATTTCAAGCACCGTGGTATTATTGGTAGTCTTACCGTCCCCAAGGTTTATTTCTGCACTTTTCGAGGTAAATTAAAAAAAAAAACAATTTAATCCAATGTTAACAACTGTTTCTAAAAATCAATGAACATTGTGGCTATCACTTAGTCTTAATATGATTTTCCTAAAAATAAGTGGTAATTTTCCTTACCGTTCCACCTTACCGTCTCTTTTTTTTACCATTTCGTCCCTTTTTTCCTATACCATCCCCTTTTTTTATTCTACCGTCCCTTCTTTAACACCCCTTTAAGACAATGTTATACAAAATTTCTGTATTAAAAGTACTGCATTTTTATTATTTCTTATTTGAATGTCCTGTGGGTACTATGCAAATTCATTATAAGTAAAAATTTAGAAGAAAATAAACAGTTATAGAGGTAAGACGGTAAGGAAAATTAAACTCGCAAATTTAACTTAAACCTCAGTTAAATAAAAATTTTTCGCTGCTGACTCTTTTTTCTTTATTTTGAATCATTAAGGCATTCGTCTATCAGATTAAAATGTTATTTTAGCAAGTTTAATTTCGCCAGATTTTTTTCCCCAAAAGTCAAGAGATTATGAGAATGCCCCATATATATCATCTTTAAATTCCTTCCTTGCATATAAATTCTCTAAAAGTCTTTAAAAATTCCCACTTCTGCTGTTTTTTTTTTTTTTTTTTTTTTTTTTTTTTTTTTTTTTTTACGAAGTTTGAGTACCTACATTTTCTCCAATCGCTGTTCAGAATAGTGTTTCATGTTTATCATATATATAGTATATATATATATTATAAGCCATTAATTAAAGGAATTACTCTTATCAGTTTTTGAACCGTATATTACATTTTTAATGTATTACCTTCGTTATAATTTCGTGCTTTCATTACTCTTATTTTCATTCATTTTTTCATTGTATGGTCTCGTCTTCATTTCACTAACTCATTTCCATTGCTTATGTTATAGCATTCTTTCAATCTGTGGATATATTTTATTTAATTTTCATATAGAATAGCTGTCAACATTCTCTTTAACCCCTTAACGCTCGAATTAAATTACGGTTGCATAATTCAAATTGCTTATTGGCACCACTTTTATGAAAAAGAAATATTCACCTTATTTAATGACAGTAAAAACGATACCAAAATATACCCAATTTCACTATTTTATAAAACTGGTGGGAATCAAACAATTTGAGTAAAAGACACAGCCCGTGAATATGACGGGAGCGAGAATTAAGGGGTTAATTATTCAAGTCAATAAGCATAATTTCAAACAGAAACAATATTTAATGAAATACTTCTGAATAGGTGAACAGTTCAATGGGATAAACAGTAGTAGTGCTACTCCACTCCCTGTGTATGAGTATGTGCATAGAACAGCCTCGAATTAAAGTCTATCCTTAGCATATAAATGTACTACAATATAAGAAAGAAAATTAAAAAATATAAAAAGGCTGAAAAATTTTGAAAGGGTAATCCATGAGTAGGGAAAGTAAAGTTAATTTAAATATGAACATAAAATGAAGGATAAAAATAAAGTGTAAAGTAAAAGGGAGCTTAAAAAATATAAATGTTTAGACTGTTCAATATCCGACATAACCGGACGAAGCAAAACTAAATAGAAAAGCTACCAATTTGATATACCTCTTTATTCTGTTTTTCTTTTTAATAATCTCTATTTAATAAAATTTCTGGTTTTAACTGATTTAAAAAAAAAAAAAAAACCTGCTAGGTTGCAGTATAACAATATGTAGTATAATAGCCCTGAATAATGCAATTGGACAAGTTGCATTTAAAAAAAGAAATCTCATCAAATACGAATTGAGAGGAAAGTTTAACCAAAGAAAAATTTTCGAAGGAATCACGGGAGCGAGAAATCTTGAAAATTAAATTAGTGAATTTAAATTTAAAATAAGTTTTGTCTTAATAAAAATTAAAAACAGCATTTATATCTATTCTCATTTTGCAAACTGCACAAAGAATAATTTCATTAATTATACCTCGAATAATAATTGTATGAAAAATTATAGAAAAAATTGAATGAATAACTGTATAAGTTATTCTATGACCAAGAGAGGACGGAGAAAGTGAATATTGTCGATTAGTGTTCCCATGAATCCAATTTTCACCCTAAAAGTCATTCTGCAAATTGTATGAGAAATAATTCAAATAATTAAGGAATTATTCAATTCAAATAATTAAGAATTATTCCACAACTGTATGAGGAATTGAATGAATAATTGTATGATAATTTCTGTTTCCGTCTTAACCGAATTATTAATAAGATAATTATTTTTCTTTATATTTACCTATTTTAATAAATAATTTTAAGCTTGTATAAATAATTGCTTATTTATTTTTTTAAATTTTTTTCGAAAGGATTTTTATCTTTAAAATCTCTTGTGTATATATGTGGAGGTGAGTTTCAAAACTCACCTTATCCAAAATTTAAAAAATGATGTTATCTCCATCAAGCTATTCTATTGGTACACCTAAACAAAAAAAAAAAAAAAAACACTAGAACCTGCAAAAAACTATTTTTATTATGTAATTCTGACATTGTAAAATCTTGGTTTACAATGAAAACTAATGAACCTTAGAGCTCCCATAGCAGTTAGAAGCTTTTCGCAATTTTCCAAAATTTGATTTTTTGGATAAGGCGAAATTGAAACTCACGTTCATATATACAGAGTGATTCAAAACTTATCGTTCAAATTGCGTGGGGAGGTAGGGAATACGCCAGGAGACCGATTTTACGTAGGAAAGTATGTCCGCAAATGTTCGCATGCTTATATAGAGGGCGCTGTGTATACCCAACCTTCCATTGCATCTCAATCATTGTTTTGACTTTCCTAAAACTAGTATTATTTCTTCTCATATTTCCACTTCTCATTTGGACTTCCACGAAGCCTTTTACATTACATCTTTGAAAACTCAAAAAATCTCGTTAATTACCTATGCTCAAAGCCTTCATTATCTGACGTATGGAAACTTATCGTTTGATTTTGTTTTCCCGGTTCTTTTAACCTTTATTTGTTTGTTTTTTTTTAATTGGTTTGATTTTTACTTTTTGTTTTCATTTTTATTTTATTTATTTTTTGTAAGTTTATTTTATTATTTGTTTTTAACTTTCTTCGTTTTCATGAATTTTAAATTTAGGTTTCATTCCAGAATTCTTAAATGCCATTAACAAGATTTTTGGAGTTTTTCTCTGTGGAAATCTAAATGAGAAGTGCAAATAGGAAAGAAATAATATTAGCTTTAGGAAAGTCCAAACAATGATTGTGACGCAATGAAAGGTTGGGTACACACAGCGCCCTCTACATACGCATGCGTACATTTACGGACATACTTTCCTGTGTAAAACCGGTTTTCCGACGTATTGCCTATTTACCCACGAAGTTTGAACGATAAGTTTTGAATCACCCTGTATATATATATATTATTTTGGAGGCTTCAGTTGGCCTCATGCAATAAATAACTAATCAATATTATTATATCTATAACGTAACTTTAGAAATATACTAATATACTGATCTACTATTCGATTACTTTTTTCGATTACTTGCTTTCTGAAAAGCATCGTAAACCAAATTCTTTTAACAACAAAATACGTTTTTATGTTGAACATTTTTATTATTTGAGTATCATACAATTTTTTTTTAATCTGTAGCATGGAAGAAGAATAGAAATGGTTACAATTGATTCTAGAAAAGAAGAAACCGAACCAAAAGAGCCTGATGAAAATAATCCTTCTAAGAAAACTGTGACAAAGAAAAAGAAAACTGTTGTCATCGGGGCAAGAATACACCCAGGAGAAACGCCCTCTTCCTATGTCTGCCAAGGTATATATTTCTTCATTAAATGTTTTGGAAATAATAAATCAATATTAAAAATTTCTACATCAGCAATGTTCAATAGTAGACTAATATAAAATAAGTTTTATGGAAAAAAGAAAGTAAAGAGGCGGCAGGAGGAATTAGAAAAAGTTAATTTTCTTAAACTAAACACTATTAATACTTCTACACAAAATGGTGTACCTAAACTTAAAATTACATTATGTGCAAATTGCTTAAAAGATGACAAAATATTTAAAAAGGTGTTAAAATACTTCAATACTTTTTAGTACTTTCAACTATATACAGCTCATATTCAAAATATTAGAATAATTGAGAAAAAGTAATAAGAAAAAATTATTTTTCATTTATTTATTTTTCATACTAAGTAAATGCAATTAAATTAAATTTCTTATAAATTAAATCTGGAATGCTTAAATAACATTTTAACATTTACAAAATATATTATACAGCACAATAAATTAGGTAAACAGCTTTCTGAAGCACATCAAAATATTAGAATAAAATTTAGATTGGTTCAAAATATTAGAATATTTTATTTTACGCAACAATATTACCTTATGAATATGAAGTAAATGGTAGTTAATATTTTGTAGCATCCCCTTTAGTTTTCATAACAGCGTACAATTGATCTTGCATACTATATACAAGGTGTTTACAAACATTTCTATCAATATTAGCTCAAATAGACTTTATACGTGCCACTAACTCAGTTTTACTTGAAGGAGGATTTTCTTGGAGTTTTCTCTTCCCTATACACCATAAGTTTTCGATGGGATTAAAATCTGGTGAGTTTGGTTTGCCAGGAAGTACCTTAATGTTGCGTTGGCGGAACCATTTATTAGTTGACACCGAGGTATGCGGTGACGCTAAATCTTGTTGAAAGATGAAATCATCTTCAAATAAATCTTTTTATGATGAAATCATGTAATATTCCGAAATGTCTTGATATATCTGAGAGTTAACCTTTTCGTAGACGATGCATAACTTTCCATGTCATTCTGCACTCATGCAACCCCGAACCATGACACTAGCAGCAAATTTGGAGGAACATTTAAGGCATTCGTTATCAAATGCCTCTTGCTTCATTCTCCAAACTCAAATACCTTGATTATCATATGAAATATAAAACATACTTTCATCACTAAATAATATATTTTCCCAATCTTCATAGCTCCATAAAAGTCTTGATTTATACCAATTCAATCTTATGCGCCTTTGTTTTGCAGTCATGAGAGGTTTTGTTTTCGGTACACGAGATTCAAACTTAAATTTATGGAGACGTCTTAATGTCGTCGATGTAGAAATTTCAACTCCTTTTTCTTTCCGTTTTCGGTGCAAGAATCGCGCACTTTTAAAACGGTTTTTCTTAACTATACATTTTAGTTTTCTGTCATCTCTAGCAGACGTTTTTGGTTTTAGGCTGCCATTTCGGCGATTATTTTGAAATTTTCCATTTTTTTTTATATTGTGTTCGTATTTTACTAACACTTGATTGCGAACAATTTAAATAATTCGCTATATAATATTTATTTTTTACCGTGCCGATACAAATCAACCATACGAAGTTTAATAGGTTCAGGAATATCACTCACAGGACCCACTTTAAGATGAAAAAGCAAGCAAGCTGCAAAAAGAATACTAATTTTAAATAAAATCGTCTGAATTTAATCAATGATGCCACCAGTTATGAATTATTGGGATAATTAAAGGATAATTAATGTGAAATATTCTAATATTTTGAACCACTTGAATAAATATTCTAATATTTTGACTTTTCATTATATATATTTTTTTCAATTAATCTTTTCAAAAATTATATTTTAAGATAATAAATAAGTTTAACCGACAATAAGTTCTTAATAAAAATATCGTTTGCATATTTGCATTAAAAGACATTAAATTACCAAACGATATTTTCAATTTGTAAAAAAAAGTAATTATTCTAATATTTTGAATATGAGCTGTACATAATCTTCGTCAGATAATACATAAATACAGTTATTAACGTCGTATTTTCAAATTTCACGTAGTTGGTGTTGAAAGAAGTGAAAGTGAAAGTCAATTTTTAGATCAGGAAAACATTGGGAAAATAAAAATATGGATATAAAGGAAAGTGGAATATTACGTGTTTTATGATTCTTTAAGCTAGGGTGCACAACCTTTTTGATAGAAGGGCCACTTACAAAAATGTTTGGATTGTCGAGGGCCACATCAGTAACACAGACAGATTTCTATATCGGGGAGGTGGGGGGGGGGGGGTAATAACTCTTTATTCTTGAAGAATAAGGATTTTTGTACAAGAAAAATAAACTAGCGGAAATAAATAATTGTATGTAGGGCTTCTTCAGATCTGTATGAATAACCATATAACACTTTATGAAAACAAATTGTTCCTTCTTGATAAATGGAAAATTTTGACAAAATTCACGAGTTTTTTCCACGAGCGATTGAATTTCGTGACATTTTTGCGAGCAATCGACAAAATTTGTAATTTTTTCCACCAGTTGTCAAAATTTATGATTTTTTTTTACCGCGACAGAGTGACAAATTTCGCGATTTTTTTCTCGCGATAAGTTGATGAAACTCGCAATTTTTCCGCAGCCGATCAACGAAACTTTAGTTTTTTCTGCGCCTGAAAATTTTGACGAAATTTGTAATTTTTTCCCGCGGAAAATTGACAAAATTCGCAATTTTTCTGTCGATTAACAAAATTTGAGATTTTACCCAGCCGAATCGACAAAATTTGCAATTTTTCAGCACTTTATCAACGAAATTCGTGATTTTCTACTCCCGATCAACGAAATTCGCGATTCTTAACAGACTGATAATATTTGCGTTTGTTTTCTCGTGATAAGCTCACAAAACATGCGATTTTTCCGCAGCCGTTCAACAAAATTTAAATTTTTTTTTTCGCACATGATCGAGAAAATTCACGATTTTTCCAACCCGAAGAACGATATTCAAGATTCTTAACTGGCTAACGAAATTTGTAATTTTTTCCCGCTGAAAATTGATGAAATTCGAAGAATTGACGACGAAAAAGATTTTTTCTCGTGATAAACTGACGAAATTCGCGATTTTCCGCAACTGATCATCGAAATTTGCCATTTTTAGCAGCTTATCGAAAAAATTCGTGATTTTTCCGCAGTGTATCTTATTCTCTATTTTTTCTCATCCGATCGATGAAATTCGCGATTCTTAACCGATTATGACGAAATTTAATTTTTCCCGCAGAAAATTGACGAAATTAGCGATTTTTTCTCTCGATAAACTGATGAACTCGCGGTCTTTCCGCAGCCGATAAAGGAAATTTGAGATTTGTCCGCGCATGAATGATTGACAAAATTCATGATGTTTTCGAACCCGATCAACTAAATTCGTGATCTTTAAATGACTGACAAAATTTATAATTTTTTCCCGCGGAAAATTGACGACTTTCGCGATGAACTGACGAAAAACGCGATTTTTCCGCAGACGATCAACGAAATTCGTAATTCTTAACTGACTGACGAAATTTGCAATTTTTTCTCGTGGAAAAGCGGCGAAATTTGCGATTTTTTTTCTCGCGATAAATCGACGAATCCCGCGATTTTTCCACAGTCTATCAACGAAATGAGATTTTTACGCACTCATGTGCACGAAATGACGAAACTCACGTTTCCCCCCCAGCCTATATACGAAATTTCAGATTTTTCCGCACATGATCAACAAATATCGCGATTTTTCTGAACCCGATCAACGAAATCCGTGATTCGTAACTGACTATCAAAATTTGTAATTTTTTCCCTCGGAAAACTGACGAAATTCGAGATTATTTTCGCGATAAACTGACGAAACTCGCGATTTTTCCTCAGCCGATCAAAGAAAGTTGGAATTAATCGGCACCGAATTATTCCGCTATTTTTTCGCACTCGATTAACGAAATTCGCTGTTTTTCCGTGCCCGATCAACGAAATTGGCGATTCATAATTGATTTTGACGAAATTAGCTATTTTTTCTCGGGATAAACTGACGAATCTTGCGATTTTTTCGCATTCGATCAACGATATGTGAGATTTTTCAGAACTCGATTAACGAAATTTGCAATTTTTCCCAGCGACAATGGACAAAAATGAAAATTTTTCACAGTTATAAATTGACGAAGTTCGCCGGCCACAGGCTGTGCATCCCTACTTTAAGCAAACTGAGCCAAATTTTGGGTAGGTTGTAGGATAAAACGTCATTTCAAACGGTATTTTCTTTAGTAATAATTTCTATTGATTCACGGATAATTAAATCATGATAATTCTTTAAGGTTTGTTCTTGTTCTTAGTACTTAAACTCTTCTTGGTTTAATTCTTGTTCTATTTATAAATACTCCTGAAACTTCATATTTCGGGATCAGGTCTATTATTAACGTAATATTCAACTTCATTCTATATCCATATTTTTACTTTCCCAATGTTTTCCGGATCTAAAAATTGACTTTCACTTTCACTCCTTTCGACATCAACTACGTGATATTTGAAAATAAGACGCTAATAACATTATTTTTGTATTCTCTGACGAAGGCGTATGTATATAGTTGAAAGTACTAAGAAGTGTTAAAGTAATTTAACACCTTTTTAAATATTTTGTCATCCTTGAAGTAATTTGCACGTAGTGTAGGTTTAAGTTTAACTTTTTAAAGATGAATTTAGCATTCTATTTATTTATTTGCTGATCATGTACCTATAAATAGAGTTATTTGTGCTACAAATTTTATAGCTGCAATGTTATAATCATTTGTATATATATATAGAAAAAGTGTCAAAAGTAAATCTTAAATTCTCTTTGAAATTCAATTTGACGCTTATGGAATTTGTAAAACCAAAATACAGAATTTTTACCATAGTTCCATATAACTCCTGTATATTTGTCACAAATTCTACTGAGCCTAAGGAAGCAGTGCGGTTAAGGAGCTCCTTCATTCACGCGAAAACAACCGCTGACTAATATTAATCCTATGGGACATATTTTTTAAAATATCTCGTTTACATTTCAAAATTTTTGAATGATTTTTTGCTGCATTAGATAGCTGATGTCGATCTCTACAAATACCCTTTTTTACTATTTTTGATTTTAGTTGCAGTTTTGTTTATGAGGATACTTTCACTATCGGAACCTGCTATGAATGTTAAAAAGTCCCCATAAAAAAACCTGCAACCAAAAATTAAAAAGGCAAAAAACGGCAAGTGTAGAGATCAATCTCAGCTATTCAATGCAATAATAATAATAATAATAATAATAATAAATAAAATAAAATAAAATAAATAACATAAAAATAAAAATAAATAAATAAAATAGCTTTGCAAATATTCAAACGCAAACAAGATATTTAAAAACTTTCTCCCATAAGATTAATATTAGCAAACGGCTGTTTTCGCGCGAGTGAAGTAGCCTTTTAAGGCATATACAAAATATGGTATGTGGAGGTAAGAATGTGAGACTGACAGAAATGGAGGTATGACATTTTTCTTTTATGTGTTTTCAAATAAATACAAATATTTACTTTCATTGAGTCGTTTTTGTAATATTGAACATTTTTTTGTAAAACTTACGTTGTAATAAATGTCAAAATAAACACTTAAACATAGATTTCACTACTTGCTATTGATCTATAGAAAAGAAACGTGTCAACTACATATGTTTTTATCTTGAAGCTATAGCTTTTGTAGAAAACATCTCTCTATTCTAAAAAAAAGTAACTGCCGCTGTCACCGCCGCCGCCGGTTTTGAATTTTTTGTGACCGGAGGTCTTTCTTCGTTAATATTAAGAAAAATAATGCATACAAAAATATGAAAATCGGTGGTTTTATACAAAAATGTTTGATAAACACGCTGATGCAGACAGTTTTCAAATCGAAGAATTGTTTTAAGAGATATTTAATGCTAAAGTTGGACAAAATCGTTCCACTAAAAAAGTTTTATAGGAGCAAAAACTATACATCGGAATTTAATAAATTTTAGATCATTTTATATCATTTTATACATTAATTTCCCGGTGAGCAGAATTAATTTATTTTTTTAATTTGACTCATTTTTCGAGGTTTCATTTCTATTTTAAATTCAAATTTTCAGCATTTCGAGAGATATTTTTTTCTTATTTCAGAAAATTGCACTAATTTAACCAGTTGCCAACTTTATAAACAACGGAAACAATAATGTTTGCTTCAAATTAAAAAATTTTTTACACGGGACTATTATAAACAGAAAAAAACTTTCAAATTAGAATTAAATAATTACTTATAAAAAGCAGGAACTTATTGAAAATTACTTCATCTATAATTACACATGAATTTTAACAGAGAAAGGATATTGTAAAATAATAAATTTATTAACATGCGTTAGAAGTCTTAAATAGGAGAAATTACATCACATTTACGTCACATTACAGTTATTACATAAAATGAACACAAAATAATATTGCAAAACAGTATAAATTTAAAAATAGCGCGAGACATTTACTTGATATTTTGAGATGAATTTTTCAACTATTTTTTTTTTTTTTTTTTTTTTTGGACAGCGCAAATAGTATTTCATTTCTAATAAAAGCATTTTCCCGTGAATATTAAAAAAGAAAAGAAAAGTTTGGTGAAAATTACGTCAGATTAAAAACGATATATTTAAAACGATATATTTGCTGTATTAACATTTGTTTTTTCGTTTTAGGTGCGAGAGGTGGTATCTAGCTTGAAATGGGGGGTTGGGGGGGGGCAGCTGGTTTGGAGCTTATGGGGCCAGACCTGAAGCAGTTCTGTAATAGATTTGTTACAGTGGGTGAGACATGGCTACTGTCGTTTTGACTCGGGATCACAGTGATATATCCACGTCTCATCCACTGTCACAAATCTATCACAGAACTACTTCAGATCTAGTCCTATGAGTTCCAAACTAGGGCTACTAGAGATACGAGCTGAAGCATCCGCCATTGATGTGCCTTTGGGTTTGCCACATGTACCCAGCGCCCATTCTCTTCTATGTAAACTCAGAGCAACGGTGCTACATTTAGACAGTTATTTTTTATTAATTGCACGTTATAATTAGTCACGAAATTTATGATGGGAGTTTGCTTTGCGATGAATTGTTTAAATCTTTCTAGAAAAGGACGCCGGATGTTAAAATTTCCCGAAGAAAATACAAAAAGAAGAAAGTGGATAATCAACTGTCCTCGTCGAGATAAATGGCGGGATTTATAAAAGCGCCAAATTTAAAAGTCTGTTAAAACGTGTAAAAATGATTGATGATTAGGATTCTTTTTAAATTTAATTATTTATTTATGTTTATAATATTTACACAAGTATACAAATGTACATAAGAGACAATGATTATTTATACTCTTTTAATTTTGCAAACTTTAGAGAGTTATTAATCAATATTTACGAGGTTTTGAATTATTTATTTTCTTATTAATCGCATTAATTATTTATTTTTTGTCACTACAAGGTCACAAATAGAGCAAAAATTAAAAAAAAATTCTCAACTTCATGTGTTGAAGAGAAACACAGATTTTTCTTACTTTTGTTTGCGGGGGGTGGGGGGTGGGGGGGGGAGGGGGTAGATTACTTGATTTATTTTTACTATAAAACATGTAGGATATATTTTATTTAAATTACAGTTTTAAATATCAAACTGTTTATTGAGCCGAAGGAGAAAATCGGGAAGCTGAATTTTAAGAGAATTATTTTTATTTAAATGATGCTTATATAATTTTAAGTCTTTCTGCACCTTTTTAATTCTCAAAAAAATTCATAAATAGGTTAAGCAGTTTATTATTACTATTATTTTACAGATTCAGAAAATTACAATACGGAATAATTTGCTTATATATTTTTTAAAAATATTTTAGGAGGGTTTCATAAATTAAACAATTATTAATATAAACAGTGAGTTAACGTAAAAAGAAGAGATATAAATGGCAAATTTCACTTAACAGCTTTAAGTACGCAACATGTAAATACTTGTTCATCAAATAATCTGCTATCTTGTTGATGTTCAGGAATTTGAGTTTAAGAGCTCTACCAGTTACCCAAAATAACTTTATGACACATTTTTTAAAACTTTTTAAACGTAAAGACCTAAAACTAACAGCTCTGATTACTGAAGCGATTTTGAATCAAAATGAGATTTCTATTTTTTAATAAATAAATTATTTATCCAGTTATGAGCAATTGTGGTCACGTGGCAACCGGTTTTTCTTCTTTTTCGCGGTGTTGCATCTCTACCAATTACCCAAAATAATAATGATAAAATTAGAAAAACCTGATGTCTTTGCCCGAAATGTTAACGTTTTATCCATTGAAAACACTGGTGTTGGAGATAAATTTTAAAGTTTAAAAGATTTTAAACTTTGTAAGTTTAGGAAGAAGGGGAAAGGGTAATTTTATTTATTTATTTACTTTTGTGGCGGGAGGGGGGGGGGGGGTGATTACAGTTTTGAAGATTAAGTTTTGCATGGCAGAAAAGACCGGGAGAGAGGTAATTTCAGGTGGTGGGAGGATGTTAAATGATTATTTATTGTTATTGTTACAATAAAGTAATAAATTGAGCAAAGAAAGTTTTAAAAATTAAAAACGTTTGAAGATTTTTAATTTTGTGAGTAGGGGGGGAATTAAGGGAGAAACATAATTTTATGGGGGGTGTAGTAAGTTCATTAGATGACTTATTAACTATTGTTGCTAAAGATTTAAAATTATACAGAAAAAAATTTCAAAGTTAAACACTTTAAAGATTTAAATTTTTTTGTGATAGGAATAAGGGGGGGGGGGGCTAAAGGGAAAGCGCCCATATCAGATGGACGGAGGATTTTAGATGATTAGTTACTCATTATTACAATAAAGGAACAAACAGCAGAAAAAAAGAATACTTTTAAAGATTTTAAACTTTATGAACAGAGGGGGGGGGGGCAAAGAGGAAGAAGATTTTTTTTTAAGGGGGGAGAGATTATTAGATGACTTGTTATTTGTTTACTTTACTAAACATTTACACATAAAAAAAAAAAGATATTTAAAGACTTTATATTTTGTGTGCTTGGTATCAGGGGGGGGGGGGGGGAGGGAAAACGTGAATTTCGGTGGGGAGGGAGGAAAAAATTATATGATCGGTTATTTATTTATTGTTTTAATAAAATGACAGATATAGCAAAAGCAAAGTTTAAAAAAATTACAGTTTTAAAAATTTTAAACTGTACTGGGTATTGTGAGAAGGGGGGGGGGGTTAGAGAGGGAAGCAAAATTTTGGGATAGAGGAATTTAGATTAAATTTTAACGAAATTTGTATGATCATATTGTTACAATAAAATAATAAATAGAGCAGAAAAGTTAAAAAAAAAAAAGGATTTTTATACTTTGAGTACTTTTGAAGGGGGGGGGGAGCAAAAGGGGGCGAAGACAATTTCGAAAAGAGAGGGATTTAGTTGATTTTTTTTTTTTTAATCGGAAATTCACTGAAATGCAGAAGAGTTTCACATCTGATTAAGAAATAAGAGTTTGAAATTAAGGACTTTTTGCGGAATTTGTATAAAAAGGACTTTAAAGACGAAAAATTATTTTTGAAAAATGTAAAGATTTTCAAGGACCGTACGACCTTTAATAATAGAAGAACTTTTCTTTTTGTGCATACTTGGATGATACATCGACTTAGTTCAAATAATATGGGATAAACAAATTTCTTGAAATCGCCAACAAGGCACTAAAGTCGCCAAGAAGTAGGCGTGTACCCAAAGTGTACCTAAATATGGCGGTGATGCTCCGGCCCGTAAACTCTAGAGGCTCTATTCCAAACCAGCCTTTCCCCCAACTGCCCCTTTTAAGCTAGGTGCCACCTCTCGCACCTAAGACGAAAAAAAAAAATGTTAATACATCAGCTACGGTTCTGAAATTGAGCATATAGGCATCTACGACATTAAGCTTCAATATTCCACATGAACCATCGCAGTACAAATATTTTATACACACTCGGGAAAATAATTATTGAACCACCCTCGTATTATAGTTATTTTAAGAATTAACATTATTATAGAACAATTGTATCCATAACTGAGAAGAATATAGCGGAAGTATGGTTTCATAAACATTGATCTATTCCTGCCTGTTCTGTTCTATTAAGAATCAATAATTTTTGTGGGATGGTAAGTTTATGATAAATTGAGCAAGAAATAACTAACATATGATTAAGATTTTGCGTATTTTACTTCATTATTGGCTTTTACCTTTGATTAAATATTTAAACTATATTAAGTAAATAATTTTAAACTACGTTTATTATCTGTTGTAGAATTAAGCTATATACATCTTGAACATTGCGTAGTTAAGATATTTTGTACCCTAACAGCATCTTCACAAATGTATTTCGGGATTTTACCAGTTAAAAAATGACTGGATTTCAAATTAATTGGTATAATTGCACTAGTCGTTAATCAATGTGCAGCGGTTGATCGTTTAATACTACATCGTATGCAACAAAGTCTTCTATGAACGTTTTTACGGCTTACTTCGCAGTAGTTATATACTAACTGAATAGTGTTATGAAGCTATGTATGGTGGTTATTTAATTAATTCATTGGATGACCAACCTATCAGCTTAACGAATTGACATTTTTTAAACTGAATGATAAAATATTGAGGACAGGAGTCGAACTTCAGGCATCTAGCTTAAATTACTAACGCTCTATCCATTGAGTTATCTAGGCTGACGACCGGCGGACTCATTTTACTCATATTATTTGAAATAACATCTCGTCTGTCATGTAAATAGCTCAATAGAATATGGGGCATTCTCACAATCTTTTGACTTCCATAAACCCTGAATAATAATTTTTATTTTAAGACACTTTTTTGTGTTTTTTTTATTTTATATACTGGGGAACATCCCATTTCATGATTACATTTAACAATATTAACGAGATAAACAAGTTTTGGACGATGTTGGGGGTCCAAATACCAGGAAAACTCCTATACCGTCCCGTGTCCCTGAGGCTGATTTTTAAGTTTGGAGCTTTCTGTATAAAATTGTTTCAATAAAAGTAATTCGATGTCATTTTTTTCCGAAACTTGGAAAATTGTTTTATATAAATATGTAGCAAAAAATTAACCTACACACATTTTTACGGTTGATATTATTTTTTGAACTCTGTCCCTGGGTTTTCCATCCTTATCATCCCTCTTGCAAAACTTATACATAAAAATCACTTCAGATGCAGCCACAGAATTTTTTTTCAAGTTTTCTCTCATGCAGAAGTACACTAGAGAAAGAATGTCTAAAATTATTTGACAGGAAATTTACTGCAGAATTTAAAAGCAGCATTTAATTATCAATTCCAAGATCGTGGCTTTATTGGTAGTCTTACCGTCCCCAAGGTTTATTCCTGCACTTTTCGAGGTAAATTAAAAAAAAATTAATTTAATCCAATGTTAACAACTGTTTCTAAAAATCAATGAACATTGTGGCTATCACTTAGTCTTAACATGATTTGTCTAAAATAGGTGGTAATTTTCCTTACCATTCCATCCTTACCGTCCCTTTTTTCCCAATTCTTCCATTTTTTCCTATACCGTCCCCTTTTTTTACCTTACCGTCCCTTCTTTAAACACCCCTTTAAGACTATGCTATACCAAAATTTTGTTCTAAAAATACTACATTGTTATTATTTCTTATTTGAATGTCCTGTGGGTACTATGCAAATTCATTATAAGTAAAAATTGCGAAGAAAATAAAAAGTTTTAGTGGTAAAATGGTAAGGAAAATTATACTCGCAAAGTTTAATTTTCTGTGACATAAGTTTAACATAAACCTCAGTTAAATAAAAAAAAATTCGCTACTGACCATTTTTTCTTTATTTTGAATCATTAAGGCATTCGTCTTTCAGATTAAAATGTTATTTTAGCAAGCTTAATTTCGCCAGATTTTTTTTTTTTTCCCAAAGTCAAAAGATCGTGAGAATGCGCCATATACGACAGGTAGTTTTAGAATTTTTTATCGGTCATTTACAGTTAAGAATTTCAATTCCCCTGAGTTTCTAATCACGAGGAATTCTTATCACACACACATGAACCCTCCACTAGAAAAAATGAATTGTAAGTAAAAGCCTTTTCAAACGACTTTTTGTATTATATTAAATGAAAAAAAAAAAAAAAAAGTAAAGAAAAGCTAATATTTTTTCCCAAACAATTTTGAATATTTAAAAATTTAAAGAAATAAATATATTAAAATAAGTTTTACTGCAAAGGTCATGATTTCTGATCAGAAGAAAACATTAGATATACAGATATAGAGAGAAAAATACAATAGGATACATTTATACAATATAATAGGAAAAAACAATAGGATATATTATATTTTGTCTACAGAATAGCATTCTGTCCACACTATAAAAATTCAACAACATATAATCAAAAGATTCAAGACCATACTCAGACTATTTTATTTCGATGAAAATGTGATATAGGAGTGTGTATCAATAACTTTTTGCCCTCACATGGAAATAATTAAGTAAAATTTATGAAATTGCTACATTGTATTATTATTGTTGGAAAGACCTGTGACTATTTATTCATGCTATGCACCTCCCGAACCCCTACCCCTAAATGTATCCCCCATGGGTATGAATGATGTCCGCACAAAATTTAGAAAAGCGCCCCCCCCCCCCGGGTCACAGGCCTTTCCAACTATATGTCGCATGTGGGGCTCGGTAAAAGTTAGAAAAATGCCTCCATTTGGGTCTACTTTGGCGCCCCCTGGAATACATCCTCCCCTATCTTTGAAATATCGGTTGCACATATGTGTTACTGTGGACACTGACTATATAGAAAAGGACTCATAAAATGTGACAATTTCATAAATTTCACTCAATTATTTCTATGTGAGGGCAAAAACTTATTTACACACTCGTAAAAAATAGTGTAACTAGGATTTTAACCAATAGTTCTTCTAAATATCAAACTGCAGCTGGCAATAAAAGAAGCCGTTACTGCTGTAAAACTAGTTGGTTCTATGAAATTATGCAAACTTAATAAAAGGAAAATATATAAATTAGTTATTCCAATACTTTCATTTTATTCCATTCTTTTTCATAAACATCTTATTACAATCTGACATTGCAGTTCTTTTATTTTATTGTCAGTTATGATACATTTTTCGTTGTGTATTTACATTTCGTACTGTATCAATACAATCGTTATAGTTGTAAATATATTCTGCTAGAGACTGATAAAAGTTACTTGTAAGCTTTATTTGAGTAAATCATTTTTAAAAGTTGCAATAGTTCACAAACAATAAAGTATGATTGATTAAATATTTCAGGATTTTTCTGTTTTCAAAACATAACGAATATAAAAAAAAAAAAAAATCAAGGGATTTCACTATTCGTTTTTTTTTTTTTTTTTTTTTTTTTCGTATATATGTTAGATCGCATCGAATTTCCAACGAGAAAATAAACTAATTTTATTTCCTGATTATTTTTTTTTTTCATCGGCTCAACCAGCATATAGCAAGATCCGGCGGATCCCGCAGGCGATATCCGCAGTATTGGATTGTGGGATTCTAGTAATATCAAAATTGTGCAGGAATCTCGTTGGTTTGCGGGACTACAATTCCCCCTTTTTATAGTGCTGTCTGAACTTGAAATATTCTCCCTCAACGGTTTCTAGCTCACAGGCTATCAAAGACTGAGAGCTAATGTGCTCACAGATTCAGTATATACGTACGCGATAACTTTTTCATTGGTTAAGTATAAACGGGGGGGGGGGGGGAGTTAAAGGCGGTAATACCCCCTTAACTTAGATAAATGGATTTTTCATGCAGAATTATCAGATTTGCTTCAAGATTAGTATAACGGTTAATTCTGATAAGGCGCTTCCCTGATTAGATTTGGAGTTTCATTGTTTAAGTAAGGGAACGGAAGGCTAATACCCCGTTAATTTAGATAGATATGTTTTTCTGTCCGATTTGCTTTAAATTTGGTATAGCGGTTTATTCTGATAAGGTGCTCCCTTATTAGATTTGGAGTTTCATTGGTTAGATTTAAAGGGAGGGGGGACGGGGATAATACCCCCCCCCCTTTAATGTAGATAAATGGGTTTTTCTATCCGATTTCCTTCAAATTTGGTACACCGGTTTATTCTGATAAGGTGCTTCCCTGATGAGATTTGGAGGCTCATTGGTTAAGCATAAACATGTGCAACAAGGGGGGGAGGAATCCCTCTTTAATTTATTTTTCAAGGGGGATTATTCTTTGAAATAAGAGTATAATATACAATTAGCGTGAATAGCCTGAGAGCTGAATGCCATCAATTTAACTGGGCACTTTAATTTTTTTATGTAATCATTGTTCACCGGAGAAGTAATAGAGGGAATGCATCTTAAATAATCGAGATTTCGGAAATGCTCAGACAATTTCAAGAGCTCATTATTGACCCTTGCTTAAAATTTATGAAGTCGTGATAATTTGTAATCATTATAAATACAATTCAGTACCGACATAAAACTTATTTCATGAACTCTCTCATTGACGTAAGCAGCGGTATAAATATGTATAGCGTCTTGAACGTATAGGGTGTCAAACGATTACTCCAATATTGCTTTTAAAAATACTAAAAAAATGAATCCAATAAAAGTAGAATGATGCTGAACGATAGATGTTAATTGCAGCAACACCCGCTAGCTATTTTAACGTAAACATTGTGTAAGGATTACATAAAGATTCAGCTAACAGATATCACCGATATCACCGCGGTCGATATTTGTCGTTCAGCATCGTCCGACATTTAGCGGATTCAGAACAAATATATTATTTTTCTCTTTGTAATTGGATGCTCTTAACACTCATGTAAAATATTACACCATTTAAATTGTCAAAGTATTTACTACATAGTAAATGTTATAAATAGATGTGTAAATGTTTGTTAATATGGCGTAATTTTTTTTCTCAAGGCATGATCAATTTTCTCCTTGGAGAAAGCCAAGTAGCTGTGATACTACGTGATCACGTCACTTTCAAATTCATACCCATGTTAAATCCAGATGGCGTTTTTGTAGGAAATTACAGGTATGAGTTGATTTTAAAAACAATTTTTAGTACTCATTTTTATTTCTTTACAGTTTTTCTTCAGATACTAACAAGGAAGGTCTCCATACGGGCATACTCTGAAAAATCTGAAAAAATTGCAGAATGTTCTTCTCATATGGATATATATGTTTATAATTTTTTTTTTGGCGGAACCCCGATACAGCACCCGTAAAAAAATAATAAAATTTTCGTTTATTTGGCGATGTATCACCGGTTGGCGATGAAAAAAATATATACGCTTTTAAGTAGGAAAAAACTTTTTATGTTGAATTTGTTTATGTAAGTTTAATTTAAATAACTTTAGTTTTGTCATTTTTAGTTTGTTTTAACTATAGTTTGACATATATATTTATATGTATTTATAATAAAAATTAAATATCATATTTTATGATTTAAAACAAAATTTAAATTGTTTCAAGCTCAAAAATGGCAGATAAAACACTGTCGATTTGATTTTGTTACTATGGAAACGATTTCGTCTTCGATATGGAAATGTGGTATGACAATCAAATGTCAGCTGACTATAACTTAAAATAGATATTTGCAACTTGCAAAGTATAGAAAATATTTTTACAGTGATAAAATTAAATAACTACAGCAACAAGCAACATATATATGTAATATAAAAAAATATATAATAACCTCTTTCATTGAAAAAGTTTAAATTCATTCAAAATCGTGCATTCTAAAAAACAATTAATAAACAATTTTCAGATGCATTGAAATCGTTTGCTTTTGGCGAGGAAAAATCTTGCTCGCCAAATCCCGTGTCACTTTCGTATTTTCGCGCCAAATATTCGAAAGTATTTTATTTTTTTACAGACTTTCTACTGAAATTCCGCCGTTAAATTTAACTGATCCCTTATTACATACATGAGTACTTTCTCTAGCATTTTTTTACAACATATTCTGAGTATGCCCTGTAAGGAGACCTTCCTTGTAAGTAGATGATACCATACCGCTCATCTGCGTGTCACGTTAATAACTGCACTGGCATGGCGTATGGAGGCCAGTGGAATAGCCTAAAGGGGCTATTGCCCAGGTCGTAAAACTTTTAGGGGCACAAAAAAGTTCTTACCTAAAGAATTACATTACAGGGTCATTCCATACAAAGTGAGCAAATCAGCTGTGGCTGACATGTCACAGATTTGAATGAAAATCAGCATATAAGTAGATCATATTTATTTATGAGTAACTGTAAAATAATAGATTTCAGGATTTCTTTTAACTATTAAAATTTACATTAAACGTTGATGCAAAATGAGGTTTTGTTTACACGCTTAAAATTTCAGTTTTGATTATTAGCCTTAGGAATGGAAAAATTATATTAAAAATTATTTGTAATTAAGAATGAGTAATAAGTAACGGATTGTCATAAGTTAATAATTGTATTTTTATTCCATATTGAAAAAAAAATAAATATCCAACAATTTTGAATGAAAAATGAAATATTTTTATTACTCGTTTTAACATGAAGGAAAGCTGTTACAACTTTAAAATTATTTGAGGTAATAGCTAAATGTACATATTTTAAATATCGAAACTTTCATTTTTGCCTTTTTATTCATTGGTGAGAAAAAAATAAATAGTGAAAAAGGTTGAGGGGAAAAACCAATGTTTTTATCGCTTATTTGAACGTGAAGGAAAGCTCTAAATTTTTTTTGATTAATTGACATTATGAAAAGTGTATATTTTAAATATAGAATTTTTTATTCTTGCTTTCACTTCATTTTTGCCTGAAGAATATTTTAAATTAGAGTTAAAAAATATTGAGTTGAACAAAAAAAATATATATATATAATTTAATCCTCGATCAATGTAGATGGCAAAACTAAATCGCAATATTGTTAAAAAAAAAAAAAAAAAAAAAAAAAAAAAAAACCACACAAATTTGAAATGGAATGTAATAAATATTATATTTTTTTAACCCAATTTTGTTATGTTAGGAATCAAAAGGTAATGAATTTTTTAAGTATGTCATGGGCTTATTGATCTTTATGCCTATTCAATATTTTTATTGTCTGACATTTTTTTAAAATTTAAATTTTGAAGCACATAAAGGAGGAAAAATTGGGATTTTACAATTTCTTTTAAGTTTCTAAGATATTTTTAAGATGAAGGAAATAAATAGGAACTTAGAAACTTGAGCAATTCAATTATAATATGTAACACTACATCAGGCGTAAATTTCACAGATGTTTTTGAATTCTTTTGATTTTCATAACGTTTAATTTTCTCAAAATTGACGATTTTTCAATTTTTACAGCAAATTGAGATAATTCATGGCGTTACCAAATGATTATTACTAAATAAATATTAAGATAATTTTCCAGAGGATACAGCATTATAAAAAGATTTAATTTATGTTAAATGATTTTTGAATACGGAACTTCAACCTTGCAACCTTGAATGATTCCACACATAGCATTTTACTTCTCAAGTTTTTTAAATGCTCAGAACTTCTAAAATATTTTATTTTTGTCGAAACATTTTGCAATGCCTTATTTGAATATGAATTGAATCTGTGTACCAAATTTTATTAAAATTGGTTACTATGTGGCCACGACATTTTTTAAATTTTTGCTCATTTTATGTGAAATGACCCTGCTGTAAGATTATAGACTATTATTAAAAGTTATTAAAATATAATATAATTCTTTACAGAATAATTATATTAATTATATTATTATCGTCCACCTCTTAGGAAGTAGATGAACCCAAATAGTTATTGCATGGAAAGCAACAGTAGTAGCCACTGAGGAAGAGCCGCAATATATGTGTTGCCTTGGGCGTTCAAAACCCACGGGAGGCCACACTACTGAAAAAAATGATATTACCGTATTTGTTGTAAGCCTGCGACACATAGATTCCGATGAAACTCAATTTTCGTATAAAATACTACATATCCGGCAAGAAATCGATGCATATGAAAATAAACAAATGTATTTGTTTGTAATATTTAAACAAAAAAAGAAGAGCCATAAAATAAGAAGAATTATAGTTTAACACATTGTACAAATAGAAACAGAATTGGAAGAATCTAGTGGCATTCGTTTCTGTATTTTTTTACTTTATTTTATTATTTTTTTATTGTTATTTTGGTTCGGATAGATGAAGATGTTATGATGTAATTTATAATATAATAATGTGAAAATAGCAAGATTCCAGTTATTCTTGAAGAAATCAAATCAAACGTTGCTTTTTAATTTTTAATGTTTTAGTATTCAACAATTTAAATAACATAAATACATCTCTTTAATATTTTTTTTTTATTAAATATTAGTAAATGTTTCTGAGAGAGTTAATAGTACCACCTTCAAGAAAGATATCATTAGTTCATAAAATTTTTATTAGTAAATGATTATTTCTAAAAAGTCAAATCATTTTGTCTTACAGCTGCCAGTGGGGTAAAACCGCATAGATATCTTACTTTTACAAGAAATGTAAGATTTCAGATTTTCTTTTAAATAAGAAATTTTTTGTATATATGTGCTATAGAACTTTAACTCAAGAACTAAAGTAATAACATTTCGATTATAAGTATAATCATTTAGCATTTAATGACAAAAGGGTAATTATCTTGGTGCAATTTGAGAAACTGCAAACAAAAGTTTACCTCTTTATCAGATTTATAAAAATAATAATTCTTTTATCCATGTAGTTTTGGCTGCCTTTTATTCAAACATTGTTTACATACTCTTCTTTCGTTGTTTTCTAATTTGCTTTTTCATCCCACTTACCCCAATAGAAAATAGATCGGAAAGCAAGCCGTAAAAATGACCTTATAAATCTTAGCAATGTTTCAGTGAGGGAAACAAATACTTTTTCTTTGCTGTCCATAAAAATGTAAAAAGTTCAGTAATTTCAAATGTATCCATGTTTAAGAAAATGGAAAACCAGGAAATTTCAAAATAAAAACAAACATAAAATAAACTTCTAAACACAGAAATTACTTAAATGTCAATATGGATATATGGTAGCGACCACTTGACTTTCTGGCTTAAAACTATACTAGCGGGAATGACCGAGCTGAGCTCGGTCAAAATTAGCCTTGTGGTCAATTCGATATTTCATTCTCACTGTAAAATTCTTGCTGTTTAGACAAAATTGGCATGATCCTAAGCCATAGAGATTCCCTAAACGAAATTTTTTGAACACACGACCTAACCAATGCTCTTCTCAAACCCAAAAACGATAGAATACAAAATTTAGTCAAAATCGCTAAAGTAATTTTATAGATAAAATTAGCTTGATCCACAGTGACACAAAAGTGATCCACTAATTGACTTTTCCTCGAACATGTGACTTAGCCTAGTGGTTATCTCATGCCCGGAAACGGCATATTACAGAATTTTGTCAAAATGTTTTGGGCCTTTTTTTAGGCTCAATTAGCTTGATCCTGACCCATTGTGACCCAAATTGACCCACTAATAGAATTTTCTTGAACATGCGATCAAGCCTAATGGTATTCTCGATCCCCAAAACGACAGAATACAGAATTTCGTCAAAATCGTTAGAGCCGTTTTCTAGATAAACTATGCTTGATCCACATTGACCCAAAAATGACCCACTAATCGAATTTTCCTTAATATGTAACTTAGCCCATTGGTCTTCTCGTAATTGAAAAAGACAAAATACAAAATTTAGTCAAAATCGTTAGAACCGTTTTTTAGATAAAATTGGTTTGATTAATAGTGACCCAAAAATGACCCACTAATCGAAATTTCTCGAACATGTGACCTAGCCCAATAGTTTTCTCGTGCCGAAAAACGGTTGGATATAAAATTTAGTCAAAACGATTGAGCCGTTTTTTAGATATTATTAGCTAGGCCTTGACCCATTATGACCCAAAATGACCCACTAATTGAATTTTCTAGAACACGTGACCTAGCTCAATGGTATCTTCATGCCCGAAAATGGTAAAATACAAAATTTCGTCAAAATCGTTAGAGCCGTTTTCTAGATAAACATTGCTTGACCCACAATGACCCAAAAATGACCCACTGATCGAATTTTCTCTAATATGTGACATTGCCCATTGGTCTTTTCGTAATCCAAAATGAGAGAATACAAAATTTAGTCAAAATCGTTAGAGCCGTTTTTTTAGATAAAATTGGCTCGACCCATAGGGACCCCAAAATGATCCACTAATCGAAATTTCTCGAACATGTAACCTAGCCCAATAGTTTTCCCGTGCCGAAGAACGGTTGGATATAAAATTTAGTCAAAATCGATTGAGCCATTTTATAGATATAATTAGCTTGACCTAGACACATTTGACCCAAAATGACCCACTTTTCGATTTTTCTCGTTAATGTGACTTAGTCCAATGTTCATCTAATGCCCAGGAACGGTATATTACAAAATTTTGTCGAAATGTTTTGTGCCTTTTTTTTTGTTTCAATTAGCTTAATTCTGACCCATTGTAACCCAAGATGACCCAATAATCGAATTTTCTTCAACATGCGACCAAGCCCAATGGTATTCTCGCGCCCGAAAACGACAGAATATAAAATTTAGTCAAAATCGTTAGAGCCGGTTTTTAGATAAAATTGGCTTGACTCATAATGACCCAAAAATGACCCACAGATCGAAATTTCTCAAACATGTGATCTAGCTCAATAGTTTTCTCGTGCCGAAAAACGGTTGGATATAAAATTTAGTCAAAATTGATTGAGCCGTTTTTAGATATAATTAGCTTGACCTTGACCCATTATCACCCAAAATGACCCACTAATCGAATTTTCTCGAATACGTGACCTAGCCCAATGGTATTTTCGTACCCGAAAATGGTAAAATACAAAATTTCGTCAAAATCGTTAGAGCCGTTTTCTAAAACTTTGCTTGACCCACAGTTACCCAAAAATGATTCACTAATCGAAATTTGTCTAATATGTGACTTATCCCATTGGTCTTCTCGTAATCGAAAACGACAAAAATTTAGTTATAATCGTTAGAACCGTTTTTAGATAAAATTGGCTTGACCCATAGTGACCCAAAAATAACCCACTAATCGAAATTTCTCGAACATGTGACCTAGCCCAATAGTTTTATCGTGCCGAAAAACGGTTGGATATAAAATTTAGTCAAAATCGATTGAGCCGTTTTTTAGATATAATTAGCTTGACCTTGAACCATTATGACCCAAAATGACCCACTAATCGAATTTTCTCGAACACGTGACCTAGCTAAATGGTATTTTCGTGCCCGAAAATGGTAAAATACAAAATTTTGTCAAAATAGTTAGAGCGTTTTCTAAAACTTTGCTTGACCTACAGTGACTCAAAAATGACCCACTAATCGAATTTTCTCTAACATGTGACTTATCCCATTGGTTTTCTCGTAATCGAAAACGACAAATTACGAAATGTAGTCAAAATCGTTAGAGCCGTTTTTTAGATAAAATTGGCTTGACCTATAGTGACCCAAAAATGACCCACTAATCGAAATTTCTCGAACATGTGACTTAGCCCAATAGTTTTCTCGTGCCGAAAAACGGTTGGATATGAAATTTAGTCAAAATCGATTGAGCCGTTTTTTAGATATAATTAGCTTGACCTTCACCCATTATGACCCAAAATGACCCACTAATCGAATTTTCTCGAACACGTGGCCTAGCACAATGGTCTTATCGTGCCCGAAAATGGTAAAATACAAAATTTCGTCAAAATCGTTAGAGCCGTTTTTAAGATAAAATTTACATACACACACACATACATACACACACAATTTTTGCTCGCATTATAGTATAAGATATTTCAATCATTACCCTCTAAAGGGCTATTAAAAATGAACAAAAGTTAAGATATCTTGTTTAACCACACTATACAATTTTGTCCTACTTATTTTCGTTTAATATGTTACACAAAAATATTCTTTAAAATATCTTTTTTTTCTTTCTTTCTTTCTTTTAAGGACTTTAGAATAAGAGCTTTAAAATTCTGATTTTCTACAACCATCTTTTTCTTTCATTCTAAACTATATAATTTTTTTAATGATGTTCCTTATGACAGTTTTTGATAAATAAAATCATGTATTCCTAATTCGAAGTCTAGAAAAGGCCCTTTTAGCTTTTATATCGCGTCGGGCAGGCTGAAATATCTTTCATCCAGATTAAGATTTCAGCCCGTATATCGACGTTTTCTCCCATGTAGAGATATAATGTGAAATACGTTATATTTAAAAATAAATTTGCACAATTATTTATGCTACATATTCTTTAAAATAATTTTAAGTGTGAGATAATGCCAATTAATAAATATTGACATTTTTGTAAAAGTTGATTTGCATGTACCGGGCCACAACTTTAGTTTTCAAACCGACAAATAAAAATAAAAACGAATCATAAAATAAACTTCTAAACACAGAAATTAGATAAATGTCAATATGGATATATCGTAGCAACCACTTCACTTTCTGACCTTTCTGACCTGATATTTCAACCATTACCCAATAAAGGGCTATTCAAAATGAACAAAAGCTAAGATATCGTATTTAACCCCACTATATAATTTTATCCTACTTATTTTCGTTTAATATGTTACACAAAAATATTCTTTAAAATACCTTTTTTCTTTTACCTTAAGAGATTTAAATTTCTGACTTTCTTCAACCATCTTTTTCTTTCATTCTAAATTATACCATTCTTTTAATGAGAGTCTTTATGAGAGTTTTTGATCAATAAAATCATGTATTCTAAATTAGAAGTCTAGAAAAGGCACTTTTAGCTTTTATATCGCGTCAGAAATATCTTTCATCCAGATTAAGATTTCGGCCCGTATATCGACGTTTTCTTCCGTCTAGAGATATAATGTGAAATACGTTATATTTAAAAATAAATTTGCTCAATTATTTATGCTACATATTCTTTAAAATAATTTTAAGTGTGAGATAATGTTAATTAATAAATATTGACATTCTTGTAAAAGATGATTTGCACGTACCGGGCCGAAACTTTAGGTTTCAAACCGACAAATTAAAATAAAAACAAATCATAAAATAAACTTCTAAACATAGAAATTACATAAATGTCAATATGGATATATCGTAGCGACCACTTCACTTTCTGGCCTAAAGCTATATATTTCAACCATTACCCAATAAAGGGCTATTCAAAATGAACAAAATTTAAGATATCCTATTTAACCCCACTATATAATTTTATCCTACTTATTTTCGTACAATATGTTAAATGTTACACAAAAATATTTTTTAAAATATCTTTTCTTTTTACCTTAAGAGATTTAAATTTCTGATTTTCTTTAACCACCTTTTTCTTTCATTCTAAATTATACCATTTTTTTAATGAGAGTCTTTATGCCAGTTTTTGATCAATAATATCGTGTATTCCAAATTGGAGGTTTAGAAAAGGAACTTTTAGCATTTATATCGCGTCGGGCAGTTTGAAATATCTTTCATCCAGATTAAAATTTCAGTCCGTGTAAGGACATTTTGTTCCATGTAGAGATATAATATAAATACGTTATATTAAAAAATAAAATTGCACAATTATTTATGCTATATATTCTTTAAAATAACTTTAAGTGTGAGATAATGTTAATTAATAAATATCGACATTTTTGTAAAAGTTGATTTGCACGTGCCGGACCAAAGCTTTAGGTTTCAAACCGACTGTTTGCTGACTGAAGGCGCTGTTGGGGCCGCAAGAAGTGTCAATGCAAGGCTGTGGAATCGATTCCAAGATACATGGAATGGTAGACATCGACAAGGCAAGGTCGGCCATGTGCTACCACTGAAACTGATGACCGATATATCCTGTTAACAGCTCGTCGAGACGGAACACGCACTGCTACTCTGCTGCAAGTACAGTTGTTCTTGGACACAGGACGAAGGGTGTCCAGCCAAACAGTCCGAAATAGGTTTCATCAGGGTGGTTTCTATGCACGTAAGCCAAAAGTTTGCATTCCGTTGATCTCAAGCAACAGTGCGGCCCAAAGAAGGTGGGCAACTGAACATCGAGTTTGGAGGCAACGTTTTTGGAGTCAAATTTTGTTTACAGACGAGTCACGAGTCACGATTCAGTCTGGATGTGACATCTGATGTGCTTTGGCATTGAGAGAAAGTGGCATTCAAAATAATCCCACAATCTTTCGTGAAAGATCACATTACAGACGAGATGGGTTGATGCTATGGGCTGGAATCAGCATAGGCGGACGTACGGGCCTGCATATCATTCGGAATGGCACTTTGACGGTCCGAAGTTACACAGACGAGATACTGAGACCTCATATCGTATTTTATGTTGCAGCAATTAGTTATTTCTTTCTTTCTATGCATGATAATGACAGACCTCATACAGTTCGTCTTGTGGATAACATGCTTGAAGCTAAAACAATACAGCGTATGGAATTACCAGCATGCTCTCCTGACCTAAATCCGATCAAGCATGTTTGAGACATACTCAGACGATGGATTGCTGGGAGACCAAGGCCTCCTTTTACTGTCCGGGACTTGGAGATTGCAATTCTTGAGCAGCGGAACAGTATTCCCCAAACTCTTATCGATAACCTCATCGCATCCATGGAAAACAGGTGTGCAGCAGTCTTAGATGTTCGAGGTCATATTAAAACGTCACACGTCATATTAAAAATCTTATATCATTTCTAAACAATACTTTTTTTTTATAATTTACATGAAACCAAATTGTTGCCCCAAACCATCTTTTTATGTTCTTCCTGTCTTTTAAAAGAATAAAAGCTCCCTTACAATTTTTTTTACGTCTTCTTTTCTGTATTGTGCATTCATACACGTGTACTATCAATTTTATGCCAATACATGGCTGTCTTGCACTGTTCTCTTCACTTTTTTGCTTGCTCCCCTAATTTTTTTGAGCAGTGTACATACATGCATATAATGTATGCCCCTGAAAATAATTTTTGTACAATTATTTGTGCTTTTATATGAAATTTAAAATTATTAAAAATATTATTTTTATATTAACTTTTTGAAAGTAATTTTTATACAATTATTTGTGCTTTTATATGAAATTTAAAATTATTAAAAATATTATTTTCATAATAACTTTTTGAAAGGAATTTTCATGCAGTTATTTGTTCTTTTATATGAAATTTAAAATTATTAAAATTATTATTTTCATATTAACTTTTTTGTGTCTGCAGGACATGTATTCTTGGACAAGATCTTAACAGATGTTGGCAAGAAACGTCTACACATGCGTATCCTACATTAGCTGCTGTGAAATCCGTCATAGAATATCTCTCTACAGAAAAGGTTCGTACAACAGTATAACAATTCTGAAGTTGAATTATGTTTAGTGCATAGAAAATGAGAAGAAAACTATTTTATTTTAATCTTGCTTTTCATTCTGCTTACACGTGGAAGACAGCTCTATTCGAATCACTTTTTTGAAAGGCAATATATAGGCAAAATGAATTGATTTATAGTTACATTCTAATCAACAACCATTGAAAACTAACAAAAGTTTATTCGTTTTTATTAATTTTTTAAAAATTGGCAATATTAAACAAAAATTAGATGATTTTTTTTCATTCTGTTTACACGCGGAAGACAGCTCCATTCGAATCACTTTTTTGAAAGGCAATATATAGGCAAAATGAATTGATTTATATTTGCATTCTAATCAACAACCATTGAAAACTAGCAAAAGTTTATTCGTTTTTATTAAATTTTCAAAAATTGGCAATATTAAACAAAATTTAGATGATTTTTTCATTCTGCTTACACGCGGAAGACAGCTCCATTCGAATCACATTTTTGAAAGGCAATATATAGGCAAAATGAATTGATTTATAGTTGCTTTCTAGTCAACAACCATTGAAAACTAGCAAAAGTTTATTCGTTTTTATTAAATTTTTAAAAATTGGCAATATTAAGCAAAATTTAGATGATTTTTTCATTCTGCTTACACGCGGAAGACAGCTCCATTCGAATCACTTTTTTGAAAGGCAATATATAGGCAAAATTAATTGATTTATAGTTGCATTCTAATCAACAACCATTGAAAACTAGCAAAAGTTTATTCGTTTTTATTAAATTTAAAAAAATTGGCAATATTAAACAAAAATTGGGTGATTTTTTATGTTCACGTTAGCAATTGCGCATCGCAATTCTGCATAATATTTTTAATTATTTTCACCATATTTAATTCCGATATGTTTCGATACTGTGACCCAAAAGTTTGGAAATGTATGTAGAATTGACTGAAATATGTTGATATTTGTACAAAAAATCAGAATTTTCGTTCTAAAAGTTTATATATATGTATAAAGATTTGACTGTATTTATTTAGAGTCTTCTTTCCGTTTTAAGATACTGATAAACGAGCTTTTCCTTTCCAATTAATAATGTTGTTTATTTTGCACTTTAAAAATTTTCATACCACGAATTTCACAACATAATTACAGAATAAGAATATTTATCCTCTGAAAAAGCTAAGACGACACACAGCTTGTTTACAAATGACATTTTGTAAAAACAATAAATTTGAAAAAATTGGACGATAATTTTAATTTGAAATATTAAGCTGCTGCCAGAAATATCTACCCCCCCCCCCTCCCAACCTCAAAAATATTATATATTTTTTAAAATCCTATATCAAGATCTTTCTACAAATGTGTAAACACCCTCTCTATATTTTTTCGCTTAAAAACAAAAGAGAACAGACACAGAGACTTTTACATTAAACATAAACAATGCCCATTAATAAGCACTCCTTAAGTAGTGAAGCGTAAATCATCCTTATTTATTGCCACTCCCATTCCCATTATATATATTTAAGCAGTATGTAATAATATTAATTACTGACGAAGAAGAAGCGTATTTTCTGCGCTTTACTAAGAAATGTGAGAGCACGTGAACCTATATTTACTCTTATTGTAATTCATAGTAAGACAGATTTTTTTTTTCTCCCGAAAACAAATATTTAAAATTAACAAAACCATTTAATTACCTCAGATGTCACGTTTGGAAGTTTTTATCTCTCAGTAATTTCGCTTTTTAACAAATATTTAAAGATGATTTTTTTTCGAAACGTTTTATTTAATATGAGTATGTTGTGTTCGAGATGTCTTAGCAAAGAATATTTTTAAAGGATTATGAATTTTATGTTACTAAATTTATTTTAAAGTATGATATATTTGAAAAGATATATTTTTTTCAGTGTGACGGCGTGCATATTGGAAAAGTGCAATACACATGATGGACTTATTTAATATAAAAGCTTTTTCGGCTATGTATTAATCTCGCTTAAGTATTACATTTTACATAATTATGAATCTTATGTAACTACAGGTATTTGTTGACGATAAATTATTTAACATAACGATGTGTATAACGTTGTGAAATTTGGTATAATTGCAAAATTATAAACTTCTAAAATATATAAGCCGGAATACCAATACATTGCGTTTGTAATAACTCAGGAACTTAAAGATATACACTATGTAGCCAAAGGTGACCGGTAGCTTGCGATTTTAGACGTTTTCTTAAATATCTAGAAAAATACATGAGGAATTATCCTGAAACTCCAGGCGTGTAAACAAAATAGTACAGGTCATATATTCCCGTGAAGATTTTTTTTCCCGAAAGCCCATAAGGGATCGCCAACAAACTGAAAAAGAACGAAAAGCTTTTGGATAACCCTTCAAAACTAATGTAGCAAAGACGTTCAAACCGTAGATTATGATTAAGTGGCTTATTGTAATAATTTGTGTTCATTTTTATGAGGATAGCATACATACTCGAAGAGAAATTCATGTTTTCATAAAAACAGTATCAAATTTTGCCGAGTTTTTTGCTTATAATTTGAAGAGTTCTTAATACAAAAATAATTCTTTTCAGAAAATATGACAAACAACATAGCATGTAACACCCTGTAATCAGAATTAAAATATAGTAAAAATTGTATGAAAAATGACCAGGTTTACTAAATAATGTTTCACTGCGCATGGCCGAATGCAATCAAAATATAATGTACATAATATGTTAGCTAAATGTATAGAGCAACTTTTGTAAAAGTCTCAAAAACATAGGTTGAAAATTTTGAAAATTATCGTTGATAGAATTAGCTCAAAATCCGTTTTTCCCAAAATGAAGCAAAAAGATGAGGGGCTGTATCCATATATCCATTGATTAGTGGCAATATAGCATACACAATATTGCACTTAGTATTGCATTTGGATACAGCCCTCATCTTTTTGGGAATAACGGATTTTGAGCTTATTCTATCAACGATAATTTTCCGACTTTTTAAACTACGTTTTTGAGACTTTCACAAAAGTTGCTCTATACATTTAGCTAACACATTATGCAAATTTTATTTTGATTACATTCGGGCATGCGCAGTGAATAATTATTTAGTAAACCAACTCGTATTTCATACATTTTTTTTTAAATTCTGATTGCAGGGTATTATGTACAAAGTTGTTTGTCATATTTTCTGAAAATAACTTTTTTTATATTAAAACTTGGCAATATTTGGGACTCTTTTTATAAAAACTTTAATTTCTTTACGAGTATATATGGTATTCTCATAAAAATAAACACAGTTTCTTACAATAAGGTACTTAATCATAATCGAGAGTTTGAACCCTTTCGATATATTAGTTTTTACAAGGTTATCCAAAAGATATTTGTTCTTTTTCAATTTGTTGACGGTCCCCTATGGGGTTTCGGAAAAAAATATTCACGGAAATGAATGGCCTTTACTATTCTGTTTACAAATTTGGAGTTTCAGGATAATTCCTCATGTATTTTTTTAGATATTTAAAAAATGTCTAAAATCGCAAGTTACCGGTCATCTTTGGCAATATAGTGTATATTAGGGATGCACAACCGGTGGCCCGCGGGCCAAAAGTGGCCCGCGATGAGTTAGCTTGTGACCCGCGAGCTTCGTAAATTTATAACTGGAAAAATCGCAATTCTTGCCCATAGGTCCCAGGAAAAAATGGCGAATTTCGTCAATTTTTCTTAGGAAAAAGTTGCAGATTTCGTCAGTCAGTTAAAAATCGCGAATTTCGTTTATTGGTCGGACGATAGCGTAGATACCGACATAGGAAGTTCCCAAATTTGCAATTTCGTCAGTCGCTAGTCGAAAAATAATTCGAATTTCATCGAATGGGCAATGGAAAAGTGCAAATTTTGTCGATCAGGCAAGAAAAATTGGTGAATTTCTTTGTTCGGGCACGGAAAAATAGCGAGATTTGTTGATCGAGCACTGAATAATCACGAATTTTGTCGATCAAGCCAGGGAAAAAATCAAATTTCATTTGAAAATCACGAATTTTGTCGATGAAGCACGGAAAAAATCACAAGTTTTGTCGATAGGGCATGGAAAGATGGCAAGTTTCGACGATAGGACATGGAAAAATCCTGAATTCCGTTGATCGGGAAAGGAAAATTCGCAAATTTCGTCAAACAGGCGCGAAAAAAATCGCAAATTGAGTCGACCAGGAGCGGAATAATCGCGAATTTTGTCAGTCGGACCAGGAAAAATAGCGAATTTCATAGAATGGGCACAGAAAAAACAAATTTTGATGATCGGCTGCGGAAAAATCGTGAGTTTGGTCAGTTTATTGCGAGAAAAAATCGAGAATTTCATCGATTTGCCACGAGAAAAAATTGCAAATTTCGTCAGTCAGTTAAGAATTGGAAATTTCGTTGATCGGGCGCGTAAAAATCGCGAATTTCGTTGATCGGATGCATAAAAATCGCGAATTTCGTCGATCAGGTACGAAAAAAATCACAAAATTTTGTCGGTAAGGCTCGGAAAAATCGCAAATGTCGTTGATTGGGCACGCAAAAATCGCAAATTTCGTCGATCGCGCGTGAAAAAAATCGAAAATTTCGCAGATCAGGCGTGAAAAAATCACAAATTTCATCGATTAGGCAAGGAAAAATCACAAACTTTGTTGGTGAAACGCGGAAAAATCTCAATTTTTGTGTACTTCGCACGGAAAAATCGGAAGTTTTGTCGACCAGGCGCGGAAAATTTGCAAATTTTGATGACCGGATGCGGAAAAGTCGTGGGTTTCTTCAGTTTATCAAGAGAAAGAATCGCTAATTTCGTCAAATTACCGTGGAAAATTGTAAATTTTTTCAGTCAGTTAAAAATCGCGAATTTCGCTGATCGGGTGCTGAAAAAACGCGAATTTTGTCGATCAGGCTAATCTCGACTGATACTAATCTCGTTGATCGGTTACGAGGAAAATTGCAAATTTCGGCAGAGTCAGTTAATAGCGAATTTCGTTGATCGGGTGCGGAAAAATTGCGAATTTTGTCGATCAGGCGTGGAAAATTGTAATTTTCGTCTATCGGCACGGGAAAATCGCGTGTTTTGTCGATTGGGCTCGGAAAAATCGCGTTGACGATCAAGAATTAATGACGGGAAAATTACAAATTTTGTCAGAGTCAGTTAATAGGGAATATCGTTGATAGGGCGTGTAAAAATCGCGAGTTTCATTGATCAGGCGCGGAAAAATCGCAAATTTCATTAATCGGGAGTAAAAAGTTGCAAATTTCGTAAATCGGGTCCGGAAAAATTGCTAATTTTGTCGGGCAGGAGCGGAAAAATCTCAAGTTTTGTTTATCGGCTTCGAAAAAATTTCGACTTTTGTCTATAAGGTGCGGAAAAATTGAAAATTTTGTTGATCGGGCGCGGAGAACAGTGTATTTCGTTGATCGGGCACCGAAAAAAGCAAATTTCGTTGATCGGACGTGGAAAAAAAGAAATTTTGTTGATCGGGTGCAGAAAAATCTCAAATTTCGTTGATGGTTACTCTTTCCCCTTCGTTCATAAAGTTCTACCTTTTTTTCGGCACTAGCGACTTTCATGCCTATGTTTGTTTTTAGTACTTTTAATAAAGCAAAATTTGTACTCTCCCAAAAAAAGTCAAGGAATATTATCACTACCTGAAAATAATCCTTGCTATATCTCTGTTATATATACAAACGTAAACTTTTGGTATATCCTTACCAACTAAATTAGATATGTTGACTGGGTAGGGAACCTACAGGGGGTAAAACTCCACCGCCCCACCTGAAACCATGCGTTTATCCTATTATAGGCCCAAGATCACCTCTCCGAAATTATCTGTGTTACTGATGTGGCCCTCGACAACCAAGACATTTTGGTAAGTGGCCCTTCTCTTAAAAAGGTTGTGCACCCCTAGTGTATATAAACATTCAAAGTGGAAATTTTGAAATATTTTTCAATAGGAAAATATAGAAACGCGGTGTCGGTGGCCCCAGAGCAACGTAGCAGGTAAGGTTTTTACATATTAGCTCTTTGGATAGTGCAGATGTGACTGCATTATGATTGCCAAAATATTCTTCTTGTGTCAAGATGACGCCAGATGAAATCAGAAATTACAGATGGTTATGCCTTAGTACATTGATTTTTTTTCTAAATCAGGCGCGCTAAATAGTATTCCAGATTTGGCAACTAATTAATTAACGCTGTGAAAAGATTACGACTGTCCAAAATTATCAGATGTCCATGGTCACTAAAAATATATCTTAATGTAAATTTCCGATACCGTAAATCCAAGCGACAAGCGAGAAGTGAATTTATCTTTTTTTATGTAAGTCATTGAGAATAATTATAGTTTGTAAATGATAAATGAATATAAACTTGGATATAGTCATCATGAGATATTAAAGAGATATCCTTTTCTTCTGTTTTACGTAACTGCCAAAGTACCTAAGTTTTGATGAATAAAATATCATTTAAAAGAAAAAAAATTAATTTTAATCTTTTTGTACTCTTTGTAGTGTATAAAGAGTTCCTTTGTTAAGTGAATTTAGCCGAAAAGGAAGTAATTTTTAATTTTATTTTATGTATAACCGTTAATTAAGATTTCTAAAGTATTTAATTTAGAAACTATTTTATTTTATCGACTTTATTTAAAAACAAATATGTGATGCATCGCAATGTGCGCATTTAATATAAAAACGATTCATTTAATATAAAAGATTTTGAGACAAGGTATTACGCTAGCTTAATCTTAATTTTTTATACCATTATTCTCGTAAATGCTATATAAAAACATTTATTTTAAGACGAATGTGTATAAAGTTTTGAATGCCTTGCATATTTATAAGTAGAAAACTTTTAATAAATGATGATAAAGATACAAGGTTGACTCATTTAACAACTCTATGTACAATTATAATACATACGTACAAATTTAGGAATTGCAGAAGAAATCCTCTCGGAGAAAACATTGACACGCATATATCTTCACCACCTCCACCTTCGCGCGTCTCATGAAGAACTTTGCAAGGAAATAATAGCGCAGTACGCGTACGCGTACATATCACAACCTCTTCCTCCCACGTCTCGTAGAACTCTGGAGGAAAATAATAACCACAGGAAATGACGGGAAATTTAGGGAGTGCCGGTTAGTGCCGCCACCTATTGTAATGATCTTTAAATATGAGGTATTCGTTACAAACGTATGTAACTTTGGTTTTTATTTTTTGTTTTTACCAATAAATTTACTATAATTGCTAACAACTTGGGATAATTTCAGATAAAATTGGTGGAAACAAAACGTGCACATCACAGATATCGGGGACAAACTATCATATGACTCCGTAATTTTGAATTACTTGAGAAAACGAACTATAAAGATGTCAAAAAAATTATATGCATTTTTAACATAGAATTAAAATAAGTTTTTTTTTGTCTTAGAAACAAGACTTAACAGTTTCTTTTACATTGCACATAGACGTTACGCACTAATAAGGACTACAGTAGAACCCCGTCAATCCGAAATTCCGGTTAATCAGAACCGATTTTATTTTGGATAATTATACTAGAACAGATTAATTGAAAAGATTAACTTTCGAAATTTTCTGGATTACAGGATGAATGTCAGAAAAAACGTGTAGAAGTTAGAATTAAACAAAAAAATAGCAGTAAAGCATGTTTTTTATTCTTTAATCATCTTGAATAGAGTAAAAAAAAAAACTCAGTAATGTAAAAGTGCAAAGTATGTACACGAATATAAGATGAAAACGTGCACTGTAGGCCTACTCATAGAAGACATCTTAAAAAGAATCTCAAATATTAGTTTCTTTGACAGTCACTATAAAATTCTTTTCTAAAATGCAAAAAGTATTTAATTTAGATGATAAAATTTATTTTTCCTTTCAACAGTTCGGTTTCGCAAATTACCTACAGAAATGTTTCCCCCCCCCCACCCCCCCCGCCCCTCTCATCGAAGTTGTGACTGAGCAGTTTGTAAATTCGAGATTTTGAACCATTTGTAATGGTTTGTTACTAATTCTTCATTTTGTAGTTCCAGTGGATTGTTATAAATATCAGGAGTGATTAAACAAGGAATATTATTTTTCTCCGAAAGTCGTGCCAAATTATCCAGCATGCCGGACCTTGGGATGCTGGATTAGGGGATGTTTATTGCATTACTGACTGCTTATAACTTACATTTTTTTGGCACGCATCTTTTTCTTTTCTATTTTTGTCGAAATTTCGGATAATCCGAATTTTTTGTAATCCGAACAGGGACCGGTTCCAAATAATTCGGATTAGCGGGGTACTACTGTACTTGAAATGTGTAACAGATAACAGCCTTATTTATTGTTACGCCCATCCCCACTATATATACAAGGTGTCTACAAATTAGTTGGGCAAAAAAGAATGATTTATTGAATGGGATTGACAGGAAAAAAATTAAAGTATACATATTGGTGTAAGATAGAAAAATAGTTCAAGTTCACCATTATCACAAATGTTCGATGTGACTTCCTTTCGTGACTCTGAAAATGCCCCATGGGTAAATCCTTGCTTGCCAAAGACTTGTCAGCATTTGTCAGTGTTTCCGTCGATCAAATTAATTGCAATGCAGATTCTTTATTTTAGTTCAGGAATGGATGCAGGAAGTGGCGGCTTGTACACTTGATCTTTTACAAAACCCCATACACCGAAATCAAGCGGTGAAGGATATTGTGACCGAGGTGGCCATTGAATAACGCCTCCGCTTTCTAAGCGATAGCGTCAGTTATGACACCTAACGCCACCTATGAATAAACTTCAGCAATATTACTACTAGTCTGACTTCCAACTAGTTAATTTCATTTAATATTTCGGAAGTTCATAACTTACGAAATTGCCCAACTATTTTGTAGACACCCTATATTTAAATAATATGTAATATAATTAATTATTGACAAAGAAGAAGAATATTTTACGAAAACAATTTTCGGTATTTTTAAAAAATGTGAAAGTGTGTGAAACATTATTCATTTTTATTTCAATGCACAGAAAAGTTGCGTATATGTGTTTATGTTCCAAAAACAAATGTGCAAAGCTTAACATATAAAATTTAAGTAGCTGGTATTCCAAGTTTAGAAGCTTTTTAATTTCGCAAAAAATATTTAAAGATGAATTTTTCTTTTAGCGATATAAGTAATATGAAAAATTTGAATAGGAGATGTGTTCGCATAGAAAAAGTATAATACGATCATGAAAATTGCGTAAATACATGTATTGTTTTTTAGATTATTATAACACAACGATGTATATATGAATATACGTAGAAAAAATATACGACAGACTGAATATAAACGCTTGTCAGGCTTGAATTAATAATGCTATTAACTTAACGTTTATCTCGATGAAAAATGTTATTTTATACCATGGTAAAAGTTATGTAACTTTATGTTATTTTTAATTGAAAATATAAATTTAATACAACAATATGTATATTTAATATAATACGTTTTTAAAGTCAAAAGAATTTATTTAATATAAAGATGTTCAGAGAAGACATTACGCCACTTTAACTTTATTTTTTACAACACTATGAATCTTATGTGACAACATTTATATTTGAATTAAAATAAATTACAAAATTCTGAATGAGCTTGTTATTTATTATGCTTTCAACCAATCAAAATATGCATATTTATTTTAACAGCTGTATATTAATTGCCCATGATGTAAATACTATTATTTTATCAATTTTTTTTAAGAACATTAAAGAACACGAGTTAATGACCATATGCATGAAATGATTCAAACGTATTTTTATTAACAAAATATATTACAATATTCAAGAGTTTCAGGGAAAGTACAGTAAAACACATTAAAATCCGAACATGCATGTATCTAATTCCTAGCAGAAATTAGGATTTTTATTTTTTTTTTATTTTTTTTTTCAAAACAAAAGATGTGAAAATAAAATGTATGCATGTCTAACATAGCATTAAAGAAAAAAAAAAGCCATTTCTAGCATAGCTTTCAAGGAAACAGAGAAAAAGAGTGAAGGCTTGTATCCACTTAAAAAAAAATAAATAATAGATAGTTTTACATTACATACACAATGCACATTAATAAGAACTACTTAAGCAATAAAACGTGAATCAGCCTTATTTATTGCTACTACCAACTCCATTATATTTATTTAAGTACTAGGTAATATCATTATTTGCAAAAAAGATGTAGAAATATTTTTTCCTAGAAATAATTTTCAAGATTTTATTAAGAAATCTGATAGTAGTTGACCTTTATTCACTCTTATTTTAATTCACTTTTCTTTTTCTTTCTTTATTATGCTGAAAACAAATATTCGAGTCTTAACATCTACACTGTTAAAAATTTTGCAGCATTCTGGCAGGTCATTCGACCGTTTTTTGAAAAAACGGTTTCCTAACCATAATTTAACTATATTCTGACCATAAAATGGCCAATAATATGGTTAGAATAGTGTAAAAATTGCGGTTGTGTAACCGTTTTCGGAAAAACGGTCAAGTGACCTGCCAGAATGCTGCAAATTTTTAACAGTGTATATTTAATTATCACAAACAGAAAGCATAGTGCAATTTTCTCCTTTTCAATATTTTTACTTTTAACAATTATTTGTCGATGATTTTGTATATTATGTAACAAAATTAATTATTGGCTTAGTGTTTAGAAGAATCGTATTTTTGAAAATAATGGTTTTCATTTTTTACAAATTTGAAAATAAAGTAATATTTACTCGTATGTTAATGCATTGTAAAGTAGTATGTGTGCTATTCTCGGAAAAAAAATATTTGAAACTTAATACATGTGTTCAAGGAGATTGGGGCGTCAAATACCATTAAAAATTCCATTTTTCTAATTGTATCTTAAACGAGTTGGAAATTGCATGTGAAACGTGGCAAATGGGGTGCGTTCCTACTATAACTAGTTTTATAAATATTTTTTGCACCACATATTGTACTGAATGTATAGTTTAGTGCACTTCATAAGTGCATATCAATTTCATTCTGCTCGACACTCTGAAATGGCTCGACAAAATTTTGCAACAGTTATATCTTTAAAATTTCAGATCATTCGGAAGGCTCTAATATTATTAAAATGCACTTGAAATAATTTTTTCCCATTGGCCGTAATGTAACGAAAAACTTTTGACTGTCCCTGTAATTAAACTATACATCCGATTTTCATAAAATTTGAAATTACTCAACAAAATTTTGCAACAATTATATATTTAAAACTTCAGACCATTCGTTTGGGTGGTTTTTGGTCGGTTATATGCGGACGAACGGACAGACAGACGGACCGAACGACTACTATTGGTGCTACGTATTTACATAATTACGAATGCACCTAAATATAGAGCAGATTCTGTAGATTACAAATATACACAATTTATGTTCGTTTTAACTAGTGTTGCCAGATGTTCCGATAAATCGGGATTCCAAATGATCTGGACACCAGTATTTAAAACTAATTTTCTTCACGTTATCTAAAGGCAGAATAATCTGTTATTAAAAATGACGAAATAAATTGTAAGAAATTAGTGGTGACCAGAAAATTTGGAGCGCCGATTTGAGCGGAACACCTGGCAATACTACTTTTAACTCTCTAACACTCATTACCATGATCTTAAAAATGTAAACAAACATTGAAATCACATTTAATGGGACAAGTGCTTTTTGCATTTTTCTCAAAATGTGATTTTTTTCATGTAATGGTACAGAATGCACATCTGTTGCAAGTTCATCTCTAATTTTAAATATGGTAGAGCAAGTGTTACTACCTTGTGAATCTGTTTTTTCCTTGCACTTTGTGAAACTATTTTTTTATTTTTAATCCTTAGGATATTTTTATAAATGTGGAATATGTGAGTCAAAAGTATGCATATTTCTAATAAGTGAAATTTATCATTTTCAAAATATTTTAAAGTAATAAAATATTAATATAATAGTAATAATAATTTTAATATAATAAAGTTTGAAATAGGCTCAGTATATAAAATGAAGTACGTTTTGATCACCACAAAAGATTTCGAAGTAGTATTTTCATTAGACATTTTTATAGTGTACCAAAGTTATTACTTGAAAACTACCAAAAAAACATGGGAAAAATATGTTTGTTTATATGTTATTTTAAATTTATCTTTAAACCTAAATGGTATATTTTTTTTATATTAAAATATTTATAAAGTTCTTAGTAAACTAGGATTAAAAAAAATCATAATGATACATGCATGTTTGAGCGATATACTAGTTTTAAAAGAAAAACCCGAATTTCCAACTTAATTATAGCAGAGTTCCAGTAATTACCTTAAATATAAAGTTTTGTAGGGTTTTTTTTTTTCGCTCCATAACTTTGCATTTTATTAAATATTTGAGGATTTTGTTTTATAGTGGTGATTAATTTAATATAATATCTTATTTTGATAGAATGTTCGCATTGTCAATTTTATAAAATTGGGGATGTTAGGGAAATACAGATATTTTTAGATGAATATCATTGTAAACTACGAATAACTAAATTTGATTAACCCTCTGAGCGTCTGGTATCTTTCCTGCATTTTTGTCAAGAAGTTCATAAAACTATTAATATTAATTTATATTTTATTGCTCTGTTTGTTTCTAAAATAAACCTAATATCTCTTTATTTTACGCTAACTGACCCTCTCGGCGTTCCCTGTACCATTGATAATAATCTTAAATGAACCTTATATTTGTACGTAATTACATCGGGCCCTCGAATTCATATGAAAATTTTCGAAAAAATGAACCTCGAACCGAACGAAGATCCGGTTCAGGTCCCCGTTTCTAACGGCACAGTATACCCAGTTTGCGTGTACGCACGCGCCGGAAAATCTTGTATTTCCACTTTCCACCGCCAGTGGGCTCATTTTTTTCTAAACGAACCTCCGACAAGTGATCCTGCTGTCTGCGACACCGTGTAACATGTACTGCAAAATCTTTTATTTCCAGTTTCCACCACTAGGGACCATAATATATTTTATATGATCATCTGACACGTGCACTGTAAACTGAAATGTCTGAAATTCAGACATTTAAGAGTCTGAAACGCAGTGTTCAATTTTCAGACGTTTTAAAATGTCTTAAAATTTTCAGACACTTAAGTGTCTGAAACAAGAGTGTTCAATTTTAAGAAGTTTTAAAATGTCTTAAATTTTTCAGAGACTTCTTACGTCTGAATTTCAGACATTTCAAATGTCTTAATTGCGGCCATCTTTGAGCCTTTTTTTTGGTCAATATGAAGCCATCTTTGACCAGTTTTATTTCTAAGCCATATATGCAGCCATGTTTGACCACATTGAATCATTTTTTTTTTAAATGGGAATAATTTGTTACCATAAAGCAGAGCTGATTGCAGCGTGGGAAAAATGGAATGCTTCTCTGCCCCCTGATTTCAGTGTACCCCAAATTGGGCATGAAATTTGGATAAAGCTGAAGTTTTAAATCAGTTTTGACCTTATGAGGATTGTAATCAGTATTTTGTAGTTTTAGAATAGGATAATATATGTATACATATATATTCACATAAATATGTATTTATGTGATGTCATATATGCCCTACGGCATCAAAAATGTTTATTACTTTTAGTGAGAACTTAAAATTAATTCTAGTTCAAAGATCTAGTATTCATTCGCCCCCTCCCCCCACTGCCTTCATATACTGTTACAAAAAAATTAAGCCTGTTGAATGCCGTCAAATACATATTTGGATAAATATATCATTTTCTTTAGCCTAATCATGCTCCAAAAGTACAAAATCCTTATTAAAACAAGTATAAGATCAAAACAAATGTAAAATATCAGCTTTATGGAAATTTCATACCAAATTTAGGGCTAAAGGCCGTAAAGCTAAAGGCCCATAGAAACAGCCCAGTTTGTCCACGCTGCAATCAGCTGTGCTTTATTACAAGAAATTATTCCCATTTATATAAAATGATTCACTCCTTCAGAAAAAAACTCATCCCTGCTTTGTTGTATAATATTTTCCTATTATTTGTTTATATATTTTATTTTATTTTATTTTTTGACAGTATAGGAAATGTGGTTCTAATAAGTTCCAGTACCAGCGGCTTACATTCATTGGCGCCCCTTCCCCCTACTACATATCAGGGTGTAAAAAAATACTACTTTCTTTTTTATTTAAATCGGATTTTTATGATTTTTTCCCCAGCATTCAAATACTGAATAGCTACCAAGAGTTTTTGGTTTCCAAAACAATTAACCCTCTAATTGCTATTATGATCTATGTTTTTGCACTTTAATTAATAAAATTATAATTATTAGTTAGTAATTACAAAAATTATAAAAACTGAAAATTAGTAGTTTCATTAGTTAATGTCATACAATAATGTTATATACATTAATATTGTAATAATTATGTAAAACTTTATTAAATATGGGTGATATTTAACATTTATTAAAATTATTAATAACTGAATTTAATATTAAATAGTTAACAGTACTTCAAATTAATAATTATTAAACAATTAACTCTCTAATTAGTAACACATTATACATTTTAAAGCTTTAATTATTAAAATGATAATTAATAATGTAGTATTCATTTTAGAATGAAAAAGAGGCACTCATGAGGAAGTAATTGATATTAGTAATTTGTTTAATAATGATATAAGAAAAAATCGAATTAATTTTTAATGTGATAAATAAAGTGTCCTTAATTTTTAATAATTTTATGAATCACAAATTGAAAAATACAATTAAATAACAACATGTTTTAATAATATCGTGTTTTTTCTAAAGAAATAGAGTTCTATTATTTTTGCAAGATCTTGGGCACATGAATTTCGAAATACTGTTGAATGGGAAGTCTTATACAAGAAATCTCTGGCTACAACTACAGGTGAATTTTAAAAAATGGCCCAGAAGAAACAGAAAGTAATTACAGAATTAATAAAAACTGCAAATAAGTAATTTAATTAGTTAGTAGCACAAATAAATAACAAAACTAAAAAACATTATTTGCAGTTCGTTTTGCGTTTGTAGTTAGAGAAATTACTGCTAATCACCAAAATCTAAACTTACACACATGTATGTGTATGCTAACCAAAAAAATTATGAAAATAAGTTAAACCCATTCATACACATATACAAAATAAATATAAGGATAACCAGTTATATCTGAAATCCTCAAAATATTTATATAGCAGCATTATTACATCTCAGTGGGGATTATTCGCTTTCAATTGTTCAATTTTTTTTCTTTTTAAGAAAAGTTTTGCTGCCTTTTCAATTCTTATTTATAATTTTTTTTTTAGTATGTATATATAAATTTAAAAGTTAAAAAAAAAAAAAAAATCAACCTATATTGAAGAAGCTCTTGCTGTGCTTAACATGTTTATACCAATTAGCTATTTTTCTCTTATGCATTCATTTACAATTTAGCTGTTGAGCAGATGCCACTCTTTCATTCTTCTTTGACTCGAGATTGCTATTAATTTATTATTACAAAAGTAGAATGGGAAACTAAGACACTGACTATTTATTATTTTATCTGGAGAAATTTAATACACTTGCTATATTTATTTTACATAAAAATGCATAAATTGATTACCTAAAGGAAATTATGACATTGTAAATTATATTAGATTTAAATATCATTTTTAAATGAAACCGTTTTATGTTGGATAAAAAAACATGCTTTTCACAAACTTAACTGCTTTTAATTTCTTACAATACTCAGGAATTAAGCTTAGAAATAGTTATGTAATGCTCTTTTTTTTTTGTTTATTCATAAGTCAAAATACCTGTAGAAACTTTCAAATTATGTTAATCTTAGATTTAAAAACTTTTTCTTTGACATTTTAAACATTTAAAAGAAAATTATTTTAATCAATGATTTTTTTTTAAATCGGTTGATTAAAATCACGGTTTAATCGCTGATTTAAATCAACTGATTAAGATCGTTGACACCCTACTACATATACAGTAACAAAAAATTAAACGTATTGATGACAATATATATATATATGTATATATATGAACATGTAATTATATGTTTGGATGAATATATCCTTTGCCTTTAACTTCATCCTACACTAAAAGTATGCAATATGATATATAATCAGTACAATCAATTATTTTGCGAAAATGGATGCATTCTTCGATGATAGTAAAAAATAATCCTGTAAATAAAATCAGAAAAATTTTGACGTTGAAAGTTGTCAGAAAATTTCTGTGTCTTAAAATTTAAATATGTTATACAGATGAAACACAGGAAATACATATAAATGTAGTTTTTATATTTTGAACAAGTTTTCATAGTCTAAAAAAAAAATTATTTCATCGTGCAATTAAATACTGCAGAAATTTCGAACTTTTTAATAAAGCTTTACTTCACATAGGAACAATTTCAAATGTATTTGTAAAACATTAAAAATTTCACCATAACTTCAATTCTGATGCTTTTATAATTATTTTTCACGTTTTATGTCCACCATCTGAAGCAAAAATGTCCATAGCATATACAAAACTTAAGTATAATTTTAAGCAATAAAGCAAAGTAAATAATGATTTATTTCCTTACTTATTTTATAGAAAATTATTAAGCTATTATTATTATAGAAAAGTCTTTTTAATAAAATTAACTATTAAAAAATAGAACATTTGAATTTTATTACTTATAATCATAAAGTCACAATAATTTGTTTGATTTATCCATCATACACATAGTTTAGAAGACATAAATTGCATAATACAAAACAATTAAAAATTACTTTCAAAACAAATAATGCTATGTGGATTTTTTCTAAGATTTTTTTTAAGTTGGCATTTCCGAATTAAGGGAAAAAAAATGTTCCTTAATTGATCTACTGGTCAAACTTTCGCTTAAAAATATAAAGTTAAACATGCTCTTTATATTCCTGAGGTTCCAAAATTCGATAAAACGTCTTTTATAGAAAACGTCCGGTGACCGACTTTTGGCAATCTATTGTATCTAATTAAAAATAATTATCTTAATTAACTTTGTTGGAATTGAAGAAAATCATAAAAATGAATTTTGATGCAAAAAGGTTTATTCTGTTAATTTGAAAATTGGAGTTATAACTATCTTATTAGATGTAAATTTCCAACTGGGCGAAAAATGTCCGGACCAGGATTCGAACCCGGGACCTCCTGGCTGAAGCCGCCAGTGCTCTGCCATCTGAGCTATCCCGGACGATTCTGGTCGAACTTTTTTCACCCAGCTAACCTTGATTATTACAGCATCTGGTCTGAAACCTGGTTCAGCTCAACAGAATAAATCACAGGTGATGGAACTCCAGAAATCGCTGGATACGGAATTACACTAGATTAATATTAACACAATTATTCTAATTGGTAAACAAATCATATTAGATGTAAATTTCCAACTGGGCGAAAAATGTACGGACCAGGATTCGAACCCGGGACCTCCTGGCTGAAGCCGGGATAGCTCAGATGGCACAGCACTGGCGGCTTCAGCCAGGAGGTCCCGGGTTCGAATCCTGGTCCGGACATTTTTCGCCCAGTTGGAAATTTACATCTAATATGATTTGTTTACCAATTAGAATAATTGTGTTAATATTAATCTAGTTATAACTATCTCTCTGTGATATATATATATATATATATATATAACCATTAAATAAACATTACCTACCATTAACAAAAATTGTGAAATTATGAATATATATATATATGACCATTAAAAAAACATTACAAATTACCAACGAACATAAAAAAAGTAAATAAATAAATAAAATGAGCAGAAAAAAATAGATATTTGTAGAACACAGACAGAATCTTCAGGTCCCAAATGCCTAAAGATCCACAAATAAAGTGTGTGGTTTCATCTTCATATTAGCCATTAAAAAGCTAAAGAATATGAATTTGGGACTACCACACACATAGAACCGAGAAATAAACCATTGAACACCAATTAACTTCAAAATGAAACAAGATAAAAAAAGGTTAGAGGAAAAAAAAACAACTTTCCAAATTAAAATCCAATCTGTCATAGCATTAGTTATAACAAGTATGCATTTTATTCTCATTTAAGATAGTATACTATTAGAAATTAATATGATATTGTCCTGAGTAGGCTAAAATTTAAATACAAGTTAATCGTTAACTATATTAAATATTAATGAATATGAATAAGTTTAATATGAATTGATAAATATATAAATATAACTATACCATTATACATTTAAAAGTATCGAATCAACATCCATTATAAAATGTGTATTAGCAACGTAGTTATAAATCAAATGCCCCCCTTTTTTTAAATTAACCATTGCATATTATCCATACAACGCCATCCTCCTCCGTACTCTAACATGTATCCACCCAACCGTCCTATAATAGTTTTTATTATTATTTTACAATTTTAATTTTTTATAATTATTTTCTTATTTTATATATATATATATTTTGTATTTTTTTTTTACGCATGTGTTAATTTGTTTTTTAAGATCATTTAAGTACTAATTATATATTAAAAAATGTATGAATTTTTTTGGAAAACCATGATTTAATGCATCATAAATAAGTTTTTTAATATTATTGTTAATTAGATGAGAAGAACACAAAGACTTTATTCTATATAAATGATTAAGGATTATATTACAATATACAGAATTATGAAGACAAGATTTAAAATTAATAAATGTATTAACTTTGAATTTAAATTCTTTACGTTTATCATATAGATCAGTTATTGTTTTGTTTTATTTTATTGTAATTTTAAGTTAATTGTAATGTTAGATAGGTGGTTTTCCGTTAATTCTAAATTAGTAGAATAATCTACTGGAAATTGATAAATTTTCGTTTGATCAGTGGCAATTAAAATTATGTCATCAATATAACGAATGTTGATTACTATTAGTAAAAGTACGTTCATAGAGATATGAGTATAAGTCAGAATATATATATATATCTATTACAAACTCTTACAAACAAAAGATTTGTTAACATTGTATGCAAAAACTAAAAAAAAAAAAAAAAAGGGGTGGGGAGTAAGTACAATAACATCTGGAAAAATGGAAATTTCATCTAACGAAATCCTGTATGAAACTACGATAACACTTCTCCATTTTTAATTTTCACAACTATAAAGCTGTGAAGATAAAATGTACTCATATCTTACACAGCATTAAAAGAAAAAAAGGAAAACCGTTTTAATCGCCTAAGAGCAAAATGTAACTGAGCCTTTTACATTAAACACACACAATACACATTAATAAAGACCATTTAAGTAATGATGCGTCAACCATCTTCATTTATTGTTAGTGCCATCTCTGTTATATTTATTTAAGTAGTGTGTAATACCATTAATTGTATATGTAGGAGAATCCAGTGCATTTTCTTGAAATAATTTTCTGCATTTTATTAAGAAATGTGAAAATATGCTAACCGATATTTATGCATATTTTGGAGCATAGAAAATAATTTTTTTTTCAGAGTAACAAATATCTGAAACTTACGCATTTAATTAATTTAAATAAAACTTCAGTAGAATTATTTTTGTCTGGTTATTTTTTTTAATTTGTTAATTTTTATAAAACCATTACTTTTATTTATTTGATTATTTTTGTTTTTCTATATACACTGGTCATCAAAATTAAAGGATAATGAGAAAAAATATGTTTTTTATGTTAATGTTGAAACCACTGCCCAATGCTCTAATTATTTATGTTAATTAAATACAACTAAACTCAAAATTGCACTTCCGCGCTTACGTTAGCGTCGAAAATATGCAAATTAGATGATTTACAATGTGGTGCGCAATGGACGTATGTTGGAATTCTTGTCTGTAGTGCTGTTTAAAATGAATCTGGTGTCTGAGTGTGATCAGTATTCATTAGTTATGGATCAAAGGCATCATTTAAGTTAAAGTTAAAAGTGGCGAATAACTGGTAGAATCGAGAAAGATCAAAAACAAATAGAGGTCACCCAAGATTTAAATATCCTTCAAAGTGTCATATCAAGAGCTTCGAACAGCTTTTTAAGCACTGGATCCGTTGATAGACAATCTGGTCAAGGGAGGCTAAGAGCAACAACTGCATCCGAAGACCATTTTTTGTCATTGTGGCTCAAAGAAACCGCGAAGCTACTACAAGAGATTTGGTTTCAGACCTTCAGACTGCCACAAGAACTCGAATTTGACGTTCTACTGCTGCACGAAGGCATATCGAGAATGGACTGTATGCGAAAAAACAAAAAGTTTGTGTCCCAATCACTCCAGCTTCCCAAGGGGCCCGTTTAAATTGTTGCTGTCGTCATGTTCAATGGAGCCAAGGAGACTGGGTTCGAACGGGATATTTCACGGACAAGGGAACAGCAAGTTGCGTTTTCCTTCATCTCTTCAGATCAAAACACGTCTAGAAATAGTATCCAGACTATATCTGGACACGTCAGTAAACAATAATTGAGTCCAGTTTTCTTGCCTCCACTGAACTTGACGAGGGCAACAGTTTAAACGGGCCACTTTGGAAGCTGGAGTGAGAGGGAAACAAACTATTGGTTTTCTCGCATACAGACTACACTTGTAAAGCCTTCGTGCAACACTAGAACGGCTAGTTTGAGTTCCTGTGGCAGCCTCAATGGCTCAAACCAAATGTATTGTAGTTGCTTCGCGGTTACTTCGAGCCACAATGACAGAAAACGGTCTTCGAATGCAGTTGTTGCTCTTGGTCTTCCTTGAACAGGCTGTATATCAACGAATCCCGGGCTTAAAAAGCGGCTAGAAACTCTTGATATGACACTTTGAGGGATATTCAAATCTTGGGCGACCTCTATTTGTTTTTGACCTTCCTCGATTCTACCAATTATTCGCCACTTTTGGCCTTAACTTAAATGATGCATTTGAGCTATAACTATTGAATACTGTCACATTCAGACACCACATTCACTTTAAACAACACTACAGACCAGCATTCCAACATGCATCCATTGCGCACCACATTATCAATCATCTAATTTGCATATTTCCGACGCTAATGTATGCGCGGAAGTGCAATTATTTAATAAGTATTTAATTAACATAAATAATTGCAGTATTTGGCATTGGTTGCAACATTAACTTAGTGAGCACATTTTTTCTCATTATCCTTTAATTTTGATGACCAGTGTACATTTGAAGCTGTCATATTAAGTGGCAGTTTTAAATGCTTACTCTTTTAAAGTTTTCCATTATAGATATTTAAAGATAAATGTTTATTTAATATAACGTTCTATTTATTTATTTATTTTTTATTCAATATAAGAAGCATTTCTTTAATATAGAAAGTTTTCAGAAAATATTTCTTTTAGTTTAAATTCCGTTCTTTAAATCAGTGATTGTGCTTTATAACTACATTTATTTCTAAATTAGAATACATAATAGCTTTAATTTTTAAATGTTAAACATACTTATGATGATTTGAAATAATGCATTTTATAATTCTGTATGTTTTTTTAATGACGCTTTTAACATTAATAAAAATATCAATTTCAAAGAAAATATAAACAGATATTAATCTACAAAAAACGATGGCTTTCGTTATTCCCATTCATACGCGAAATTTCCTTTCAATTCAATTAAATACTTTTATTTCTATCCACTTTATTGATTAACATTTAGGATGCAAGTATATTTGGGAAAAAAAGTTTCGGAATGATTTATAACAGCATATAAGTACAAACTTTCATTCGATTAAACAGAAAGACTAGTCGTACACTGTAAAAAAATAAAGGACTAAAAAACGGAAATACTACTGGCAATCTAGACGCCAGTACTATTTCCGTTTTTTACGGGAATTTTTACCCATAAATTACAGAAAATTTTCCGCTTTTCTGATTATAAACGGAAAATTTTCTGTAATTTATGGGTAAAAATTCCCGTAAAAAAACGGAAATAGTACTGGCGTCTGGATTGCCAGTAGTATTTCCGTTTTTTAGTCCGTTTTTTTTACAGTGTATGATTCTTTACCAATCAGTTTTATTCACTTAAAAATAATAAAGTGTATCTATGTATCCATCTTTTAATGAAGTTCCTTTACCTGAAAAATATTCAGTTGAGCTATTTACATGACAGACCAGATGATATTGCCAAAAAAATTATGTGAGTGAAATGTAGTGGACGATTGTCGGTCCAGCTAAATGGTCCAGAATTTTTACTTTCAGTAATCACTAAATGTCCGCCGTTAAATAAATTTTAAATTACTGTTTGTATTTTCTGGTGCTTGTCCGAATTTTCTGACTAATAATGGAAGCCAAACTGGGAACCCTGAATTCACCATCATTTTGCATTACTTTACAAAACCAATTATGCATCTGACAAGATAAAATTTACTCATTTCAAACATAACTTTAAAGAAAGAAGAAAATTCTTTATATTCTCTAAAAGTCTTTATATTCGCTTAAAAGAAAACACACCAGATCCTTTTACGTTAAACATACACAATACATATTATTAAGAACTACTTAAGTAATGAAACGTAAATTAGACTTATTTATTGCTGCTACTAACTACATTGTATTTGTTTAAGTAGTAACATTATTTGCGAAGAAGAAGTGTATTTTCATGAAATAATTTTCAACGTTTTATTTTTTAATCCGATAGTAGTTGACCTATATTTACTCTTATTTTAATTCAAGTTAAGAATGATGTTTTTTCGGGGTTTTTTTTTCAGAAAACAAATATTCGAGACTTAACATATATATTTAGTTACAACTTTAAAAAAAAAGTTTCGTAGGATTTTTTTCACTTTCAGTATTCTTGCTTTAAAAAAAAAGTTTGACGATGATTTTTGCCATAATGTTTATTTTATTTAACTTTTGCATACCAGGTGTATAAGTAATTTTTAAATGAATAATAAGTCCCTGCACTACTCTTAAAATGAAGATTTGTTTTATAAACTATTTTAAATATCAGGGCCAATAAAATAATGTTTGCTATTACTTCTGTAATAGGAAATATTAAAAATAGTCTGTCACTATATCAAATGACTATGTGGGTCCTTTTTAACGGTCGTGCGCAATTGTGTAAGCATAGCACGTATATTCGCGAAAGTGTTAACCTTTCTGTGAAAAATTAAAAAATCTTTCGTTTATAGAATGCAGAGTTTTAAACCAAATTTAACACCTCATGAAAAAGAACAATAGAAATAGTATACTGCAATTAAGGGTTCTCAAAACTCATAACCTCTTCAGACCCGATGTACACAAATGTGCACCTCAATTCTTTACCACATAAAAGAGAAACTGTTTGTTTTTTTTTTTTTACATTTTGACTTCATTTTTATGTAGCTGAATATTTTTTGTTTTAAAAACAAACCAATAAATGGTAGTATCGATACTGATATCCTCATACAATAAATGTTATTTTCATCTGAGTTTGAAAAATACCTTCAAAACAGTGTGACCAAGAAAGTAAGTAATTTTCATATTTTTTTAACTTAAATACTTATCCATAAATTTTTTTTTTGAGAATTCGCACATCTTTCGCTTGTTTAAAGATCTTAAATTTGACATTGTGGGATTTATTTTATTGTTAATTTAATGGATATTTTAGGGGTCTAGTAATTTTAGATCCATATTTTCGAAATTAAATTGTGAAGGCCCCTAAAGTATCAATTTCCGAAAAAGGGCTTTTTATATAATCTAGGATGACGTTTTGTTTGTGCAAAAGTAATGACTGAGTATTTGCAGTATTATTTTACCTCCAGGTCTTAAGAGGTTAAAGCTTTAAAGTTTTCGGAATTTTAATTTTTTTAGATGTCACACTCCTATCTTTTCTGAACATTTTGATATAAATGTTTCCTTGAAATTCCTATTGGAACAGAAGTTATGGCTTTTAGAATTATACCCGCTCAGTAGCTGAAGCGGTGATTTCGAAACTTTGAAGCATTTTTCTCCAAATGACGTTTTTGGGCATAACGCGCAGGATATCTCAAAGACTTCTGAATATTTTTTCATGAAATTTTGAAAACATATGCTTCGTATTAGTCTGTAAAAACTGAACCTGAAATTTCCTTTTTATTCGTCAAGACAATTTTTTTTAGATGATTATACTGTTTAAATTTTCAAAATTTTTCATTAGCTTAATACAACTTTGTATAAAAATATAAAAATGCTTTAAATACAAATTTATTTAGGTTCAGGGTAATTATTACAATCTGAAGTATAAGTTGGCACCAAATTTTTCATTCTAGTAGCAAAATGTATATTGTAATAGTTGCGTAATCTGTTACACCAATTTTCTTCTCATCAGATGGGAGACAGTTTGGTTTGAATCCCCTTATAAATGCCAATGCTGCATCTTACAATTTTTTAAATACATGAAATGAAAGAACATATATCTTTCACCCGAATACAAATTGTGTTTTGAGATCATATACATTTTAAGATATTAAATGTTGAAAATGGTCTTTTGTTTTCTTTTTTTTCCAATTTTAAGAGTCCTAGGACCCCTTAAAACAGAAATATCTTAAACTTTTGTTGAGATAGGGGCATTTGTATGAGATAATATTTAACTGTGCATGCGTGAAAGACTCCAAAATTTTTATTTCATAATTTGGTAGTCAGCTATTTAGGGTAATTCAGATAAAAAGTCCAGTCAAATATTGTACCCGCGACTAAATGTTCACTTAAAAATATTAAGTGTAACATGTTTTTTTTTTGGTTTTTTTTTTACATCCTCGAAGTTGAAGGACAGTTCATCAAGAATTTTGACAGATATTCAACAAACAGCGTACAATTGAAAGCATCCGTTCACAGTTCGTTACCTTTTGGAGGGTAACGAACCTCCAAACCTTACCCCCTTATCTTAAGGGGGCACAGGACGATAAAACTTTCAAAAAAACAGTTTTCGGATTTTGTTTAATTCTAAATGTTTTAAATTTTCTCGACAATATGCAAAAAACCCCATTCGAAAATCTGCATTATTTATTGAGTTATAATCATTTACATACGGTGGGTATAATTGAAGGTCCGTAGTTATTGAATCTTTAAAACGTGTTTTCTCAGATTAGTAAATTTGGAGCTTGCGCGCACTTTACTTTTTCACTTTTAAACTATGTAAGCTATAGCGTAAAATTTAACTAAATTTGCGTTTCTTTATAGTCTACATGCTAAAACCAATAAAATTCGCATATTTGTGTTACATATTTTTTTGCACTTGAAAAACCTGAAACAAATTTTGAAATTTTTGAACTTTTATTTATTTTGTGGCGAAATTAAATTTCAAGCAAAACTTTTTGTGTATATTTTGGTTTTAAGTTACAAGTAGGTTTGTTATGCTTCTATTTTGCTCATTTTTTTTTTCCTATATGCATAATTTAGATTTTTATCATGCGCGCAGCACTTAATCACGCATTAGCGAGATGAATTTTTACATTTAAAATTTAAATATTAATTTCGTACATGCAACACTTATTTTTCTGGATAATGTAGTAAAAAATATATACTTTAGGCTGAAAGGGAAAAAAAGATTTAATTGGATATAGTTTGTGATTTTGGTAGTTTGAAAAAGGCGATGTTCTTTATTGTTTCAATAAACTCAATGTTTCTGTGCCCCCTTAAAGGAGAACAAACTGCTGAGTGCTTTCCAATAAATGTTTTCATATTTTTGCATGTTTCTTTCAAGCTGTTAACATTTTAAAATATATATGTTTCAAAAAACTTTTTAAGTAAAAAATATTTTACAAACAAAAGTAAATAAGACAGTGATGTTTTAAAATGTTTCTCTAAATTCATTTAAATACCTTTCATTTCATCTGCATTTTCTTTTCAGTTTTACTTTGCGTAACTGATTAAACAAGAATGTATTTTCACAGAATGCCTCACAGAATGATAGCAAAAAAATTAAACCAAAAATACTCTATTTGATTATATATCTACTTTATTTTTAGAATGCGATTTCTTATCTTAAATAACCAACTGTAATGTTGCAAATACAAACTTTAGTTTTTCAGTATGGCAATAAAGGAAAAGCGGCAAATCTTTCGTTGGCTTCTAAAGGAAAGAGCTTTATACATTAAATAAACACAATAGGCACCGATAAAGACTTAGTAATGATGCATAAATCAGCTTTATTTATTGCTACTCCCAACTCCGTAATATTTATTTAACCAGTGTGTAATAACATTAATTATTGCTAAAGAATTAAAGTAATTTCTAGGAATATACATGTCATAAGCTAATTAAGAAATCTGGCTTTTTGCAAAGAACCTAAGCTGTTTCCAAAGACGCAGGATAATTTGGTGAATCATTTGGCTTTTTCAGGTTTATTGCAAAGAACCTATGCTGCTTTAGGCTATTTGAAATATGACCATTTTTTCTTATAACGTTTGATATTTTTCAGGCTTATTGAAAAAAGGCTATGCAGCGTGCTAATTAAAAACTAATTATTTATTTTGCAACCAGCCTGATTTTTTTTTTCATAATTATTGCAATGAGCCTATGTAGTCTTACAAGGAGAGGGCCAACCTTCTTAATCACAGATTTTGATTATTTTAATATATGTTGTAGGGTGGAGACCCCTTAGTGTCAGGTTCAACGGATTTTATCCAACACTCCTTAGCTCTTGAGAAACTGGGGCGTCTAATAATAGTACACAACTTAAATACTTACTTTGCAACGGCAATGATAGGTTGGTCGTAGCTCAGTTGGCATGGCGTTTGCCGGCTGATTCCGTGGGTTTGTTTTTCTCATTTTGTGTTTTATAAATATACTTGTAAGTATAATTAATAATCTCATTGTCAATTAATATTTACAATATTGTATATCAATTATAATTTTAACCTATTTAATTTTTTACTTTTTACTAAATAGTTGTATAAAACATCATAAAACTGTTAATTTTTAAAAAATCACTCTTAAAATGTATTTCATATATTCCTTATCGATGCAATGATATTGAGCAATTGTGTCAATTCGTGATTTTAAAGAAACATCATTTACGCATTGCTTTAAAAAAAGAAGTCAATGCGATAATACAATTATTCTGTTTTTAAAGTAACAAGCGTAATTATATTAAAAATTAGCGTCAGAATTAAATTAAAACCGACTTTTTGCATATTAAAGATTTTTAAATTTGTAATACGTATGCTTGCGCTTTCAATTATTTTGCTTTCACCTTTATCTTTATTCTGCTTTTATTTTTATTTTATTTGAATATTCTTTTATTTTATTATAACTAGATGGCACCACAACAGATTTTGTCACGATTTGGGAATTTTTATCATTCAATAATAGATCCAATTTCTTTTTAAACCTCTTTAAAAGATGAGAAATAATAGTTTAAAAAAAATGATAAAAATAAGTTTGTTAACATTATAATTAATGTATGATATTAAAATTATTAAATTATAATTACAAGTATATTTATAAAACAAAAAAATGAGAAAAGCAAATGCAGCGCGTTCGGGTACCGAACCCGCAGATCAGTCAGCAAACGCCGTACCAACTGAGCTACGATCAGCCTGTCCATCTTGTTACAAAGTAAGTATTTAAGGTGTCTCAGGAGTCTTAATTTTTACCTGGCGGTGCAATTTAGCAACATGTCACATTTAATTTTTTTTTCTCAGTCTCCATAAAACATAAATGCATAAAAATGTTAATATAGACAACCTAATATCTCTTCTATTTAAAATAATTTTTTCAATATTCTATATTGAAATTTTATTTTATTTTTTTATGTTTAATTTTGATTAAAAAAATTAAAGTTGTTTTCTGACTTGCATGCACTGCGCGCAAAACTGTACCAAAACCATTGGTTCAAGAGTCCCCAAAAATATTGATAATGATGTAAAAGTAATGTATCTTGAACGTATACTTCATTTTTAAGAAATTTATTTATTTATTTTGTTTGAAATTTAAATTTAAATTATAAAATTTTGAAAAAAATCATTATTTTATTGAAAAATTGCCAATTCTAAATAATCAATGCAATTATAATACTAAATTTGAAGTATAAGTTATTATTTACCTTAAAATGAAGATATTTACCATGTTTCATGCAAATTACTTTATTACTTTGTGAAAAATGCTGCGCGCAGTGCATGCAAGTCAAAAAACAATTTTAATTTTTTTATCAAAATTAAACATAAAAAAATAAATTAAAATTTCAATATAGAATATTGAAAAAATTATTTTAAATAGAAGAAATATTAGGTTGTCTATATTAAAAATTTTATGCATTTATGTTTTATAGAGACTGAGAAAAAAATTAAATGTTACATGTTGTTAAACTGCACCGCCATGTAAAAGTAAGATTCCTGAGACCCCTTAAGTTGTGTACTACTATTAGACCCCCCCAACCCGGTTTCTCAAGAACAAAGGAGCGTTTGATAAAATCCGTTGAACCTGACACTAAGGGGTCTCTACCCTACAACTTATATTAAGATAATCAAAATCTGTGATTAACAAGGTTGGCCCTCTCCTTGTTAGACTAATTAGAAAATGACCCATTTTAGAATAGTTTCATCCAGGATTATTGCAATAAGTGTAAGGTGGTAAAATTTTAAGCATTACTTTTGCAGAAAAAATAGAAGCAGGAACTTAATATGCTTTGGCTGACGCTCTTGAGGGTCTAAGGTTATTGAATACTTCATTTTTATTTTAAGTGCATATTTTTTATCAAACACCACGTGCAGAAGAAAGAATAATATCTGTTATATACGAAGCAAATGTTTATTGTTTTTCTACCGTTATGCACAGAAAATGGGCTTCTGAATGAAAATAATTATGTATAATACGCATCAAGCAGGACGGTCGTTCTGCCAAGCCAAGCTGAAAAAAAAATGCTAACCTCGCCAAACAAACAAACGCCAAGAATAAAACGCAAGACACCGTAATTGCTTATTATACTGAAGACAGCTTCTCCATGTTAAATCGACAAACATGCCAGCGTAAAATGTCCCATATCAAAAGAACCAATCACCGCAGAAAAATAAAACCAAAACTAGAAGGACCTAATGGAAAAGATCTTCAATTTGAGACCAAATGCATCTTCATAAATTAATTATAAACAGAGATATAGATTTTTTAAAATAACGTCGAGATACTGAAAATGACAAATTTATTTTCTTCGTCACAACTTATGCTTCAATTGAGGTAGAGACTTAAATAATGGACATAAAATAGTAAGGATTGCATTTTTGGACAGATATTTACTCATTCTACGCGCTTTTATAAAATTCAGCTTTAAAAACACAAATTTTCTATTCTTAATTAGCGAAAAACTGTTAATTAATTCTAAAGTTTATAAATTATGCCAAACAGCGATAAACACGCCAAACCATTTTAGAAGTCTTTTACTATTCTTTTATATTATCCTTTTGCATTGATTTCATCGAAGAAAACTATGGCCGAGATCCAGATAGATTTTTCGCTGTTAGCGAAATGAGTTTGACCAATCAGGAGCCAGAATGTTTGAGAATTTTTGCTGTTTCTGGATCCCGACCTATGTCATAAAAGTTTTGAGTCATTTTCTTAGTGCCATGGATGAAGTGCAATGTTTACAGAAATCTAGGCTGGGATCCAGATAGATTTTTCGCTGTTAGCGAAACGAGATTCACCAATCAATAGCCTGCATTGCTGCAAACAGCGAAAAGTTCGCAAAAGTGCAAGCTTCTGATTGATGAATCTCGTTTCGCTAACAGCGAAAAATCTATCTAGATTGCGGCCAATTATGTTGAACACAATTTTGCATTTCCACATCCAGGAAGGGTATTGATTTCATAACAACAGTACAGCGCCTAGAAGATACAGTGAGGAAAACGGCTATTCCTATAATGCTTTAAAAAGTGCTAAGAACTTGTATCCCATAAATCTCCAACAATGCTCAGCGTCAATATGCTGATACGAGCGCCATCTCGTAACTCTTTTCAATATAAACACTGTGTTTTCAAAAATTATAGAATGTTAAATGTCGGAAACTATAAATAGAAGATATTTTGGTCTGTTATAAGCTAATTTAGTTAAGGAATGACGTGAAATAGGTTAAAGAGTCTCTTTTAGAATGACTATCATTTTAAATCACTACGATGGTGCTACGACCGACATCTTGTTATTCAGTATCGTTGTACATTTATGAGATTCAATTTTTTAGCACTATTTTGTAGCCGTTTTCCACACTGTATCTTCTAGGCGCTGTAACAACAGTGCATATTCGAAACTATTTAAGGCATTGATTCTGAACTCCTTTGCTATACATTTCAATATTAAAGATGTTGTTGTTTCAATAGTTTTAGTACTTTTCTCTATTGCTCACTCTAAAACACAAATATCGAAATTTAACCAACAGCGCTCAGAAACTATAGCGCCTAGAATATATAGTGTTGAAATCGGCTAACCCTGTAATACTTAAAAAAGCGCTAAAATATTGTATCCCTTAAATGTGCAATGATACTGCTGCAATATGCAGATCGCAGCGACATCTGCAGGATATTTTCTACAACTCCAAGAAATTGCTAGTCTATACAATGTAATAATAGTAATACGAAAATCCCGCAGATGTCGCTGCGATTGGCACTTGAAATTTTAGCAGTATCGTCACATTTAAGGGATACAAATTTTTAGAACTGTTTGGATAGCATATTTCCACACTAGGTATTCTAGGCGCTGTATCAGAAACAACACCATAACAGAGAGCCTTTATACATAAGAGTGGTGATATATGCACAGGAGGCATGTGTGGAATATTTTGCAACCTTCTCTCGCGGGTCTCTCTTACCCAGGCGGGCGCCGCGAAAGATCACGTGACCTTCGAGAGAATTGATATTTAAAAAACATTTTTTTTCTTTCTTGTTCCTTTTTTAGTTGGTTTTGTGAATGTAAAATATGAACGCAGTAAGTAGACTGCATTTTTTCTCTTGGTCTTCTAAAATTAGAAGAAATGTTGTTTTAATTTTAAAAGGAAAATTTATCTCGAGCATAAAATCATGCTATTGTTCTTTATGGCTTCTTAATAGAAGAAAATAGTTGCTGGAAATTTAATTGTATTTAGAATCATGACTTCTAGAAGGAGCAAAGCAACTAAATATGTTTCATCTGTAAATGTAAATAATATACATTATGTATATATTCGAACTGTAAATAATAATCTACAAAAGTAAAAACTTTTATTTGTGAAATATGATGACTTTAATATGATTTAAATGGAATCTTGACTTCTTATAATAATGCTCTCCCTATAACAATTTCGTGAACTGTGATTTAATTGTGGAATAACTTGAAATTCTTCAAGTTTTTGGTGCCTCAACAACCGGGAAAAAAGGTAAGAAATACCTTTATTATTCTGCATGACTGTTGATTTTTTGAAAATATACATTTTTCATGATCATTTATTTTGAACATTGAATTTAAATTTAAACATGGATAAGCCTGATAAGTTAAAAAGTAAAAGAGCTACTGTTCGTGCAGCCATTACGAAATTAATCACAAAATGTGATACATTATTATCTGTTGATATTGATAAAACTGATTGCGATTCTTTAATGGAATCATTAGAGCTCGTAAATGAAAAGGAAGCTCAACTAAAGGAATTAGATTCCGAAATGGATGAGCTAATTCAGGAAAAAACTGAATATGAAAAAGAACTAAAATCGGTAGAAGAATATTCTGAAAAAATATCCAGTTTGAAATTTAAAATTAAGATGAGGCTTAAAAAATGTAAAATCGAAACTGAACCAAAAGTTGTACTAGAATCAAGTAACGGTTCAAAAATCGGAAGTAAACCAGTTTCGGCAGTGAAGCTTCCTAAACTTAATATAGAAAAATTTTCTGGTGATGCAAGCCAGTTCTTAGAATTTTTTAATTTATTTACTAGTGCGATAGATTCAAACGAATCGTTATCAAAAATTGAAAAATTCCAATATCTCAAATCCTTGTTGTCTGGTCCTGCATATAATATTGTATCTGGTTTTGAACTGACAGATCAAAATTATTCTACTTGTTTAAAATTGTTAGAAGAGAGGTATGGTAAGCGGGAAAATATCATAAACTGTTACATGAATAAAATTCTAAATCTTGAACCAGTGAAATCCTCTAACAATGTTATTTCTTTAAGGAAGCTGTACGATAATATTGAAACTAGTATGAGAAATCTTGATGCGTTAGGAGTAACATCAGGCTCTTACGGCCATTTATTACTACCAATTTTATTAAGGTTATTACCAGAAAATTTGATACTAGATTTCCATCGAAAACGTGACCCCGATAAGGACTGTGAAGTCACCGATTTAATAAATTTTATTAAAACGGAATTAAGATGTCGTGAAGCTACTAATTTAGTAAACAATTCCCAAACCAAGACTTATGAAAATTCTAAAACTAAATATGAAAATCCTTCAAGTAAATATCAAAATTTTCCGCAAAAGAAAAATATACCTTCAGCTGCTGCTTTAAATACATCTACAAAACAGTTTTGCATATTTTGTAAGTCTTCTGATCATGTAGGACTAAATTGTTCGAAATTCACTGATGAACAGAAACGATATAAATTAAAGAAAGAAGGTCGCTGTTACAAATGCTTTTACAAGTCCCATTTATCAATTAATTGTAGAACAAAAATTAACCCTTGTTCCAAATGTGGTAACACTACCCATATTACTTTGTTTTGTTTTAAAGAAACAGCAAAAGAAAATCCTGGAAAAGAAATGAAAGGTGCAATTGTATCTATGATGTCGGAACAAAAATATAAACAAAATAAATCTACATTATTGCAGACTTGTACAGTTTCTGTGTCTGCTGGTAAGGAATGCTTGTTGGCTCGCGTTTTATGTGATAGTGGTTCAGAAAAATGTTTTGTGAAGAGATCTCTAGTACAAAAATTAAAATTGAAGCCATTGCGAAGAGAAAATTTATTAGTTTATCCTTTTGGGCGGAGACGCCCTTATGAATCTTGTTATGAAGTAGTTTCTCTTGAATTATCCAGTGTTGTGCAACCTATTAACTCGATAAATATCGAAGCGCTTGTGGTTGATAATATAACTGGAGCTTCTGTGAAAACACTAGAACCAGAACTTTTAGACATAATGAGAACAAGAGGCTTTAAGCCTGCTGATACAGGTCTTGAACAGGAAATAAATATTTTGCTAGGGTCTGACTTTTTGTGGAAAATATTAAAGGGAATCGAGGGAAAATTGACAAAAGAATTATACGTTGCAGAAACTATTTTCGGTCATACGGTGCAAGGGCAAATAGAGTCTAATAAAAAAGAAGTAGCTTGTTTGCGTGTTTCAGTTGAAAATATAAATACCCAACTGAAAGCATTTTGGGATCTTGAATCAATTGGCATTGCTGAAAGCAATGAAAATAACATTACCGATCATGAGGTAATAAAAGAATTTAAAGAAAATTTAAATTTCGTAAATGGGCGTTATGAAGCAAAATTATTGTGGAAAGATTCTCGTGAATTGCTTAGAAATAATCTTGAAGTAGCAAAGAAGCGGTTTTGTAGTTTAGAAAATAAATTCTTGAAAAACGATTCTTTAATTAAGGAATATAGCTCCATTTTGCTAGAGCAGTTTAATGAGGGTGTGATAGAATTGTGCATCGAGAAACATTCTAATAATTCCTATTACATGCCCCACAGACCTGTTATCCGTGACGACAAAACTACAACAAAAATGCGCATAGTCTATGATGCTTCTTCCAAATATGGTGATTCTCTATCATTAAACGAATGTTTGTATCATGTCCCTAACTTGAATTCTAATGTTTTAGATGATGAAAACATTCCTGTTTCGAGTTTCGAACCCCCAAATACTTCCTTGAAATTTTTAGGATTGATCTGGAACAATACAGAAGATAAATTAGGGCTAGAATTACGACCCTTGTTAGAAAAATTAAATAATGATTCTTCTACTAAACACAATGTTTTGAAAATTGCAACTATGTTCCTTGATCCAGCCGGATATATTGCCCCTTTTGTTATTCGCATCAAGTGCCTCTTACAACATTTATTGTTAATGAGAATATCATGGGATGAAATTTTTTCTGGTGAACTAGAAAATAATTGGCAAAATTGGCTTTCAGAAATCCCTGATCTCACACACTTGAAAATTCCCTGGCAGTATTTTAGCAACCTGATCATGGAAAAGGAGCATCTCCAATTGCATGTTTTTCCTGATGCTAACCCTAATGTGTATGTTCCTGAATTTCTTTCCTTGCCCGAAGATCAGTGGTCTAGTGTTAAAATTGTTGCTACACAATTACCTGATGTTTCTAAAGAGAAGTCTCGAAAATCAGCAACCATTTCTTGTTTTGTTCAAACAAATAAAGCTGATGAAATTCCCATTTTTAATCTTGAAAAATATAGCTCCCTAAAGAAATTGTATCGAGTAACTGTATGGCTATTTAGATTTATTTCTAATATAAAATTAAAGATAGAGAAAAGAGATTTTTCAGAATTATCAGCTGAGAAAATTTTACATGTTGAAAATTTTTGGTTTAAGCTAATGCAGGAAGAAAGTTTCCCTGAAGTTGTAAAATACTTGAAATGTAGCAAGAGTATCCCTAAAGAATTGAATCTTCTACAGTTAATTCCTATGTTGTCAGATGATGTTTTGCTGTTGGTACGAGGACGGTTACAAAAGTCTGATTCCTCATGTTATGAAAAACATCCCCTTGTGATTCCTGCAAAACATAAACTTACTGAAATAGTCGTGAAAGATGCACATAAAAAAGTTTTTCATTCCAAAGTGTCCAGTACATTAGTACAAACTCATAAAAAGTTTTGGATTTTAAAACCTAGACAGTGCATAAAATCAATCCTAAACAAACGTGCAATCTCCAAGAACTTTAGTGTTCGCCCTGGTCAACTAGTTATAGCAACTCTAGAGCATATCTTGTGTTTACCTGCAACCAAAGAATCTTTAGTGAAATGCTTCCGTTTACGTGAGACTCTTCTGAATCATTTCTGGAAGCGCTTGAAAAATGAGTACTTCTCAACTTACAATCTGCTCACTACACGGACCAGAATAATACTTCTGACTTTGAAATATATGATGTGATTCTTATGCATATGAACATTATATTAAAAGACCTATTAATTCTTGTGTATAATTTAGAAGTAAAACCTCTGAACTTTATTATTAATAGATTCAAAAAACTCTTACTTGACTGAAAAAAAAAAAAAAAAAAAAAAAAAAAAAAAAAACTTTGATATTATTAGACTCAAAAACTCTCATGGACATTTGACTAAACAAATCTTGAACTCTTTTTGTTATTGACTTTAAAAAAAAAGATTTTTATTTTTTTTCACTTAAAAAAAAATGTTTCTTGTTTGATAATATTTCTAATTTTTACTTTAATTTTTTTTTGTATTGAATATTCTAGAAAAATTTGTATAGATTTAAATTGTTCTTTCTATTTTTAGTAGCAGAAACATCTTGGCTAATTTTTTAAATTGTTTATTATTTTATTGAAGCCCAGTATGTAAGTATATATTTTGATTTTGTATTGTATTTATGTATAGTGTAACTAATGATTTTTCAGAATAACTTTTATTTCTACTTTAATTATTTGAATCCCCATTTTGATGAACCCTTGTTCATCGGGGGGGAGTTTGTGGAATATTTTGCAACCTTCTCTCGCGGGTCTCTCTTACCCAGGCGGGCGCCGCGAAAGATCACGTGACCTTCGAGAGAATTGATATTTAAAAAACATTTTTTTTCTTTCTTGTTCCTTTTTTAGTTGGTTTTGTGAATGTAAAATATGAACGCAGTAAGTAGACTGCATTTTTTCTCTTGGTCTTCTAAAATTAGAAGAAATGTTGTTTTAATTTTAAAAGGAAAATTTATCTCGAGCATAAAATCATGCTATTGTTCTTTATGGCTTCTTAATAGAAGAAAATAGTTGCTGGAAATTTAATTGTATTTAGAATCATGACTTCTAGAAGGAGCAAAGCAACTAAATATGTTTCATCTGTAAATGTAAATAATATACATTATGTATATATTCGAACTGTAAATAATAATCTACAAAAGTAAAAACTTTTATTTGTGAAATATGATGACTTTAATATGATTTAAATGGAATCTTGACTTCTTATAATAATGCTCTCCCTATAACAATTTCGTGAACTGTGATTTAATTGTGGAATAACTTGAAATTCTTCAGCATGCTCATTTCAAGTTTTTGTCGAAAGTACGGCAATCCGCTTTCTTGAATAGAGGATATTCAATCTACGTTATGATCACATGGTCAAGGCAAGAATATCTAGCGTAAAGAAGGGAAGGATCCGTCTACGTAATGTAAATCCCCGCTAGCCAATGAAACAGTTCATGGGAGAAAGCAGTAGTACACTGTTAAAAATATCGTGAAAAATTACCTCTGTTTTTAAAGGCTATCTGTATTATGACCAATGGGAACGCTTCATAGGCGTTTATATAGCGTTCTCATGGGTCAGAAAATAGAGAACCTTTAAGAACAGGGGTAATTTTTCAAGATATTTTTAACAGTGTAGTTTCCTGATTCTCTTCTTATCAGTTAGAAATTCTTTGGGTAAATTACCGGTACCACGTGACTTTTTCAGGCTCGAACCCATATTTGGAATATCCTCTCTTAGAAGATACGCGCATGGATGATCTCTATTAGACTAGGGAAATAATTCAACATGCATTAGCCTGACGATAATGGCATGCTCACAAAGAACTTTAACGATTTGTTTTTATCACTTTTACCAAAAAACATTTATTGGCCGTATGTCACTACTTCGTTATAGAGACAGACTTGTTCCTAATTAGATCGCGGCCTTAATGTATCAAAATACGAAGCTTGCTTTCTGTACTATTCCTGAGCTCAGTTATAACGGCTAGAAATATAGGCCGGGATCCAGGTACATTTTTGGAAACAGTGAAAAGTTAGCAAAAGTTCTGGCTTCTGATTGGTCAATCTCGTTACGATAACAGAGAAAAATCTACCTAGATCACGGTCATATTGTGGAAACAGGCTATTCCAGTAATGCTTTAAAAAGTGCTAAAAATTGAATCCCATAAATATTGAAAAATACTGAATGACAAATGTCGATAAGAGCAACATTTTCTAGCTCTTCTCAGCGAAACGTTTTCTTTTGAAATAGTTACGTTGGAAGTACCATATGTCGCTCTAATCAACATTCGTCGTTTAGCCTCGTTCAACATTTATGGGATACAATTTTTTAGCACCTTTTTAATAAGCCGATTTTTAAACTATATCTTCTAGAAACTATAGCTCCGTTATAGCGTCTAGATTATATGTTGTAGAAATCGACTATCCCAGAAATACTTAAAAAAGCGCGGAAGTATTGAATCCCTTAAATGTACAACGATGTCGAATTCCAAACAGTCATTTGCATCGACATCTGCAGGATATTTTTTAAAGAAGAAAGATACATGTGTAATGCACCGCTACAGCGTCTAGAATACATAATGTGGAAATTTGCTATTCAAGAACCGCTAAGAAGTGTATCCCTTAAATGTGCACTGACGCTGAAATCCAGGGAGATGATCGCAGCGACACCTGCGATATATTTTCAAATTTCAAAGTAAACATGGTATTATTACAGCGGGTACGCCACGCACACAGATCGGATGTATGTTAATAAAACGTAAAAAAAAAAAAAAAAAAAAAAAAAAAAAAGTGTTACAGCGTCTAGACCAAATTGTCTTGGAGTTTTGGGAAATATCCTGCAGATATCGCTGTGATCGCCTGATTGGATTTCCACACTATATATTCTAGAAGCTGTAGCACCGCAGTAGCCTGTCTTTTTCGTTTGCCTCGAAGTAGATATAGATGACGTCATTTCAAGCTGTTCCTAAAGTGTGGCCAGCTCATCACGTCACACGGAGTTGATTATCTGTACACGGCAATGGACACAAAAAAAAATTGGCGCACCGCTTTGTACTAATCATCGTGTAAAGATGATCCAACTCCGTGTGACTTTTAAACGTCATGAACTGGCCTATTATGTCATTGGTCACGCTAACACACCCCCCTTGCGTCCGCCATATATAGCGGCATCTTGCACTGGAGACTGCTAAATGGGCTGCTATCGGTCAAAATCAAGAGAGAAAAGGGCAGAAGAGGGGGAAAGAATTCGTTTTTTTTGGTATGTAGTTTTTCACACGGGAAGATTGACATGTCTGCTTCTCTCCTTTTATATATTCATGATGGTGAAATAAACCAACGCCCCCTAGATATTGGAGAAAGTCTTGACACGCGTCACGAAAACATCACACAAAGCAGGCAAAGCAAAGGAACAAAATCATTCATTGGCTCGTGGATATGAACGAGCCAATGAATGATTTTTCTTCTTTGTTTTGCCTGCTTTGTGTGATATTTTTCTGACGCGTGTCAAGGCTTTCTCGAATATTTAAAGGGCGTTGAATAGGCCGGGATCAAGATAGATTTTATGCTTTTAGCGAGATGAGATTGATAAATCAGAAGCCTTCATTTTTGAAAACTTTTTTATGTTTTCAGTAAACACCGAAAAGCCTGCAAGGATGGGGGCTACTGATTGGTCAATCTAATTTTACTAACAGAGAAAAATTTATCTGTATCCCGGACATTAACTTTGGTTGGTTGAGACGATTTTGAATAAAATCAAATCAGAAAGCCAATGTTTTTTTAACTTTTCGGGTTAGTTTAATCGAAATCTTCCACGTCTATTACAGAAAACTGAGTTACTGTACTTTGGACAAAAACTTGAATATGAGTACACGACTTGTGCATATGTCACCACTCTTACATATAAATGTACTCTGTTATGAGCATAATTATAAGCGCAGCTGGTTAAATTTGAGTATCTGGGTATTAGAGAAAGCAATTGTGGCCCACCGTGGCTGAGTGGATAAGCCACCACGCCGCTAATCTCTTGAGAGTGTAGGTGGGGGCGGGTTCAAATCCCGCCGTGATCCCCACGTGATCTGATATATATGTGTTCAATAAAACAAACAAACAAACAAGCAATAGTGAAAGGTACAGTTGCCATGGAAACAACGACTTCTTTAATTCGTATAGAAAATGAATGAATAGTTGTAAATGACTTAAGTTTAAAATGTAGGCAAATGCTCTGAAAATATGAATGGCTCCCATCTAGTATTTTACAAAAGTAATTTAATATATTCACATGATGTATAAAGTTGATGCAACTCTTAGCTAATGAAAATTCTGCAACAAGACTTATGTAGGTAGATCTTTTCAATGATTAATTCAGAATTCTAAGAATAAAACGAAATTCTTAAGCGCTCTTCCTCACCCCCCCCCCCCTCAAAAAAGAAATACGATTGAAAGAAATAAATATTTGGATAACTTCAGTATTTCTGTGATCTTTAGTCAGAGTTTAGAAAAGGTGTCTGGATATTAAAAAAAGCATAAAACAGATTTGACGAACGATACGACTATAGATTTCAGGCAATTTTTAACTGGAAAAAATTTAATTCTAATGTTTATGCGGCTTTAATAATAGACTATTAAAGATAATCAATTTAAGGGAATTTTTATACGAAATTATATTCTCACATTTATGCAAATAGGTATGGATAAACAGACTTGAGTAAAATTACATATTTATTCTTTCTTCTCTATAACACGATCTAAATGAAGATGTACAGTTTATATCTTTAAATTTTTAGATTTTTTTTTATCAAAAATGTTTCCTCATCATGTCTAGAATTGCTAGATTTACTTCTTTTGACAGATCTTCGATTCTTTAGATGCCTGCGGTCTTCATTCTCGGATTATCCGTAGGTATTTGTAAAGGTAAATTTATTTTGCAAAACCGTCAGCAAAAAAAAGTTCGAACAAACAATTAACTGACAGACTAACTGTAAATATATATTTTATTTTGACTCTATTTGATTTTTACTAAATTTTCATCCTTCATAGAAAATTTTAAGAAGATATAAATTGAGAAAGACTGATACTTTGAAAGAAGAAATTGACTTTCCTTACTTTTAAATTATTAATTACTCAAAAAATGAATGATAGGTAAACAAAATGTATACTATTGTGTTTGTTCCCTGCTGATAAAGGCTATACAAGGACTAATTTTAGCGAGTAGGATTATTTCAATTATATATAATCTGTTTTAAAAAAAGGACTGATATCTACTAAAAAACAACTTTTCAAAAGTAAAAAAACAAGCCAAGCAAAAAAAAAAAAAAAAAAAAAAGAAAAGAAAAGAAAAAAGGGGAAAGTTGTGGCTAAAAAATAGTGTGATATCAAATTTCCAAGCTTATATTATGGTACTTATTTAACATTTTTTATTAAAAATTTACTATACGTAAGTCGAGTACCTAAGTATGCGTTGATAGAAAGCCTTTTCTCCTTTACTAAATACATCATAACGGGTTTCTGAAAATTAATTTTTTTTAAAATTATGCATGATGGGCTTGGCGGCCATCTTTCCATATTTTACACAAATTTCTAAGCAGACAAGCTCGTAATATGTTTGCATTATTAAGAATTTTGAACTTCTAGTTTTGGCTACAGACAGATAAATTAATATTGTCTTTTATTTTGAAAAAAAAACAAATTGATTTTTATTGCTTTAACTAATAAATTAACCCCTCCGAAAAAAAAAGAATCATTAGATGAATCCTGAAGTTACTTCAACTTTATTTTAAGACACAAATTTCTAGGCACTCATTTCCGTAAATTAAAACCATAAAATGTTTACTTTAGCAGCAATTTCGAATTTCCGATCTTAACAATGTCCTTGTGTGCTAAGAAATTTGTGTAAAATATGGAAAGATGGCCGCCAAGTACATCATGCATAATTTAAAAAAAAATTAATTTTCAGAAACCCGTTATGATGTATTTAGTAAAGGAGAAAAGGCTTTCTATCAACGCATACTTAGGTACTCGACTTACGTATAGTAAATTTTTAATAAAAAATGTTAAATAAGTACCACAATATAAGCTTGGAAATTTGATATCACACTATTTTTTAGCCACAACTTTCCCCTTTTTTCTTTTCTTTTCTTTTCTTTTTTTTTTTTTTTTTTGCTTGGCTTGTTTTTTTACTTTTGAAAAGTTGTTTTTTAGTAGATAAGAACTAATCTAACGAAATCTGTAGATGAAGCAGATTTATAAAGTTTTCCCATATTATTTGAAAATACTTTAGTTTCGATAAATGTCTTAATAAAATTAATTAAACTCATCTTTATAATCTACATTTAACAAACGTAATTACAATACATTCATAATAATATAAAAATGGTAAATGATAATATATAATTTAGGCATACAGAGAAATATATACACCTTCAAATATTTGTTAAAAGCAAAAATAATCCGAGGAAAAAAATTGTACACTTTGCATTTGAGAAAATCAAATATCTATCTTAAGTCTATAGTATTTGTTTTCTGAAAAAAACTGACTTGCTGCAAATTAATATAAATGTAAATAGCTTTGTACGTTTTTAGATTTCTCTATAAAATGCGTATTTTCCCCCCTGAAGCTGCACTTAATTTTTCACGGAAAATAAATGTTATTACATAGTACTTCATTTTAATATAATATTAAAAATTTATATATAATTAGAATAGATGAGAATTATACTATATATAAAAGTGATTTATGCTTCTTAATTTAACGGAGTCTTTATTAATGCATATTGTGTGTGGTTAATGTAGAATAAGGATATGTTATATATTTTAGCGATAAAAAGACTTCCCCTCTTTTTCTTTAAAGCTATTCTCAAATTGAAACTCGCTACATTCTGACACATTCCTGAATTTATTTTTAATATTTCCCGAAAGTCGCCATAATAATTACTCTTATACTAAAAAAATTGAATAGCGTTTTCTATTTATCTAGAAATTCAAAGAATCTCTTAGAAAACCAGAAAAGCCCTTGAGATCACAAAAAATGTCTTTGCCCGAGAACAAATTGTTATCACACAAGATGTCACGGATTTATCGAAACATGAGGCACGCTATTCGATTACAAATCCCTTTAAAAACAATGCATGCAAGTTGTTTTATTCATATAAACGTGACTTGGTCACTTTGGCAGAAAATTTTGCATTCTTGAGAGGGGAAAAGACTTTTTTGAAAACGGCTTTGGGGTTATGTTAGAAATACGCAAAGGTTATTTTTCAGCTAAATTTCTGTCAGCTCTAAAATAATATAAAGAGGAAAGTGATTTCGTAGTTTATGTGTAGGTTCTATTTTGACAAAGATGCATGAGGTTCACCGCGGTTGGCGCGATTTTTTAGGCGGCACTTTGGCGAGAAAACCCCGTTTTCGTGTATGTGTTACACTGTAAAAAAAATCCATGGACTTTCCGTTTTAAAAAAGGCAACTAGTTGCCTTTTCTGAAACGAATAGATTCTTTTGAGAATGAAAAGTTTTAATTTTCAACACGATTAGTTTCACATCTGCAATGAAAGTAATCTTTTTGGTTAATGAAAGATGTCACTTTCATTGCAGATATGAAGCTAATCGTGTCGTAAATTAAAACTTCTCATTCTGAAAAGGAATCCGTTCCGTTTCGGAAAAGGCAGCTAGTTGCCTTTTCCAAAACGGAAAGTCCATGGATTTTTTTTACAGTGTAGACGTAGTTTGTGTAAATACCATGTTAGTTGAATTTAATATGAAACTGCATATTTTATATAAAAAAAAAAACATTTTTTTATGAAATACACATTATTTTATTATAAAACACACAATGTTTAATTTAATGTACACACGCAATCTGTTCCGGTTGTTGCCATACGAAGGCAAATATCGCCAAAATTGCACGGTTACTCAGGCATAAAATTACCATTATGCCGCCAAAATGATACTCCGGTGCATCTGAGACATCTATTCCTCTATTTTTTCCATGATTTACTGTATATTTGTTTTTCTAATTATTCACTGAATGCCAAGAAGCAAGATTTTCTGAAAAAAAAAAATCATTTACATTAACATTAAAGCATAAATATAGCTTGTAAATCAACATTTGTAATTTAAAAAATAAATATTTTATGTACATTCTAAAATAAACTTACACTGTATTTACTTTAATTTATATGAAATTTCGATCATGAAAATCAACAAATATAATTATAGCTTGACTTGTCGAAAATAATCATAAATGAGCACGCCATTGAAAACAATCAATTACATTTATTTGGTTTAAAAACAGAAAGAAAAAACATACGTCAAAGATTATGAAACACTTTCCAACACTTCCAGAATACTGTAGCTGACCTTTACCGTTCAATAAGGTGAAAGAAGATATCCTAAGTGAAAAGATTTAGAAAAAGTACAACAAAAAATGTTTTGTAACAAACAGCGATATTTTAATAATCGATTTATGTAATCGTAGCCGAGTGGTAATGGCGATATATATAAAAGTTACAGCTACCTAGTTCGTATCCCATCGCGAGTAAGTGCCGGTTATTTACTGTACAGTGAATTAAATACATAACTTCTCCTTTATGATGTAAATGTATCTTTGAAATGTGGAGATTGAAATACATAGAGATATACTATTATTTTAACTAAATAAAACTGATTGGTAAAGTTATCTTACGAATTCAATATTTCCAACTGATCGAAAAAATGCCCTGGCTAAGAATCGAACCCAGATCCTTGGCTTACAAAGCCAATGCTTTACCGTTTAAGATAACTGGCCGACAACCAGCCAGCATAATTCGCCCAGACAACATTATTGGTAGTAACATGTGGTCTGTCATGTAGACAGCTCAACAGAATAAACCGCAGGTAAAGGAACTCCATATAAACGATGGATACGTAGATGAATAATTATTTTAACTCAATCAAACTGATTGGTAAAGTTATCATACGAATTGAACATTTACAACTGAGCGAAAAAATACCCAGATCCTTCGCTTACAAGGTCAATGCTTTGCCATTTAAGCTAGCTGGGCAGACAACCAGCCAGCATATTTCTCCTAGACAACCTTATTGGTAGTAACATCTGGTCTGTCATGTAGACAGCTCAACAGAATAAACCGCAGGTAAAGAAACTCCATATAAACGATAGATACTTAGATGAACAATTATTTTAACTCAATCAAACTGATTGGTAAAGTTATCATACGAATTGAATATTTTAAACTGAGCGAAAAAATGCCCAGGCTGGGAATCGAACCCAGATCCTTCGCTTACAAGGTCAATGCTTTACCATTTAAGCTAACTGGGCCGACAACCAGCCAGCATATTTCGCTCAGACAACCTTATTGGCAGTAACATCTGGTCTGTCATGTTGACAGTTCAACAGAATAAAGCGCAGAGCATATTTTTCGCTCAATTGGAAATATTCAATTCGTACGATAACTTTACCAATCAGTTTGATTGAGTTAAAATAATTGTTCATCTAAGTATCTATCGTTTATATGGAGTTTCTTTACCTGCGGTTTATTCTGTTGAGCTGTCTACATGACAGACCAGATGTTACTACCAATAAGGTTGTCTAGGCGAAATATGCTGACTGGTTGTCGGCCAAGTTAGCTTAAATGGTAAAGCATTGACCTTGTAAGCGAAGGATCTGGGTTCTATTCCCAAGCCTGGGCATTTTTTCGCTCAGTTTAAAATATTCAATTCGTATGATAACTTTACCAATCAGTTTGATTGAGTTAAAATAATTGTTCATCTAAGTATCTATCGTTTATATGGAGTTTCTTTACCTGCGGTTTATTCTGTTGAGCTGTCTACATGACAGATCAGATGTTACTACCAATAAGATTGTCTGAGCGAAATGTGCTGGCTGGTTGTCGGCCCAGTTAGTTTAAATTGTAAAGGATTGGCCTTGTAAGCCAAGGATCTGGGTCCGATTCCCAGCCTGGGAATTTCTTTCGCACAGATGGGAATATTCAATTAGTATATAGAGATATCCTTGAAAAAATTATAATTTTTCTTTTTAACGGAAGTTTTTAAACACGGAAATATATATAAAGAAAGGAATAATTTTGGGTCAAAAACAGACAAATTACTAAAATTCAAGGAAAACAAATTCCATTAAAATATGAAAAAAGAACTTGCGCCCCGATTACCAAGTAGAATACCCGTACTTTAGCAGATTTTACTTTGACAGTTCAAGGTAAGTCACGATCATAATTACTTTTATAAGCTATGTCTATTTTTTCGTAAACAAATAAAAATGAAATCTTAAAAATTCATCCTGTATCTTCATAGCGACTGATAGGACAGATAGTAAATATTTTTAAATTCTGAGTAATACAAAGACATTGAAAAACAAATACATATTTAAAAAAAACTGTGTCACTTCTCCATATTGAATCACCTCCAACAGTCAACTAGAAATCTACGAAGATAAAATTTACGCATTTCTAACGGAGCATTGATGGAAAAGAGAGAAGTGTGTTTATTCGCTTAAACATAAAACTGTATAGAGCCTTTTACATTAAAAATACACAACGCACATTAAAAAGAACTATCTAAGTAATGAAGCATTAATCAACCTTATTTATTGCTACTCTCTTTTCCGTTATATTTATTTAAGTAGTGTGTAATAACATTAATTATTTGTAAGAAAGCTGATTTTTTTGAAAAAGAAAACTTTTAGGCATTTTATTAAGAAATTTGTAGAACTATGTTTATTCCTTTTTTGATCCATGAAAATGAATGACTTTTTCAGAAAACAAATATTTGAAACGCAAAATTTAATAGGATTTTTTCCCTCTCCCTTTTTTTTTCTTATAATATTAAACGAGGAATTTTATCAAATATTTTTTGAATATAAAAGCTTTGCATAACGAGATACATGCGCCTAGACAGTTATTTTATGAACATGCATGCTTACTTATTTGTAGTTATATGAATTATACTCAATATACAGAAGTTTATTGTTGTGTGACATCTTAAAAAAAAATAATAATAAAATTCATCAATTAATTTAAAATATTTAAATTAAACCAATATACCTTTTTAACGTTAAAATTCTCCCTTTAAATATTCATTAATTTTCGTAAAGTTCGTTTCCAGTTAATTTTTACTTAAATACAATTTTAATCTATCCTCCAGAAAAGGTCGTTAAAAATTATCAATAATAAAATATAAAATCTTATTTTTAATACTTTCAGCCGAAATAAATATTTTTATAATAATTTTTAAATATAAAAATTCAACTTCATCACTTAACGCTCTTTTATTTAAATCTTTATCAATCCTTGTGGGAACGAGACGGAACAGCCAATCCGCTACGTTCGCGCCCTTTCAGAAGCAACGCCAATTCATGTTAGCGTCACCTCTCTCTCTCTTCTCCCGGATTTCAAGATTTGAAGTCAGACTTTTTTTCCCTTCGGGGATTTTGACCGTTAGGTCAACGGGAACTATTCCATTAATTCGAATCAGTCAGATTTTCCGAATTAAGAACAAAATAAATATTTAAAGTTTAATAAAATTATTCGGCAAATGCAAGAATATGTTTAATGTGACGTTATGGACTGTGCATCGGAATTTTGTAGAATTTCGACTGGCGGCCAATGTCATTGGAGCGTCGTATTAGATATTACAGAAGTGTACCAAAAATATATTTAATCGTCTAAATACAATGCTTCGGTGATTGATTGGAGGTGTATTTCATTTTAATTTCAAAGTGCTTCCTTACAGTGCTTCCTATCGCAGGCCTACCTCTTCGTGCTATAAATCTTCTAAAAGCTTTCAAAAAGTTGTCAGTCGATAAAGATGTGGCTATCTCTAAATGTATGGCTCTGTAGACAGCGCATGTGAAAATAACTATCCAAGCTTTCTGACTTCCTCGAAGGAGTAAAGGACCGGCGTGGTCAATTACTACAACTTCGAATACTACAGCTTTTTTTATACGATCTTCCGGAAGTGGTGCTTCTATATCGATTTAGGTCTTGAATTAAATCTTTTACAACGTACACAGTTTTTAACTACCTTTCTAACAGTCTTCCTGCATTTCAAAATCCAAAAATCTTCTCTTAAATTACTCATCAATATCTGCGTACCAGCATGATTTAAACTATGATGCCTTGTCTGAATAAGTATTTCCAGAACTGGATGACTACGGGGTAACAGTATCGGAAATCGGAAATTTCTTTTGTCTTCTCTCATCAGAATACGAGTCTTTAATTTAAGTAGTCCATTCGATTCTACATAACACTGAAGTGATTTTAAGCGTTTATCTTCAGTTCCCAAAAATGAGATTCTTTTTGTACTATTTTTAACAAGGCTATTTCAGCTCTATTTATTTCTTCTAGAGTTAAGAGTCCAGAAATCCGGTTGGCATGTTCCACTTTACAGTTAGTAAAAAATCTTTAAATTCAAGCAATAATTCTGATTAGTTTGTCCTACGACGAAAATCTGGTATAAATTTTTTCAGTTGATTCTTCACGATTTGTAGTGCTAATAACAGTTTTTCTCTTTTCGGAATATACTATGTTGAAATCAGGAACAACGTTGGATTTCGGCCATTTGTCTTCCGATCTTCGCAACCATTCCGGACCCTACCACCATTTAGATTTCACTAAAGTTTCTGCATTACAACCACGAGAAGGGAGGTCTGCTGCATATAATGATCCAGGGATGTGATACCAATTTTCAGGTTCTGTCAATGGTCGGATTTCTTTAGCTCTATTGAAAACAAAAGGAGCCCAATTTTCCGTTTCCTTGATCCAATATAGATCATTTGCTGAATCAGACCAGAAAAGTTTCGGGTTATGTTTCAACTGAAGTTCGTGTATCACACTCTGTGCTAATCTAGCTCCTATATTACAGGAAAGTAGTTCCAATCGAGTAATAGAAATGGTTTTCATTGGAGCAACTCTGCATCTAGCCTGTACAGTACAAGCTGAAAAGATATTGTATTTTCAGTCGCACATCTTAAAAATATACATGTAGAATAGACATTCTTGCTTGCATCGCAGAATATGTGCAAAGACAGATTTTCTGGTGCTTCATAATTGGAAATAATACATCGAGGGATTTCTATTTCTTTTAATTTACAGACATCCTTTCGTCATATTTCAAATTTCTTTGCAATAGATTCAGGCAATTCAGCATCCCATGAAACTTGCAATTCCCAACATTCTTGAAGGAGAATCTTTGGCCTCAAGGTGACAGGACACGTGAATCCGATGGGATCGAAAATTCTATGAACAGTACTCAGAATTGTTATTTTCGTTACAATAGTATAGTCTTCAAAAAATTTTCGTAGATCTATTTTCAAAGTATCAGATTTCAAATTCCACATTAGTCCCAAAACTGGAACATTCTTTTCTTCTAATAACGGACAGTTTTCTGCTTCTGTTTTATGGAGATTATACTCCCACCCTCGAAGATCAAATTTAGCATTTTGGAGAATAACTTTGGATTTTTCAATAAATTTTTCAAGCTCTTCATGGTTTTCAACACTAGTGACGAAGTTATCTACGTAAAAAGACTTTAACAACTTGTCTGCTGTTTCTTTAAATCTAGAAGGTGCGTTCTTCAAATGATATCGGATAGTTGCACCAAGCAAATAAGGCGAACATATAAGGCCCTTTTATGCTGGAAAATTTTCAACTTTTCGGGGTCACCTTCCTCCCACCAGAGAAATTTCAGAAATGGTCTATCTCGCTCATTCAAACCAATTTGTAGAAAGGCTCTTCGAATATCCGCAATCACGCCTATTTTCTTCAGTCGAAATTTATTTAAAATAGTCGGAATGAGTTCTACGATGTTAGGACCTTTCTCTAAACAATCATTGATTGAAGGTGAATCTTTTTGTCTTGCTGAACCATCAAAGACTGGTCTAACACTTGTAGTAGAATTTACTTTAATCACAGCTCTATGTGGCAAGTAGTACTCACTTTCGTCATCACAGGAGTCCTTAACTTCTTCTAAAACGCCTTCTTGTATCCATTCTTTAAATACATCTTCATACTCTTGTAACTTTCCCGTTTTCTTTAATGATTCAACACAGCTTCTTAATCGTCGTTCAGAGATTTTTAGACCACTTGGCAATGGAGGATGGTTTTCAATCCATGGGAGGCTCACTTCATATCTTCCTTCTGCATCTACTTTTATATTTCTATTAAAATATTCTTCAGTTGCTTTTTTGATTTCTTGTTTGTTTCCGCTTTCACCAAGATCGAGAATTCCAAGTTTGTTTAGCCGCCATAAATCTGAAATTTTTGCATCATTTACATGTAGTGACATGACGCTGTTCGTGCCATCGGATACGTTAAATATGCCAGTTTTTCCTATCAAAGTCCAACCAAGATGTGTTTCCATTAATACTAAGCTCGAAATCAGTTGTTTTATTTTTCCGGTGTACAACTTTCCTGCTACACCAGCTCCTATAAGCCCATGAATTTCGTTAGGGGAAAATTGATGTAGCAATTCAACCTGGTTGTTCAAATCAGAGAGAAAGATTCTTTGTTTCTTAATTTCACTTATAAATGAGCCACGAGGAATTTTAGGAATGTCCGAACAATTTTTTTTTAATCTAAGAATTCGACACGACAACGATAATTATCAAAAAATCGCTCAGACTGATCAAATACTTCTTATGCGATGATACAGTCTCTGTGCCACCGAATAAACTATGTGTTAAATTATCTTCCCCAATGCATTCATATCCCATCTCGGCCAGTGCAAAAGCTGATAAATAAGATTTACTGCTACCTGAGTCAATTAATATTCTTATATATTATATCTAAGACGGACAATAAGCGTGTTTGTAAAAGTACGTGGCGAGTACTTGTTTTATTGGATAAAACAGTGTCTGTTTTAATTTCGATATCTGACTTTTCCGCAATCGGGTTTTCATTATTATTTCTTGCTGGACACATTATTTTGAAATATAATCTACCGCAATCACAGGGTGGTATTTTCGTTTTACAAAAACGGGATATATGTTTTCTTATCTCTAAACATTTAAAACAAGCCCCCTTTTTCATTAGTATTTGTTTTTTCTCTTCAAGAGATAAACCATTAGCATGTCTACATTCGGTACTTAAGTGTGACTTGTTACAAAAAACACACGTATTCCTTTTCATTTTCGATGAATTATATAATTCCGTAGCCGTTGAAATGTCTCTTTCCCGCCTACTAGACGCAGGATAAACATTTTTGTTTACATATTCTAGATTAAACCCACTTCTCGCCAAACGGGCTTTTTCTTCGCTTTCGATTTTGTGCCGTAAAAATTTCATCAAGGAATCTAACTTATTAATACTTTCATTTTTTGAATTTAAAGTAATGGAAGTTAAATTTCTTTCTCAAATTCTCAATATTTCAACAGGTAAGCACGATTCAATCAATGGATAAAGAATTACAGAATAATGTTCACTTGAAATACCTAACATTTTTAATGATCTTAAATATGTTCCAATTTTGTCGTACAATTTAAAAAGAGGAATTCTTGGACCTTTTCCCGTTGTATTATTCATCACTAAAGTAAGCACTTCTGTTATATAAACTTCTATTAACATTTCAGTATGACCAAAACCAGACTTTAAGCATTCAATGACATCTTCATAACTATCACCAGTAGCGGGATACGATTCGACATTTTCTCTTGCCCTTGAACCCTTTAATGTTGCTTGTAACAAATATTGATATTTATCATCTTTCGCGATTTCAGAATTGTTATGTATTTTTTCAAACTGAGCCCAAAAGGCCAATCAATCTTTAATATCTCCCTAGAATAATTTAAATTCTATCTTAGGAAGTTTACACTTCCACTTCGTACTACATTCAGCTTCGGAAACCTTTAAATTATTTTGTAAGTTTACTTTTTAACTTAATAAATTTCTTTTCACACACGCTAAAACTTTTGTATTCTTTATCATAATTTTCTTGAGAACATGATAGATCGTTTAAAGGAAGACCTACAATTTCTCTTTCTTTTGATTTTAGATCTGCCCATTTTTCCTCTAATTGAGCATATAAAATCTCAATTTCTTCAATATCTTTATTTTCATCATTTAATCTGTTCTCAAGTAAATTAGCAATTCGCATAAAAGCGCTTTTTAATGGAGTGCGTAATTTTTTTTTCTGTTCCATTATTTTATTTTACTTTCTTAAATAATATAATATCCCAACACTTGGATGCCAAATAATATTGATTCTAGTCCCCGTTTATAAAATTTTATGTTCAATATTATTATATTGATATTTAATTATCAATATTCATTTCACTGTTAAATATATAACTATTTAATCATACAAATGGATGAGGCTTACCTAAGTTCATCTTATCGGGAGATAAAAGGCTCATTTAAAAATCTACGGAATAAAAGTTCATTCTGTGTACCGAGTAATTGCAGAAACAAACTGTAGGCTTAACAACATATATTTTAACATCACAAATACAAAATACATAACGTTCGCGTACACAATTTCGTTTCAATAAATCTTACATCATTGGTAATAATGTATAATTACATTTACTTTTAAATTAAAATAAATTAGCTTGTTTTTATTAACAAGCACATGCTTTTAAATTATTATTAATGGAACATATGATGGCTTTTAATAATTTTTTGCATTTCTCTCTCTATTTTTTTTTATGTTTGCAACATTAATAAAAAATAATCATTTATAATTTCATAGAAATTTTAAAGGAAATACTATGACACTAACAGACGTGTGTTTTATTATGCCTCATAATCTATGAAATTATTTCGAAGTTTATTTAACTTCATCGCATTTTATGTGTTTCTCTTTTCACTTTGCTGCTTAAGTTATCCACCACAAGTGTATTTTAAAACTCTGACTTAGAGGATAACATCTGAAAAAAATTAAAAAAAAATGAACTGAGTAAATGTGACCGGAGCTGGCACACAGGTTTTGTTTATTCCTTTCAAAGATGGCAATACTTGTTATTAGCGAGAATGATTTCATTTAATTAAAATAATGCGAGACCTTTTGAAAATTTTATGACTTTTCGTATGATCGGAGGTATTCAGCTATAAGTATGGAAAATTTCAAGTCTCTAACTTATATAGTTTCCAAGAAAGAACCCTGTGACAAACAGACAGGGGAGTGAGACGAATAGGGTTTCGTTAGATGAATGAAACCCTAAAATCTATTACATCGTTATCTTTTTTGAAACTGTGTTTGTGTATGTTAGATAAACAACTGTAAAGTTGTGAAAATAAAATTTAATTTTTTTTTATACCATTAAGTGAAAAGTCGAAAGTCTTTACATTATCGTAAAAACAAAATGTAACAAAGTTTTTTACATTAAACTTACGCAATAGTCATTAGAAAGAGCATTTTAAGTAATGTGCGTAAATCAGCTCTATTTATTGCTACTCCTATATCCTTGATATTTATTTAAGTAGCGTGTAGCAACATTCATTATTGGGAAGAAAGAAGCGTATTTTCCGGAAATGATGTTCCGACTTATTAAAAAATGCGAAAATGTGAACCTATATTTTTACCTCTTTTTAACCCATTTGTGCCTGAATATTGGTTTTCTCGAATGTTTTGGTAAAATCAATTTAAAATATTGCAAAATGAACTGGAAAAATACAAAAAAAAAAATTACCCTTAATTATTTTTTTGTATTTATTTAATAAAATGTAAAAAAAAAAAACTACATATGAGTATTTCTAGTAGAATAATATGCATAATTATATGTTTTGTCTATATTTATATTTACAAAGTTTTTAAATTGTATATTATGTACTATAATTAGTATTTTTATGAACTACAAAAAAAAATATTCATTTCTTTACAGAGACTAATAACGTTATAACTATTATTAATAATAAAATAAGAATAATCGTATAGCTTACTTAAAAACAATTTATTTCATAAATATCTTCAAAAGGTGATTACATAAATAACTGTCTCCTAAATGTCCAACAATAATATGTGCCCATTTGTGCCTAGCACCCTATATTTTGGACGTTACAAAAATGCATAAAAAATAGGCTTGAACATTTAATTTCGCAATTTAAAAAAATACGTATTTAAAAAAAGTCAACATGCTAAGATTATGACTTGCGATTTTGGATCCTTCATAGAAAAAATACAAATAAACTTATTTTTTACATTTCGCCATCTTGAAAAATTAAAAATTTATAAACACCGAAAAAAGCCTTCATTTAAACAAATAAATATCCACCTTATGCTGTCATCTCTCGGTAATAGATAAAGACATTTATAAATAATTATTTCATACAACTTTCATGTTATAAAGGAGAAGAAAAATATACTTATTGGTGAAAATTTGAAACGTCCCAAAAATGGGTCGCTAGGCACAAATGGGTTAATACGTAGTGAGCTTTTTTAAAAAGTCAAACACTTAAAATTTGCATGTAATTAAATCTCTTAATCATAAGACGAAACGCAATTTTTCACATTGATTCAAACATAAAATATATAATGTGAACATTAAAAAAGCTCGCTGTCTTACTTAAAAAGCGACTAAAATAATGCAAAAGATGTTACAAGTTAAAAATATGCATATATTTAAAACTTCTTAGCACTTTCAAGCTTTTCCAAGCTTATCATCAGAGAATATTTTAATAACTAAATGTGGTTTATTTATACAAATACGTCACTTTGTTTTGAAAATGAGAGAGCCAATAATTATTAGAGTTGAAAGTAGAAGTAGCAATTTCTTGGATTAAATTTAATTAGTGATGTCATAAAATAAACGGAACTGCAGTTAATAATAGTATATATTTTCTCTAATTTCCAATGATACCAGAACTAACAGTTTGAAAGTCTTCCCGTGTGAGTTTCTCGTAATAATTTTTTGTTTTACTCAAGCTTGTTACAGAAATAAGTACAGTAGAACTTCGATTATCCGAAGTAATTGGGATTGACCATCTTACGGAAAGTCGAAATTTTCGGATAATCGAGAATGCTTCAATTTTAAGATTAAGGAGAAATATATGCAATATATATTATTGTGGTAATGCTGGACACGAAACGTGCCTCGCAGATACAATGTGTGTCACACAGGATTTACTTTCGATTTTACAGACTAAAAAACTGCAATTATTATTATTGTTATTCTAGGTTTTTTAAAATTGTGGAATTAATGTATTATTATTATTGTTATTATATTTTAAATACGTGTATGTATTTAAAGATATTTAAATAAGATAGTTCAAGTACAATCTTGTTTACAAAATCAAGACAGCCAGGAGTTCAAGTACAATCTTGTTTACAAAATCAAGACAGCCAGGTGGTTCAGTTATCAGAAGGGATGTAGTGGTGGGTATGCGGGGGTGTACGCCGTATACCCTCTGGATTTTTTTAAAGAACACCGTATACCCTCTGTTTCTCAAGAAAGCTATAGTATGTATACACTAGAGTATACCCTCTGCCTTGAGCGTATACCCTCTGCTTAGAACGTATACCCTCTGTTTTTTTTTACGACTACACCACTGGTTATCAGGAACAGACATCTTTAGGGCGTTACGATTATCGCCAAAGTAGCAAGCAGGGAACAGTGACCTGACAGTTTATGTCAAGTTTCAATTTATTAGTGAATTTATTGTACGTAATAAAGTGGGCCACACATCACGGTCACGTGAGTACAACTCCTAGGTCTTCCCTGATGCAAGGAGTAGTTCTAGAGAGAGAACGTTCAGCCCTATCAGAAAGCCTGTGCAAATAAACTGAAAGGGGGGGCGAGCCCCAGGGGAAGTGACACTGATAAGATATAGGGTCCACGGACGTCGCCCCCCTAATTATCCTGAAGAGTTTACAAAAATGTAGTAAGCATCCTAACCGAAGCAGTAATAAAAAAATGATCAGTATTAGCGTTATTATGAGAAAGAAGTATGAGTATGAATAGTTGAGAAGAAGTATTCGATCGTAAATGTTTGGAGCAGTAATGTGGCCTCCGCTCTTAAGCATTTCTGAGATGATCGAGCCTTTTAGCCGTCCACAATATCTCTTCTGCCAGCCTGGACAGATGTTTATGTCCGAGGTTCTGCAACCGGGTCTGCTAGTTTTATAGGCATGACCACGTTATCTAGTTCGATAAAGAGCTAAGGCAGTTGAGAAGCCTTGTAGCGAATTAGTAACAAGTAGATGTATATAAATATGTGCACGGAGTGCTTTGACAATATACGGACTTTTTATTAAGTGCCCTTTCTGTAAACTTATGGATTGTTCCTTTTTCTACCAAAGTGATGACTGAAGGTATTTCCTATTTTTCTATATTTTGTTCCCAGTGTAAATTTAGTATGGATTTAGTACAATTGGTATAAATAGGCTAGGGTATGCTCAATGGCATCCAAGTGTCAAATACTGTATTTCAATTAGTAAATCTAAATGCCTTTTCATAAGTAAAGCAAAGTGTTTTTCTTCTCGCTTTGGTGCAAGCGTGCCATAGGACACACCTTCTTAAATTGTTAATAGTACTCTTAATAAATATGTTTGTTAATTTTGGTATTTAATTTACAACTATGAGTCGTATTTATTTTATTAATGCTATTAGTTTTATCTCAGGTAATGTTTGATTGATTAATAAGGATTGTTAAAGATAAAATTTATGTTCTCAAATTATTTGGACTGTCACTTCTCTCCTGGGAATGCACATGACGGTGCATGGTCCATAAGCTAACTTCATCTTCAAAAAATTACACAACGCTTTGGGGTAGGTTTAAAGCAGTTGCCTCCCACCTTAATAGGGATAATTGGGGCATTTAATTATCTCAGAAGTTTAGCCAGAACCCTTAACGATCACAATGTTATTGTGTACTTAATTATATTAGTTTTTATTAACTCTATGAATGTCTGGTAAAAGACTGATTAGGACTTGCTAACCTTAATTCACTCTGGGTAATTGGGTGTTGAGTTTCCCCTTCCCTTCCGTTCTTTTCCTCCCCCTTTTAATTGGTTTACTTTTCATGGACCTTTTCCCCCGGGTTCCTCTCTATATGTCTGGGTTGGATTTATGTTAGCTAGGTGGTTTGTTTTAATGAGCTCAGATCTGCCCAGCAGGTAACAAGTGCTTAGTAAAAATAAAGTAATAGCAAAATAGATACCAAAATAAATTACCTCAACTTTAATTTTGAAATTCAGTACCTTTTACACATATCACAAGGGTTTGAAAAAAATGTTTTGTTTATCGCAGTTTCGATTGCCTTTGCTTTGAAGCTCTATCACGGAGTTTTTTAACATTATTAGTTCACCAGTATCGCAGTTCTTCTGCTGCTCCAGCCATGCCAAACCTTTTGCAAAACACTGTTTATTTGTTAATTTTCTTCGTCCCACTCCGCAGCTTACGGGAGCTCAAGTTAAATTCAGAGGAACTCTAAGAAAAGGAATCGAAAATATGTATTACTTGTAGTTCGGGAAGAACCGCTTGCACACAAGCAATATGATAGTTTAAAAAAAAAGTTTTCAAGCTTTAAAAATGGATTTCGGTTAAACGAAAGTTTCGGCTAAAGGACTTTCGGTTAAAAGAGGTTCTACTGTATCTGAATTCACACAGAAATGTTTATCTAGTCGAATATCAATAAAAAATTCTTCTTTCTCTCCTTTCCTCTCCTTCTCTTGTAATGTGCGCCTTTCACTATCCACATGAGGACGAAAGTTTAAAACTCGCCTCATTCAAAATTTAAAAAATCGTGTTTTCTCTATCAGTCTATTCTATTGGCAGGACTGCCACTGACAACTATTTTTATTATCTTCTCGTACTACTATTTTTAAAGAAATACATTTCGTCGTATATTTCCCCTGCAAATGTTGTCAAAGCATAAATAATAAAATATTTCTGCTTTGAAAAAGGGGTGCAAAATAAAATTAAAAAGCAGTCGCCTGTTTCAGCCCTGTATTGATAAAGATACACCGATAAAACACTACAAATTACAAAAAAACTAGTTTTATCATATATTTTTGGCATTGTGAAATCAGGATTTATAATGAAAACAAATGGATGCAGTTAGAGATTTTAGGCGATTTCCCAAAATTTGATTTTCTGGATAAAGTGAGATTTGAAACTCACGTTCTCACATATACATACGTCTAAAATTTTAAATAGAAAACTGAAATTGACAAAAATGTCATGAATTTAAAAAGAACGTTTGTGTACTTTTAAAATAGATATAATTTAAACGAACCAATAAAGCATTGTTTACATATTTCCAAAATGACGATAATAGATAAGTTTTTGAAATATTAAATATACTTGTCAGGAATAAAATTTCTCTTAGTGTATCATGAAATCATACTAGCGTTTTACAAAAGAACTCAGTGAGAAATGCATTTTTTTTAAAATACTTATTTGCTTGTAAAAGAACATGTAAATATAGTAGTTATATAAAATTGAAAATCGATAAAACCTTTCAAACTCTTTATAATTTGAAAATGAATATTTCAGTAGCAGTTTTATAATTTAATATGCACTGCTTCATGTCACAAAGAAAGCAATGCCCTTAAAGCATTGTTTACAATATTTTTAAAGCAATCAACAATATTTTTATAAATTTCTTTGAGTTTAAATATGTTTACCAGGAATTCATTTTCTTAAAGGCATGAAAAATTTTAATTAGAGACCTATTTTAGTTCTATCATTTATCACTGCTTGAAAAAAAACCCGCGTAAGTGTAGTAGTTAAATAATAATGAAAATTTCTATATTTTTTAAAGCCTCTTCGTAATTAGAGAATGAATATTTCAGTAGCAAATACAAAACATAATATATATGAAGCTACAGGGTTTAATTTCTAATATATATATATCAGTGGTGGAAAATTGGCGCAGAGGAGGAGCCTATTGACATCACTAAATTTTAGTAGTATTTTTTGGCTTATCTAATGACAGAATATCTGAGTTTTTATTAAAGGGAATAATGCTATAAAATATTAGTGGTGTCAATAGGCTCCTCCTCTGCGCCAATTTTCCACCACTGATATATATATACCGGGGTTCTAATATTCTACAGTAATAACAATTGTAATTTCTCCCGTTCTTTCCACTCCCATACTTATATTTCATACATTATTTGCAAAATTTAAAGCGATTTTTCTTCAGAAAGGGAAAATTTTACTATATTTCTACTATATGCATTTACGACAGGCAGTCAAAACGTTCCCGGAATTCCGTTGTAACTCTTATCTTTACTTAATCGCCTTCAAAGTAGGCTCCGGAAGTACTTGCTCCACCGCTCCTGCCATTGCTGGAAACAAAGATGAAAGTCCTGTTTTGATACCTTCCCAAGTTAAGCCGCTGAGTTTGTGTTGGTCGTCTACGGTGTTAAAACGGTTACCTTTGAAGCCCAATTTGATCTTGGGGAAGAGTCATGCTCAGTGTAATCATTTGCCTTCCGTTCACTCTCAGAAATAAATCTCTCACTTTTGACGATTCAGCTATCCTTGAGCTGTATTTCGTCGTTTTTGACAATCATTTCCTACCAACATTACTTGACTTTTAACGGAATGTAAATTTTCAAATATTTGACGAAAGTTTTACCTCAATCACGGTCAGACTCAATGCAGTTTTAGGAAACAGCTGCTGTACCCCCATAAATCTTGTGATTTTAGCAAGCATAATTTTGTGTGTTTATGTTAGTCCAATAATAATTTATTTTCAAACAGCACTTTTTAGTGCTTTTCAGAAAATGCTGAAATATAGGTAGTTATTGTTTCTTCATTAGTTATTTTTTTAGCTGTTAAAATTTTTAGGAATGCTTATTATTATTTTTATTTATTTATTTATATGTTGTTGTTCGTTATGTTTTAATTCGAAAATAATAAGTTTTCTGTGTTCTTCAAAACTATTCAAAAAGAAAATTAGGTCAATAAAATTTCAAACGTCCTGGATATCTTTTTTTTTTAAATTTATTTAAGAAATATATTGTTTTCAATCAATTAAAAATAAACATAATTGATCCTTCTCCCCTTTATAAATAGTAAAGTGTTAAATCTTATCCACCTACTCAAAGCGATAAAATCTCACGCAATATGCACTTCACAATTCGTTATTTGTAAGAAACAAATTAACCAGACCATATTCTAATCATTCATTGAGAAAAGAAAATTTCACTAATAAATTATTTAATCAAGCCATATTATAATTATTCCTTGACCATGAGAAAACCATAATAATAAATGGGCCTTACATAAAACTTTCAGAAATTATAGCAGCACCGATAAAATTACAATCTACCTTATAAAAATATAAACACGCGGCAGAATTCATTACATAAATCTAAAAGCACATCTATGCAAGTCCCCAATAGCGAGGTAGGAAGAGCAACGGTCTCCCACGCCAACGTCCGCGGGTTCGAATCACCCCGAGGGAAACAAGAAGGGAATTTTTTCTTCCCCTTGTCAATAAATATAGGAGCTTCCAAACTGTTCGATAGATGGCACCACCAGCCCTCTTTTGACGAAACTTTTGACGAAATTTACATCGTCAAGCAAGTGAAGAAAGTAATTTCATCAATTTGACTAAATATTCGCTCGGAGCATTTCCCAGGAAAAGGTTTCGTCTAAAAAAAAGGAAAATATCGTGAAATCTGAGTATTCATTTCTGAGTGTGTTTGTAACGCTAAAAAAAAGTGACTGAAACAGATTTCCTTGATCTGCACATGAACTTGATGTTCACCTTTTGATCAGTCTCCGACATCGCGCCAACTGATCACCACACACTTCTACCTTTTGATCGAACTGCGACATCGCACCAACTAATCACCACACACTCCTACCTTGAGCTACACTGTTGTCATTCTGTCAGTTATGGATTCCGGTAGTAAATAAATAAATAAATTATAATGAGGTATTAAAAAGTTGCAACAAACTTTTTAACTGCTTCTTGTATACATATCAATACAAAAACCCTTAACGGGTTAAAAAAAGTTTGTGACGCAGCAGTTTATCTTATGGCTCTAAGAATTTTAAATATTGATGCTAAAAATAATGACATCAAATTTTGAGTGACGCTATGCAATTAATTAAAAAATATATATTTCTATTATTTATTTCATCATTTTATTTCTGTTCTATTTATAATCGTATGTGCAAAAATTATGTTCAACATAAAAAGATTTATAAAACTTTATTCACTGATGCTTTTTCATCCATAGCTCTCATAAATTCAAAATATGAGTTTTAAAAGGTATGATATAAAATTTGAGTGACGCCTTTATGTGGCTTTAAAAGTTTTGTTTTAAAATTCAATTTAAATTATTTTTGATTTGGTAAAATATATTTACATATCTAAAAAATACTTTTAAATTTCCAATTCACTGTTAAATATATAATTTTTATTGAATGTATATTATACATTGAAATGTACTTATTTAAAAAAATTGAGATATCTTTTGTATGACATTATTCAAAATTGTAAGTATTATTTTTGCAAATGGTTTCTTTGCGTCATTGTATACAAACTAAGTGAAACGTATGGAAATGGATAATTTGTTCTATCATATTTGATGAGTTATTAAATGGCGGCTTTTCGTGTTTCCTTTGATCTCGAGTGAGCTGTATATATGGGTTCCGCCATTCTGCGATAGGTTAAGGCTGCGTCACTCGGAATACTATCGTTTTCCATGATTAAAGTTTAATAAATGAACAGAACAAAAGTGTTACAATCAGGAGTGGGGAATGTTTAGGAAATCCTATTTGCAATGAATTTTTTCTACCAACTAGCAAAAGAAGCACACATCAGACGTGGTCCAGTGGGCTTCGTTTCACAGTATTTATAAGCTCCGGTATGATATAGCAATAATAAAATATCCACAAAAAATAAAGAAGTGCTGAAACTACGATTCTGGGATCATCGGCGCAAATTAAGCACTGCATGTAGCTAAAAAAACTGATCAGAAATAATAATTTACAAACATAAACAAAAAGCAACAAGTAAACACAATATGACCACAGTAAAAACAATTACAGTTAATTCTGGCATTCCTAGGAGCGGTTAGGAAACACTGATAGAGAAAATCATTGAGACTACACTTCCAAGCGCTAGATAGGAGAAAAAAGTATGCTCCTATACGTGCAACACACTACATCACATATGTAAGCCCTTTGATAAGAGAGAACGCAGAGGATTGGTGTTGGGACATAGGAGGGAAAATAAAAGACGATTTAGACTTCAGTTTTTCGATAGAGCTGTTCACCTGGACTCAGGAGCGCTGGATTTATGAGCCCCAGTGAATTCTGACCAATATTTAAATATTCACTAAAAACAAACAAGTACTAAACCCGAGCTCTTGTGAGCTCTGCGCAAATTAATCACTGTGCAGTTCCGTTTTAAAGTCCGTTATAAAAGAATATTGAAACAATAACAGTAAAATATAAACTGTGCGTAACAGGAAAACGTATTTTTTTGTTGTCGTTGTTGCTATTATTGTCTTCTAATCAGTAAATATTTTAATAACATAAAATATTATCTCTTTCACGTTATATTACCAATTTGTTTTTCTCTCTTTCTTCCACTTTATCTAATATCTATGTTTTACTATAAAAAAGTTTATACTCAAAGTTTGAAACGAAATAATGTAAAAAGTTTTTCTTTCGAAAATTCTATTTTAAACTAATAAATGTAAATTTGTGCCTTTTCAAGAGTTAATTTAATTTATAAAAATCTTTAAAGCATTGTTGAACATATTTGTAAAAGAATAAAAATATTTAAAGCATTATTGAACATATTTGTAAAAGAATGAATAGTAGTGCTATAAATTCCTTAGAGATTAAATATATTTTGCGGTAATTCAATTTCTCGTAATGTATCGTGAGATCATATTAATGTATGAAAAATGATTTATGCAAAAACTTGAATTAAAAATTTGTTTTAATGTAAGTATTTATTTGCAACGAACGCTTATAAATAAACATGCAAATGTAGTTAAATAAAGATGAAATTTTATAAATCTTTTGACTTCTTAATAATTTAAAAAGGAATATATTTAAGCAGGAATGTAGCGTTTTGATATACACTATATTGCCATTAATGACTGGCAACTTTCAATTTTAGACATTTTGATGAATATTTAGAAATATACTTGACAGATTCTTCTGGAATTTCAGGAATGAAAAGAACAGGTATGACCTCATATTTAGCAATGTCTATTTGATTAGGGGGGCAATTAGGTGGCAAGCAAAAAATTAAAGAAAAAAACAATACTAGGGATCACCCTGTAAAATAAAATGCATGAAATGAACTATCGCTACCGAATATAAATAAACAGACATTGTGAAATATGTGTATTCTTTTGTGAAAGAATAGCACGTATATTAATAGAGATATAGCGATTTATTAAAAAATATATATAAAAAATTCTTGCATGTTTTTTGCTTATAACAGGCTGGGTTTTCAACCAAATTTAACTCTGGTTTCAGAAAAATTGACAAAATATAGTAGAAACAATATAGTGCAATTAGAATATAAATATATTAAATATTTTAGGAAATATGAGCAGTTGTATGGAATAATTTTTATCTGCGCATGCACGAACGATAACATGGATCATTTTACATAATTTAATAGTCAACTCTATGGAGCAACTTATTAAAAAAATCTAGTCAAATAACGTAAAAATTCAGAAAGATATCGCCGTTAGAGTAAGCAAATTTTTAGTTGTTCTCTAAAAGCAGCTGAATGATAAGGGATTTTCCACAAATTGTCATTTTTAATTTTTAATTTTTTTAAATTTTCATTTCTTATTCATGCTTTAGTTCTTCTTGGATAACCACCAGAATGAGCCTATACCATGATCAAAAGAAGTATCAAAATCGAAGTATTTTTTCCAAATCTACTCGTTGATACTCACTAAATACTAACATTTTTCTGAAAGTCAGTTAATGAAAAATGACAATTTGTGTAAAACCCCTTATCATTCTGCTGCTTTTAGAAAACAACTAAAAATTTGCTTACTTTAACGCAGATATCTTTCTGAATTTTTACGATATTTGACTAGATTTTCTTAAATAAGTTGCTCCATAGAGTTGACTATTAAATTATGTAAAATGATCCTTGTTATCGTTCGCGCATGCGCAGATAAAAATTATTTCATACAACTGCTCATATTTCCTAAAATATTTAACATATTTATATTCCAATTACACTACATTGTTTCTACTGCATTTTGTCAACTTTTCTGAAACTTGCGTTGAATTTCGTTGAAAACCCTGCATGTTATAAGCAAAAAACATGCAAGAATTTTTTAATTTTTTTAAATAAATCGCTATATCTCTATTAATATACGTGCTATTTTTACACAAAAGAATACACATATTGCACAATGTCTCTTTATTTATATTCGGTAGGGGTAGAACATTTTGTGCATTTTATTTTATAGGGTGATCCCAAGTATTAAATTTTTTCTTTAATTTTTTGTTGGCCCCCTAATTGCCCCCCTTAACAAATCGACATTGCTAAATATGACTTCATACCTGTTCTTTTTAATCCTGAAATTGCAGAAGAATCTGCCAAGTATACTTTTAAATATTCGACAAAATGTCTAAAATTGAAAGTTGCTGGTCATTAATGGCAATATAGTGTATATGCCTTTATGTTCCAAAGATGTGATTTATTTGCGGATAATTTTTTTAAAGAAAAAGTTGAAAAGTTTAACAGTAAAATATAAAATATTTTTAACATGAGCATTTTAAAATGTTTTATTTTTTTTAAACAGTCATTTAATGTCTTACTAACATAAAAAATTATAACTTCTCAGACAACAGTTATAACATCGAAATATTAGAAAATTACACAAGTGTGTAATACTTAAGAAACAATCGGATAACGCTGATTTCTGAACACGTGATTAGCCAAAAGAAAATTCTATAAACAGCAAGAGTAAAAAATATGTACGGTCCTAAAAGCCAGTCACCTCCTCCAACCAGTCGATGTGAACTCACTTTGACGTCGCAAATGTTCACAGTAACTACAATGAACTGAAATGTGACATCTTTCATTTGTCACATTCTTGATATCATTTCGTCGCTCCACTGAGACGTCAGTGTGACTGCAAATTAAGTTACCTTGTGACTCACGTGTGACCATCATTTTGAGACTCTACTGAAAAGTCATCAAGAAAGCTTCATCGCTGCTTTGTGACAAGTCCAGAAGTGACAGAAAATAAAATCATCTGCTGACTCACGAAGGAGCGCAATGGTAACTCCACAGTAGAGTGTCGATCACTTGATATTCACCACGTAACTTCATTGTAACAATTATTTAGTGAATGATCATAATGCAATGCTCACGATGACGTCAAAGTTGGGTCTTAAAATGACTCTAACATGAGAATCACAAGGTGACTTAATAGTAATGTCACCCAGTGACTCATGACAACAAAGCAACAGTCACACTGTCTTCTCAATGGAGTCACGATAATCTAAGAATAATAAGACAAATGAAACATCCCATATTTTGTTTCACCGTAATAACTGTGACACTTGTGACCATCTGTGACATAAAGTGAGACACCACATTGACTAGGTGAGCTGCAGGAATGGTTGAACAACAGAATATTAAAATATTGTATTGATTTTAATAACGTTATTGTGATTACTGTTTTATTATTGCTATTATGACACGTTATTACTATTATTTTACTGTTATGTTTGTCTTACATAAGTACCTCATGGACGAATTAACAATTCTGTTATCAAATCCACGATGTAATTACCGATATTTTAAATTTTTAATTTGCTAACACAAAAAACTTGGATTTCATTATATTGGTTATTTTTAATGATACCGATATGCAATCATCACTGAAATATTTTAAGTACCTGTTTGTAGCGCGTATACGCACATAAATACATATACTCAGGGGTGTAAAAATCTAGGCGTCAGCGAGCAGTTTCTCACCACTAAATTTTATTCGCTATTTTTCGTCTAATATTTCGTCTACATTTTTTAAAAGAATGCTAGTAAAATTTAAGCAAAGAAAACTAATACAATTTAGTAGTGAGAGACTGCCCGCAGGCGCCTGGATTTTTACACCCCTGCATATACTACTATTGGGTTTTTTAAAGACGTAAATAAAGCAAACAGAAATTTTTAAATAATTTTATATCCTATCATTTATTTTAATGTTTTCAGAAAAAGTAATTATAGTAGCATTTGAACAAGTAGAAGCAATAAAGAGTTTCAAGCAGTTAAGTAATCAGAACGCTATTAATATGACAAACATGCTTCTTATTTAATCTAGTATATTCTCGTGGGAAAAAAGGAAATTGAATTCTCGCCTGATAACGTAAGTGTGTTTAATGTTAAAATAAATTAAAGACTACAGAAGAGAGAAATCCTGCATTCATTTTAATCATTTATAAGAGAATTTTTATTTGAATCAACTTAAATGTAGGATGAATTATAAAAAAAAAAAATACATTTGAGAGAGAAAAATTAGAAAGAAATAATTAACATCGTATTTCTCGGAAAATAAACAAATCTTATAATAACCTTTGCTGCATTAAGGTTTTAGTTTAGGGAGTGTCCCATTTATTTATTTATTTATATTTTAAAATGCTCGAATAGAAACATATATTTACATTCAGAATAACTAACTAGATTAAAAAAAAATAATAATTTAGGTACTATCGACAAAGATCAGGTCCAAAACGTACTTAATCTTTTACTTTTTCTATTCTAAATCCCAATTCTAGACTTTAGTCATACAAAGTCGAAACCCTTCTGTCGGTAAATATTACGTCAAATTTACAGAAAAATACACATTTTCATTCATTAACTTTCATGTTTTAAGGCTCTTCTCAAGTTCACTGCTCAACAAGCGCGAAAATTTCTGGCACAAATGACGGACTCATTTTTAAACGTATAGGTATAAAATTGTCAGGCCTGATTGTGGTAGCGATTTGGAATCGAAAGGATTTTTCCTTTCCATTTTTTGATAAATAAATTACCTATAGTGTTATAAGCGAAATTGATCACGTAACAAGACTTTTCTCCCCTTCGCTGACTGTTCTTTCTGCTTTCGTCCGGAAATTCGGCTCAAAACGCCCATTTTCACAGTATTTTCTGAAAGATCTATTGCGTTTACAAAAAAACGGAGAAGGTCATTCGATTACTTAGTTTCTCAATTCTGAAACAACACCTGTCAGTTTCATGTGTTTCCGAATAAAAATTAATTAAAACTTATGTCTTAAATTGCCTCTTTGGATTTGAAAACAGCCTTAATAGCCCAGTGGTAGGGAAGGATAAATAGGTCGAATTCGGAATTAATTAGGGGAAAGCTGGAAATTGTTTTAACCCTCCGAGCGTCTTGCAAAAGGGTAAAATTGTAATGTTGTTTTCTTTGCATTTTGTTTTAAATGCTAAGAAAATATGATTCTTTCAACATTATAAAAAAAAGCTCAATTACAAATAGGAATGCAATCTTTGAGAGTATTAATCATTCTTCAATGTATTTAAAATTCATTAAATCGATAGAATTATATTATCTTAAATATTGCCTGTATTGCTGTGAAACCTGGAGCTTAGTGAACGGAATATTACGCCCCAAACACTTAGAGGGTTAAACGATTTAGTTTAAGTCTAGAATGAATATACTACGTTTTCTCCTTCGTAGTAAGTGAGCGTTAGAAAATATGTACAGATTTATAATCGAAAAACAGTTTTTTTTAATTACCATAACAATATCTAAAAAAAAAAACTATATCAAAAACAATGTCAATAATAATATTGTAGAACTAAAAATGCTGAATAAAATGAATACCCACACTTCATATTTTTGTTGAACATTAAGCTCAGAATTCTACTTCAAAGTTTAGCCTAAATCGCTAATCAAGAGCTTGTAAACAGAATAGACCCGGTTATCAGTCCACCCTGGTTCTAATTTTTATATACATGAATTATTATTATTATTATTATTGGGGCATTTACGATGTTTTTTGTAATTATTTTAGCTCATTATTTTGGATATTTTGAGAATTACGGTTTAGTCTCTTGATTGCGAGCCCAGTGGGAGGGATGAAAAAAAGGCCGAATTCGAAATTAATTTGGGGAAAGCTAAGAAATCGTTTTAATCCCTTCGACATAGGTCAGAAATTAACAAAAATACATGTATATAAAAATCCCTGCCGGCCCGGCCTACAGCCGGAGGTAGATTTCGAAGTTAAGTATACTAATTTCACAAACAAAAACCAAAACCAAATCATGATTAGAGATAAACCCACTTTAACAATTTTATCTGGCCACTTTTGCCGAGTTTTTATTTCATTTTTATATAATAACTGATTTTATGAGAATCATGTTAGGGCGGTATTAAAAAAAATACTTTTCCATGCTCAACAACTCGAAATTTTCTGGCATAACTCCAGATTCATTTTTAATAGGAAAAACATGAAATTTGTTGACGTGATTTTTGAAGAGATTTATAAGCTGCGTTTTTAATTTTCGTTCAATTAATTAAAACTTGATATATAAACAATTATTTTCTCAGTAAAACAATATTTTTCGTTTCTAACACAATCGCTTTTGGAAATTCCGTTCAAAATGCCCACTTTTACAAAATTTTTTGAAATATATTCTGCCTCTGTCAAAACACCGATCATTTCGGTACATTATATAGTTTCCGAATAAGCGAATCTACCAATTGTATGCGTTTGAGAGCAAAAATGAATTTAAAAATGAGTCAGAAAATAAGCAGTTTGGATTTGAATACACTCTTACTAAGATGATTTTTTTCTTCAACCGCTATGTATTTTTAATTTGATTTTGCTGAAAGAATTGATCCTATCCAAAACTTGTCTATATAGATGTTGTAGACAATATTAAGAAGATATATGATAAATTCATGGGGATTTTATATCTTTTGAATTGACGGAGTTATGGATATTTTTCTTCTTCAAACGCCCTTTTTGTTTTCGTTTTTTATTTTTTTTTGCGGTACTAATTGGTCCTATCAAAAACTTGTGAATATAAAAGTTGTAGATAATGTTAAGGAGATTCATAATAAAATTAATTGGATTTGAAATCTTAAGAATTGACGAAGTTATGAATTTTTTTCTCCCAAAAAACCTATTTTTTGCGCCCCTTGAGCCCATTTTTAAATTTATCAAAAATCAGTGATACATAAATTTTTGGCCCTATTTTTAGAAGTAATAAAAACTTTAAACTGATTCGATATGTACAAAATTTAAGAAGTTATGGGGTTTTTTCGGTTTTCACAAAACCCCTCCCTATTTCCATCTCCTTGGTCCGATTTTGCCCATTAACGAACTTCACCGAGATTTTATGCCCCTTGATTTTATGTATCAGTTTGGAAGAAATTAGTGCAGAATTGTGGAAGTTATCGTGTCCAGAAGAAAGTGATATATATAGATAGATCCATACATAGATAGATAGACAGATAGATAGATAGATAGATAAAGTTTTTTACTCAGGGTGGTTTTGGGCTCTAGGGGTCATGATCGGTGTAGATCTGCAAACATTTTTCAGAAATTCCAACATAGGAACAACGCCAATAGGTAGTATTTCATACGAAATCTACCTAAAAATTGGAAGCAGGGTGGGCTGATAACTTGGTCTCTCCTGGCTTCAAACTGTTGATTAGCCATAAGGAAAAATTTTGAAATAGGATTACGACTTAATATTGAACAAAAATATTAATGTGGATACTCATTTTATTCAGAACTTTAGGCTCTATAACATTTGTATTGATAATGTTTTTGATTAGAGTTAGCTGTTTTGAGATATTCTTACGTTAACTTGGTCTCTCCTGTCTTCAAGCTCTTGATTAGCTACTAAGGCAAAATTTTGAAATAGAATTGCAACCTCAATTATGAACAAAAATATTAATGTGGGTGCTCATTTTATTAAGAATTTTGAGCTCTACAACAGTTGTACTGACAATGTTTAGATAGAGCTAGCAGTTTTGAGATATTGTTAAGGTAACGTAATCTCTGCTGGTTTCAAATTCTTGATTAGCAATTAAGGTAAAATTTTGAAATAGAATTTGGACCTTAATGTTAAACAAAAATATTAATGTGGGTACTCATTATATTCAGAATTGTAGCTCTTCAACATTTGTATCGACAATGTTTTTTATAGAGTTAAGTGTTTTGTGATATTGTTAAGGTAATTAAAAAAAAAAAAAAAAAAAAAAAAAAAAAAAAAAAAAACGTGTTTTTCGAAAACAAATATGTACATATATTCTAATGTTCACCAAGTGCGAGGACGAAAACATAGTACGTTCATTTTAGACCAAAACTGAAAGGATTAAAACAATTTACAGTTTTCCTCTAATTAATTCCGAGTTTAACCCCCCGACCACGGGGCTAAACCTTTGAAGTAAAATTGAGACCTTAATGTTCAACAAAAATATTAAGTGTAGGTTGCGATATTGTTATGGCATTATAAAAAAAAAAAAAAAAAAAAAAAAAAAACGTGTTTTTGACTATAAATCTATACATATTTCCTAACGCTCACCTAGTACGAGGGGGGAAAACATAGCATATTCATTCTAGACCTAAACTGAAGGGATTAATACAATTTCAAGCTTTCCCTAATTAATTCTGAATTCAACCCCCTAACCATTGGGCTATAAGATGATTGTGAAAAACCGATGTAATATACATAATTCGTTTAAACATTTCGTACTAAGATTAATAGGCTAGCTTCAAAAGGCTTAAATGCTACCACTCATAAAAATAAACTTCTCTTGTTTAAAGAAAATTTGCATAACATGAAATAAAACTAAAAAACGGAAAACACGGATTTTTTCTCATGTTCTTGCTTCTAAAAAATTAAAATTGCAGTTAAAAATTATTTTATCAATTAAATACACTTTGCTCAAATGCCTCATCATAATCGTGTATTTTTAATGTGTATGCTAATATAATAAAGAGAGAACTCCAGACCTACTGATTCACTGACTAATTAAAGCAGAGCTGAAAAGACTAAAGTCAGGATCCCTAAATTTGGACTGAAGGTCGCTGTTAAGAACTAGGCAGCAATAAATAAAGGAAATTGAAAATTTACCTATAACCCGAGCGTAGGCGCGTATTTTCCAGAACGTTATTAGTCGCTGTCGGTCGTTTTATAGCCGGCCCCCTGCATTCAGAAAATGTTTAAATTAAACATTTTAATCGTGATATTTGGAATAACGGGAAAAGGAAAAAATGAACTGACATTAGTGATCGTTACGCAGGTTTTTACACCAATTTCAACTTTGCTTGTAAAAATGTACGTGAAGGAAAAGCAGATATGTCTTGTTACTTCAGTATGGTGGTGGAGAAGCATTTAATGTCAACTACATGGTAATTCTCCATTGCATTTGCAAGGGGTATGAGTTAGGAGAAGATAATTGTGATGGGCGGCAAAAAGACCGACACGCGACTACTTCTGGGATAAGGGGGGTTAAAGGGACGGTTGAATGTTTTGGGTCATTTCGACATATCTCAGCAGCATATTTAGACAGCTAATTTTAAGTATTTGTTAATGTCATTAAGTTAAATTCAGCTTAATAAACCTACCAAACTAAAAAGTTAAATACGTATTTCAGCGATATTTGAAATTCAGCCACCAAAATGGTTAAATGACTGTTCGGAAGTTTTACATTTTTTCGCCTTATCTCAGCAGCTGTTTAAGATAAGATCATAAAATGCAACATAACAAATTTTTAATTAATTTCATAACATTGTATCATTTATTTTTAATTTTTGAGAAAGAGCAAGCCTTTTAGAAGGTAGGAGGTTATAAAAAAATATAAGAAGTTAATTGATCAAAATTCTATTAATATTACAAACACGTTTCTCATTTAATCTAGCATCTTTTCGTGGAAAAAGGCAGATTGAACTCTCGACCTCTGAAAATACGAATAATGTATCCAATATATTAAAGACTGAAAAAAATAGGAATTTTATGCATTTATTGAAATTGCATTTACTGGAAACTGCATTTATTCTCAAATTCTATTTTATATGAGAATTCGTACTGGAATCTAATAAAATGTAATGTCATTTATAAAATATCACATTCTAGAAAGGATAAATATTGTTAAAATTATATTTATTGTAAATTTTAAATAGCATTTCTCAAGTCATTACATGAAACAATTTTTTTGATGATATTTTTTTTATCTAAAAAATAAATAAATAAAAAAAAACGCATAGCAATTTTATTTTTTTAATCTAAAAAATAAATAAATAAAATAAATAAAAAAACGCTTAGCAATTTTATTTTTTGTTTGTGATGCTGATGGCATCACATTTTCATGTTACCAACAGATAGAAAAACGCATAACACGCAACTAGAGCTTAAATTTAAGGGACCGGGTTATGACGCGAATATTACAAATACGCACTACTACCTTTTATTTTAAATTATTTAAAAAATAGTAGCAGAAGCAGAGCTCGATTAATGCAAAGGCATGCAGAGCAGCTGCTCCGGGTCCCCATTTGAGGCTTACCTCTAAGGCCTTAACCAGGACTCTTGTTAAGGTTGTAGTAAATGGTTAAAATCGGGCAAAATTGACCAAAATTCACATATTTTCAAAGTTTTACGAAAGAAGTGTTGCCCTCTATCTGCTTCCCGCACACCATGCCTCCCCCCCTCCTAAAAAAAGAACGAACTACATCATAAGAAAACTCTTATGATGTAAAATGTTAATGCTCCAGAATGATGCGACCGGACGTAACTAGCTAAGTTTTTGTCGGCAACCGCTTTTTAATTGCGGGTTCTAATTAATATTTCGGCTAATCATAAGAAACGAAAAATCTGAGACTCAGGTGCATTAGGACATAGCTTGCACTATTCTCATTCAAATTTTCAGATATTTACATGCGGTAGATTTTTGTAACCATCGCACGCAGACAGATACAACATCACCCCAGCTTTCGAAAATTTTTTAATTTTGAAGAGAAATTGCAACACTTATCATTACAGATTGTTCATGGAGAACTGGTTTACAAAATTATACCCTTATACACTCATAGAATCCGGTGCGATCCCGATGGAATATTTTTTTGTTTTTAAATGATTTACTTTAACCTTGATTTTGACTGTGTCCAGAACATGTGTCGATATTCTGCTGTATTTGATTGTGTACTGATGAGGCTGTGCGTTTGCACAGCGAAACGTCTTTTGTATTTTTTGTATTTTTAGTTTTTAATTAAATGTTTTTATATATTTTTTTAATTTAAGTGTAGTCAAGTCTGTCTAATGTATGAAAATTAATTTATCAAACATACAGACAAACATAATTCTTTTATTTGTATAAATTACTGATAATGTTTTTATTCATTAGTAAAATGATTTCTTTCTAGGCATATTAATAACACTAACAGGCAGACGGATATAAAAATGCATGACACAAAAATAATTCAGGTTTTTTCAATTGAAATTTAAAACGCTATAACTTTTTCAAACTAAATATATTTAATCAAAGTAACAGCCATTACAATCAATATATTTTTGGCAAGCAGAAACGAGTTTAGTGATTCCAGTGACATAAAAGTCTGGGCTTCTGGAGAGGACAAACTCGCGGAAGGAATTTCCGACATCAGCTTGATTGACGAATGTTTTTATCCTCAAGAGTCTAGGTGTTTAACGCTTTGTCTACTGACGGTATTTATAAGTACCATCAAAATAACTTGTTATAAAAAATTTTTAATACATCGATTAGTTGCAATACAGTATAGAATGCGTTATAGATACATTACTTTATTTTGTTCCAAAAGCACTTTTGGTTACACACAAAATTTTTTTTTTAAGGATGATTTTTTTCCTTCTTTGCATTTTTCAGCTTTCTTGGCGTTGGGGGGTGGGGGGTGGGGAGATTTTTCAATTCGGAAATATTTATATATTTCTATTGTAAGAACATTATATTAGCATATGTCCTAATTCTACAAAATACTAAGAAAAATATTTAAAATAAAAGATTTGAGTGGGGTTATAAATATTGCACGAAATCCCCATAAATTCAAATTTAATTAATCCTTCTAAATCCTTCAATCCTTCTAAAATTTATTAAATGATTATGTAAATGTTATAATGTAGCTTAAACAATTCACAAAAAATGCTTTAGAAGATAAAATTTTCATGAATTCATAATTCAGTACATAAAGGGTTAAGGAGAAGGTGGACGTTAAAAATATTTTATTTTAATTTTCATCGTACAGATATGAATTTTTGTGGAAACATACATTTCACCACAAGTATATAGAACATATTAAAATAAATTTCACCTATAATTTTAATTTTGAAATTTTTTGAATTTTTTTTAATTTTAAAAAGAAATTTTAAAATTTTCCATGCGTCGTAATTTTTGAGATATTTCCTCTATTTTGCATTTAAATCACTTAAAACTGTATTACAAACAAATCTGTGTATCGATTTTTTAATCTCTTGAACAGTTAATTTTTCAGTGATTTTTTTCTGACTTCCATATCGATTTTCATCAAAATTTTTCCATTTAATAAGTAAAAAATAAAATTTAATTATCTTAATGAGGTCGAATTTTAAAATGTGTACACAGTTTCTTTGCGCTGTTTGTAGCACAGTTATAAGCACACAGTTACACAGTTGTAAGCATTATCAGGATTCTCTCTGATCAATTTCATGATTTTTGATAAAAAATTATGACGCATGGAGAATTTCAAAAATCTAAAAACGTTGAAAAATCAGTTTTGAGAGAAAGAGATTTAAAGTACATTAAAGTGCCAAAATATGTTTTTGTACAAAATTCAATCGCTTATAACTTTGCGAAAAATAATCGCATCTGCATGCGATTTTTCGCAAATGGCTCAGAACAAACTGGAGAATAACAATATGCACAAAAATAAGTTTTAATTTTGGGGTAAACTTTTGCTTACATAAAAGTGCACGGTCCCCTTAAAGAAGTGGTAGTCTGGTGGCGATAATTCCGGTGAGTACGGTGGGTGAGGGGGTATTTCGTAAGGAACAGGAGGGTCTTTTGGAGGGCCAATTCGGCGACATGAGTTGTCGTTCAACTCGTGCGGCACCAGTTTATCGAATTTCTTCACCTTGACATTTCGCTTCAAGTTGCGAACGATACTGAAATGGTCAATGTTGAGTTTATTCGCAATTTCTCGAGTTGTGTTGGTTAGATTAACTTCGAATCTTGCTTTCAGTTGAACCTCGTCAAAAACGAAAGGAAGCCCACGAGCACTCTTGTTTTGAAGGTCGAAATCTCCTAGATGGAATTTTTGAAACCAACGCTGAACTGTGCTTAAGTTAATGCTTCCCGCGCACCAAATCTCAAAAATGTTTCGCGTGGTTTTTGCTGCACTGCGACCGAGTTTAAAATCGTAAAAAGAAATTTGACGAAAATCTTGTTTTGAATCTCAGCTTCTGAAGTTAATCAATAGCCTAAAATACAAAATAAAAAACAATTAATTTGAAAAGAAAGTACTTAAAATAAACTTTAAAATAATATATTATAATGCACACCACTAGGATTAAACTCTGTATGTAAAACGCTTATAAAATAAGTTGCATCGTAAAATCATGCATTATTTTTGCACCAACCTAATTTTACGCCAGGAACAATACAAACAGCATTTTAAAACTAATTCCACAGCATTATATATCTTTTAAAATCAGATCATTTAAGGGGGTCCGGAACACAAAAATTTTCAAATTTCCGATAAATATTTTATTGCAGTAAAATATTCTCTGCTTTTTTCTGCTTAAAATGACACTTAAATCACGTTTATATCCTTATTAGAACAGAACATATTAATTTTTTCGTTTTGGTTTGTTTTCAAAATCTGGCTTTCAAGCAATGGTTGTCATGCAAAGGACTTCTTGTGAAAGTGTGTTTTTTCTTCATGATGGGTTGTTTCACCATTTTTCGTTTTTAAATTGTTATAACTCAATAACCGTTAAAGATATATGGTTTAAACTTGTAACATGTCTTTTTTAATTAGTTTACTTTAATTCTGATTCAGCAAATTTGAAAAAAAATGTTTACTTTTGAAAATATGATTTTTTTTTTTAAAGTTACATCATTTTTTCTTTAATTTTTGCTTTAAATATTTTTATTTTTTTTTTAATTAATGTTTTTTTAAATGCTGAATCTAAATTAAAACTTATATATTTCTGTTTATTTAAATGATAAAAAACTGAAATTTTACAAATAATATTTTGAGTTATAACGATTTTAATATACCCCATTTTTTTAATTAATTTTTAATTTTTAATTTTTTTTAATTGTGAGAAGTTTTATCATGTGATTTTGTTTACAAATGATACGGTTAACCATCACAAAAAAATTCAAAATTTTAACTCAATAGATAAAAATTATTTTAAAATGTGTGCCGGACCCCCTTAATATCGTATATATTTTTTAATTTTGAGAAAAAATATATGCTAACATTTTTCAAGAGTAGTAAGGATTTGTTAAGAAGTTAAGTGATCAAATGCTATTAATATGACAAACATGTTTCTCATTTAATCTAGCATTTTCTCGTGGGAGAAAGGGAAATTGAGTTCTCGTCTTCTGAAAATGTAAGTGCATTTAATGTTCCGATAAATTAAAAACTACATAAACTAGAAATTCTGAATCTATAGAAATAATTTATTTTATAGACGAACTCTTACTCAAATTTACTTGTAGTGTGAATTATAATGTATTTCATTTCAGAAAAAGAAACATTTATTAAATATTTTAAATTACGTTCCTTTTGATACGACTTAAATAAAATTTTATAAAACAGAAATTCTTGTAAATTTGCAAATGATAAAAGATACACTTTCAAAAAGATGTGCCCCTGAAACGTTTGTTGTACATGTTAAATTAAATTCCTTTTCATGTTACATAAATAAAGTTTTATAAAATAGAAATTCTTGTCAATTTCAAAATGATAAAAGATACATTTTTTACTTAAAATTTTGAATTCATATTATTGGTAACCAGAATAAGTAACAATGTTATTAAAAATTAATAATAACAAGATGGTGAAAAGGACAAAAGTGCAAAACATTTTTAGTTGCTAAAAGGGTTCACTCGCTACAGTGGTCGGTTTCTCCAAACGAACCATGAATCAAACGAAATATATCCATAAATTAAGCCGTGTCTTTTAAATCAATATGGATATTTACTATGATGTCCTTCCGCATTGGTTGATACGACGCGAATGCATTACGCTATCATATTTTCTAATGTGTCAAACAAAATTCGCGCGGTTGTGGATCAACTCTTTTTGTTCATCATTTACAGTATGATTTAGTAACTAACAATAGCGCAATATGCAATATACTAAAATCACCACTGAAAAATCATTTAACTAATAATGGAAGTCACAGCAAAATCCATCAAAACAGAATTTTTAAATTCTAATCCTTCATAATCTGGTTATACATCGTCCCTTGTAATTCTATAACTAGGCATTGTAGAACGATATACAATATACTAAAAATATTCCTGAGAAATTATCTATCTAACAATTTAAGTTTGATCAAAATCCGTCTCCAGGAGAACTATTTTAAAAACGCTTATCTTACATAATAGGATCTCCTTGACTGTAGAACTTTCCCCATAATTGTATAAGTAAACAACGTCGCAATATAAATAACGATACATATGCAGTACATTCAAACCTTCCCTGCAGAACGTAATAGGCAGCCGGAACGAAATTCGAATATTTATGTACTAGATTACGTTAAAAAATATTGTAACTCTGGCATTCATATTACTTTTCACATTCCCATAACTGCCAACTTTCAGGAATTTTTGTGGCCACTGTTTCCAAATAGCAATCTTCATTTTATTTAATTGCACATTTATGTGAATAAGGCGAAGATTTTTATTCAGGAAAAAATGTGATGAAATCCTAGAATTTGGCATCTATACATTCGGTATAGGTACTTAATATGTTTTTGAATATATAGCTTTTGATAGTTTGAATAATTTCTTAATGAATAACAACAGAATGAAATAAACCTACATTAACGATATAATATTAATACATGTTTGGATATTAAGGTGTAATAGGAAAAATAAAAAATTCTTTTAATTTTCTTAATAGAGATTTGAAATTTTGTTCAAATATACATTTCACCATAAATATATAGGACGCCTTAAAAGAAATTTCCAAACTTATTATAATTTTAAAATCTTTTAAAACATTTAAAATTTTAAAACGAAATTTTAAAATGCTCCTTGCGTCTTAATTTTTTAGATATTTCCCCAATTTTGGATTTTAATCACGTAAAACTCTATTACAAACAAATCTGTGTATCGATTTATTAATCCCTTAAATGGTTAAATTTTTAGAGATATTTTTCTGAATTCCATATCGATTTTCATCAAAATTCTGCCTTAAAATAAGTTAAAAATGAAATTTAATTGTCTTAATGAAGTCGAATTCTAAAATGCATACACAGTTTCTTTTTAAGCAATATCAGGATTCTTCCTTATCAGTTTCATGAATTTTGATCAAAAATTAAGTAGCAAGAAGCATTTCAAAAATTAAAAAAATATTGAAACATTAGTATTGCGAAAAAGAGATTTAAATTATATTAAAAGGCGAAAAAATTGTTCGTGAACAAAATTAAAACACTTGTAACTTTTCGTAAAATAATCGCATCTGCATGCGGTTTTCCACAATGTCTTAGTACAAATTGCAGTTTAATAATACACACACACACATACATCACAAAAAAAAAAAAAAAAGCAGTGCAACTCCGGGAGTGCCAATAGAAGTGAAAACTTCAACAATTACGTGTGTGTTTTTTTAATCGTCAGGAAATGTTTTATTTTGCAGGAAATACTTTTAAATGTAGTGTTTTTTTATTCATTATTATAAACTATTACTACAAAAATTATATTACAATTTTCATAGTAATATAATTTAACTATAAATTACATATAAATAAACATTAATAATATGTAATATATATTATTATATTAAATTATATTATTAAATTATACATGTTCATATAAATAAACAAATTTTCGTACAAAAATTCTCGTATTGCATTTAAAAATTTATCCGGTGAAATATAAACGGCAACCATTACAATTCAATACTATCCAAATATTGAAATCCATACTCCAATTCAATACTATCCAAAAGTATTTTTATTAATGAATACAATACCACAATTATATTACGCTTGGCGCGCTAGTGTCTATGTGCCAAAATGCTAGCATGTCGGTTACGTAACAGTGTCTCCAAATCGGTGGTTTTTCTCCATCTAAAAAAAGCTCAACGTGCCTAAAGAAGTTTTCGAAAACTGATAATGTGTGTGTGTGTGTGTGTGTGTGTTCCCGTGTGATTGCCGGGAGAAAAAGTGAGTTTTAGCTTCGTTCTTCTTTTGCGAATTTAGCTGAAGAGGGAAAAGTTCCTGTCATTCACCGCTTGGCGCGCTAGTGTCTATGTGCCAAAATGCTAGCATGGCGGTTACGTAACAGTGTCTCCAAATCAGTGGTTTTTCTCCATCTCAAAAAAAACTCAACGCGCCTAAAGAAGTTTTCACTTCAAAAAGAAATGTCGATTTTGGGGTCATTTTTGCTCAAGTAAAGGTCCACGGTCCCCTTTTTAAAAATCTTATTCAAGATGATTTTATGTATGTATGGGAAAAACTTGAAATACAAGACGCACAATGAAAATTTTAAAATATTCGACTTTATGCGGAAGAATTTTCTTTTTTTTTTTTTTTCATTTTTCTTTGTTCACCAAGAAGTAAAATGTTACATGAATTTACGTTTTGATGCCAATAATACCTTTATTTTTAGTGTGATGTATTCCTGATAATATCTGAATACTGAGATAATTTTTTTCAACCTGACTATCACTAGACACTTTCAACTTAAAACTCTAGTGTTTACGGCCATTTTGTGCGAGCATGTTACTGAATTTTAGCCCATTTGTGCCTGAATTTTTGTTTTCTCAATTTTTTTGGTAAAATCACTGTAAAATATCGCAAAATGAACTGGAAAAATACTAAAAAAAAATTAAGCTTAATTTTTTTTGTATTTATTTGATAAAATATAAAAGAACTAAATATGAGTATTTCTAGTAGAATAATATGCATAATTATATATTTTGTCTATATTTATATTTATAATGTTTTTAAATTGTATATTATGTACTATAATTAGTATTTTTATGAACTACAAAAAAATATATTTATTTCTTTGCAGAGACTAATTACGTTATTACTATTATTATTAATAAAATAAGTATAATCGTATTGCAGGCTTAAAAACAACTTATTTCATGAATATCTTCGAAAGGAGATTACATAAATAACTGTCTCCTAAATTTCTAACAAAAAAAGGTGCCCGTTTGTGCCTAGAACCCTATATTTTGGACATTACAAAAATGCCTAAAAAATAGGTTTGAACATTTAATTTCGCAATTAAAAAAAATACATATTTCAAAAACGTCTACAAGCTAAGATTTGCTAACTTGCGTTTTTGGATCCTCGAGGAAAAAATACAAATAAACTTATTTTTTACATTTCGGTATCTTGAAAAATTAAAAATATATAAACACCGAAAAAAGAATTTAAGCAAATAAATATCCACCTTATCCTGTCATCTCTCGGTTATAGATAAAGACATTTATAAATAATGATTTCACGCAATTTTCATGTTATAAAGGAGAAGGAAATTATACAAATTCATTAAAATTTGAAACGTCCCAAAAATGGGACGCTAGGCATAAATGGGTTAAGCTTGAAATTTCAGACCTATTCTCAAGTAGGATAAGAAATCATTGTTGAAAAGGGATTCACGTAAAATTAAAAGTGATGAATGTTATCTCTGTTGATGAATTTACAATAGTAGATTTTATGTGCAGATGCGAATTTATTCGAGAATGTGTCTAACAATTTTCTATGTATAAAATCAATGTAATGATAACTTTAAACCATTCGGGACCATGGGTGCATATATGAATCCTCAAAAAGTGCATGCAGAATTTGTTTTTTGGTACCAGTAAGAAAGAAAAGTAATATTTGCTTTACTTTATTAGAGCATTTTCGTGATTATTTAAGTAAAGGTAATTATTTTTTTAATGTGATACCAACGGAATAAAATTTGTGCAAGAGCCGCCTGGTCCAAATGGGTTAATTACTGAAATTCATCGGTGTACTTTTATCTGGAAGATAACCATTTTCCGTCATATAAAACTTTATATTATAAAGGTAAACCTTACCTTAACAGTTGGATTAGTTTAAAAAAATTCTGCTAACTCAACTCTCTTTCTTATAAAGTCACTCTAGTTGTCAGCATTGCTCATGTTTGACTGTTGGCAGAAAACATTCATAAACAATTTTGACGTGACCCTATTGGAGGCTTATACATGATAGATACTACGACTATTTTAGCTTGAAACCTTCTCTAATGTACTAGAATTGTAATATGAAAAATTACATTAAAATTCGTCTAGTGAGTTTTAAGAAATTTGCGTACATACGTACTTAATAACTGAAAACAAAATCTCCTTTCTTTTGTTATTTATCTATTTATTTATTTACTAGATGAACTGTCCGGCATTGACCCATGACAATTACCTTAAATGAACCACAAATTTGTATGATCGAATGTGAACATCGAAAGAATCCAGAAATTAGCTAACTTTAAAAGTTTAATTATTAAGAAAAATCTTGTTTTTCATAACTCAAAAAGCTGCATTTCAAAAGTAGTAAATAATAATAATTTTTCCTTTAAAAATACCGATTCGTTCTTTAACACTAGAATGCCCGGAAGGAGTCGATCAGACTCCGACCATATGATTAAATGTCAAATAGAACCAGAAATTCTTTCATAAAATAAGTTAAATTTAAACTACGCAGATTTACGTTAAATAAATCAATCAAATAATTTTAAATAAAAATTCTGGTGTCAAATATTTTTATGAATCTTGAGTAAAATTTCCGGGAGTTCTAGTGTTAAGAAATTTCATTATAAGGTAAAGCCAGGAGAGATGGTGCGGTCGGAGAGATTGCGCACAGAGAGGGTCGGACAGAAAGAGTAGAGTGCGCATGCAGTGACTCAAGGTAGTTGTACAATAGCAGTAGTGGTGTGTCTACTTAAATGTCACGTTAATTGTTTCGAGCGTCAAGGATATGGCATTGGTATTTTGTTTTGTTTTCCCAAAGTACGTGCTGGAATTTTTATTATTCGTCATAATTTCTATAGAATATCAATAGTACAAAATATTAAATTTAAACGATTTCTCATAAGCTTCTAGCTTAGACTAATTGTGTGAACTCCAAAGGTTAGTTTTAAAAGTGGCCGTGTTTAAATAAAACGCCGCGCAGTCTCTCCTACCGAAATTGAAGAGTTTGCGCATCTGCTACTTAGGAGAGATAGAGCATTGTTTTTATTAGTTTCCATTCAAGGAAGATTACGCAGCTTATTGGTAAATTTGCATAAATTACATATTACATTTGCATATTTGCTTGCTAATAAATTAATTTTGTTAACCAAAGATAAATTTTCTAATAAGTGATTTTTTTTTTTTTTTTTTTTTTTTTTTTTGCTAATAAGTTAGCAGGAAAAGTTTGATTTTCCTCGGTTATGTGAAGACATCCTGAGTTAAGTGTCAGGAAAGTTCAAGGTTAGCAGAGCTAGAACAGTAGGATACAAAAAAACAAACAAACAAAAAAAACTAAAAGAAAGAAAACGAAGGGTAATGAGAATGAGTGCGCAATGTCTGGAACTGTACCAGAAGAAGACTTCGACCAGAGCAGTGACTGGATTCAATGAATTACTTGCAGCAGGTGATTGCACGAAAGCTGCAGCATTTAAAACAGTAAGTGCATCGATTGTGGATGACGATAATTTCGGTCGGCAAAGAACAAAACTTTGATATTGTGGAAATGAAAATGAACTAATTTTAAGTTAAACATCTTATAAAGTAACTTAATGTGATTTTGCAAGTTTATCTAGGCTTGCTTTTTCTGATTCTTTATTTTTTTCCTTTAATTAAAAAATTTTAATTGTTCTTAAAATTCTTTCCCTTTTCTGATTCTTTAATCATTATGTTCAAATATTCACTCCTAATACAATAAAATTTGCTCACAAAAACCTTACAACAATGTACTACAACAATATACTAGGGGTGTTCAAATGAAAAGTTACGAAACGTCGTAACAACCAAACCGGTTGAAATTCGAATATGCCGCTTTGGGATAACGTAGTGAGACATCTAGGTCGCGATTGGAGTATCCGGCATGGTTGTGCACATGCGTGGGCTCCCGCGCATGAAGAAAGGGGAGAAGATGGCAGTTATCTGTTCCGTCCAATTAACTCAGCAGTGTGCGTGAGGACATTATGACTTTCCCATTGAAAAATTCGACGATTGAGGAGCAGCGAGGTGTCGGATTAAAGTCTGGTGTAGTGTGATCTTGCTGCTCCCCAATCGTCGATTTTTGAAATGGGAAAACCATGATGCCATCACACGCACTGCCGCGTCAATTAGACGGAACACATAACTACCTGCTCCCCCCTACCCCTCTTTCATGCGCACAACTACGCTGGATACTCCAATCGCGTCCCCCGACGTCTCACTACGTTATCCCAAAGCGGCATATTCAAATTTCAACCGGTTTGGTTGTTACGACGCTTCGTAACTTTTCATTTGAACACCTCTAGTATTTAAATGTAATTATCATTGTTAACAATTTAATTGAAATTATTAATAATAACAATATCTCCTACCCATGTGCGCAATCACACCAACCCTGTAAGGACAGATTGCGCAAAAAAGCTTTTTTGGTTTTTTACAGCTGTTCTATTAAATTACAGCATAACAACAAAATAGCAATGAATATGAATAAAAAGCATATGAAGTCAAAATTATTCATTGATAGTTTTGCAAAAATTTAATATTTAAATTTTTTATTAGTATTCTATTGAATCCGGCGCAAACTCTCCTAGCTTTATCTTATATTAAAATACGAATAATCAGGTAAAAGAAATTGAAATTCGATAATGAATTTATTTCTTTAACAAAGCATTTTAATAAAAACTGGTAATAATAATACATTGGCCTCCAAAATTTAAGGAACAGGGACTGGATGCTTTCGATTGTACACTGTTTGTCGAATATCTACCAAAATCATTAGCGAATTGTTCTCGAACATCTGGGATGTAAAGGACATGTTTGATTTCATATTTCTCGGTGAAGATTTATTCGGGAGTACAATTAGGGGGATAATAATAAATTTAATAATAAAATAATATTTGCGATCACTTATGTAACATAAAATGCTTTGGCACTGTGTTAAATGGCTATTTGGGTCCTGTTCAGAGTTTGTGTGCATTTGTCTAAGCATAGCACTCATGTTCGTGAAGATGTTATTGTGTCTGTGAAAAATTCAAGTTTTTTGTTTATAGCATACAGAGTTTTAAACCGAATTTAACAGAACTTTCAGAAAACCTGAAAATGTACAGTAGCAACAGTATACTGCAATTAAAACATGAATATATTGAGTATTTGATGAGATATGGGCATTTGTATGAAATAATTTTTAACTGCGCATGCGTGGAAAATTCTACAATTTTTATTTCATAATTTGGTGGTCACCTATTTAGGGTAACTTATATAAAAATTCCAGTTAAATATCGTGAAAATTCAAAAAGATAGGTGCGATACAGTGAGTTGCTTTCTAAAATTAGCTTTATTTTAAGGGATTTTCCACAACTTTTTAATCAGCTCACTATATATTTCTGAGTTTTCACAATATTTGACTGGGTTTTTTACAGAAGTTGCCCAAAATAGATGACTTCTAAATTATGAAATAAAATGTTTGAAATCTTCCACGCATGCGCAATCAAAAATTATTGCAAATGCCCATATTTCATCAAATATTCAATATATTCTTGTTTTAATTGCACTATATTGTTGCTAGTGTTCTTTGTCAGGTTTTCGGTAGCTTGTGTTAAATTTGGTTTAAAACGCTGTATGCTACAAACAAAAAAATTTTGAATTTTTCATAGACACAATAACATCTTCACGAATATGAGTGATATGCTTACACAAATGCACACAATCGTTAAACAGGACCCAAATAGTCATTAAACACAGTGACAAACCATTTACAGCATTTTTTGTTATATAAGTGATGATCGCAAACATTATTTAATTTAACATTATTAAATTATTATATAAATATATAACATTATTAAATTTATTATTAGCCTCCTAATTGTCCTCCCGACTAAATCTTCACCGAGAAATGTGAAATCAAACATGTTCTTCACATCCGAGAAGTCAAGAATAATTAGCCAATAATTTTGGTAGATATTCCACAAACCGTGCACAATCGAAAACATCCAGTCCCTGTTCCTTAATTTTTGGAGGCCAGTGTACTATGATATTTTTTGGCAAAATAATACCATGCAATTCTTCTTATTAAAGCGCAAATCTGTGTAACATTAATATCATTTCTTGGTCTGTCGTGGTTTCGTTTTCAGTTGTTTTCCTGCACTTTCATAATCGACGACAATTTTCTTCGGGACATTTTTATTTTAGGAATGCGTGCTGTCAAACGCAGAAAAAATATTTCAACAACAATTCTTTAATTTTTGTAAATTTTAATGAACACTCATGTCTCATAACACGAGTTAAATTGAACTCCTTTCATAGTGAAAAAAAATCAATTCCACCAGCAGCAAGAATGTAAGCAGTCAAAATATTTTACAATTTCCAAAAACAATTCTTGTAGAATATTTAATTTGGTAAAATATGAGTATACCAGTTTGAGCGCACTCATTATGCAAATAGTTTGATACAGAGTATCAAAAGAATCTATTGATTTCGAGTAATTAGCTAACTTTATAAGTTTGATAATTCTAAAAAGAACTTTGTTATTTATGAATCTAAAAGCTGCGTTTTCGTAATAAATAATAATAAATTCCCTTTGATGATACCGTTTCGTTCCTTCAAAAATTTCATTACCTACTGAAATACGAATAATCAGGCAAAAGAAATTCGAAATTTGACTCAAATTATCAGACATGAATTATATTTATTCCTTACGGGTATACATTCTTATTCTATTCCAATTTTAAAATGACATATACTACACTCTTTTTAAATTTTGATTTTCAAAAAGTAATTTAATTTTTATGTAGAGTCGAATGCATCATATTTCAAATCTCATTAGTATATATATATTCATAAAAATCCAAAGTTTGTCATTATTTTCTCGAAACGCAGACAGAGGCAATCGATTTCGCATGATTACATTGAAATTCAAATTTACCAGAAGTTGTTTTCTCAATGAAAATTTTTTATATATGAAATTGATATCTGAAATTTAACGTATAAAATATTATACGGGGCATAAATTTTGCATAAAATTTGAAATTATGGAAAAAATTACATGAAAAGATAATTAATTATAATGCCTAAGGTTAGAAATTTTAAATTTACTTTTGCGTATAATTTATGATTATTCGAAGCTTCTTTAATTAAGATTCTTTTAAAATTATTTTTCCGATAATCGGAAAAAAATCAAAAACTGAAAAAGTAGATTTTTGAGATAAATTTACAATAAATCAATTTTATATAGTATGTGTTTATGTGTTAGGAACTTTAGTTATTATTAACTATTCTGTTACTTCACAAAAAATAAAAATAGGCGACGTATCAGGTATATTAGATTTTTATTATTGTTACGAATTTTTACTTAAAACATGCCGAATTGAATATACCATATTTCCAATCCCATTAGAGTAGACTTAAACATTCATAAAATAAGTATTTATACTTTTGAAGTAGCATAGAATATCGCGAAGCATTTCGTACAAATGAAAGTCATCGGATTTCAATTACATTAGAAAGATGTTTTCTCATTTGTTAAACAAGGCGCAAAAATAGAAACTTTCTTCATAGAAAATTGATATGATGAAAATTGATAATATGAAATTTAATATTCAAGTATTACAGAGATCATATATTCTGCACAAAAGTTGAATGTTTTGAAAGGTTGTATTAAAAGATTAATTGTAATGTGCATTGTTAGAAACTTTTAAATTAAATTTGCGAAAAAATACTTTTTTGACTCAAATATATAATAAATCAATTTTATACAGGGGTGTTTTTGTATTTAGGTGAAATTTAGTTAACAGTTATCCAACATACTCTTATCTCATACAATTAATGATACACGGTGTATCAATTATTTTAAACATAAAATATATTATTTTAAAAAATCTTTACAAAAAAAAAAAAAAAAAAAAAAAAAAAAAAAAAAACGCAGATATAAATTTATGCTGATTCACGTCTCCTTCAAGTTAAAACAAATTGGAAATTGCACGTGAAACGTTGTAAATGAGGTGCGTTCGTACTATAACTAGTTTTATATATATTTTTTTTTTTTTTGCACCGCATATTGTACTGAATGTATATTTTTGTGCGCTTCATAAGTGAATATCAATTTCATTCTGTTCGAAAGGCTGTAACGTCATTAAAATGCACCTGAAATTTTTTTCCCGCATTGGCCGTAATGTAACGGAAAACTTTTGACTGTCCCTGTCATTAAACTATACATCCGATTTTCATAAAATTTGAAATGACTCGACAAAATTTTGCAACAGTTATACAGGGTGTCCCAGAAGTAATGGGACAAACTTTAAGGGGAGGTAGGGGATATCACAAGGATTCAGATTTGCATAGCAACCCAGGGTCGGAAACGCTTTTCTGTCGCGGTAGTGACGACACAAAACACAAGAAAGAAAGGACACGAACAGGGAGAGAAAACATGTTTATTATTCTTAGTACTGCAAAAATGCCGGGACAATGCTGGAAAGTGTTGAGGAACTTGTTGACGCCTCGTGGCAGCTGCTGAGGAAGTCCGGGGCACTGCCAGTATTTTCGAGAACATTAGATCTTCCATACGCCGGAGATGCGCTTCCATGCATCACGGCCCGGGGTCGTAATTTCGAACTCGTACTTTGATGACGATCGTTGTCCCTTTAATGTTCTTTCTTCTTAGTTTTTTGATGTACTAAGAATAATAAGCATGTTTTCTCCTCTTATTCGTATCCCGTCTTTCTTGCGTTTTGTGTCGTCACTACCGCGCCAGGAAAGCGTTTCCGACCATGGGTTGCTATGCAAATCTAAATCCTTGTGATGCCCCCTACCTCCCCTTAAAGTTTGTCCCATTACTTCTGGGACACCCTGTATATTTAAAATTTCAGACCATTAGGTTGCGTAGTTTTTGCTCTGCTATATGCAGACGGACGGACAGACAGACAGGCGGTCCGAAGGACGATTATAGGTGCTACGTATTTATGTAATTACGAACGAACCTTATAAGTAATTTCTTCATATTGGGTGATTGCAAAAGTTCGTGCCCTATTTCATAGATCACAGAAACTTACATTTTTGACTGTGCTGAAGTTTCATTTATAACCATATTATTAACTGACAGTTATCTACATGTAAAAGCCACTTACCACATCAAATGCTTACCACATCATTAAAAATTCTCACTCTTTAGTCAATGACTTATCTAGTAGTCCAGATTTTCCAAGTATTTGGAAAGCATTAATTTAATTTCTTCTTTTTGGGGTTTTTTTCTCTCCTTCTCCGGCAGATGTCGCTACTTGTCCACCCAGTCGTTTCCACTGCTTCTCTCTCATTGGTTGTTTCTGGCGATTTCGCTACCCGCATAGGGTATATAAGGCAGCGCGTCTCTGTCTATCATTTTGCTCAGCCTTGCTTTTTCTAGCGACGCTGTTCTTTTTTCCCTATCTTGCACTGAAGAAGAATCTCGCTGTAGATTCGAAACAGCTGTTTGCTGCTTTTCACGCATTATTTGTGCATTTTAAACGTTGGTTTACTGCTTTTTAATAGTTATCTACATGTGTTGTGAGTGAACATAACGTTAAAAAAAGTTTTTCAAATTAATTTATGTACAAGTTTAATATTCATGATGGAAAATGAAAAGTCTCATTTTCGTCTTATTACGTTATATGAGTTGAAAAAAAAGAGTGAGTATTGAACGGGCTACAAAAAATATTTAAGTTATTTGGATCGTGCTGACGCTCCTAGGATAGTTGAAAAGTGGTTTTGTCGATGTCAAAATTGTGACTGCAGTCTAAACGATAAAATTCACTGTGGACGAACTTCTGGGATTGATATAGATTTAATCCGTGATTTATTGAATAATAATCCACGGATTATTGCTGAAGAGATTGTTGAGAGACTAAATGTTGACAATTCGACTGCATTTCGCGATTTAAAACAACATGGGCACATTAAAAAGCAGTAAACCAACGTTTAAAATGCACAAATAATGCGTGAAAAGCAGCAAGCAGCTGTTTCGAATCTACAGCGAGATTCTTCTTCAATGCAAGATAGGGAAATTTTTTTGTAGATTCAAAACAGCTGTTTGCTGCTTTTCACGCATTATTTGTGCATTTTAAACGTTGGTTTACTGCTTTTTAATATCCCTGTACAAAGGCTTTAATTGCTATTTTATTAACATGGGTACACTTCGAGACTCGATGCATCGGAAATTGGGCATGAACTTCTGTAATCACCTATGAATAATCTTTGTGCAATTTACAATACGAATTTTTGCAACGGTCATATAATCTGCATAAAATATGAATATTTAAGAAGATTTTATTAAAAGATTAATTATTTAATTGTAGAAGGTCAGAAATTTTTGAATTACATTTGCATTTAATTTACGATTCTGAAATCCTTAATATTAATTCTTTTAATTAACTTATTTTTCCATTAATTACTGCTGAAGAGATTGCTGAGAGATTAAATGTTGGCAATTCAACTCATTTCGCCATTTAATACAACATGGGTATACTTCGAAACTCGATGCATCGGAAATTGGGCATAAATTTTTGTAATCACCCAATAGTTTTAGGATAGAAGAATACAGGGAAAAAATTCGTACAATATGAGGGTATCAATAAATTTTTGCCCTCACATAGAAATAATTGCGTGAAATTTATGAAATTGCTACAGTGTATTAGTCCTGTTTTATATAGTCACCGTGCACAGTAACACATTTCTGCAAGTGGTATTTCAAAGAGAGGGAGGATGATGTACACTGTAAAAAAAAAAAAAAAAAAAAAAAAAAATCTGTAAAGTTACTAAAGTTTTTCTAGGAAACTGGGATTCCTAGAACTTTTTATGTAACGGCAACAACAAAAATTCATGTAACAGACACACCTTTGCGCAAAAAATCTGTAAGTTTACTAAGAATTTTTTAGGAAACTGGGATGCCTATAGCTTTTCATGTAACTGCAACCAGGGTTACAGATGAAATTTTAGTAAGATTGCTGTAATTTTAACAGATTCATTTGTAAAGTTACAGTATTCTGTAGCTTTACAAAAACTATTTTTGCAGATTTGCAGCTTTTTTTGCACAGTTACAGATGAAAGTTTAGTAAGCATGTAACTTTACATCTGTAGAACTACAGATTTTTTCTTTTTTTTACAGTGTAGTCCAGGAGGCAAGATAGTAGACCTACATGAGGGAATTTTTCTGACTTTTGCGGACCCTTAGATGTGACATATTGTTGGAAAGGTTTGTGACCACTTATTCATGTTATGTGCTCCCGAGCGCCTCCCCCAAAATTTGTCTCTCGGGGTGGGTGGGGGGGGGGGCATGAACGATGTCTGCAAAATTTAGAAAAGTCCCGCCGGAGGGCAAAAAAAAATATATATATATTTCTAATAACGACTTTTAAATGCACAATTTCGCAATATCGATCTATTTTTATAGTAATTGTTATTAATACAATTACAGCAGCACTCATTTTAAAAGCCATTTTAAAATTACTCATTATTCTTGTTTCGCTTTATAAAATTAATATAACACACTGTTAGATAATTACTTATTTAAACTGTGTGGAAAAAATGCAAGCACGTTATTTTAAGAATTAATTATCCTGATGACCATAAACAAGGAAAAGTCATGGAGCAGAGCTTCACTTGGAGGCTCATTATTTCTCTTATAATTTAGGAACTGTTCATTTTCAGTGTAGAGCACAAATTATTTGTATTTATTATAATAGTCTCAGTTACGGTTATTGTTTGTATGAACTGTTTTCCATTAGAAGACTTTTATATTTAGAATGTTTAACAGAAGTATTCGATGTTAATTATATTTAATACTGGATATCGTTTATCAGTTCAATAGATGTATAATTCTAACTCTCAATATTTTCTGGTTATAAAGCTGGTGAAGCTAGTTATAATACAATTTTTAACTTAAAAAATTTCCATTTTAAAAATGAATTACAAAAACTGTAGATTTATAGTTTCATTTAATTTCTGAATTATTTATTTTTAATAGATACAATTAAAATATATAAAAAAATATTGAAATAGAAGTAATTTATATAACTTATTATTTATGCTATATATATACATATGCATGAACTTGAGTGCGGATAAATTCGCAATTTTCCGCTTCAAATATGCAAAATAACGCAACTACACTTTGAGCGTTTTGAAGGGTTTCTGGCATTTTAATAAAAATACTTATAAAACTAATTTTAATTTAAAATATATTTCCCTGTTTATTTCTAATACACACTCCATGCCCCTTTATTTGACATGTAATTTTAAAATACAATTCTGCTAAAATTATTTTTATCTACAACCAGTTTAACTCGTTTTAGGGAAACGGGAAAATACGGGAAAATCGCTCAGAAGGTAACAAAATATCCCCTAACAGGAAAAATTAATTACACTTCCGATTATGTACAACTGCATATGAGCATATGCAGTATAGTACTGCAGTGAGCATATGTATTTGAATATGTTTTGCTGTTATTTTCTATTGAATACACCGTAAAAAAAATCCGACCAGTTTTCCTGTAGGAATCAGAAAAATAGTTGCCCTTATCGTACCGGAAAATTTTCCGACCCTGCTCGGAATAAAATCCGTAAAAAAACAGGGAAATAGTCAATAAAACGGTATTTTACGGATTTTATTCCGAGCTGGGTCGGAAATTTTTCCGGTACGATAAGGGCAACTATTTTTCCGATTCCTACAGGAAAACTGGTCGTATTTTTTTACAGTTTATATTGTAAGCTGCAAAATATGAAAATACGTCGTTATTTAATTTTCTTAAAGACTTAAGGTGGGGCGTGGCTCGAAAAAAATCTCGAAACCGCTGGTCTACATGCTTTAAAAGAATCTCCAAATCGAGCTGTCTAACAGTGCTTTTGATACAGTTAAAAAGCATAAAATATTATAAAAGAATGTCCATTTTAAGACATTAAAGAATGTCCAGAACATCAAGAACGTTAAAAACTAAATTAATTTCGCTAGAAATTATAAAAAAGGATTGAAGAGGTGTCAAAGAATCGTTTGTGTGCTTTTTATTGAATTTAAGCAAACAATGATTTGGACAACATTGAATTAGCTGATCTGATTCATCTATCATTTCTGAATCATCATAATTTGTAAAAATTCATGATAGTGTCAATCAGATCATACCAAATGAATTGTTTGTCCAAAAACATTACTCTGTGTAAAGAAGTTATTAATGTCATAAAAAAATGACAATAGAAATTGCGCTATTTACATAAGTATTGATGAAATAACTCAGGATTGTAAATTTCTAAATAGTACACTTTGTAAATGAGAAAAATGAAACAAGCCTTCTTATACACTGTAAGAAAAAAAAATACGACCAGTTTTCCTGTAGGAATCGGAAAAGTAGTTGCCTTTATCGTACCGGAAAAATTTCCGACCCAGCTCGGAATAAAATCCGTAAAATACCGTTTTATTGACTATTTCCTTATTTTTACGGATTTTATTCAGAGCTGGATCGGAAAATTTTCCGGTACGATAACGGCAACTATTTTTCCGATTCCTACCGGAAAACTGGTAGTATTTTTTTTTACAGTGTACAACAACTTACAAATTGAAAATAACGAGTAAAAATAGACTTTCAATAACTCAGATTATTGAGTAAACTTTTGTTAATTCCGTACAAATCGCGGCATGCTTTAAAGGAACCACTTATAACGAATTCTGTTCATAACGAGTAATTTTCAAGCTAATTTCAGCTTAATTATGAGTGTTTTCAACTGCATTAGTAATTATTAGCATTTATTAATAATGCTAAATTCTATTGCGTAAGTTGCATTAGAATTTAACATTATTATACGACACCTTAAAAATTGAAAAGCACGAGAATAAATAGGTTTTCAATAATTCGCATTATTGAGCAAATTTTTGTTAATTCCATACAAGTCGCAACATGCTCTAAAGGAACTAGTTATAAAGAATTCTGTTCATAACGATTAATTTTCATGCTAATTTCAGCTTAATTATAAGCGTTTTCCACTGTATTAGCATTCATTACACTAGCATTTATTGCATAAGCATTTATTGCATAATCATTATTATCCGGCCATTTTACAAATTGAACGGTACGAGAAAAAATGGATTTGCAATAACTCAGTTTTTATTAATGATTCTTTGTGTAAATTGTAATTTATCAATTGTTGCATATCGATGAATTGTATTGATATTTCCTTATCATGCTGTTCCGTATATGTATTAAAATCGGACGTATTTAAAAGTATTATACACTGCTCAAAACAATTAGGGGAGCACATGGTTTTAACGAAATTACGCTAATATTTACACCGATAAGTAACGTAAAATAAAACATCCATAATTTACAGTGTTGTAAAAAACAGCTAAAGAAAACTTCACATGTAAATTAAAGTTTATGACGTCAAAAACTAGAAAAAGGAGAAAAGTGCAGAAATCGGGATTTTGCAGAAACGTCTGTTTCACTGCCTCAGTTGTAAAATTCAATTGTTCAGTTTGTGTTTTGAGAAAAGGTGGCTTGAAAATGTCACAACAACATGATTTACCGCAATCCATGACTTAAAATGTTATCGGGACAGTTGAATTTGGGGAAACACAACGAAGTGTAGTGGACGCTGTTGGAGTCACAAGAAGTGTCCATGAAAGGCTGTGGAATCGATTCCAAGACACATGAAATGGTAGTCAACGACAAGTACAAGGTCGAAAATGTGCTAACACAGAAACTGATGACCGATATATCCTGTTAACAGCTCGTCTAGACGGAACAAACAATGCTACTCAGCTGCAAACACAGTTGTTCTTGGCCACAGGACGAAGGGCGTACAGCCAAACAGTCCGAAATAGGCTTCATAAGGGTGGTCTATATGCACGTAAGTCAATGGTCTGTATTCCGTTGACTTCAAGCCACTGTGCGGCCCAAAGAAGTTGGGGAACTGAACATCGAGTTTGGAGACAACGTTGTTGGAGTCAAATTCTGTTTACAAACGAGTCCCGATTCATTCTGGATGTGACATCTGATGTGTTTTGCCATGGAGAGAAAGAAGCACAAAAAATAATCCCACATTCGTTCGTGAAAGATCACATTACAGACGAGGTGGGTTGATGCTATTGGCTGGAATCATCATAGGTGGACGTAGGGGCCTGCATATCATTCGGAATGGAACTTTCATGATCCGAAGTTATACAGAAGAGATACTGAGACCTCATGTAGTATTTTATGTTGCGGAAATCAGTGATTTCTTTTTTTCCATGCATGATAATGACAGACTTCATACAGTTCGTCTTGTGGAAAACATGTTTGAAGCTAAAACAATACAGCGTATGGAATGACCAGCATGCTCTCCTGACCTAAATCTGATCGAGCATGTTTGGGACATATTCAGACGACGCATTGCTGCGAGACTGAAGCTTCCTTTTATTGGCCGGGACTTGGAGATTGCAATTCTTGAGCAGTGGAACAGTATTCCCCAAAGTCTTATCGATAACCTCATCACATCCATGGAAAACAGAAGTGCAGCAGTCCTAGCTGTTCGAGGAGACCACACGCCATATTAAAAATCTTGCATCATTTCTAAATAATACTTTTTATTATTATTTATATGAAAACAAATTGTTGCCCTAAACCATCTTTTCGTGTTCTTTTCATCTTTTCAAAGTATAAAAGCTCCCTTACATTTTTTTGCGTCTTTTTTCTGTATTGCACATTGATACACAAGTACTATCCATTTTATGCCCATACATGGCTATCTTGCACTGTTCTCTTCACTTTTTTGATTGCTCCCCCAATTTTTTTAGCAGTGTGTGTATATATATATATATATATATATATATATATATAACTTATTTTATAAACATTGTTGATTCAGCTTTTAATGCAATATAATTAATACAATAATATTGGTTTTATTAAGCTACTTTTTTTTTACCACACATCCAAACGAATTTCAGTTATTTAATAACTGGTAATTAGTTTTTGAGTAAAAGAATTTTTTTTGTTTTCTACAATTTTATTTAAAATTGACTGAAAAATGTATCTTGCTTCCACCGATACAATATACTTTTCCAAAATACCAAGATAATTTGGATTCTATGATTTGCTAGATATGCTACATGTTTTCGCTACACGTTGAACGAATATATCCATCGCTAAAAAAAACATTTGCAATAATTTTTGTATAAAATATTTGTAATGTGTTCCAAAATGCATGTGTAATATTTTTCAAAAATATTTCTTTATATATTCAAAAGAAGTTATTCCAAAAATAATGAAAACATGCACCTATACAATGGAGCTAGGATAATACAAGCGGGTTAACTCACACTATAGGATAAATCGGACTTTTGTAAATTCCATACAAATTGCCACATGCTGTAAAGGAACCACTTATAACGAAATTTGCTCATAACAAGTAATTTTTCACGCTAGCTTCAGCTTAATTATAAACGTTTTCAACTGCATTAGTAATTATTATATTAGCATATATTGCATTAGAATTTAGCATTATTATCCGACACTTTACAAACTGAAAACTACGAGAAAAAAAATAGATGTTCATTGCATTAGCATTTATTTCTCTTATGAAATAACTTTGTCTCTATTTTATATATCATAAATACACTAAATATGTGCGGCAATCTATGAAAAAGAAATGAAAATGTGTAACGGAATATTCAATGTGCGCATTTTAGATAATTTCACATGTATATTTAGAGATCTGTATCATGCTTACAATCTAAACTTCAGTAATTATCGCTATAGTGCTTCGTTTAGTCCAGAAAATGTTTATATAAAAATACAATCCGCCTTTTTGAAAACACAACTATTCCGTAAAAGAAACTTACCTTGGACCTGCATTAAATGTATAACAAACTAACACCTTGTAATAATATGCTAATTTTAATTGCTAAAAGGTGTAAATTAAAACTTTAAAAACAGTAAAAATTCATCATTATCTAGTCATTTTCAAAACAAGTAAATAAAGATATTCTAAAATTGCACGATCTATGAAATCCATCATTCAATTTTTCACGTACTCCTTCGTATTATGCGCTTTATTATTATTATTATTTTTTTTTTTAATGTTGTTTTTTTTTTTTTGGGGGGGGGGGGGGTACCATTGAGAAACTCGAACCATACTTTCGGTAAGTTAAATGATGCTGCATTGTTACATATTGAAATTCTGCGTAAAATTTATCCATCTATTATAAGAAAAACTATACATATTATAACACGCAAAAAATCAATATGTAATGGCACAGCATCATTTAATTTGCTGAAATTCTAGCTCGAGTTGCTCAATAGTTACGAGTATAAAAAAAAAACTTCCAAGTAAAGTAAAAAGTATAATGCGCATAATACGAAAGAGTAAGTGAAAATTTGAAGGATGTCGTTTCGTAGGCCGTGTAATTTCTGAATATTTTTCTTTATTTGTTTTAAAAATGACTCGGGTAGTGTCGAAACATGTAAACAGTCGAATAAACCTATTTTTACTGTTTTTAACTCTTTATGTACTGAATTATGAATTCATAAAAAATTTATCTTCTAAAGCATTTTTCGTGAAATGTTTAAACTAAATTAGAAGATTTACATAATCATTTAATAAATTTTAGAAGGATTGGAGGATTTAGAAAGATTAATTAAATTTGAATTTATAGGGATTTTGTGCTAAATTTATAACCCCACTCAAATCTTTTATTTAAATAGTATTTTGCAAAATTAGGAAATGCACAAATATAATGTTCTTACAATAGAAATATAGAAATATTTCCGAATTTAACCCCCCCCCCCCCACTCCCAACGCCAAAAAAGCTGAAGAGATACAAAGGCAAAATAAGTCATCTTTTAAAAAATATTTTTGTTTTGTGTAACCAATAATGCTTTTTCAGCAAGATAAAATAACGTATCTATAACTCATTCTAAACTGTATTACAACTAATTGATGTATTAAATGAATTTTATAACAAGTTATTTTAATGGTACTTACAAGTACCATTAGTAGATAAAGAGTAGTACTAAGTACTTATGCTTAGTAGCTTAGTAGTTTTGCTTTAGTACTATTATTAACCTATTTGAAAACACGAGGACGTTCTCGGGAATATGTAAATATTTTCATGTAGATAAATAAACGGATAGATATAAATTCTCACAATCTCTTGACTTTTGAGAAAAAAAAATCTGACAAAATTAAACTTGCTAAAATAACATTATAATCTAATCACGAATGCCTTAATGATTCAAAATAAAGAAAAAATGGTCAGCAGCGAAATTTTTTTTATTTAACTGAGGTTTAAGTTGAACTTGCGAGTTAATTTTTCTTACCATTTTACCCTTATAACTTTTTTTATTTTCTTCTAAATTTTTACTTTTAATGAATTTGCATGGTACGCACAGTACATTCAAATAAGAAATAATAACAATGTAGTACTTTTAATACAGAATTAAGCTTAGTACTAAGTAGTACTAAGCTTCAAAACTCCAGGTCAATCAGAAGTAGTTCGGGTAGCGGTGGCCGAGTTAGCAGAGAATCGAATCCGCAGCTAAGGCCGCGGGATCGAGGCCTACTGCTGGCTATAATCCTTTATGTACGCTAATGGCGCTTGGTGCATGTAAAATCCGGCGTGGGTGTAAAGTTCTCCAAGTTACCTGTGAATTATACCTCTGGAGGTGCCTTGCCAAGTGAAGGTCTTGTTACCTGACCAAGGTTCCAAATTACGAGATCAATAGGAGTAGCAATGCGCAGATTCCAAACAACAGGACATAAATGTTAAGCAACCGACATAACACCGTTCACAACCAAGCAAAAGGCACTGCTGATACGTTGGAGGCGCTCGTTAGGTTTATTGCCGTTACGCGGCGATTAGGCGGTCATCGGTTAGAAAGAAAGAAAAGGGTTAAAGTTTTAATTTACGCCTTTTAGCAATTAAAATTAGTATATAGATTTAATTTAATAAATTACAAACGTATATGAGAAAAATATTTTTTTTTCCATTACACATTTTGAAATGCAAAATTTTGTACTACGATTCATGTTTTTGAATAATTGTTATTAGTACAACTTATAACTCACTCACTATAAAAGCCATTTTACTGTCACTCAATTACACCCGTTTCGCTTTAGAAGATTAATATAGCACACTATTAGAGAATTAATTTTTTAAACTAAGCAGAAAAAATGCAAGCACATTGTTTTAAGAATTAATTATCCCGATGATCATAAAACAAGAAAAAGCTTTGGAGCAGAAAGTTTTCGCTTGGAGGTCCATTATTTTTCAGATAATTTAGGAACTGTTCATTTTCAGTGGGGAGCACAAATTATTTGTATTTATTGTAATGGTCTCGGTTATTGTTATATTTTGTAAGAACGGTTTTCCTCTTTTCTTTTCTGGACATTTCTCTATTTTGGTCCTTTAAGAGAAATATCCTTGTAAATAAATAAACTGCTAGATTTCATTTCTCAGTAATACATAGATTCAATTTTAACTCGGAATATTTCTTAAACTGTTTATGAGTTAAACATAGAAATTATTTCAAATCTAATTTTTGGAGGTTAAATTATAAAATCCTGATTTAATTATATTAAATACCTCATTTAATTATATAAAAAAACACTTATTCGGGAATTATTAAAATATGTATGTGTTTATTATACGATATATGAGAAAAAAATATGCCTTTCATAAATTACATTTTTTGTCATTATTACAGTATATGCGCAAACACATTTAATTAATCTACATTACACATTCAAATGTATAAAAGAAGAATAAAATCCCTAATTAAAAAAAAGTAGGCCTACACTAATTCCCACATTTCTTCAACAGAGCAAATAGTCGTGTTTCTTATGAAAAAACTATCAAAGTACGCTGTCATTGAAATGAATGATTACGAAATTACAAATACGCAATCGATAAATCACAAATAATTCTATTTTCAAGAAAAATATGGCTTTCATAAATTATATTTTTTTTTTCATTACTACAGTATATGCGCAAACACATTTAATTAATCTACATTACACATTCAAATGTATAAAAGAAGAATAAAATCCCTAATTTAAAAAAAGTAGGCCTATACTAATTCCTACATTTCTTCAACAGAGCAAATAGTCGTGTTTCTTATGCAAAAACTATCAAGGTACGCTGTCATTGAAATGATTACAGAATTACAAATACGCAATCAATAAATCAAAAATAGTTCTATTTGTCTCAGAAGTTGATAGTTGATCGGAGATTGATAAAATTTAAAAGTTATTGCAAAACGTTTTTATTAACGTTTAATTTTATATCGCTGTATAAATCATCTGTAAATCTGACTCTAAAACATTTAAAATCTAAAACGGTAAATATATATATATAGATAGATAGATAGATTTATTCATATAAGAAAACGAAAAACAGAAACTTTCATTATTTTAAAGAATCTAAAACAACTTCAGTATCAAAACGAAGTTTAAATCTAAACAGTGATCGGTATATCATTCCTTTTCAGAGGACACGTGATTTATAATTTATAATTAGTTTAGACAAGCAGTGCATATTATCAGTCGGAGTTAAAGTAACTATATATATTTTTTTTTCTAAATGAAGCTATTTGAAATAATAAATTACGCGGCAAACAATTAACCTCTACAATCTAGATATCCAATTCCGAAATACCATACAGTTTAACTTCTGTGGGACATGCATTCAGAACCTCTCACATAACTTGACAAAGATATGCCAACTGAGTTATTCTGCACGACTCTTGCGGATTTAATTTACTCAGACAAACCGGACATTATTGCAGACACAAATAACATCCGGCAGGGTTCGTACAGGTCCTGGAATTTCAAGATCAGAAAATTCTTCGGCAGCAGTATTTTTTTATGGAAAATCTCTCCTTAAATAACACGAAATTTCTCGCGTTTGAACTGGATTTCTTTTTATATCTTAAAAAAAAAAAAAAAAAAAAAAAATAGTGGTATTTTACCAGGAAAATAACGGGACCCGTATGAACCCTGCATCTGGTCAAGGATGTTTAACATAATAAAAATCGAGTTAAATGAACTCCATTTAAGTATGGATGTGATATATTTTTTTCTCAATCATGCTGGTTAATAAAGAAATCATACGAGTTTGAAATGTTCAAACGAGTTAAGTATCCGGATCAAGTGTGAAATTTCGGCTTCTGACATAATGTGCCAAAGTTCTACCCACTGAGTGATCCTAGGACAACACATTTCACTTAAAAAACTTTTTGGCAATAACATCCCTTCTGCTAAACATATATTAAGTTTTAACACAAAAATAGCAATATACTAATAGTCCAGGCAATAGAGACCGTACAGGGGCTCTACCTAGCAAAATTCATGGTAGCTCTGGAAAAAGGCTTCCTATATATTTTTTGGGTCGCTGAATCCGAATTTTTAACTTCCCACCCAAATTTCCCCCGGCAACCCCCAAATTTTGGTAAAATGCCCTCCCCCCCCCCCCCCAACAAAAAAAAAAAAGATTTTTATTAAAAAAAGTAAATTTAATTAAAGTTTTTATTAAAAAAAGTTTTAGCGAAAAAGTATCTAGAAATTCAGAAAGTAGACAAAATTTGCAACAAATTAGATATATGACGTTATGACTTAGGATGAAGGGGAAGGGGGGGATCTGCCTCGGAACATGCGCGTGGTGCTGCGTGAACTAAGTTGCGCAATTTCATTTAACCATTCACACGTTTACATTCGCCCTCCCATCTCCCCTCCAAACTTTCTCTATAAGGTTTACTTTAAGTTTTTTGGGTCGCTGAATCCGAATTTTTAACTTCCCCCCAAAAATTCCCCCCCGAACGCCCCCCCCCCCCAAATAGTTGTTTTTAATTTAAATTTTTTATTGTTTTAGGGGAAAAGCATTACGAAATTCAAAAACTAAACAAAATTTGCAACAAATAGGATATATGACATTATGACGTAGGATGAACGGGGAGGGGGAGGGCTGCCTCTGAACAGGCACTGCAAGGCTACGTGCACTAAGTTATGAAGACCAGGCATAGGGGATTTTATCTGAAAAAATTATACTAGTTCTGGATTTCGACTCACTTTATGTTTTTTGGGTCGCTGAATCCGAATTTGTAACTTCCCACCAAAATTTCACCCTGCAACCCCCCAAAAATGTTTTTTTTTTGAAAAAATTTGGTTTTTGAGAAAAGCGCGCGGGGAATGTTCCGAGGCAGCCCCCTCTCTCCCCGTTTATCCTACGTCATAATGTCATATATCCTATTTGTTGCAAATTTTGTCTAGTTTCTAAATTTCGTAATGCTTTTCCCCTAAAATAATAAGAAATTTAAGTTAATAATAACTATTTTGGGGTGTTTTCGGGGGGGGGGAGTTTGGGGGGAAGTTAATAATTCGGATTCAGCGACCCAAAAAACTTTAAGTAAACCTTATAAGGAAAGTTCGGAGGGAAGATGGGAGGGCGAATGTAAACGTATGAGTGGTTACGTGGAATTGCAATGCACATCTTAGTCCACGCAGCACCGCGCGCATGTTCCGAGGCAGATCCCCCCCCCCCCCCTTTCCGTTCATCCTAAGTCATAATTTCATATATCTAATTTGTTGCAAATTTTGTCTACTTTCTGACTTTCCAGATATTTTTTCCCTAAAACAATAAAAAAAAAATGATTTTTTTAATAAAAACGTTTTTTGGGGGGAAATTTTGGTGGGAAGTTACAAATTCGGATTCAGCGACCCAAAAAACATAAAGTAAGCCGATTTCCAGAACTACCATTAATTTTTCTAGGTAAAATTCCCTATTGCCTGGACTATAATTTAATATGTATAATATATATACGTCAAACAATGAGATCTAGTTCAAAATTTTAACAGATTGATGACCTTTTCCTCCAATCGATATCAGACAACAAACAGTCTTCTATCAGACAACTGTTTTGAACCGCATTCTTTTTTCAACTTTCTCAGACGTGTTCCCATTTGTTTTTAAATATATCCAATCCATTCTATTTTAAAATTCTATCTTTACTATATGGTTCACTCTATTAAAAATTGCTGGAAAAGTTCTAGAATGTCCATCACATATTTTTAGCTTTTAAATATTTTTCCGTTCCATCAGCGTCAATTTTTCCATATAATCATGTACGCATTTTCGAATAAACTGGAAGATGTTTGTCATTCTATTTATTAAAAGCATTAATAGAAGGTGCGGCCCTATAACTTAAGAATTTATGAAATAGTATTAATGTCATAATGAAGGGAACGAATGTTTTTACAACTGGATTAAATCATATTCCAGGATGGAGTAGCACAGTTGACGTTTATTCCAACAGAGCGAAAAATGTCCAGACCAGGTATCGAACCTGGATACTTGGCGTGCCGTGCCAATGCCTTACCTGTTAGGCTATCCGGACGATACCTGGCTGACATAATTCACTCTTATTTGTTGGACTTGCAAGCGAACTGCAGCGCTAGTTTCATTCATCCGAGCTATAACTATAGCATTTATATGATGAAAGTGTGTTTTAACACGGAAATTCCTGTATACCATGCATTAGGTCATAATGAATGAATATGATTTAATCGAGTTGGAAAAAATATTCGTTCTCTTCATTATGACCTAATACATGGTATACACACTGCAAATAGAAGCGTCTTAAATTTAGACACATATGTGACTGAAAAAGAATTTTAGACACTTAAGTGTCTTAATCTGAAAATTAAGACACTATAGATGTCTTAATTTAAGATACATAAGCGTCTTGCTATGACCATGGTGTAAACGAACTGAGAATAATGTCTAAAATATCCGCAAACGTCTTATTTTAATACACTTCATTGCTTTAAACGTGTCTTAATTTAAGACGTTTTGATTCTTCCGACGCAATAACCACCAGGGGGCACTAGCACTCCCAGTTGCGCATGCGTTTTAGATGTCTTCGTTCGAAGTGGTATACGTTGTAATTCAAACAAAGTTTGTTTTTATGTACGCGTGTATTTTAATTCGTTTTTTGCGAAATGTGAAGTACTGTGGTTTTAATTCGTATTAACTTGGATTATTTATTTATTGAATACATACATCTGACGTGTGTGCTCGACATCAAATGTCTCTTAGAAGCTGTCGTCGATACAAGGGCGGGATAGACACAGAACAGAAGTAGACGACGGTTGAAGATTACACCCGGAAATTCTACAAAGCGTGTGCAATGGGCTTAGTGTTAACTCGTATCAATTTATATCAATAATATTGTGTTATTCATCTTCGTCCTGTCGAAGCTGGCAAAAAAAAAAGAAACTTTTGTCTGGCGGGTCCTGTTTTTAGGATGAAACATCTCATTCTTTAAATATGGCTAGTCGGATGTATTATGGGATTACCTTTTAAACTGATGAAAGTCTTACTCCCCTCACTGTGGTTGTGGTAGTTTTTAAAATTTCAAATCGAGGAATATTTCTTACCTCTTGCAGCAACTCAAGTAAGTTTCTTTATAGTAGTAAAATTAGTGTATTTTATGATTTTATTTATTGTACTAAACAAAATCCTGCATGAAATTTAATTAGTTTTGAATCTGTTCGCAAAAAACCCCACTAATTCTAGAAGTATATATTTTTAAACTTATGACGTTCTTTTTTATTACGAATTATATATTCAATGTCAGTTATTAGTTTCAATGGATAATTTTTATCTCACAGTAAATGACGGCCACAAGGAAGTAAAGAAAAAAAAAAAACTTTGAAAGATGACCTAATGCTTTCTTACTTCCTGGCATAAAACCGCAGATTAAAAAAAGATAAATAAAGTAAATGAGACTGGTCTATTATATGAAGCTGCCTGTAAAAATATACATATGTATTTGATTTGCAATCAACTCTAATACTGATTTTTTTATTATTTTTAATAAAAAAGTAATTTGAAATTTATAATGGGAAAAAGTAAAAACCTCTAACTAGATTTCGTATTTAAAATTGTGGTAACTTTATTTATATGCACTTATACGAAAAATACAAAAATGACAGATGTTACTGCATATATTTAAGACGAAAGAAGTTTGGAAATCATAAGTTATCTTTTCCTCATGTTTTTAATATAGAATATGTACTTATTTGTTTTTATTGATAGTTGAATAGCTTTGGTGAGTACCCTCTGATCTACATAAAAACTTGCCCATGTGGAAATATAAATTTTTTAAAAACATAATTTTTAAATAAGTATTTTCATTTGGGGGGGGGGGGGAGGGGGGGATTTTGCATGAATTTTTGTAAAGCTGATATCTTAAATCTTGCACTGATTATAATGAAAGTTTTGAACTTTTAGAGTAGGACAAGTTTAAAAACGCAAATATATTTAACAAAATACCAAAGTCATTTTTTCCCCAATGTTATTAAAGTAGAATATTTATTTATTTATTTTCATTATTCATAGTTAAATGGCTGTTGTGATTATCAAGTGATGTATATGTAAAATTGCCTATGTGGCAATATATTTTTTTATATTTTCTTTTTTTGGGGGGTGGGATTTTTGCAATTTTCGTACATCTGATATTTTAAATCTTTTTCCACATTCAACCGAGTATAATAAATATTTTGAACTTTTAGAGTAGGACAAGATTATAAAATATATATATATATTTATCTATGTACCTTAAAAGCCCTTAATAGCGAACACTTCGGGACCGCGGAATTTGTCCGATAATTGGAGATGTCTACTTTTTTGAGGTAAAAATATACAAATATGTATGTCTGCTGATTAAAAAAGTATTCGTTAAATAGAGGTGTTCGCTATTCGAGAATGTCTATTAACCTCCATAACGGATACTCCCGAATACCGGACATCTCAATTTAGACAACTATAATGCAGGGTTGCGTTTTTTGCAAAAGTACTTCTTGATTAAAGGAAGGGCAAACTGGGAAGTGCCCCGTCCCCCTACTACTGTAGTGCCCCCAAATTTGATGTGCAATATTTGTAAAGCTTATATTTTAAATCTGTTTCGAAATTGTACTGATTATAATCAATATTTTGAACTTTTAAAGTAAAATAAGGTTAAAAACAAAATAAATTTAAAAAAAATCTAATATTTAGATAAATATTTTTTGTTTTTTAATCTTGTTCTACACCTGAAGTTCAAGATATTGATTATAATCAGTACAATGTCGTAAAAGATTTAAATTATCAACGTAACGAAAATTGTATACCAAAACTGAGAGCACCAAAAAAATCAGGCTGTATTGGGGGGGGGGGAGGGGCAGGACCACAGCCAAATATTTTTCCAGGATTCAACGTGGTCAAACATGGCTACGTATGATGCTTACAAAAAAATGGATGCGATTCAGACGTTTGAAGTGTCTGAAATTCAGACGCAAAAAGTGTCTGAAAAAATTCAGACATTTTAAAATGTCTGAAAATTGAACACTCCATTTCAGACACTTAAGTGTCTGAATTTCAGACATTTTAATTTAGAGTGCAGGAGTTTCCGTGTTAAAACACACTTTCATTGTGTAAATGCTATAGTTATAGCTCGGATGAATGAAACTAGCGCTGCAGTTCGCAGCCATGTCCAACAAATAAGAGTGAATTATGTCAGCCAGGTATCGTCCGGATAGCCTACAAGGTAAGGCATTGGCACGGCACGCCATGTATCCAGGTTCGATTCCTGGTCTGGACATTTTTCGCTCTATTGGAATAAACGTCAACTGTGCTGCTTCATCCTCAAATATGAATAGTATTAATGTCTAAGAGTTTAATTGTCATAACTACTTTTTTTTTTTTTTAACAAAGTTTAAAGAGCCTCGCAATCAAAAGTCACAATGTATCAGATCCGCAAATAAGGATGGCTATTCGTGCAAAAAGGATTAACTGAGAAACCAATTCGCCTAAAATATTCAATAAGGTAAGCCGAAGAAGCTTCTTTTAACCGCTTAAATAACAAAATAAAATAAAACTAGACAGAATAAATACTTATATGATGATTAAGAACAATTAATTTCCCAATTAAATTATTTATAAAATAAAAAATTTCCAGGATGTGAAACGAAACAACTAATAGAATGTTAAATTAACTTCATTTATTTTGATTTCCAATTGTTTGGTTAATATAATTGAAAGAATAAATGAAGCAAGTCTTTTATAGATGAAGCAGTAGTTCTTTAATTTTCACGATTCACGGTTTATTTAACAAAACGAATTTACTTTTGTCTAAAAATAAAAGAATGCACTCGCAGTCAAATTAAGAATAAAAATGGCGTGATCAAAAAAATGTATTCTTAGAACTCGTTTAATTTCAAAAGATAACATCCTAAGTCTATTGCAATGTTCTTAAAGAGGAAAAAAAATAAGAAAAAAAATAATTTTTTTCTCTGAAAAAGTTCTTTTCTAAAAAAAGATTTTACTTAAAGAGAAACTTCTTTCATTAAAGATGCACATAGTTTCAGATGAAATTTAAAAATAATATAATTTCCGGACGCTATCTTTGTCTGAGATTTAAATTTTTCTGAAGTAAAAGCTTAGAATCAACTCCTCACGTGACATTGTTTACTTTTTGCAATGTCTTGAAAGAAAAAAAAATTCTTTTTCAAGATACAATATCTCATATAAATAAAGGACTGCGATAAATTTAAAAAATATTCGTTTTGGTTTTCAAAAAACTTTCTCAGAGAATACTTTATAAGCACATCTTCAAATAATTCAACGTATTAGACTAAGTATAATTATACTTAGTTTAAAACTTAAAAGATACACTTTCTTTTTTATTTTTTTTAATTTATTAATAGAAATTACAAATTTTACTGTTATTAACACATAAAATTTTTTGAAGTAGTATAAAGGTATAAATATTTACAGCCGAGTTATTTTAACATCTTGAAGAAAAATTAAACGCGAAGGCTAAATCACTTTTATTTAATTTAACTTACAAATAAAATGCCTATTACCTAAAATTGCACAATGAAATATAATTACTAATACAATAAAACGTATACCTGTATCATGCGCGAAAATAATTACTTATCATTTAAATAAATTATTAAATTAAGAATTCTCGGAATATGATATAAAAAAACAAACAGGTTATTGAATGAACTTTATTTGCTTTGACTTCCAATTGTTTGATTAATAAAATTGCAAAAATAAATGAAGGAAGTTCTTTTTTATCTGAAGTTTTTCTTCTTTACACGATTTGTGGCTTATTTAACAAAATTCAATTACTTTTAATCGAAAACTAAAAGAATGTTCTCGGTATCAAATGAGTAACAAAAGTGACGCTACCTGAAAAATGCATTTTTAAAATGTGGTTTAATTTGAATGGATATCATCGTATTTCTTTCTTAGTCTATCAGATTATTTTTCTATTGCTGAGTGCGAAAATCAGAGAGAGGAAAAAAATTACATTTTCTCTATAAGAAAACTTTCTTCAAAAGCATTTTATTTTACTTCAGATGCATTTAAGGAATCATCTTCGTTAATTCAAGAAGTAGAATTTTTCTAGTACAAATTTCGAATGTTACAAACTTTATTTATTATCAAACATTAAAATTTTTCTTGCAAAAAAGAAAAACAAAGCTTAAAATCGGCGCCTCACATGACTTTGTTTATTTTTTTTTTTTTACAAAACATTGTATATTTTTGTTGCAAGAACTATACATATTATGAACTTCAAAAAGTTCACCATTTATTTAAAAGGTGAAAATTCTAATAACACAGATGTTGCAAATTTAAAAATATATATTTTATTTATATTTCTGAGTACTTTCGGTCTTCAGTGTCACTGCCATCTTCAGGGAATATTTTCATTAATTCCCGTTCCAGTGATTGAAATATGTCATTTAGTTTGAAATTGGAGAGTCTGTAATTCTGAGAGTAGCTGGAAGTAAAAATAGTAAAGTTTTGGATTAAACCTGTGTAGAAGAAAATATTTAACTGTCGTTCCATTAATTTTTAATTCGTCATTTTGTTTATATACGTCACTTTGTGTTAAATTCATAGCTGGAAAATAGTAGAAGCAGTAGTCCTACGGATTAAACTGTGTAGAGGAAAATATTTAACTGCCGTTCCATTCCTTTTAATACGTCACTTTTTCACATACGTCTCTTCTTCACATAGGTCACTTCGTTTTAAATGGCTAACTGTAATGTTTGCAGGTAATGACACAACTTTATTTATTTAAAAAGTAAATTTATGACACTGGAGAGCCAATTTAATCGAACCTTCCTTTCATGTGTTGATTATATTTTATAGATTTTGGGGGGATTAGCGTAATTTGCAAAAAATATGGAAATCTCATTCCAGCGGAAATTTATTTTTGAAGATTTCGTTTTCTTTTACGTATAGTAAAATTTATTCATAAATAATAACGAAATAAAAAAATCTCAAGCCCAAAACATTTATTTTGCTTTTTCTAGCATTTTTAAAAATATTAACGTAACCACGAGATATTTTCGGCACATTTGTTCAAATGTAAGTACATAGATTTATAATAAAATATACTTTAATTTTTATAATTGTTTATAGATGTTAGAATTATTATTTTTATTGAAAATAAATAAATAACATAATAGTCCATGATCATATTATTTTAACTTCGACAAAAAAAAAAAAAAAAAAAAAAAAAAAAAAATCGAAAATTAATAACTCGCATAAAGCTGTCTACTGCTACTTAATATAAGAAACTCTTAACTAAAAGGAAAAATAAAGAACCGAAAACGATTCCTATATGATACGGTAGAACAATTATGTTCCAATTAAATAATTTATTAAATTTGAAATTCTAAGAATATGTATTAAAGAATAAACGGAATGTTAATAAAACGTTATGTGATTTAATTTATAAGTGATTGATTATTATAATTAAAAGAGAAAATGAAACATATTTTATTTTGTTTTTGCTAATATAAATTAGTTCTTTTATTATTTCGATGATTCACGGTTTATTTAACAAAATGCGTTTACTTTTATTTAAAATCGAAAGCATGCACTCTCATTTAGATTAAGTCACCTGAAAATTAAATTGGTTATATTAGCTTTTTTTCGAAAGAAATAATGGTATCTATGGTAATTTTGGTAAGGACAAAAGAATAAACACAAAAGAAACTTTTTTATTCTGTAAAGAAATTTTCACCCCCATAGAAGGTTTAATTACTGTAGATTTAATCAACGATGCTTCTCCTTTTATTAAAGATGGAGAAATTTCCTGGTAAAATTTTGAGACTTTATAAATTCGTGACTTTTCTTTGTCACAGATATAAAATGTTTAAGTGAAAGTATAAAATCAAAACAGCGTTACTGTGTTTACTCTGAATAACACCTAAAAAAAAATTAGTATTACAAAAAATAGTGCGGTATTTTTTCGTGTACGCCTTCTTGTAACAAACATATTCTGACTTTTAATACCTCATTTTCAGAAAAAATATCTAATAAGAAATATGAGAAAAACATATCATATCAGATTTCATACCATTAAAACCTAATAATTGTTATTAATATTTCTCATTATTTACAAGCGTAGGTTCATAATTTTTTATATTAACGTATTACCTGCTGTATATTTTATGAAATCCAAGTTTTAAAGCAGTAGCAGCTCCTCCAAGTATTGTACTGCGTGGCCGTATTAGGGGATTTCTGGTTTTCACATATTATGCTTCCAAATACGAACAGAGTAAAACAATAGAATATTTCAATCTACATTCTAAAATATCGTTGAATCATCTCGATCTTCATGCGAAGGTTGTAAAATCTAAACAATAATTTACGCTGATTTGATATGAAAGTATACTTTCTGTTTTTAGCAACAATATATTGAAAGATTCGGTGATGTGAAAATGACGAAGAAGACGGTATCAACTGTAGTTGAAACTATCCATACATATCAAGCACACTTAAAATGTCTGGTATATGCTGCTATATTTTGGCCCGGTAACATTTCCCACACTGTTAAAAAAATTGTAACAAACTGCCCCATCATTTGACCGTTTTTGTGGAAAACGGTTATATAACAGTAATTTAACGCTATTTTGGCCATATCATTGCCCATATTATGGTCAGAATGGAATTAATTTGCGGTTATTTAACCGTTTTCTATAAAAACGGTCGAATGACTGGGCAGTTTTCTGCAAATTTTTAACAGTGTAGAACATGTAGGATGAAGGAGTTCTTAAGAGCATGGATTTATTTGGTAGAAGTACCTTTAAAAATACGACTAATCAGGTAAAAGAAATCAGAATTTGCCAGTAGCATACTGTCACTAAAAAAACATTTTAATAACATCTGGCAATAATGATACCTTAATAATAATGTGGTAAACTATTACCATGCATTTCTACCAATTAAGACGTTAATCTGTGTAACACGAAAATACTTTCTCGGTCCATCTTGATTTCTTTTTCACTTCACTGTTAAAAATTTGCAGCATTCTGGCAGGTCATTTGACCGTTTTTTCCGAAAACGGTTACACAACCGTAATTTAACACTATTCTGACCATATTATTGGCCATTTTATGGTCAGAATATAATTAAATTATGGTTATGAAACCGTTTTTTCAAAAAACGGTCGAATGACCTGCCAGAATGCTGCAAAATTTTTAACAGTGTTGTTTTACTGCACTTTCATAATCGACGACAAATTTTCCTCAGAGCATTTTAGTTTTAGGAATTTGTGCTGTTAAACGCAATAAAAATATTTTGTCAACAATTCTTTAATTTTTGTAAATCTCAATGAACACCCATGTTTCATAAATGGAGTTAAATTCAGCACATTTAACAATGAAGAAATAAAATTTTATTCCACTAGTAGCAGGATGTAATCAGTCAAAATAAGTTACCATTTCCTAAAATTTTATTGCAGAATATTTAATTTTGCAAAATGACAGCATACAAATTACAGAACTCATTATACAAATAGTTTTGTACCGAGTATCCAAAGAATCCATTGATTTCAAGTAATTAGTTAACTTTATAAGTTTGGTTATTGTAAAAAGAACTCTGTTATTCAAAAATATATAAATCCAAAAGGCTGCGTTTTCGTAATAAATAACAGTAAATTCCCTTTAGTCATAATGTTTCGTTCATTCAAAAATTCCATTACGTATTCAAATACGAATAATCAGACAAAACAAATTCGAAATTTGACTCAAATTATCAAACATGAATGCTGTTTATTCCTTAAGGATATACATTCTTCTTCTATTCAAATTTAAAAATGACATATGCAATACTCTTTTTAAATTTACTTTTCAAAAATTAATTTAATTTTTATATCGAGTAGAACACATCATATTTCAAATCTCATTAGTATATATGTATTCATAAAAATTCGAAGTTTGTCATTATTTTCTCGAAACGTAGACAGAGGCAATCGATTTCGCATGATTACATTTAAATTCAAATTTACCAGAAGTTGTTTTCTCAATGCAAATTTTTTATATATGAAATTGATATCTGAAATTTACCGTATAAAGTATTGCAGGTGGCGTATATTTTACATCAAATTTGAAATTTTGGAAAAAAATACATGAAAAAATAATTATAATGCCTAAGGTTAGAAACTTTAAATTTACTTTTGAGTCTTATTTACGATTCTTCGAAGTTTCTTTAGTTAAGATTCTTTTAAAATAATTTTTCCGATAATAGAAAAAAAATCAGAAATTGAAAAAAAAAATAAATTTCTGAGATAAAATTACAATAAATGAATTTTATATAGCAAATGTTTATGTTTTTAGGTAATAACAAATTATTTTAAATGAATTTTGTGCATTGATTGCATTGAATGCATTGATTTCGAGTAATTAGCTAACTTTATAATTTTGATCTGATCATTCTAAAAGGAACTCTGTTATTCATAAACCGAAAAGGCTACATTTTCCTAATAAATAATAAGAAATTCCCTTTGATGATACCGTTTCCTTTATTCGAAAATTCCATTACATACTGAAATACGAATAATCAGGCAAAAGAAATTCGAAATTTGACTGAAATTATCGGACATGAATGCTATTTATTCCTTAAGGGTAGGGGAGACTAGGGAGGGTTGACCATACGGGAGGTTTGACCCTCCCATGAGTTTTCATATTTAAAATAATTTCAAAGTTTTATCAATAGGTGTCAACCAAAGCTACTGGAATCTTCAAACAACAGTCTCTGTTTCATGCAGATAGTCGAAATAGGTGTCGAAAAATTAAGTGTGATACGTTTTCAACCTAAAAGTTGTGTTTTTTAGAAATATTTTCTAAGCTTTTTTTGAGATAAAATATATCATAGAAATTTAAGTAAGTAGGTTTCAAGTAATGCAGATATATTGAGCTTTCATTCCAGGCATAAAGATTATACAGTACGTTAGGCCTAAGATAACAATGTACTATTCTTTAGAAAAGGGCTATGTGGGGAGGTTTGACCCAGTCAATGTGAGGGAGCGTTGACCAGATGTTCAAGGCTCCCTTAACACATTCACTATGGGAAGCGAGAATTCTCGTTTTCATTCAAAAAACATCATTGACTAAGGGCGTGGCTTCTGCCTTACAGAAAATGCATTTATATCACGTTGGCCATATTTACTTTTAGATTGTAATACATTTTATATTAAATTCGTACACTGGAAGATATTTACCGATGCATAAACTTGGGAAACCTATCTAGAAGACCAATTTACAAAAGAATTTCAGAACCGAGAGGAGCTTTACCGTGAGAAACTTCTACTGTTTTAAAATTCAGATTTGGTAAAAATTGCCCGTCGGAAATGTGTTAATTAAAGGATTTTGGAAATATTTTTATTATACACCGTGCATAATGAAAGATTAATGGTTATATATAAAAATTAATGTAAATTTATTCTGCAAAGCTACAGTAAAATGGGGTGATGGAAAAGAAAATGTTAAAAACTGGTTAAAGAAAGATGTGAAAAATTGCTTATACACTGCAAGAAAAAAAATTAAGGAAATATAAATGGGAAAGTTAATAGGAACTTTTTTCCATTTAAACATTACTTACAATAGGTAAATAGAAGCAGTGGAAAAGACTATAAAGGACTAGAAAATATGAAAGCAGCAGTCTTAAACCTGTCAGGTGCAGTGGTATGTTTATAAAACCACTTAATTTTAATTCCCAAATTCCACGGCGGCACCAGAATTCAGATAAAGTCTTTTCCATTTAATATATATGTGAAATATAGCAATTTTTATATTTACAAATAAATTTGTTTTTATATTCCGGTGCCAGTCATTTATTTCAACATTTTAGTGCTGAAAGTACTTTGCCCCTGAAAGGGTTAAAAGATGTTAATGATAAGTTAAACACTCGTGCAGCTACACACACACAAAAAAAAGAAATAGCATTGATCCAAAAACTTTAGGAAGGTATGTAAACAAATTTCAATATGATGAATAGTGTGAGATGAAGTCAAACTATGTGACAACTAAATTTGCTAGGTCAAATGTCACAAAAAGTAGGGCAAGGAGACAAAAAAAAAAGCGGGACAGTGGCTACTGAATCCGGACATAGTAATGCATGAAACCTTAAGAAAAAGGAACCTGTCTCTAACGGAATACTGTCTGAAATGTTAAAATTTCATTTTCCCTGCTGTACTAATATACCTGCTCAGACAAAATCCTGTTTAAAACAAAAAAAATTCCCCTCTGACTTTCGATTGCATCTAAATAGGTTTGTTTAACCATGATATTTTCAAAAATATTTTTTTATAATAATTAAAGCATGTAGTATAACGAATAAAATTATATATAAAACTTCATTCTACGTTCAATGTCTAAAAAATAAAAAATCATTTTGTAAAACGTGGGTCAACCCTCCTTAGTCTCCCCTATAAATTTTTTATTCCAATTTTTAAATGACATATATTACACTCTTTTTAAATTTACTTTTCAAAAAGTAATTTAATTTTTATTTCGAGTAGACCACGTCATATTTCAAATCTTATTAGTATACATATATTCATAAAAATCCGAAGTTTGTCATTATATTCTAGAAATGTAGACAGAGGCATTCTATTTTGTATGATTACATTGAAATTCAAATTTATCAATTGTTTTCTCAAAGTTTTTTTTTTTTTCTTTTCTTTTTTCTTTTTATATATATATGAAATTTGCTATTCAAGGTATTACATGGGGTGTATATTTTGCATAAAATTTGAAGTTCAAGAAAATTGCATTAAAAGATTAATTAATTATAATGCCTGAGGTTAGAAACTTTAAAATTAAACGTGTGTCTAGTTTACAGTTCTTCGAAGCTTCTTTAGTTAATATTCTTTTTAAATTAGGTTTTCCGACAATCGAAAAAAAAGTAAATCAGAAACAGAAAAACATAGATTTTTGAGATAAGTTTACAATTAATTAAATGTTATGTAGAGAATGTTTATGTTTTTAGATAATAACAAATTATTTTAAATGAACTTTAGTTATTATTATCTATTCTAAGCGTTACTTCACACAATTCAAAGTTGGTGACGTACGAGTTATATTAGACGTAAATTATATTGTATTTAAACATGCCGAATGGCATCATATTTCAAATCTCAGTAGAGTATACATAAATATTCAGAAAATAAGTAATTGTACTTTTAATGTAGTATTGAATATAGCGAAACATTTTGTATGACTGAAATACTTTGAATTTTAACTACACTAAAAGTTGATTTCCAATTTGTTCAACTATAGGCACACAAGTGGAAAATTTCCACATAGTAAATTGGTATATGACATTTATCATATCAAGTATTATAGGAATGATATATTTTGCACAAAAGTTTAATATTCTGAAAAGTTTCATTGAAAGATTAAATATAATTAAAGATTAATTATAAACGTATATATAAATATTATACAGACATACAAACAATAAATACAATAAACCCAAATGTATTTATTGTTTGTATGTCTGTATAATATTTATATATACCTTTAACTGTTGAATGCAGGCGTTATTTATGTGTGTATGTGTGCTTTACTATATATTGTAGTATGAGTGTTTTATTAATTATAAACGTTTAAATTACATTTGTGAAATAAATACTCTTTTGACGCAAATTTATAACAAATCAATTTTAAACTGTGGATATTTATGTTCTTAGGTGATGAAAAAATAATTTAACGATTTAACTGAATTTTAGTACTTAGTTATCCAACATATTATCTCGCACAATTAATGTTAGACGAAGTATTAATTATTCTGTACATGATCTATATTATTTTTTTAATCCTTTCTTATAAACAAAAAACATAATTCGCCTTCAGATTGAAGTAGATCCTTTTTTCAAATGTCATTAGATTTAAAATAAGTAATTTTGTTATACTTTTGGAATAGAGAAAACATTCGTATCAATCATAAGTTGTTTATTTCAACTGACCAATTAGACACAAAAAATGCAAAATTTCTTTAAAATGCTGTTATTATAATTCATGTGTGGAAAAGAATATATTATATTTCAAATCTCATTAGTCTATGTAGAAATATTCCTAAAAATCAGAATTTAATTGTATTTTACGAAACACTAGGGATTATTGCCATCCATTTCGTGCGGTTATATTGAAATTCAGATTTTGGGGAAGTTGTTTTCTCTTCTTTTCATCTCAATACAAAAACTAATAATATCTTATACACAAAATGGTTATCTGAAGTTTTCAAATTAAATTGTTGCAGAGGGTTTATATTTCGCATAAAATTTGAATATTTAAAATATTACATTCATAAATTAATTAATATATAGAAATTAATATATAGAAATTAAATAATATATAGAATTAATATATAGTTGGTAGAAAATCTTTTAATTATTTTTTCATTTAATTTTTTTTTTTTTTTTTTTTCAATTTTCATAAAATATTCTTTTTTTTCGTGCATTCGGGACCTGCACAAAGTTGAGCTGAGCGAGTTGAGTTTCAAATATTTATTTGATGTCGTCGATCTTTAAAAAAAACTGGACTTTTCGTACTTGGACTGCAGTCATAAAATGTTTGGATGTTTCAAATTCTATACTTAAAGCGGCCTTAAATATTTTTTGCCTACAGCTCAAAAGTTCACTCCTGTGTGATAGTAAGTGTCTCATAAGGCCTTGTAGCAACAGTTGTCCTTCGATATTGGCACATTAAGCACATTGGTCTCCTACTCCAAACGTCACACGTTCTAAATTAATGATGAAAAACAATAGCGACAGCGGATTTCTGAGCTTTTAGCTTTAAGGCTGTGGACCCCTTATCATCTATAATTACCCCTCAATTACACAATTTACCTCAGATTTCCTTTAAACATAAATATAATTTCGGAGAAACGTATTCATACTGCTAATAGTAAAACTATTGTTCTACTGCAACTGTTATTCCTGACCAAAGGGGTTAAGAATCCAGTGAAACAGTAGGAAGAGACAGAAAGTTATGTTAAACAACGCATTATGTCTACGCCAAATGTTTTCAAGTTACTATAGACAAGCAAAAAGTTCCCATCGAAACTTCTGTGTTTGATTAAAGATTAAGTCGCTGTTTTATACATGAAGTGACTGAATTAAAATTATTCAGGAAGTATGCCCGTCTCCCATCGTTATTATAGGGATATTTTTAATGGCAAATTTAGCATTGGTCTGAACCTCCCGTGAGTTATACTTGCAAAATTTGTGATAAGGCTGATATTTCTATAACTAATTAAAAAATATATTAATAGTTGCGGCTCTGCCGACAATATCGAAAATCTCGATAACGAACAAAATGTTCTATCTTATGAAAGCTATTTTTTTTCAAATTCTCATCAAATCTTTGAGAAACTATGCCGCTAACGGGTTCTTTGCTATCCTATTCGACCTAAAGCAGACACTCCCCACTCTTAAATTGACCAGTGTTATTAAGCTATTTAAGCGGAAACTATGGACATACAACTTCGGTAATCATAAAATTAAAGCAGGGGCTCTAAAATGTATTTGTGAGATGAACGCGAATCATGTGAAATCATTTGCTGCATTAGTCATTTCTGATGAGACTTTGATGGCTGCATTTAAAAAGTGCTTACGTTAAGCGACAACGGCTTTGTATAGAATAAGAATTTTAATTTAGTTTTGTCCAACTTGTCTTTAAATCTCCACAGAAAATTTGACGAAATATGACCTTTTTTTATGACGTCTGGCCATTCGTATCTTTTTTATAAGACTGATATTTCTATAACTAAAGTAGAGCGCCGATTATCCGAACTCCGATTAACCGAACTTTCAATTATCCGAACAGTCTATTTCGCTCAAAAAAATTTTTAACCGAACTTCCAATTATCCGAATAGCATATTTCTCTCAGAAGAAATTTTTAACCGAATTTCTAATTATCCGAACAGCCTATTTCTCTAATTTTTTCCAGCTTCAGATTTAGCATGCAAAATTGAATCCCCGATTGGTGTATCGTTGAGAGAAATAAAAAGAGAATAAAAATAAAAGGTTTAGGGAAATGGGGCGAAAAAAAAAAAAAAAAAAAAAACGATTTCTCTGAAAATGACCCGTGCCCATCACATAACGAAGCATTTAAATGTTTGGAAACAGCTATGAAATGGCTCGAACGGCAGAAGAACGCTGATCCTATTCAACTAACTCAACTAACGTATTTAAGAAGAATTCGAGAAATGGTAGCATTTATAAAAGAATGTCTTCTTTGAAGTAAGCAACAATCGAAAGCTCTTTTGCTAAAATGGGAGGATCTCTGGAGTTCAGAAAAGGATAAAAAGAGAAAAAGAAAATTTTAAATGTCAAAAAAAGTAAACAAAAAAAATATTTAAAACACGCCGACACTAAGCCAATCCTAAGTCTGGATAATGTGTGTAGGTTTTAGTATAGTGAGAACATCCCTTAAATTGTCTGTCCATTTTTTCGAACTTTTGCTTATCCGAACTAGGGTCGGTCCTGACTTGTTCGGATAATCAGCGCTCTACTGTAATTAAAAAAAAAAACAGTTTCGAGACTGTCGATGATATCGGAAATGTCAAAAAAGAAAAAAAAAGATTGCATCCTTTAAAATCTAAAACTTTTAAACTCTCAAAAGATCTTTGAGAAACTGAAGAGATATTCGATATAATATTCGGTTTCAAGATGACACTCCTCACCCTTAAATTGAACAAAGGTATTCAACTATTTAAACGCAAACTATGGACGTACAGTTTCGGTAATCATAAAATTAAAACAGTGACTTTAAATTGTATTTGTTGATACAATTATAGCCAGACGCGGATCATGTGAATTCATTAGTTGGATTAGTGACTTCTTGTCACAAGTTCTTATGTTAAGCGACAACGGCTTTGTATAGAATAATAATTTGAATTTGGTTTTGGGCAACTTGTCTAATTTAATTCCCTACCGAAAATTCGACGAAATACGATGCATTTTTATGACGCCTGCCCATTCGTCTCTTCCTTGTGACTGACAAAGAGAGGGCCAAACTTGGTAATCACAGATTTTGATTATTTTAATATATGTTGTAGGGTAGAGACCCCTTAGTCTCAGGTTCAACGGATTTTATACAACTCTCCTTAGTTCTTGAGAAACCGGGGGGGGGGGTCTAATATTAGTACACAACGTAAATACTTACTTAGTAACCAAAAGGATAGGCTGATCTTAGCTCAGTTGGTACGGCGTTTACTGGCTGGTCTGCGGGCTCGGGTTCGATACCCTAAAACGCTACATTTGTTTTTCTCATTTTTTTTGTTTTATAAATATACATATAATTATAATTTAATAATCTTAATTAAAAATTTTAATATCGTACAATAATTATAATGTTAAAAAAATTTAAATTTAAATTTATAATTTTTCATTTTGAACTATTATTTATCATCCTTTAAAGAGATTTAAAAAGAAATTGGATCTATTATTGAATAATAAAAATTCCAAAATCGTTACAAAGCTGTTGTGGCGTCATCTAGTTGTGATAAAATAAAACATATTCAAATAAAAAAAATAAAAGCAGAAAAAGATAAAGAGAAAGCAAAATAATTGAAAACGCAAGCATACGTGGGAAATTCTCAAAAGGTGGGATCATTAAACGTTAACTATATGTAATTTTTAAAATTTTCAAATTTAAGGCCAATTTTTTTTAATAGTATAGTATTTTGTCTATAAATATAATATATAAATATTTTTAATAGTATGTCTACAAAATTATACACAAACATTAAAAGACAGCAACTATTCTGGAAAATTAATGATTAAAGCATTTAATTACCAGTTGAGTACGTTACAAATTTTGGACATTTTTTCGCACGTAAGTTACAGATTTTGGACGTTGCTCTTAGTATTTAAAAAATTCTTAAGACTAAGAATGTAGTAAATGTGCCTGTATACATATATATATGTATAATTAACTTTTTGTTATCCAGTAATAACAATAATAAAATCAAATGCTTTGTTACGTACGTTACTTTCGGACATAACAAAATACAGAAAAATTCTTTACAGAAAAGTCCTTCTATCTTCAAAAAAGCAATAAATCAGCCGGCTATCTCTTAACGAAATTATCAAAAAATCATCCGTTTCCTTTATGCATTCGTTGTTTACCATTAGAACCACTTGGAAAAAAGTTAAAACTCTTTTTCTTGGTGGCACATTGGAAGAGTTAACGTTATAAATGTCCGAAATTGGCCTCTTTAGCATAAAATAATAAAATTTTAAGATATTTATACAAAGCTTTTACAATAAATTATGTCATTTTCTGTCTCTGAATAAAATTAAAAACTCAGTGTAAAAAAATAAAATAAAGTCAATGATAATTAAAGTTATGTATAAAAGGCTTAAAGTTATGACTTGTGTCCAGTGCCCACATTTTGAGAATCGTCCACGTATTACAAATTTAAAAATCTTTAATATGCAAAAAATCGGTTTAATTTAATTCTGATGCTAATTTTTAATATAATTATGCTTGTTACTTTAAAAACAGAGTAAAAGTATCATCGTATTGACTTCCCATGTTAAAGCAATGCATAAATGATATTTCTTTAAAATCACGAATTGACACAATTGCTCAATATCATTGCATCGATAAAGAATATATGAAATACATTTTAAAAGTGATTTTTCAAAAAATTAACAGTTTTATGATATTTTATATAACTATTTAGTTAAAAGTAAAAAATTAAATAGGTTAAAATTATAATTGATATACAATATTATAAATTTTAATTGACGGGGAGATTATTAAATTATAATTACAAGTATATTTATAAAACAAAAAAAGAGAAAAACAAATGCAGCGCGTTCCGGTATCGAACCCGAGCTCGCAGATCAGTCAGCAAACGCCGTACCAACTGAGCTATGACCAACATATACCTTTGGTTACTACATAAGTATTTAAGTTTTGTACTAATATTAGACCCCCCGGTTTCTCAAGAACTAAGGAGCGTTGTATAAAATCCTTTGAACCTGTGACTAAGGGGTCTCTACCCTACAACATATAATAAAATAATCAAAATCTGTGAGTACCAAGGTTGGCCCTCTCCTTGTGAGACTTTGGACATATTGAAAAATAAGTTCGGCTTTCCAACGTCTATTCCAAGAATTATTACGAGTACTTTTTCAGAATTGGCGTCAGGAAGACCATACATAGTAGTACCAAGCATTCAAAATTTGTTTTAAACAAAATAATTACCCAGATCGACGTATGCCAACTGCATTTTTACAGAAATAAAATTTTAAAACGCGAATTTATCACAGATTTTACAAAAGATGCACAATAGTCCATGGAATTAAATTAGAAACTTAAGATTGACCTTGAAAATTGTAAAAACCCATTTCATCTCGAAGAGGGAGAAAGAATGGTTAAAAGCGTAGAGGTGATTTTGGGGCAGTTTTGGTATCGTATTTAAGAATAATGTAAAACATATCCTGTTTGTCATAAAATTTACTGTGGTATGCTGGCTGAAAAAATAAGTTATCCGAAGTTATTCGAAGTTTAATCTCGCACATTTAATGCTAGACGGCGTTTGCATTGTTTGAATTAAAGTGGCATGTACTGTACAATTTTTTATTTTTTATTTCAAAAATAAATTACTTTTTATTTCCAGTATAATGCATTAAATTACAAATCTTCTCATGCATATATTATTGTAAAAGCCCGGAGTCTGAAAAATCCTAGGTTTTACCTGTAAGTCCTAGCGTTTTCCAAAGTGAGTTGGTAAAAGCCCGAAATATGCTTAGAAGTGCTTTCATTGCTTTTTCCTATGAAATTGCGGTAAATGGTAGGATTTATCAACTCTTTTTGGTAAAAGTCCGAAATGATTGATTATCTTGCCATAGGGTTCAGGAAATGCATGATTGGTTAACATATTTCACTTTCTTATGCAGATATATGGTATATTCAAACGAAAATGTAATTATTTTTATGTATTTTACCTTCATTAACTGCAAAAGATTATAAAACCTTTTCCGTATAATATAAAAAATATTTTTTACGAAAATAATGAAAAAACAAAATGTATTATTACAAAAAGGAAACTGATTCTAGAATGTAGCCTGTCTAACTGCGTCTAATGCCTGTCTAAACAACCACGAATTTAGGTTGCAAATGACGCAAACAGATGAGTCTCAACAGAAATGCACCCGCTGATAAGTAGTCAGGATTACCCCTTAATTGGAACTTTACCCCTTAATTGGAAATAATTTGGAAATGCTATCGTTTATACCAAAATGGTTTGGTAAAAGCTGCGAAATGGAAGCATTTAAAAGTTTTTTTCGGGCTTTTACGAACTCGCTTTGTTAAATGCTAGTATTTTCCGGTAAAACCTAGGGTTAACAAGACTTCGGTAGATCGAGTAGAATGCATTAAATTACAAATCTCAGTGTATACATATATTCATAAAATGAGACTTTTTTTTTTTTTTTTTTTTTTTTTTAGAAATGTCAATGGGAATGGTAGATTTTGAAATTCAAATTTCTCTAAAGTTGTTTTCTCATCTGTTCAACAAGGAACGAAAATGCAAAACTTCTTACATAAAATAGATGCCTTAAATTTATAATATGAAATAAACATGCATAGATAAACTTATTGTATTAAATTGGTTAATGTTTAAGTAACGTCAGAACCTTTAAATTTGAATTTATACGTAGTTTACTATTGTTTAAATTAAATTATTCTTTCATATAATAGTAAGAACCTTTCATTATTGAGAACTTGTACTAATGCATCACCATTTGTATGAGGATTTCTAATTTAAGCGTATATATCTGTAGATGTTAAGGTATTTAAATTTAAATTAAATTATTTTTAATTATTCTAACCTTACAAAATATGTGCAAAACTGCGTCTCTTCTTATTTTAACGCTGTACTGTATATCATAAATTTTATACTTTGCAAATATAGTTTATATATCAAGTAGAATATATTGTAATTGAAACTTCATTAGTAATCGTATAAATATTCATAAAATCAAAAGTGTTGTGCATTGTTTTCGAAATCTAGACGGGGCTGCGACAGATTTCGTATGGTAATATCAAAATTGAATTTTATATTATTTTAATTTTTTATCCGCTCAATTAAGCAGAAAAATGCATATACCGGGTGAGCTAAAAGTTCGTTACAACTTTAAAAACTCATAAAAAAGGAATAAATTATGATAAAAGCGTGCGGTCTGTAAGAAAGGGCTCACAAGGTACTCGGACTTTTTTAGCAGAAAAAAAAAAAAAAAAAAAAAAAAAAGTTAAAAAATCGCATGTAAAGGGCGCTCGACGACCGAAACACAATAAACAGGACAACAATACATTCATTTGTTCTTCCAACAACAAATGTTCAACATGACCTCCAGAACATTATACGACACATGTTTTATTTTACCCATTCATTGTGTTTCGGGTCGTCAACGCCCTCTACATGTGATTTTTTAACTAATTTTTTTTTGCTGCTGAAAAAAATCCGATTACCTTGTCAGCCCTTTCTTGCAAACCGCACGCCTTTATCATAATTTCTACCTTTTTTATGAGTTTTTGAAACTGTAATGAATTTTTGGCTCACCCGGTGTTTGTATGTATCTGTGTGTGAAATTCATAGCATACTTGCCATGTGAACTACTTGCCTTTATTTACTTTTCTAATATAATCGTTAATTTTTGGAAACATTTGCTCGAAGTTAATATTATAACATTTTTATAAACACCCCATTAGCAAGAAGGAATTTGCTTTTAAAGTCTGTACTTCAAAAATAATTTAATTCGTATGTTGGGTCTCATTATTATTGTATATATTTATAAACTGAAAAGTTACTTATGCCTAAAACGAAGATGTGGTAACAAATTTGGTATAATAACATTGAAATTCAAATAGATTGGATAATGTTTTCGGCACTTCTTCATTGTCCAGTCGACTACCTTCAATTCTTCAATTAAAACTAGTATGTTTTGGCCATCACAAAACTTTCTTCTTTATATAAAACACGTAAACAGCATTACTTGATATCAAGGTATACCTGAATCTGAAATTTGATGAAAATTCGTGCATTAGTTCTTGAGATAGAGCTACAGTGAAAATTCTGAAAAATGCAGCATAGCAGCACCCTTTGTTGAGCGATTTGCACCAAAACATAAACAGCATTAATTCATATCAAGATATACCAGAATCTGAAATTTGTTGAAAATCCAAGTATTAGTTCTTGAAATAGAACTATTGCGAAAATCACAAAAATGCAGCATAGCAGCGTCACCTCTTGAGCGATTTACACCAAAATGTATAAAACGTCAATTCATGTGATGGACTAACGGAACCTCAAGTTTGATGAAAATCCTTGCATTAGTTCTGGAGATCGAACTATTGCGGAAATCGCGAAAAAGGCTGCATAGCAGCGCCATCTGTTGAGAGATTTACACCAAAATGTATAAAACGTCAATCCATGTCAAGGACTAGCTGAATCTGAAGTTTGATGAAAATCCGTGCATTAGTTCTGGAGACTGAGCTATTGCGGAAATCGTGAAAAATACTGCATATTAGCGCATTTGTTGAGCGATTTACACCAAAAACTTACTAGCACCAATATATATAAGGGAATAACTGAATATAAATTTTTATTAAATTTCGTGCATTAGTTCTTGAGATACAGCGCCCACAAAATTTTTATCACATATAGACAGACCCACAGACAGACATTTTGTAAAACCATGTTTTTCGGAATCTCTGACCCCTGAAACGTGTAAATCCGTCGAAAACCGAAATTCGGAAATTTTCACAAATCCAACATTGTTTCTTATGTCATCAAGTAATTTTTAATTCTGTGTTTATAGATATTTTAAATGAGCTTTTACTAGTTTATTAAATATTTCGTTAATTAAAATAATAATTTACTCTTTAAAGTGCTACGCCATAATATCAAAAGAGAAAAAGCATTGAATAAATGTTGCAATGCATAGTTACGTACAATAAATTGGTTTTGACTGACGTGTATCCCCCAGCCGAAAGGAATAATTTAGAAAAATAATGTAAACAAAATAAATATTTAAGATTTGTTTTTCTGTTTTCAATAATATACTGTACACATTTTTATTGTTTAAAGTCACTGATAGTTGACACTTTTGCAAGTAAGACTTTTCCGAATTTCTTGCGGTTTTTTGGGGGGGTTCCTTTGAGATTCTAATGACAACATTCTTCCATCTGTTTATTATGAACTACTTTTTTGCGATAGTCTTTTTACCCGACTGAAAAGAAAAGTTATGTGTTTCCCGCGTATCTGTGTATGTGGATTTTTTTATACCCTCGAAACATCCCAACGGCTGGATGGATTTTAATGAATGAGGTCTCTATCAATTCGTCTTAACGCCCCGATGGTTACAGGCTAGGTTTTGTTTTTATTAATTCAAACTTGCGGTCGTAAAATACAAAATGGCGGTAGAGACGAAAAAATAATTTACGCACCCTATTGAGTGACATATCATTGGATAGGTCTTTCAAAATGAAGACGATGTTTCATTGACTATTTTAGAGTCAGAAGCTCCGTTAAAATATTATACAACCTGGAAGTTGTGTATGTAGGATCTCTAGCTTTACTGCAACTCTAACCATCATAGACATCTATAGACCTTAATAAGAGAAATTTTTTTTCTCCCACCCTTCTTTCCTCTTGAGTGGCACTTAAAATGCCTTGATCAAGTAGGGGATCTCTTGGTCTTAAAATATCTTGATCAAGAAGAGGGCTCCCTCGATCATTGAAAATTAATTAATTTAATTTAATTAATGAATTAATATTTGAAAAAAAACTGGATTAACATCAAGTGTCATCCACTACAAATTAAAAAAAAATTATTTGAGCTTGATTGGATGAATAATAAGTATTTTATTAACGATTGAAAATTTGAACAAGATATAAAGCGAGAGTGTGAGCTAGTAGTAGGAATTGAAAAAAAAAATAGTTTCACATTGATGAGAAATAATTAATTAGTTCGCTTTTTACGCAGTCAGGTTTTTTTTATTTTTTTAAATTTAATTGTTTATTTATGGAAAATGGTCAACGGATAATGGAGAAGTACAGACGTGGAAAAAAAAGTAAACACCCGTTACGAACTCTGCAACAAATTATTGTGGAAGAATGTTACTGGTACCAAACGATTGGAAATAAAGTCTACTTTTAAATGATGTGTATAAAATTTGCTCGGAGAGTTATCTACATATAAAAACGAATCCAAACTTCGTTTTTTTCAATAGCGATACCCATGTCTCACACTATACATAGATTCTAGACCCTTCAATTAGCCTAAATACAAAATTTTATAAAATTTGTTTCAGGAAATTATTTTAAAATGAGCATATTTTAGGAGTTGTATCCAAATTGAAGTTCGGTACTCGATTGTTGAAATGCTACAGAATGAATATGCCACTTCTATTAATGTAGAATTTTCTTGCCAATAGGACCATTAGACTCGCCTAAAATGTTTGACCCCACCAGTGGCCGCGAGGTGCTCTCGAAGCTGGTAGACGGGATGTGCTGGATTCGAACCCAATCTCGTCTGTCGCCTAATCGTTCGGAGTTTTCGTGGTTTTCTTCGAACCGTGGATTTCCATGCGTTAATACGGATTAGGTTCCCTTAGAAAGACCCCCACGAACGGCACTCCCCCTAGGACCTATATACCTCGATAATTGGCCGTCAAAAATCAACTCAACTCAACTCAACCCTAGTATGTTTGACTATTGCCATAACAAATGTTTCATTAAAATGAGTAAAATATATGTTTTTCAAATTATGCTTTTCTGGACATAATAGACGTCATTATATACATAATAGACATTAAATTGTCATTTTGACTTTTTTTCTCATAATTCGAAAACTACTTCGAAGAAAAACTTCAAATTGACAATTTGCATAAAGAAAGGCATAATAAACATGAATCTGTTTAAAAAATTGTAGGTTGCAATTCATATATTTTTCTAATATTAATATCATAATTCATAATTCATATTCTAAAAGTTCTAAAATTACAAATTCAATGTATTTATGCTTGGGTTTTTTAGTGTTATAATTAAACATAAAAATTATCACAGTATGATTATAATTTCAGGAGCTATTAATAAAAATATGAAAATGTAATTTAACATTAGAAGCTCTAAATTTTGAATGTTTATAGTTCAAAAACTTATCATCCAAATGACTCGAAATTTCATTTCCAGGCATTGTTTGAACCGAAGATTTAAAATATATTGTCAGAAATTGGGTGTTTCTATAAAAAAAAAAAACAAAGTTTGGTCTGGTTTTTATTTGTATATGGCTCCCTAAGCAAATTTTATATACATAATTTAAACGTAGACTTTATTTTCCTTGTTTGGTACCAGTGAATTTTTTCTATTATAATTAGTTGCAGTAAGGGTGTTTCCTTATTTTTTTTAATGACTGTACCATAATTCCTTATTGTTCAACTGAGCACAAAAATACAATTTTTTTCATATGAAATGAATGCTTTAAATTTACCATGTGGAATATAGCTCACAATATGCATTCTGCATTAAACACAAATTGTTGAAAATATATCTGTAAAGTTTTGATCAACTAAAATGCTTCAGTTATAGAATTTAGAATCGCAATTGTACTTACTTAGAAGTATTTCTGCTCACTTAATTATTACTTTTGTATAGTAAGAACAATTCTTATTTTTATGATAAAGCATTAAATGTCCATGCCAAATGACTTTTATCTGAAATATTTAAAAATTATTATAATCCTGTATTTAAATTATACGTGTCTTCTATATTCTACGTGTCATACATCTTCTACATACGTGTCTTATGCAACCTGTCTAAAATTTTCGTAGTACTTGTAATATTGCGTCAGTTTTTATATCAGGATTTCTAATTTAAGTATTTTTAGACATGTTAAGGTATTTAAATTTGTATTTATTATGATAAAGCATTAAATTTCCATGCCCAAAGACTTTTATCTTAAATATTTAAAAATTATTATAATCTTATATTTAAATTATACGCGTCTTCTATATTCTACGTGTCATACACTGTAAAAAAAAAATCTGTGAAGTTACTAAGGTTTTTCTAGGAAACTGGGATTCCTAGAACTTTTCATGTAACGGCAACAACAAAATTTCATGTAACAGACACACTTTTGCGCCGAAAATCAAAAAATCTGTAAGGTTACTAAGAATTTTTTTGGAAACTGGGATTCCGAGAACTTTTCATGTAACTGCAGCCAGGGTTACAAATAAAAGTTTAGTAAGATTACTGAAATTTTAGCAGATTCATTTGTAAAGTTACAGATTTTTGTAGCTTTACAAAAACTAGTTTTGTAGATTTGCAGCTTTTTTCGTACAGTTACAGGTGAATGTTTAGTAAGCATGTAACTTTACATCTGTAGAACTACAGATTTTTTTTTTACAGTGTACATCTTCTGCATACGTGTCTTATGCAAACTGTCTAAAATTTTCGCAGTACTTGTAATATTGCGTCACTTTTTATATCAGGATTTCTAATTTAAGTATTTTTAGACATGTTAAGGTATTTAAATTTGTATTTTTATGATAAAGCATTAAATGTCCATGCCCAATGACTTTTATCTGAAATATTTAAAAATTATTATAATCCTGTATTTAAATTATACGTGTCTTCTATATTCTACGTGTCATACATCTTCTACATACGTGTCTTATGCAACCTGTCTAAAATGTTCGTAGTACTTGTAATATTGCGACACTTTTTATATCAGGATTTCTAATTTAAGTATTTTTAGACATGTTAAGGTATTTAAATTTGTATTTATTATTGTTACTTATCCTATATATTACCTTACAAAATATCATATTTTCTGGATTACGTTGTGTTAATTAAACCCTTCACGATATTCTAAATTCTATAATTCGCAAATACTTTTCTTATATTGAGTAGAATATATTATAATTGAAACCGAATTAGTAACCGTCTAAATATTCATGAAACCAAAAGTTTTGCATTGTTTTGTTACTACACTGTAAAAAAAAATCTGTAGTTCTACAGATGTAAAGTTACATGCTTACTAAACTTTCACCTGTAACTGTACGAAAAAAGCTGCAAATCTACAAAACTAGTTTTTGTAAAGCTACAAAAATAGTTTTTGTAAAGCTACAAAAATCTGTAACTTTACAAATGAATCTGCTAAAATTTGAGTAATCTTACTAAACTTTTATTTGTAACCCTGGCTGCAGTTACATGAAAAGTTCTCGGAATCCCAGTTTCCAAAAAAATTCTTAGTAACCTTACAGATTTTTAGATTTTCGGCGCAAAAGTGTGCTGTTACATGAAATTTTGTTGTTGCCGTTGCATGAAAAGTTCTAGGAATCCCAGTTTCCTAGAAAAACTTTAGTAACTTCACAGATTTTTTTTTACAGTGTACAGACGGGGCGGCGACACATTTCGTACTGTAACAGGAAAATTGAATTTCTTATGAAATGAATGTCTTAAATTTACCAAATGGACTATAACTCACGGTATGCATTTTGAATAAAATATGAGTGGTTGAAACTATATCCGTCAAGCATTAAACAACTAAAATCCTTCAGGAATAGAAAGTTTTTCTTTTGCAATTTATTTTGTATAATAAGAAAAATTCTTATTTTTATGATAAGGAATTAAATGTCCAAGCGGATAATTTTATGTTAAATATTTAAAAATTATTATAATCCTGTATTTAAATTATACGTGTCTTCTGTATTCTACGTGTCATACATCTTCTATATACGTGTCTTATGCAACCTGTCTAAAATGTTCGTAGTACTTGTAATTGCGACACTTTTTATATCAGGATTTCTAATTTAAGTATTTTTAGACATGTTAAGGTATTTAAATTTGTATTTATTATTGTTACTTATCCTATATATTACCTTACAAAATATCATATTTTCTGGATTACGTTGTGTTAATTAAACGCTTCACGATATTCTACATTTTATAATTCGCAAATACTTTTCTTATATTGAGTAGAATATATTATAATTGAAACCGTATTAGTAATCGTCTAAATATTCATGAAACCAAAAGTTTTGCATTGTTTTGTTACTACAGACGGGGCGGCGACACATTTCGTATTGTAACAGGAAAATGGAATTTCTTATGAAATGAATGTCTTAAATTTACCAAATGGACTATAACTCACGGTATGCATTTTGAATAAAATATGAGTGGTTGAAACTATATCCGTCAAGCATTAAACAACTAAAATCCTCCAGGAATAGAAAGTTTTTCTTTTGTAATTTATTTTGTATAATAAGAAAAATTCTTATTTTTATGATAAGGAATTAAATGTCCACGCGGATAATTTTATGTTAAATATTTAAAAATTATTTTAATCCTCTGTTTAAATTATAAGTGTCTTCTACATTCTACGTGTCATAAATCTTCTACGTACATGTCTTATACGAGGGTAGTTTGATAAGTCCATGACTTTTTAATGAAAAAACCATTTTACATACCAAAATGCATTTTATTTTTCGACATAATCTCCTTTCATAATGATACACTTTTTCCAACGATGTTCTAAATTTTTTAATCCTTCCAAAAAATAAGATTTCTCAAACTCCTCAAAATAGGCATTTGTGGCATTAATGATCTCAGAATTTGAAGAAAATCTCTTTCCACCAAGCCATTTTTTTTTAAATTTGGTAAAAGAAAAAAGTCACTGGGTGCCAAGTCAGGAGAGTAGGGTGCATTAGGAAGTAATTCGTATCGTAATTCAGTCAATTTAGCTGCTACGATTGCAGACGAGTGCGATGGCGCATTGTCGTGATGAAAAAGCACTTTTTTCTTGGACAAATGGGGCAGCTTTTTTTTTTCAATTTTGCATTAAAACGGTCTAATAAATCAGCATAATACTGTCCTGTGATCGTTTTTCTCTTTTCCAGATAGTCAATGAGGATTAGGCCCTTTGAGTCCCAGAAAACTGTGGCCATAATCTTTCCGGCCGATGGAACTGTTTTTGCCTTTTTCGGAGCACGTTCATTAGAAGAAGTCCACTGTTTAGACTATTCTTTCATTTCTGGTGTGTAGTAATGTATCCATGTTTCATCAACTGTAACATAACGCCGCAAAAATTCGTTTGAATTGCGCCCGAACTTGTCCAAACATTGCTTTCAAATGGTTACACGAGTCCGCTTTTGATCCACTGTCAGCAATCGCGGCACCCATCTTGCTGATAACTTTTTCATGCCCAAATGTTCATGCAAGATATTGAATACACGTTCATTTGAAATATTTACCCTCTTAGCTATCTCACGCACTTTCACAAGGCGGTCTTTTAACACAATATCATGGATTTTTTTTTACCATTTCTTCAGTCGTGATCTCAATTGGACGTCCCAAACGTTCTGCATGTGTTGTGCTCGTACTACCACAACGAAATTCCGTAAAACCAATTGTGAACCATACCATGTGATGTAGCAGAGTCCCCATAATATTTTTTCAACTTTTCTTCCGTTTCGATAATTGTTTTTCCGCGCAAAAAATAGTGTTTTATCAAAACACGAAATTCTTTTTTCTCCATAATAAAAACAAACACTCCAATCGTTTGCTTTCGAATCCAATAGAACACAATGTATTTAAAATATCGTCTGCAAATTGCATGAATGTTGCCGCAGATAATAATAAATTGAAAACATAATAATAATATTGCGATCAGAGCGCCACCTTTTTTAAAGCCACAGAGATATCAAACTGCCCTACATTCTAAATTTCACCACAGTTTCGAATTTTAACGATGAAAGAAATATTCACTTGGGTAACTTATTCCCTGTTGATGTTGCAAAAACACGCCATTTTCTTTATACATTCAACCATACCACAAATTAGAAAAAAAAATTATTTCTGTTAAACAATGATGTATATCATAATAAGTGGGAAACTTGTAGAAATGAATGCCACAGCATACTCATTCACCGTCCCCTAAATACTAGGCCTACCTGCTGCCACAAAAATGTTGGCTATTTAGGCGGCGTTTTTCTGCGTTTGTACGGTACCTTGAATTGAACAACATTAATTTCTAAAAGTTTTCTCAGCCTTTCTTTTTCTGAGATTAAATAAGTCAAAAATATCTTTTGGAGAATACTGGTGTTTAAGTTCTATGGAATTTTTTATAAAGAGGAAGTGAAATATTCTTAAAATAGTGAAGCTTCAACTGTAACCGCATTCTCAAGGGTTGATTACAGCCGGGGCTAGCTTCCAACAGTAAATTTAAATGAAAAAAAATATCTTTATTTAAACGCCTTATTAATTCAAAATTTTAGCCATAAATAATGGCAAAAAAAGTTATTGATTTTACTGGTGGAACTTTACTTCTGCGGTAGTTAGGCCCTGCGTTTCCGCGATATTGTGACAACCTAGACAACCTCCTGTCAGTGTCAGTAAAAAGATTATAATACCTGGGCAAACTGCCACCAGAAAAAGAACAAAAGAAATTTTAACCATATTTGTGAGAGATTTTTTTTTCATGAAAAAGCCGCTAAAATAAGGCAAAATTTCCTATTCAAAATTTAGTGGTGGAAGCTTGATACGGCAGAAATCAGAAACTGTTGATACCGTACACATGATTATAAACATCCGTGTACGACAACGACCATTTTTGTGTCAGCGCACAAGTCTTGTATTTAGGGGACAGTGACTCATTGGAAAAGTCAATACCTATTAGAATCCAGAGTAAATGTAACTCCTACTTATTGAGGCAGTCATCTATCTCTACATTCAATAACTTCGGAATTCTCTTTCGACTTTTCACTGTGCTTCTTCATTTAGATTTCGGCAAATACTCGTGATAATTTTCTTTAAAATTTCAACAAAATTAAAATTAAAAAATATATATTTTAAAATTTATTTCAATCATTTATTAATTATTCAAAGCTCTTTTTTTATTTCAAGAATTTTTTTTAATTTTATGGTTACGCTGAAAAAGAATTCAGGTGCTACACGTTGTATCATATTTTTCAGGCGTCACGTTTAAAATAATGTATGATATCGAAAATTATAATTGAATAATTCTGGTTTTGCAAAATTGATAGTTAAAAAAATCAAAGGTACTCAATCTAGTAAATCAAAGCTTTAAACAATAATAAAAAAAAATCTTGTTCAAAGTCTTCTGTTAAGGACAGAAACATTATCATTATGAAGCTCCATTATGTCCTATCACTATGCTCATGAAAAAAAAAATAGTTTGCGTTACGAAAACACAATAATCTGTAAAAGAATCTTTTTATGAGCATACCTTAATAGGTGATAAACATATTATATGCGTGCATTAAATATATATATATATATATATTTCAAATGTCAGCTCTTATGCGAAATTTTGTAGTATGGAACTAAGTTGTTAATACAATAACAGCAATACTCACTACAAAAATCATTTTAAAATCACTCATCATTTATTGTTTCGCTTTAAAAGATTAATATAACACACTTTTAGAGAATTACTTATTTAAACTATGAATAAAAAATGCAAGCACATCGTTTAAAGAATTAATTATCCTGATGATCGTAAAACAAGCAAAGTCATGCAGCAGAAAGTTTTCACTTGGAGGCTCATTATTTTTCTCATAATATAGGAACTGTTCATTTTCAGCGGAGAGCACAAATTATTTGTATTTATTGTAATGGTCTCAGTTATGGTTATTGTTTGCAGGAGCAGTTTTTCTTCAAAAGAATTTTATATATAGGAAGTTTAATAGAATTATTTTGTTAATTATATTTGTTATGCTGTAAAAGCTTTACATAACATTCCCCCTTCTTAAATTTACATAAATTTAATTTTGTATATTTTGTTTATTTTAATAAACTACTTCAATTTACTATCTTCCAATTTGACAGCAAATTTTACTAAGTTTAAATATTAAATTCTAAATCGTTATCCTTAATTATTTTAATTTGAAATTAAATTTATTGTATTTTATTATTTTTTCATATTCCTCTGGTAAAGTTTCAGAATAATTGCTAAAATAGTTTGCCAGAGAAACGAGCTTATATTTCCTACACTTCTCCTCATTTTAATGACTTTCTATTCACTCCGTGTATCAAAAAAGCTATCTTTTTAGCTCAGAAAATGCTCTTATCTCGGTAAACTCCGGAAATTCCATTTGACGTCACAAGAACTCCCAAGACGCCAACATTCCTTCTTTCCCGCCCGTTAGAGTGTTGCCATTCCACGGTGATTATTCCACCGCTAAAATATTTTCCATCGATTCATTATCGATATTCCGGCCTTTGGAGTTTTCTGATTGGCTATTCCGCGGAGAGCGTACTCCCGATTTTCGGCAGGCGTTTAAAAAAAAAGCCAGTTTTATAAGAAATTCTCGGAGTATGTAACACGCACGAATCTTTAGGGGATTTTTCCCCCGTTAGGCCTGAGGATCTGGCCGAAGCGTAAGAGCATTCAATGAACAAGTAATTCCTATTAAAATATGTTTTATGTTGCAAACTTTGATGAAAACACTGCCTATTGTAGTTTTAAATGAATGATCTACAAGCTGATAAAAAATCCTTTATCTTCAGCATTCTATAAATAGACGACAGATTGTGCCACTCATCATTTTCTTCAGTCATCCTACGAAATTATATATATCTTCATCTAATTGATTCTTGTGGTTGATGTTTCTCCAAATAGTCAAATTCCAGCTACAACTCCAATAGAAAACGTGTTATTTTTGATTGCTCAGAATGATCGTTTTTTTACAAAAATTCTATGCGTCACCTTAAAGCATTGGTGTTTGCGTTTCTTTACGATGAAACAAGGTACTTGCAAAAGAAGTCTTCATTCATATCTCAGTGTATCAAATAATCAGAAACTATCAACTTAAAATTTTTTTTTATTCATATCTCAGTGGATTAAATAATCAGAATCTATCAGCTTAAAAACTTTGCTGACTTTATTTGAAATTATAAACCACTTACATCATGAAGATAAGTGCACCACATACTATTCTAAACCTAACTGTGTGCAAGATATTTAAATTCATTAAGTGTTATGATAAGATGTTTATATTTTTAGAATAGATATTTAATATTTTTATCTCCTACTGGATCCAGTATTCATAAATTGAAAATATTTTGGTGAATAAAATCTCTGCAATATTTAATCATCTTAGATTGTTTGTGTTTCTAGGGGTGAGTAATTATTTTATTTTCCTTTTCAGATTTATTTAAATTTATTTACATCGCAATTCTTTCTTCCACTATACTTAAAAGGCCGTAGCGTGATTCTGGGAAGTGTGAACTGGATTTATTTTGGTTCAATTTGAATTTTTCAGTTGAATATTTGCTCCAATTTACATATCCCAGAGTCACATTACAATATTTATTACTGGTTTTCGTTTATCAGTACATTACAGATACATTTTTAACTTTCAACTTTTTTTAAGCTGGTTATTGTACAATTTTTTATTTAAAAAATTTTCATTTTAAAAATGAAATTATAAATATTCTACCTTTACATTACATTTAATTTTTGAAATATTTATTTTAAATGTAATTCAAATCTATTGCAAAAATATTGCAATTGAAGCAATTTATATTTTGTTTCATTATATTGTATATATACATACGCTTGAGCTTGCGTGAGTATAAATTCGAAACTTCTCGTTTCAAATATGTAAAACAACACAATTAATAAAACAAAATATTCCTTAAAGTGAAAAATAAATTATATTTTGAATTATATGCAATTGTATATGTGCATTTATTCATTTGCATATTTTGCCATTGTTTTCTGTAATTAAATATTAAATTAAGATTTTTTTTTAAATAACGAAAATTAAGACAAAAAATACAAAATTATGAACATTCCTTTAAAAAGTGCACATTTCTATTGCATTTTTATATCGTACTCTATTCCATTTCTTTTAAATATATACATAAAACGATTGGATATTGATATATAATATCTGAAGCACATGGTACAAAATACATAATAGGGTGACTGAGCCAGTAGTTGATCAAATAAGGTCGGTGCTATGGGGCTTTTATTATATTTCCTTCCTTCTAAGTTTTAGAAGTAAACTAACAGGATTGCTACAAATCTTAATAAATGTCGTATAATTGGCAAAAATGAAATATACTGAAACTAAATAGCAATAAAATTGTAAGTAAATAGTTTCATTAACTGCCATTTACCCAGTTGTTGATCAATCGAAGAAATCAGTCGAAAATTCAAAAAATAATCTTTAAAATACCATGCTTATCCTGAGATTGACAATAATTCATATAAAACTATTATTTGAAATAAACAAGATTGACGTGGATTATTTTAACTTACCGTAATTGTCTCCAACTAATCAAAAACTAAACTTTTACATTTTCTATTAAAAAAATCATAAAAGGGCTTCTCTTACAGAAGGCAGCTGTCAACAATGTGACAACATTCAAACAAAAATATTATGTCTAGTGCCACGTCTAAAATTCATTTCCGCCTGAAATGGCGCAATATTTCAAACATTTCATCAACTACTGGAGGGGTATCAACTACTATGGCGCAGTCACCCTATATGCGAAAAAATTGTGCTTTGTTTGAAAAATGCTATGTTTACGGAATATAGGAACACATGTTGCAAAAAAGATTAAAGTGCCCTTTCATCGGCTCATGGGCTTTTAATATCGGAAATAATAAGGAATAAAGAAATAAATTACTCTGCATAAATTTGACACAGTTCTTTATGTTCAAGGCCCTTTTAATACGTTTAAATATTAAATTAACAAAACACCTTCATCCTTGTGTGACTGCTGTTCCTTACCAACCTCAGTTTATTTTATCCTGGAATATGAACATTCCAGGAAATCCAAGATACCCAGAATAAATCCCAGGTAATAGGAACTCCAAGAAACCTTGGACACGTAATGATATTCATAAAACGCAGATAACTGTAACTTCAGAAAACTGTGGATGTGTATTTACACATGAATGATTAAAGTTGTAATTTTTCCAAACCTGGCGAAAAAGTTTCCAGGCCAAGATTTGAACCAGGGACCTTTTGGCTGAAGCCGCCAATGCTCTACAACTAAGCTATACTGGACAAACCTGGCAAACACATGATTAATCCAGAAACCTAATGACTATGCCTCCAGAGATTTCTGTAGTTCTATTACATTCGTTTTATGAATATAATTACGTGTCCAACGTTTCTTGGAGTTTCTGTTACCTGTGATAGGAAACTCCTGTTTATTCTGCATAGCTGATTCACATATCAGACCAGATGTCATAGTCATTAGGTTTCTGGGTGAATTATGTGTTTGCCAGGTTTGTCCGGGATAGCTCAGTTGGTTGAGCATTGACGGCTTCAGCCAAAAGGTCCCTGATTCGAATACTCTCCTGGACACTTTTTCGCCCAGATTGGAAAAATTACAACTATAATCATTCATCTATATATTATGTAAACTGCATTAGTTTCAATATAACATGCATTATGGATGTCTCCAAACCACTTAATTTAACTTAACACTCTCTAATTTACTTAAAAATGAGATCTTACATGTACTCGTATTTTTTTAAGTACAATTGTTTCAAAAAGAAGTACACTGTTAAAAATAATCTACTTAAAAATGAGCATTTCTATGTACTCATATTTTTTAAGTACAATTGCTTCAAAAAGGAGCATTAATCTACTTAAACATGAAAATTTCTTTGTACTCGATTTTTTTAAGTACAATTAATTCAGAAACGAGTACATGATATTTTGAAGTTGTGTATACTTATACTTGATTTATAAATGTATGCAGAAATGAATACATATATTTTGTATTTTAAACTCTTATTATTCATGTTTAAATCCTATGTGCTCAAAAATATGAGTTTTCTGATAAACCCTTTTCTTATACCGAATTGACAGTAGGGATTTCCAAGCTTTTATTTAAAGATATGTCTATCTTTGTTATAATTTTTAATTTATAATACACACTTTTCAAATTTATTTACAATTTCATTAGAAATGTTAAAGAAGAAAATTTAGTTTAAAAATTGTTTTATTAGAAATTAGAATATTTAAGAAAGTGAAAATTCATCTCTGCTGTTAGCGATCTTCCGTCGCTGATTCATAAAAGGTGTCATTTGGAAGCAGCTGGTAACTGCTCTTATAGCACAGTCAGTACAATACTAATCTCCTACTTAGAGGACTCGGGTTCAAATCACGGGGCGGCACATACACAAAATTTCAAGAGTTAAAATAGTAATTTCGTTGTTCTTTACTCCAAAAATTGTAGTTCTTCGCAATTCAAAATTACCGTAATTAAAAATGGTGATTTGTCGGTTCTTTTTAATTTCGCTTTTTTTTCTTATAGCGTATGTGTGTTTCTATACATACTTATTTTCGAGTCCCTGTATGTACTAAAAAAAAATGAGTACATGCGTTTTTCAAATTTAAGAGTTAAGTACTCGGAGCTATTTTAAGATCGAGAAGTACTCAATAATTAGTACAATTTACTTATTTTTAAGAATAGTGTTTTAACAGTGTGCATCAAAGAAGGAAATGGATAGATAGTAAATTTATTATGGCTCTGTTGCAGGCCATTTTTGCATTATATAAACATGCATCATCACATACGCATTTTAAAATTTAACATCAGATTATACATGAAGGTTAACTAGTGATAATGGAGAAGACAAACCCCGCTATCAGGGAAGTGGGTTATGATGGGAATGAAAATGCTATTTAAAATTGATAAAGGTGAGAATCCAGAAATGCTTTTATTGTATTGTGTTATTCATAGAAACCTTAGTAATTAAAACGTTACCACATGTCCTTAATGAGGTACTAAAATCCATTACTAAATGTATCAATTATATCAAATTAAATACAATATGCGAAAGTTTCTTCCAGAAAATTGATGAGGATATAACGCAAATTATATAAGACTTTTGTTCTATAGTTAGATAAGTAGACAAAAAACAACAGAACCCTTCTAAATATAAAGGCGAAAATTCATGGCCTCATTGCATTAATTGAGTTATGTTAAAAAATATTTGTACCAAAACATTTTACTTGTTTGATGAGCTACAAAATGTGAAACGAAGTCATTATTTAATTCTATTAAATGATTACTTTATGAAAATAAGAATTCGCTTTTTAAATACTAAAAATTATTAATTACAAAGGAAAAGGAATAGTGGCTTTATAGATGTTTAGGTGGTGCGTGGCCCAAAAAAGCTCGTAACAACTAATCTACATCCTTTAAAATCAACCTGCCTAATGGTGCTTTTTAGCCAGTTATGAAGCACAAAATATTATAACAAAATGTCCATTTTAAGGTATTAGACAACGTCTAGAATTTCAATAATGTCGGATACTAAATTAGTTAGAAATTATAAAAACCTACCGAATAGGTGTCAGAGAGTGCTTAGATACGTCACTTTACTTTGTATTGAATTTAAGCACACAATGATAAGGAGAAACAAGCACACAATGATAAGGAGAAACAAATTTAATCACGGTAAACTTCATGAAGGAGCAAACTAGATTATACCAAATGAATTGTCTGATTGAGTACGTTACTTTGTGTAAAAAATTTATTAATAAAATATTAAGTGACATTAGAAATAGAATTATTTGGATAAGCATTAGATAAAACAGCCGATGAATGCACTTGCTATATAACACGCTTTGTAAATCAGAAATATTAAACAAACCTTGTCATCTAACACCTTACAAATTGGAAAATACAAGAAAAAACAGATTTTAAATAGCTTAGATTATTAAGTAAACTTTTGTTAATTCGATACAAATCTCGACATTCTATAAAGGAACCACTTATAACGAATTCTGTTTATAACGAATAATTTTCATGCTAACTATAGCTTAATAATAAGCGTTTTCAACTGCATTAGTACTTATCTCATTAGCATTTATTGTATTAGCATTTATTCGACACCTTACAAATTGAATAGTACAAGTAAAAATATATTTTCAATAACTCAGAGTTTTATTAATGATTGTTTGTGTAAATTGTAGTTTAAAAATCATTATATTTTGATGAATTGTATTAATATTTCCTGTTATGTAAATGTTTTAAAATCGAACATATTTAAAGGTGTTATTTTTTATAAAAGTGTATAATTTATTTTATAGATTTCTTTTGTTTCATGAGCTTTTAATAAAATAATATTACATTTTCAAGGCTGGAGTAACACAGTTGAAGTTTATTCCAATAGAGCAAAAATTGTCCAAACCCGGAATAGAACCTGGATACTCGGCGTGCCGTGCCAATGCTTTACTTGTTAAGCTATCTGAACGATAGCTGGCTGACATAATTCATTCTTTTTTGTTGGACATGGCTGCGAACTGCAGCGCTAGCTTCACTCATCCGAGCTATAACTATAGCATTTACATGATGAAAGTGGGTTTTTAACATGGAAACTCCTGTATACCATCTAATTAGGTTTTAATGAAGAGAACGAATATTTTTTCCAACTGGATTAAATCATATTCAAGGCTGGAGTAGCACAGTTGAAGTTTATTTCAACAGAGCGAAGAATGCCCAGACCAGGAATCGAACCTGAGTTTCCATGTTAACAACCCGATTTCATCACGTAAATACTATAGTTATAGCTCGGATGAATGAAGCTAGCGCTGCAGTTCGCAGCCATGTCCAACAAATAAGAGTGAATTACGTCAGCCAGGTATCATCCGGATAGCTTGACAAATAAAGCACTGGCACTGCACGTCAAGTATCCAGGTTCGATTACTATGGTCTGGGCATTTTCGGTTCTGTTGTAATAAATTTCAATTGTTTATTCCCGCCTTGAATATGATTTAATCCAGTTGGAAAAAATACTCGTTCTCTTCATTATGACAATAATATTACGTTTATTAAACTATATTTCCCCCCGCATATCCAAACGAATATCTGTAATTTAAAATCAACTAAGTATGTATTTCTTGAGTAAAGTATTTTTTCTGTTTACTCCAGTGTTATTTAAAATTAACAGTGAAATGTAACCCGGTACCAATATAATTTGCCAAGGCACCAAGATAATTCTGATACTATGATTTGCGGGAAATGCATGCATTCGCTACATGTTGAAAGATTATTTTCTTCCCAAAAAATTTTGGAATATTTTTGTATAAAGCATTTTGTAATGTCTTCCAAAATGTATAAGTATGTAACATCTTTCAAAAATATTTTTTGACATATTCAAAAGATGTTATTCCCAAAATTATACAGGTACACACTCGTACAATAGAATTAGGATAATGAAGCTGGTTAAATTATCGTGTTGGATAAATCGAACGATTGCTATTTTGAAACAAATTGCCACAAGCTATAAAGGAACCACTTATATAGAATTCTGCTCAAAAACCAGTAAATTTCACGCTAACTTCTGCTTAATTGTAAGCGCTTTCCACTGCATTAGCATTTATTAGTCTTATGAAATAACACTGGCTCTGTTTTATACATCCTACACACGCTAAAAATATGTGACAATCTATAAAAATGAAAGGTAAATGAAAATGTTCAAGTGAATGTTCGGTGTGCACATTTCAGATAGCATCATTTAGCATGCATATTTAGATTTTTTTATTTCGCCTATAACCTGAAGTCCAGTAATTATCGCTATGGGGTTTCATTTTGTCCTAAAGATCTTGTTCATTTAAAAATACAATCCGCCTTTTCTGAAACAGAAATATTCTGTAAAAGACTTAACATACACAAACACATACCTTAATGAAATTAAAGGTAGATGAAAACGTGTAAGGGAATTTCTGTGTTCACATTTTAGCTAATGTCATTTAGCATGCCTATTTAGAGATTTTTATTACGCTTATAATCTTAAATCCAGTAATTATCTTATGAGCTTTCACTTTGGCCTGAAAATCTGGTTCATTTAAAAATGCAATCCGGCTTTTCTGAAACATAAATATTCTGTAAAAGTAACTTAACATACATATATACCTTAATGAAATGAAAGGTAAGTGATAAAGTGTAAGGGAATGTTCAGTGTGCACATTTTAGACAACATCATTTAGCATGCTTATTTCGGGGTTTTCATTACGCTTATAATCTGAAATCCAGTAATTGTCATTATAGGGTTTCATTTTATCCTGAAAATCTAGTTCATTTAAAGATACAATCCGCCTTTTCTGAAAAATAAATATTCTGTAAAAGAAATATAACATGGATAGATCTTAATAAATTGCAAACATATTATACACACGCATGAGGAAAATATCTTTTTTCTTATTACACCTTTTGAAATGCGAAATTTAGTACTATGATTATTTTTTAATAATAAGTGTTATCAGTACAACTTACAACGTCACTTACTACAAAAGCCGCTTTAATGTTACTCATTACGCTTGTTTCGCTTTTGAAGATTAATATAGCAAACTATTAGATAATTACTTTTTTTAACTAAGCAGAAAAAAATTCAAGAACATTGTTTTAAGAATTAATTATCCCGATGATCATAAAACAAGGAAAAGCTTTAGAGCAGTAAAATTTCGCTTGGAAGTCCATTATTTTTCAGATAATTTAGGAACTGTTCGGTTTCAGTTGGGAACACAAATTATTTGTATTTATTGTAATGGTCTCAGTTATTGTTATATTTTGTAGGAATGGTTTTCCTCTTTTATTTTCTGGAAATTTTTATATTTTAGATCTTTAAGTGGAGCATTCTTGTAAATATACAAATTACTACATTTCGTTTCTCAGTTACATATACATTTAATTTAACGCGGGATATTTTTTTAATTTGTTATGAATAATGTTATTTGTCTTTAAACATTGAAATTTGTTATTTTAAATGCAATGTTTAAAGATTAATTTATAAGAACATCATTTACCTACATAAGTTATTCATTTATGAATTATTAAAATATTTATTTTTTTACTGTGTATCAGAAAAATAATATTTTTATCGATTAGAATTTGTTTCATTACTACTGTATTTGCGCAAATACATTTAATTAATCTGTGTGCACACATACTCATAAAAACGTATGTATATATGGAAACTTTTCTCTTGTTACAGGAACCAAAACGACTTCAGTATCGAAAAAAAGTTTAAATTTAATATTGTTTGATATATCTCCCATTTCCAGATAACACTTGATTTATCATTTATGATTAATTTGAACATATAGTGCACATCTTGCAGAGCGCAAAATATAAATTACCTCTAAATATTTCAATTCCCAGTCAAAGTTAAAATATTTCAACTTATCTATTTGAAATAATAAATACCGCTGACAAAAAAAAATGTACCTTTACAATCAAGATATACATTTATGAATATCATATAGATTAAAATATAGTTTTACTTCTGTGGTATGACATGAATCGAATATTTATGTGATTTTGAAAATTTGAAACTGAGGGAAAATTTGTCCAGAGAAAGAATCAAATACAGGAACTCTGAGATAATATGCCAAAGCTGTGCCAGCTGAGTTATTCTGGACGACTCTTGCGGATACAGTTTGCTCAGACAAACCAAATATTAGTACAGACACATATAAAATCCGGTCTTTAACATTACGCTGCTCAACATAATGAATTTCGAGTTAGATGAACAACTTTTAACGATGGATACGAAATATTACTTTCTTTTTTCAACTATGCTGATTGATAAAGAAATTGCACCAGTTTAAGATGTTTGAATGAGTGAAGAAGTATTCGGATCAGGAGTCAAACTCAGGCAGTCTAACTTAACATACCCACTGAGCTATCTTGGGCCTCCCAGAACGACAGATTTCACTCAGACAACCGTTAGGCAATAGCATAACATCTGTTATTAGTAAGTCTGTTTTGTGTATATTATTTGTACATTAAGCGTCGTTTTGACACAAAAAATGCAACATGTTAATTTAAGATGTATAATATATCCACGTCCGGTAATAGGGTTGAATTAATTGTTTTATCAGCTAGCTGTCCTTTTCCTCCAATTGGCTTTTTATCAGATAAATTTTTGAAAACAAATTATTTTTTGACTTTCTTAGATGCGTACCTATTCTTTTTTGGGACATGTCCAATGTATTCTATTTTGAAAATTATATCTTTTTTATATGGTTCATTCTCTGGAAATGCTAAAAATATTCTAGAATTACTATCACCAGTTCAACGCATACCTCTTTCCTTTTCAGACATCTTAAATATTTTTACTTTGCCATCAACTTCATTTCCTTCAGATGATCCAGTGTACATTTTTGAGCAAACACAAAGGTTTCATTTTTCAAATGCATCATCAGAACGTGGCCCCTTCGACAACTCCGAGACCTTACATATTGGCGATAAAACGCCTGCACCAATAACCTTTCCAGTAATGACACCCAAAGACCCATACCTTGCCCCCCCCCCATTTAACATCTATATTAATTGTTATTCTAATGGAATTATTAGCATGTGCATCTTCAAAAGTACCCTTTTTCATATTTTCAGTCGCAAAGACTTTCGAAGGCATATTTTGTCTTGTTTATTATGTCATAAAGTTTCTGAAAATGTGGGGTAAATGTCCATTACATCACAAATTGTTCTAAGTCCTTGTTTACCTTGTCCTACACATCGTATATATGTTATTCTTCTATTTATTTCTGGAATGTTCTTCTTTTTTGGCCTAACAACTTTGATTTTTTAACAGGAGACTGAAATTTATAAACATCACAGGTTATTGTTACATTTCTAGATAGTGCAATAACCATTTTACATGCAATTTTGACAAAACTATGACAGTTTTAGCAGCATACATTTTCTTCCAAAAATTGAAAAAGTATTACTTTATCAATTGTGATATTACCCTAAAATTTACTGTCACAAGACTCAGTATTATCTGCATATTCTGTCATACAAGCAAAAATATTTATTATTTTCAACATCTACAGTTTTAGTTTTACGACATTTGCTGAACCGATTACCAAAGAAATGTCTTTTCTTTGGTCTCTTTCCAGTTTTGTTGTTGTTGTTGTTATTGCTTCCTTTCGTACTACAGTATTAGCTAGTGCAAGAAATTTAACACCTCTCTACAGTGTCTAGAAGTATATAGCGTAGAAATCGAATATACTGGTATTGCTTTAGAATGTAAAAAAAAAAAAAAAAATACATTTTCTTAGGCAGTGCTGAAATCGAATTTATTGCTTGAAAGTGTAAACACTAAGGCTAATGTCATGCGGACTTTTGTTTGCACGCTTTTTTACTTACGTATTATCCCTATACCATGTTAGTGGCATTGTGTAGGGATAATACTTAAGTAAAAATGCGTGCAAAAAGACGTCCGTCTGACATTAGCCTAAGCGTTAGTTACAGCATCTAGAAATATGTGGTACGGATAGCAATTAAAGTATTAGGCCATTATGTATGAAATGTCCGGTGTGAAAGCTGTTTTTTTATTTAGAAATTTCAAATTCTCATCAGAAGGTTTTAATAGTTATTCTTATGTTATAAGGTGATAGATACTCCGAAGTATTTCATTTGGGAGGTTATGAAACCTTTAGGCTAATGTCAGATGGACGTCTTTTTGCACGTTTTTTCCCTTTGTATTATCCCTACACAATGCCGCTAGCATTGTATAGGGATAATACGTAAGGGAAAAAGCGTGCAAAAAGACGTTCGTCTGACATTAGCCTTATAACCTACCAAATGAAATACTTGCTGAGCTGCCTGAATACGACGCCTGCGAGCCTGAGCACAGAAAAAGACCCAAATTTTCCATTATTATGGATGTCGAGGGAACTTGAGTTCCCAATTTCTGTCTATTTTTTACTATATTATACTCTATTATCACTTTCTTAACTTAAAAAAAAATACTGTTATTATAACAATTACGATCTTACGATCATTATACCGCTACTTTGTAACAAAGAAAAAAAAATGTATGGACTCTGAAAAGCGCCTTTGTTTTACTGTGACATAACATCTGTGACACTCTTTGCCGACCTACCCTTACCAGCTTTGTCCGACAGCTTGTTTCTCTTAACTCTCTTAACTGTGCTTGTTTATTCTTAAACTTAACTTATATACTTTTATTTCTCTATTTAATTTCTCTCTTAACTCTAAACCAGTAAGGTATTTGACTATTCTACATTTATATTTTTTCTTAAAGAGTAATTTTACATTTTTTATATTTTTAATAAAATTATTTCATAGTATTTATACTACAGCTAGACTTTCTATTCTAATGGCACATTCATTTTAGATATTCATCAACAGAATGGGCATAAAGTTGATGTCAACTCGGAAGCCCCCAAAGTGATAACACTGTTAAGCCACGAATTAAAAAAAAAAAAGAAAGAAAAGTAAAATGCAAAATTATTTCCTGGTGTGAATTCTGCTTTTCTAATCAGGACCTAAGGTAAACTTAGTTCGGTGCTCTCGTTCTTGGAGCAATATGTATACGATGTAATGACCTCTTAATCATTGTTTACCGAAAATACGTCATATATTTTTGTTACAACTGCCGTAATTGTAGAAAGTTTGTACGCGGTTCGTTTTAAAATGCTCAGAAAGATCTCTCTTTCTCGTATACGTTTTTTGAAAAAATAAACGTTTGGAAATTTTAAAAGTAGTAGGCTCCTATAAGCATACAATAAAATAACATAACAGTATGAAGCGATAAATTGGGATCTCGGTTTCACCGAAAGTAAGAAATTTGAATTAAAACGTAAATTGAGCGGAAAATATAAGTAAAATTATAACTAATTGAAAATGGAAGCATTAATTGAAATTACTTAAATTTTCTGAGCAATTAAGGATTTTTGTTATTCATATATATATCGAAAATATCCAAAAGTTCTTGAGATAGAGTGCCCATAAAATTTTTGTCATATATAGACAGACAGACACACAGAGTGACGACAGACGATTTCTAAAAACCATCAAATCGCGGTCAGGACCTTCTAAAACGTATAAATCCATCGAAAATCGGAAGTCGAAATTTTTCACCAATCCAATACTTTCTTTTTATAAAGATAGAAAAAAGTAAAAATAAAAACCGAACCATTTTTTTCAGTATAAGTTTAAAAAACTTCAATTGGTAATAAACAAATGTTTTTTAAAACACCAATCACTGTCAAAGATGTTTATGATGGGTAAATTAGTGTTGCGCATTAAATTTAAAGTTAGTAAAAGAAGTTATGAAGTTTGCATTTAAAAAGAAGCTTATTAAATATAAAAAAGGGTTTTTTATTTAATCTTGTCATATATACACACACACACACATATATGGTGTATATAAAACATTTATCATGCGATAGCCCTCGTACTTATGATCCGATTTTGATGTGACTAATCACATGTTCAGAAATTTCCATGGTCTCGCCCGAGTTTTTTGTGCAGATTCATCCTCGATCTCTTTTTTAAATGGCGGCAACTTAAAGATTTCGGATTCAAAATGATGTACAAAAAATATACGGAAAAAGTTTTTCCTCTTAAGTTTTTGGTTTTGACACAAGGACTCCGGAGAATTATTTGTTTCACCACAATTTTAAAAAATTGCTGTTATATAGCATTTTGAAAATGTAGGGTGGCTGACTTTTAAAAGAAAAAAGACAACAAATTAAAAAAAGAAGAGATTCCTCCAAAAACGGTTTATTTTTTATTTATTTATTTATTTATTTATTTATTTTGAAGGAGTTTCTTGGAAATTTTCATTCACGGTAGTAACCATTATTCCAACTCTCATCCTCTCTAAAATACATAGTTACATGCTCTACTTTGTGAAATATTGCCAAATATGACGAAAAAGTTAGGTTTCCACAACTGAAGCCAGCTTTGCGATAGCTAATTAACTTTCTAGAAATTCCCATCCGAATTCAAAATTGATGAAAACTGCTATTCTTCTATAACCGAGTTCCACGCATTTTTACTTCTGCATTTGAATAAAATTAGCTAAATTTAGCTCAATTCTTAGAAACAAAAAAATAGCGAATCTTGATATACGGCTGAAAAATTTTATATTTCAACTGCTGCCAAATATTAATTACTCGACAATAAAAATTAGCGAAATACTTGTCGTGTTGTGTTACCTGTAGAGTAAGGAAAAAACTTTTGTTTCTCCCTTACTCTACAGATAAAATTTAAAAATAGTATTCGTGTGCGGATAACAATTCTCCTGACATATTTTAACATATTTTTATACGTTAAAAAAGTGCTGAAAAGAACTGTTGTTTTGAAAGTAATAAAAAATATATAATAATAAAAAGACACTTAAACAAGGTACCAACGGTCAAGAGAAAATAGAAAAGAATTAAATAGCAGATATTAAAAGCAAAGAGCATAAAAAATTTTCTTATAGGTACATAGATACATTTGCGAAGCTTATTAGTTTATGCCCCCTATTACTAGTGATGCTAGTTAACAGTGTCATTATAGATTTTGATTTTACTGTCCTATCTAGTTGGCTAATATAATGGCTGTGGCCATATTAGAATTAATTTATCCCCCCAATCAAACGTCACGATACCTCAGATCAGAAGGTCTGGATGGTCAATTATGCAAAAAGGGTTAACTGAGAAACTGTTTCGCCTCAAATATTCAGTGTAGCATTCGTTGTATAGTCTCAGAATTAATCTCTTGATGCTAGGTTTTGCATATAGATGACTGCATGCAGTGGGCATCCAGCTTGCAATTCTGAAATACTGCTCGTGCGTAGAGGTCAGCGTAGTCATCACTAGCAATGGAAACAGTTGATGGCCGTGGATGAGCAGTCTTTTCAGAGAAAGTACATGTATTTTCTTATAGAAAAATCGTTTTATTTGATAATGATAATGATGATGCGAAGACCTTTTGCCTAGGAGCCCGAGACCTATGTCCCACATTCCCGGATACTGAACACATGAGTTGGGCGACAAGGTGCGACTCTTTGGGCAGCAGCGAAAAATTAAAAGTAAGGGAGGGGAGGCTAAGACTTAGGTTCTTAAGTTCAACAAAGCAAAAAAGAAAAAAGAAAGAAAAAGGTAAAAATCAAATAAAAAATGGATTTAATGACTGGCAGTTGCAACTTCCCCAACCTGACCAATGCCCGCAAACAGCCGAGTGTCTGTTGCAACACTTGGCATACTCGTAAGCAGCCAGGCAATTCGTCTTATTAAACCGTGCTATTAAAAAAAACAAAAAAAATTTTTTTTTCGTTTCATTTAATAGCGTGATTTAATAAGACGAATTTTTCTATAAGAAAATCTTGGTATTTATTCTGAAAATTTTCCTGATCAGTGGCTGGCCAACCTGTTATAAAGTATTCGCTGTATTTATCTTGAAGAAATATAGATCGATTAAGAAATAGGCAGTGAATTAAGACTAGATTGTAATATTTGACTCATTAGAGGCAACGGTTGTGCAATTAATGTAAGGGTGCTTTCTATACTAAAGACATACCAGTTGGGTGCGATAACATTGCCATGAAGTATGAAATGTGAAAATTTGTCCTAATTACAGGGAAATTTCACTCGTTGTGCTACATTTCGTTAAATACACATTTATTTAAATCTTGCTGAGTGATGAAGTCATCAGGTTTCTGTTCTTGCGTGTGTTGCTGCTTGTATGTCAGCATTGGAAACAGAAAGAAACGTTGAATACTTTAATTTTAAAAAATGTTTTTTTGAATACCGCCTTCCTTGAATTATAGAAATACATTACATTTTTAACTTTTATTAAGAGCTTAAGACTTTATAAAATAGTAATAAAGTCATAGAGTTTATTGGTCATAACTCTTTTTTATTTTAAACAATTGAAGGCCAAAATTAATTTCAGTTAATTTAACTGACAGAGAATCTCTCTAGTACTGCTTAAAATAACAAAATGAAATAAAATTGGAGAGAACAAATGCTTATATGATGCGTAAAAACAATTAATGTCCCATTTAAATTATTTATTAAATAAAAAATTCTCTGAATGTGACGCGAAAAAATTAAAAGATTGTTAAATTAACTTCATTTACTTTGATTTCCAATTGTTTGATTAATATAATTGAAGGAATAAATGAAGCAAATCTTTTTTAGATAAAGAAGTAGTTCCTTAACTTTCACGATTCACGGTATATTTAACAAAACGAATTTACTTTTGTCTAAAAATAAAATAATGCACTCGCAGTAAAATTCAGAATAAAAATGGCTCCATCTAAAAAATATACTCTTAATACTCGTTTAATTTCAAAAGATAACATCATAAGTCTATTGCAGTTTTTTTAACGACGAAAGAAAAATTGCATTTCTTTCTCTGAAATTTTTTTTTTTTTTTTTTTTTTTTTTCGAAAAGAATTTTTTTACTTAAAGAGTAACTTACTTCATTAAATATGCACATAGTTTCGGAAGGAATTTTAAAATGCTACAATTTTCGTGTACTGCCAATGTCTTGAAAGAAAATAAAATTATTTTCCTATATACAATAGCCTGTTTAAATAAGGATAATACGACAAATTTACAAATATTTTGAACGGTACTGAATTTTCGAGTTCTAATTTTCAGCAAAGAGTGTGCTTTATTAGAACGTCTTTAGATATTTTAATGTGTTGAACTAAGTAGAAATAATAATGTATCAAATATATGAGTTATAGATTTATACTTAATTTAAAACTTAAAAGATACTCTTTCTAATAATTAAGGACTTTATGTTGTAAAATTGCATACTAAGCAAAATAGAGGTTGCTACCCAACGTATACTTTATTCATAAATTTAAACATGATGTAAAAATAAAAATACAAAAATAAAATGAAATTCTACGTTTCGGTTCGATCTGCAAAACCATCCTCAGGAGTCCAATTTTTTAAAAACACAAAGCGGCAGGAAACTATGCTTACTGCATTGTCAAAAACCATATTCAGACTGGAAGAAGAAACAGAAGCTTCAAAAATCATTTAAAAATGACTCCAGTGACGCCATCGTTATTCAAAATAAATTCAAAGTAGAGGAGGGGGGAGGGCTGAAAAACGGTGCAGATATCACAGTCCTTTCGAAATGCTATCCCAGATTTCAGGGAGACACTTTGTTTTGTATTTTTTATTTATCAGTAAAAGTTACAAATTTTACTGTTATTAACACCTCATAGACTTTGAAATATAAAAAAAAGCTATAAGTTTTTATACTCATATTATTTCAACATCTAGAAGAAAAATTAGACGTGAAAGCTAAATCAGTTTTATTTATTTTAACAGACAAAGAATATCCCTACAAATATCAAATATTTCAAAATAAAATATTATAAGTAATACAATAAAACGTATAGCTACATGATGCGTAAAAAAAAATTATTTATCACTTAAATAATTTACTAAATTAAAAATTCTCGGAATATGAATTAAATAGCAAATTATTGAATAAAATTTATTTCCTTTGTAGTCCAAGTGTTTAATTAATATAATTGAAAAAGAAATGAAGCATGTTCTTTTCTTAGCTGAAGTATTTCTTTATATGATTCGTGGGTTATTTAACAAATTGTAATTACTTTATTTTTTAAACTAAAAGAAATCTTTCGTTATCAAATAAATAATAAAAATGGCGAGATCTAAGAAATGCATTCTTAAAATGTGGTTTAAGTTGAATGAATGTCGTACTTCTTTCTCAGTCTATCAATTTATTTTTCTACTGCTAAGCACGAAAGTCAAAGAAAGAAAGAAAAGATGTTACATTTTCTCTATATGAAAACTTTCTTCAAAAAAATTTATTTTACTGCAGACGCAGTTAAAGAATCGTTTTCATTAATTCAAGAAGTAGTTTTTTTCTGATACAAATTTCAAATGTTACAAATTCCGGACATCGTCCAACATTAAAATTTTCTTAAAAAAAAAAGCTTAAAATCACAGTCTTGCGTGATTTTTTTTTTTTTTTTTTTTTTTTTTTTACAACACATTAAAAGTTATAAAGAATTTGTATTAAAAAATAAGCAATACAAAAACACAAAATAACATGTAATATTACCGATTTTGACTGCTAACTTGAGCAGACAAATCTGTTAGAGAACGATTTCTCACGTCTAAATTTATACTTAATTTATAATTCAAAAAATATACTAACTTTCAAAATCTATGTAGTCATATTACTTTAACATCTATAAGAAAAATTAAACGTGAAATTTTCATCACTTTTATTTATTTTAACTGACAAATAAATGGCTAAAACCAAAAATTTCAAAATGAAATATAATAACAAATACAATAAAACGTATACCTATATGATGCGTAAAAATGATTATTTATCATTTAGATAATTTACTAAATTAAAAATTTTCGGAATATGAAATAAAAAAGAATATTATTGAATGAACTTTATTTGCTTTGACTTCCAAGTGTTTGATTAATATAATTGTAAAAATAAATAAAGCATGCTCTTTTTTAGCTGAAGTATTTCTTTACATGATTAATGTCTTATTTAACAAAATGTAATTACTTTTATGTAAAACTAAATTAATGCTATCTTAATCAAATAAAGAATAAAAATAACACGATTTAAAAAATGATTTTGTAAAACTTGGCTTCATTTGAATGGATCATCGTAAGATTATTTTTCTATTGCTAAGCACGAAAGAGAGAGAAGACGTTACATTTTCTGCATAAGAAATCTTTCTTCAAAAACAATTTTCTTTTACTACAGATGTATTTAAGGAATCAACCTCTTTAATTCAAGATGCGGAATTTTTCTGGTACAAATTTTTAATGTTACAGTTTCCAGAATTTGTCTTTGTCAATCATTAAAATTTTCTTGCCGTAAAAGCTTAACGTCTCGTGAGATTTTGTTTACTTTTTTTTTTTTTACAAAACATCAATAGTAATAAAGAATTTTTACTAAAAAGCATTCACACACAAATAAAAATTAATATTTAATAGTACCGATTTTTATCACTATATGGGTTTAACTTGACAAGACACAGCTGTTCCAGCTTATTTTCAGACGTCTGAATTTATACTTAATTTATAATCCAAAAGATATTACTGATTTTTTTAAAAGGCATTGTCGTAGATATAAACCTTCTTGAAGTCTCCCATTATTTTTTTTTTTTTTTTTTTAATAAAACCTCGAAAAAAGAAAAACAAATCTTTTCTAAGATAAGATAGCCATCCATAAAAAAAAGCATTTGATATTTGAATCAAATCCCAAACCTTTCGATAGATGACCTAAGTAACTTTGCAACATCATTTATAGCTAAACATATGTCCATACCTTTTAAAATGTATTATGTATTATTTGGTCAAATTGTAAACAATACTTTAGGGAAAAGTTGCTTTTTGCTTCAATTTGAAAAAGAAAAAAAAAAAAAAACCTAGGATGTGCTAATCCCAAAACTTTCTTCTATCTCATACACGTTTTTTAATACATTTCATTTTTTTTTTTTTTTTTGGCAGTAAATGTTTCAAAACAATGAGGAAAGAAAATAAATTTCATAAGGATGTGTAATCAAATGGTAATATATAAAAAAACATTAAAAATTTTGTTTAGAACAAATAGGAAAATTAAACCTAGACTTGACAATTAGGTGATTCAGTATGGTTTTTTTCAACACCTACCACGCCCGTCCTGGAAATAAATGAAAATTAGTTGGCACAGCGTCACTTAACCCATTTTCTAGAACATTTTATACAAATCTCGGCCCTATCCATTATTAATAAATGTAAAATTTCGTCCAAAATATTTATAAATTCTTTAACTGCAAAAAATCCAGAAAATCGCACAAAAATTACTATCACAGCGCCTCCTTCTGAACATCTGAGAAAGTTTTTTATATTCAATAGGGACATGCTGACTAAGACCAAAAGCAGACACGTGAAGATTGGTTCAATTCTGTGCATAACTTCATACACTTTTGGTTGATATAGTCCGCGAGCCAGCAACAGATTTCGATGACCAAGTTCCTATCGGCCGATAATTTGTAAAATGCTTCAGAGAGTTGTATCATGAAGCCCCGTGAACGTCAGCTGCGGTTCTGTGGGTGGGTTGAACATTGGTAACCTCCCAAACAGGTAAAAAAAAAAGAGTCATTTCCTTTCGGTTGAAAATTTGTCAGATTATAGCTAACCCAATATCTTGAAGAAAAAAAAATGTCAGCTGATTATAAAGTGGTGATTAATACGTCAGCTGGTTACACGAACATTAAAAAAATACACAGGGTGCAAAGGAAAGTCTCTTTAACCTGAAAATACTTGCGAACGGAGAGAACTACAGCTATGGAAGTGAGGTAACGGTATAATAAAGTGACTACGCCCTATTTAATAAAAATAACGGCAGGGCCCCTAGTGGTGAAATTTGGAAGATAGCCATTGCAAATCAAAGACGAAAAGAGATAGAGCAAAACTTCCAGTCAGAATGTTTTGGTGCATCAATTAATTAGTACGTAAAGACATTTGGTTTAATTGGATAAGATAAATCTTCGCCTGTATACCGAAAAATGTCCGAAATCGATGCACTCTATTTTGTGCAAACGTTTGAATGGAATAGCCAGAAGTATGAAGTAATACGCACAATTTATGGTATAAATACGTGCTTATCTCAATACAATTTGATAACATCACTCAAAAAAACAAAAAAGACAAACTGTCTTGCAGTGGTAAAAAGTTAATATTCAGTATGTTCGAAAAGTTCATCATTGCCACGATACACATTTGTATTCGTGAGAGTAATTCTACATACCACATTTCTCAGCGCGGAACGAACGTCTATTGTTAGACTCTACAATACGACGACATAGATTTAACCCTTTCAAGGGCTGTGGCTAGACGGTCTAGCACACAAATTTTAAATAAAAACTGACAAATGGTAACAAGAATATTTTAATAAAATTTTGCATTTGGAATGAAAGTGAAAATCAGGGTTTTTTTTTATTTTCTAAGAAATTTGTTCGAATATTCTGGTGTCAGTAAATTACTTCATCAGTTTACGAACAGAAGTCTTCTGCCCCTGAAAGGGTTAATCTAAAATTTTAAATGCATTGAAAATTAACTTTTTACAGACATTACAGAACAGTACAACGTCACAATCTGAAATTAGGCACTACTACATTTACGGAATGTGAATATGCAAAGTAAAATCGTCGCTCACCGATTTCGAACATTTTTAGGTATACAGGCGACGATTTATCTTATACGTGTGAACCAAATGTCGTTTCGTACTAATTAATTGATGCTCTAAAACTTTCTAATTGGAAATTTTGCTGTATTTCTTTTCGTTTACGATTTTAAATAGCTATCTTTCACATTTCGCCACTAGGGGCACTGCCGTCGTTTGCATTAAATCGGGCGTAGTCACTTTACTATATCGTTACCTCACTTCCATAGCTGTAGCTTCCTCCGTTCGCAAGTATTTGCAGGTTAAAAGGACTTCCCTTTGCACTCTGTATATTTTTTTCATGTTCGTGTGACCACCTGACATATTAACCACCACTTTATAATCAGCTGACTTTTTTTTTCTTTGGGTTAGCTATAATTTGACAAATTTATAACCGAGAGGAAATGAATATATATATATATATATATATATTTACTTGTTTGGGAGGCTACCGCTGTTCAACCCCCCCATGGAACCGCAGCTGACGTTCACGGATCTTCATGATACAACTATCTGAAGCATTTTACAAATTATCGGCCGAGAGGAAATAACTGACGAAATTTGCACCTGACTTGGGGACTAATACAAAAAGATATTTTGTAGAAATATGCTCTGACCCCTAAAACGTTTATATCGGTCGAATACCAGAAGTTGAAAAAAAAATTCATTTACAATACTTTTTTTCCGTTATAGATAAAAGAAAGTAAAAATCTGCTGCTGAAAGCTTTTTTTGGCTGGTAGAAGTTTATGCCGGATATTCTTTATGTAAAACCCCATGGAAAGAATGCTTTATAATGAGGCTGATCAACCCACCACCCGCGGGCAACATCATGCGTAGTTTTGTAACGAATAAAGCTAAGCAGATAATCCAGAACCTTATTAAAATTTAATAATTTTAATGTATTTTTAAAAATTTGTATGTTCGATAATACATTTAACGAAAATATTACTGCAGGACTACAAGAGTATAAACTTATTGTTGAAGGAATACGTCCAACTCCTACATCTTATATTGTAATACGAGCAAATCTTTTGTCTGTGTGTACGTGTGTGTGTATATATGTGGTATAATAACAATAAAGGTTGGCAAAAATCATGTTTACCTGTGTTTCCGAATTAATTCGCACAGGTTTTGGTCCGTTGGCCATGCGAAGAAGAACATAGATGAAAATAAATAATGGAGAATCAGTCGAATGAGCTAATTTCCAAAGTTTATTAACATGCTCAAGAACAGTTTTTGTGGAGAAGTGTTCATTTCACTCGATGGTAAAAATATGATTCACCTCCAGGTGATAATTGAAAATTGTGAAGAAAAAAGGAACTTCACGTCAACCTTCGATGTCTTACAAAACATTTCATCTCGACGCCGACCTCCCTCACTTATTCTCTTTGTCTTCTACACTACATCGTTTTACATACTTCTACACACCGTATCTGGCTGTGCATCTGAATTTAAACTACATTGGCTCAACGTTACAATACAGGTCACCTGATTCCTCTTTTTCAATCATGCCGCTTTCAAGAGAGATTTATTACGATTTCCGGTGGCATGATATAGAAGTAAATCAACTTTCTCTCGCGAAAACATGGTTCTAGTATCTTCTCTAACCTCAAATCAGATGCACAAGGCGTAAACGCAAATTAATCCCTGCTATCCAGATTGCAGCTAAAATTAGATTTTCCCCGTCAGACGATAATTTTAACAGAAAAGGAAAATGAATTTATTGCCGCAGAATAAGTTTTGAAGCATTGCAATATTATAGTAGACACCTTGATTTTTAGGTAAGGGGGGAGGAAAGATGTAGGGGGGGAGCTCTGCCCCGCTGTTCACTATGCTCACCCACACGCCGCGTAGCGCAATCCCTATTTTCTAGCCAACCACAGACGTAATTGTTTCGCGTTTCCCTTTATTTTCTATGCATTCAATTTTTAGATTCCAAACGCAGATGACCCCCCCCCCCTCTTTTTCTCATTAGTTAATGTAAATTATCTTCTTTCTATGAAAATCACTTTTGCCATGAACCACTAAAGAACCCCAAAAAACAGAATTCTATCGAAATGCTGAAGATTCTTCCCTTTCTCCGCCCATCCTATCTAAAATTATCTACTTTCATGGTTTCGCCAAGAACAATTCCCGTTAAGAAAAGACAGAAAGCTTTGACCAATCAGATGCGTTTCGCAGTATCTACGCAGATTTTTATTGGTCCATTTCCAAATCTTTTGGCCAAATTCCAAATCGTTGCTTTTTTTTATTCAAAGTAAGATGTAAACTTACGTCATAATATAAAATAATAAATCACTTTTACATTCGAAAAGCTATCATTGTACTTCTATTGTAGTATTATTAAGCACGAAAGTGGGAATAAAAAAGATTACAAGCAAACAATTTTTTAAACAATTTTTTTAGAATATATTATTTAGTAATAATATTCTTCTTTTATTAAAAATACATAATTTTTCCCCTAAAAATTTAAACTTTATAAATTTATGACTCTTTCTATTTATGTTAGACATTTAAATATTCTGGAAATAAAAGCTTACTGTGAATGAGTCTCGTGAAATTGCTTACTTTTTGCAAAATCTTGAAAGTAACAAAATTATATTTTGAGATTAGATAGTTCATATGCAAATAAAAGTATATGTACTTATTCTGAAAAAATTTCTGATCAGTGGCCGGATACCCTGTTGTAAAATAGTCCTTGTTTTTACCTTGAATAAATATAGAACGATTAAAAAATCATCAATGACTCCAAACAAGGCTGTAACTTTTGGCTGATGCGAGCAAATAATGTAGGGGTGCTTTCTAAACTAAACACATAACAGTTGTGTATGGTAACACTGCCATGAAGTATGGAATGTGAAAATTCGTCCTATACAGAGTAAAATGACACTAGGTGTGCTGCATTTGGTTAAATACACAATAAGCGAAATCTTTGTTGAGTGATGAAGTCTTCACGTTTCTGTTCTTGCATGTGTTGCTTACTTGTATGTCAGCATTAGAAGCAGAAAGAAACGTTGAATACTTTAATTTTAAAAAATGCTTTTTTGAATGCCACCTTCCTTAAATTATTGAAATATTTTACATTTCTAACTTTTATTAAGAACTTAAGACTTTATAAAATAGTATTAAAGTCATAGAAATTATCAAAAACCTTTTTGGTAAACAATTGAGAGTCAAAGTTAATGTACTTTCAATTAATTTAACAGACAAAGAAGCCTCCTATTACCGCTTAAATGTAAAAAAAAAATAAAATTAGAGGGAATAAATCAGGGTTGTAGTGGGTAGCTACCCTGGTACCCGCTCAGGCTGGGTTTTTTACTACCCTGGAATAAATGCTTATATGATGCGAAAGAACAATTAATTTTCCATTTAAATTATATATTAACTAAAAAATTCTCAGAATGTAAAGCGAAACAAACCAGCAGAATGTTAAATTAACTTCATTTACTCTGATCTCCCAGCGTTTGATTAATATAATTGAAAGAATAAATGAAGCAAACCCTTTTTAGCTGAAGCAGTAGTTCTTTAATTTTCAAGATTCGTGGTTTATTTAACAAAACGAATTTACTTTTGTCTAAAAATAAAAGAATGCACTCGCAGTGAAATCCAGAATAAAATGGCGCCATCTAAAAAATATATTCTTAAAACTCGTTTAATTTTAAAAGATAACATCGTAAGTCTCTTGCAGTGTTCTTTAACAACGAAAGAAATACAAGAAAAAAATTAATTTTTTTTCTATGAAAAAGTTTTTTTCAAAAAGAATTTTTTTACTTAAAGAGTAACTTCTTTCATTAAAGATGCACATAGTTTCGAAAGAAGTTTTAAAATGCTATAATTTCCGAGTACAGTCTTTGTCAGAGATTTAAATTTTTCTGAAGTAAAAGCTTAAAATTAACGTCTCACGTGACATTGTTTACTTTTTGAAATGTTTTGAAAGAAAGAAAAGTTCTTATTAAAGTACAATAGCTCGCATAAATAACGGGATACGACAAATTAAAAAATATTTTGAATGGTACTGAATTCCAGAGTTTTGGTTTTCAGCGAACTTACTCAGGGAATGCTTTATTAGCACGTCCTTAAAAATTTGAATGTATTGAACGTAGATTTATACATAATTTAACATTTTAAAAGATACCCTGTAATTTGAATTTTTTTATTTCTTGTTAGAAGTTAAAAATTTACTTTTATTACTATATAAAATGTTTTGAAATAGCATAAAATATAAATTTTTATTTTCATATTACTTTTACATATAGAAGGAAAAGTAAACTTGAAAGCTTAATCCCTTTTATTTAAATTAACTAACAAATAAAATGTCTATTGATAACTACGATTTCAGAATCAAATATAATAAGTAATATAATAAAAAATAAACCTATATTATGCGTAAAAATAGTTATTTTCCATTTAAATAATTTAGTAAATTAAAATTCTCGGAATATAAATTAATAAAACATGTTATTGAATAAACTTTATTTTGCTTTGGCTTCCAAGTGTTTGATTTATATAATTACAAAAATAAATGAAGAAAATACTTTTTTAGCTGAAGTATTTCTTCTTTGCACGATTAATGGCTTATTTAACAAAATGTAATTACTTTCATCTAAAACTAAAAGAATTTTCTCTTAGTCAAATAAAAATAAAAATGGCGTGATTTAAAAAACACTAAGTGGTTTAATATTAATAGATATCATAGTAAGTTTATTTTTCTATAGCTAAGAATGAAACAGAGAGGGGAAAAAAGGTTATAATTTCTCTATAAGGAAACTTTCTTCAAAAACATTTTTTTTTTTTTTTTTTTTTTTTTTTTTACTGACACATTTAAGGAATCTTCTTGGTTAATTCAAGATGTGAAATCTTTCTGGTACAAATTTTAAACGTTACAATTTTCGAACTTTGTCTTTGTCAAACATAAAAATTTTCTTGGAAAAAAGCTGAAAATCAGCGTCTCGCTTTTCTTTCTTTCTTTTTTTTTCTTTTTAAGGTGAACGTAATAAGGAATTTTTACTAAAACAAAAGTCATACACAAATAAAAATTGACATTTAACCCATTGCACTCGAGAGGTGACTCACTCACCCCTATTGCTGCCAGGTGTCTTGCGTAAATTAGATCTCCAAATGCTCAGGACACCAGTATTTCAAAGAAATCTTCTTAGTCTTATCTAATGGCATAATTACACAAGCCTGCGATGGTTGTGTTGTTTAACTTTTGATAACTGATTTTTATGTATTTTTTAGAGAAAATGACCCTTATTACTCAACTGCCAAGAAGGGTTATGTGTTTCACGCGTATCGGGGTAAGTGGATTTCTTTATACCCTCGAAACATCCCAACGGCTGGATGGATTTTAATGAATGAGGTCTCTATCGATTCGTCTTCACCGTCCAATGGTTATAGGATAGGTTTTGTTTTTATAAATTCAAAATGGCGGCCATAAAATACAAAATGGCGGTAGAGACGAAAAATAATTTTTACGTACACTATTGAGTGGCATATCATTGGATAGGTCTTTCAAAATGTAGACGATGTTTCATTGACTATTTTACTGTCAGAAGCTCCGTTTAAATATTACACAACCTGAAAGTTGTGTATGGAGGATCTCTAGCTTTACTGGAACTCTAACCATCATAGACATTTATAGGCTCATCAAAACAATGTTTATAGATAAGAACTAACAATTAAACACACTTAAAAGTCATCAATGCAAGTAAATAAAGAAATGGGTAAATAATATAGAAAAATAGTTTTACATTGATGAGAAATAATTAATTAGTTTGCTTTTTATGCAGTCGGTTTTTTTTATTTTTTTTAATTTAATTTTTACTTGTTTTTAATCATCGCGTCAGGATGTTTTACAAATCGTAACTTTCAATGGTAAAAAGTAAAAAATTAGAGAGTATCTGATACTGAAAGATACAAGAAATGGATGAGTTTCTAAACTTTTGATAACTGATTTTTATATATTTTTTAGCGCTGAATTCGAAAATGACCTTCATTTTTAAACAATCAAGTCAGAATATTTTACAAATCATAAGTTTCAAAGTAAAAAAATAGCAATTTTCTGATACTGTAAAATATATATCATGTTTGATTTTTTTTTAATTTTGATAATTGATTTTTATGTACTTTTTAGCACTGAATCGTAAAATAACCTTCATTTTTAACCATCACGTCCGAATTTTTCGCAAATCGTAAATTTCAAAGTAAAAATGTAAAACGACTTCAAAAAAATCCTGACGTGATGGTAAAAAACGAAGACGATTCTCGGATTCAGCGCTACAAAATACGGAACAATTAATTATAAAAGCTAAGCAATATGACACAAGTTAAATTTTGAAGGCTTGTGTTATTTGCGATTAAAGATGGCGAATTAAACTGTAAGAAATCAGTGGTGTCCAGAGAATTTGGTGTCCTGATTTACGCGTGACACTTGGCAACACTAGTGGTGAGTGAGAATCACCTCTCGAGTGCAGAGGGTTAATAGTACAGATTTTTATCACTATATGCTCTTAACTTGGCAAGACACAGCTGTTATAGCTTGATTTCAGCCGTCAGAATTTATACTTAATGTATAATTCAAAAGATATACCCGGAAATGTACCTAATGAATGAAATTAACTAGATTTCAAGTGACTGCCACTTAGAACCAAAACACGTTTATTTGAATGTATTTTCTGGTTCAAAGTAAGTGTTTTTGATTTTTTGAAAAGCCAGAGGTTGCAAAGTCTGGAAGTGGCACATATTTTCTCTGGCCAGTTTTAAAGGTGAGTGACAATGCCTCCTTTACACTTGCTATGACAGCCCACTAAAATGTAAATATATAACAATTTAACACCATGTAATAATATAGAGTAGGTGGAGGTAAAGATAAGCACTTTCTATACATTTTGATTTTTAACGCACACATTGGTCTAAACTTATTTAATGAGTGATTAAAATGTTATATTAGAACCTTACGCAAGTGCTACCGTCAACCGACATTCTGTCAAATTATAATTCTGTGAGAAATTGCAATTTTTTAAAAAGTATTGCTCTGCGCCCCATCGGTTGGGGTAAAAGTACGCAGTGGTGGGGCAAAGATACGCAGTGCGTATCTTTGCCCCATTACTGTGGGTTTTTGTGGCATTTCCAATAAAGCATTAGTACATTTCACTAGTATTTATAGTTAAAAGGAAAATTGTAAGATAAACCATAAAAAAAGAAAAAAACAGCGGTCTGTGAGATCGCAAATAGCAGATAACCTCTAACTACTGTGACAAAAATTGCATAAATACTGTGAGCGGTCCCAAAGACCCCTTGATCGTAGAATGAATAAAAGGGTTGACTGACTCATACGATACTGTTTTTACGCTAAACTTTGTGTAAAGATCTATTATAATAAAAATTATCCTCACTTTGAAGTCTTTAGCGATACTTCTAAGTTTCCAAACGAATCAAAATTAAACGAACATCAATAGTTAAATTCAAAATTACAAGTTAAGCTATGAAAACTGAATATAACACCGGTCTGTGAGACCGTTAACAGGAGTTAAGGGCTAAGACTTAAAACAAAATCGTTTTATGAAACAATAATATTGATTTTTAAAAGCAGGTAGGTAGATACCTACGTTCTATATTGAAAGAAGCTTAACTGGAAAAAGGAAAAGGTAGTTAACTAGCTTATATTAGTTAAGTAGCTATTATATTTTATACAATATAAAAAATAAAACTTTCCACAACGTAATTGTGGAAAGCTTTGCATCTTGCTAAAACGATAGGACAAAGCCCCGAATCTTAAATTTGTGCGTATCTTTGCCCCAAGACGGATGCGTACTTTTACCCCCATTCTACAGTATTTTACTTAACCGGCTACCGACAAGTTTAAACAAATGCGATCTAGGCAAACTATACGGCATTTAGAAGCTGTAGAGCTTCTGTTCTCCTCTGAATTTTTGGATTTGTAAAAATTCCAAGTATTGTCAGCTAAACAATACAGTGAAATTTTAAAAATATTAGATAAAAATGCGAAAATTTAAACTTATTCATTTTCTTGGTACGGAGTTCTAATTTTTGCACTAAGTTTCAACACACAGATACTAAACTTGAGACGAAACTACCACCTAGTGGTCATGATTGTAGAAATGTTTCTTCATATTAAATCAGCCACTGCGTATCTTTGCCCCTTGCGTATCTTTACCCCCACCTACTCTATTATTTCTAATTACTAAAAAGGTGTAAGATTAAAACGTTAAAAACTGTAAAATAGTTTTATTTGACTGTTGACATGTTTCAACTCTTTCAGAGTGCGTTACGGTAAAAAACTGAATGATGGCATGTCGGTTCATTGCATCACAGGCCGTGCAATTTCTGAATATCATTAATTGTTTGTTTTGAAAATGACTCTGGATGAGTTGAAACATGTCAACAGTCAAATAAAACTATTTCACAGTTTTTAAAGTTTTAACCTTACACCTTTTAGCTTGTTAGCAATTAGAAATAATATTCCCCCTAATGTTTGTATTTACGAAAAAAATAATCAAATTATAGGCATAAAACCAAATAAAAAGTAAATACACATTACAGTAGAGCGCCGATTATCGGAACTCCAATCAACTGAACTTCCAATTATCCGAACAGCCGATTTCTCTCAAAAAAGATTTTTCTCACCGAACTTCTATTTATCCGAACAGCCTATTTTTCTCAAATAATAATTTTTATGATGGTGGGATTTAAGATGAAAAAGAAATTTAAGAAATGAAAATGAATGCTCTGAAAACGACACAGGTCCATCACATAACAAAGCCTTTGAATGTTTAGAAACAGCTACGAAATGGCTCGAACGGCAGAAGATCTCTGATCCTATTCAACTAACGTATTTAAGAAGAATTCGAGATATGGCAGCATTAGAAAGAACGTCTTCTTTGAAGCAAGCTAAATAGAAACCTTTTTTTGCTAAAATTGTAATTTCTGGAGTTCAGAAAATGATAAAAAGAGAAAAAGAAAATTTTAAATGATAAAAAGTAAAAAACAACAACAAAAAAAGAAAAACAGTTTTTAAACACGCTAACACTAACTGCTGCTGCCAGTACTAAGCCTGGATAAAGAGAGAAGGTTTAAGTATAGTCAAGAACATCCCTTAAATTGTCTGTCCATTTATCCGAACTAGGGTTGCTCCGGACTTGTTCGGATAATCGGCGCTCTACTGTATATCGTAGATTTTTCTGCATGATGTAAAGCTAATTTCAAATAAAATGGTAACAAAGATCAGTGCAATGTGAATATCACTAGATACCTGTGTTTTCAATTATTTACACTACTTTCATTATTTAAAAAAATAAATTCATGACTCTCAAACGCCAATTTAATGGAATCTGCCTTGCATTTGTTAATTATATTTTAAAGAATTTTGGAGGATTAACATAATACCGCACCCCCCCCTCCCCCCCAAAAAAAATGCAGGAATTACATTGCACTGGAATTTCCCATTTAAGGATATGGTTTTCGTTCAGGTATCGTAAAGTCTATTGATAAAGAATGACAAAAAAATATCAAGCACAAAATATTTATCTTTTTTTATTTGATTTATATTTAAAAACTGTAATTTAATCACGGGAGCTTTTCAGCATATTTCTTCAAATTTCTGTACATAGATTTATAAAAAGATATATATATATATATTTATTTATTATAAATATTCATAGGTGTTAGAAATGTTATTTTTATTTTAAAAAATTAAAAAAATAACATAATAGCCTATGATCATATTATTTTAACTCCGAGGAAAAAAAATAATTACATTTAAAATTAATCACTCACATAAAATCTATTGCAACGTAATATACCAAACAATAATCAAAAGGAAAAAGAAATAAAATAAAATAAAATGATACCTATATGATACAGCAAAACAATTATTTCCATGCAAATAATTTAATAAATTAAAAATTCTTAGAATGTGCATTAAAAAATAAATCTTATGTTAAAATAACTTTATTTGATTACGTTTACAAGTGTTTGATCATAATTGAAAAAATAAATGAAACGTGCTTTTTTTCTGAATTACTTTTTTTTATTATTTCCCTGATTCACGGTTTATTTAACAAAATGCATTTACTTTTATCTAAAATCAAACGCATGCACTCTCATTCAAATTAAGTCATCTAAAAATTGCATTCTTTATGTTAGCTTTGTTCGAAAGAAATCATGGTATCTGTTGTAATATTGCTAACGCAACAGAAAGGGAAAAAAGAACATTTTTCCTTCTTTCTGTAAGAAGATTTCAGAGAAGGTTTAATTACAGTAGATTTAATTAAAGATGCTTCTCCTTTCATTAAAGATGTAGAAATTTGCTAGTAAAATTTTGAGGTGTTATAATTTCGGGATTTTCTTTGTCACAAATTTAACTTTCTTAATAGAAAAGGCTAAAATGATATATATATGTAAAATATATTATAGGATAAAAAATTCTTTTCGGCATGTGCCGGGAGGAAAAGGTAGCTTTCATATTTCTTGGTTTAAAAATTTTGAAAATTTTACTCGAAGCTAAATTTACTCAAATTTTAAGAAGCTAAAATGTGATAAACCCGATAAGAGAATAATCGTCTATATTGAATTTGAATGAGAGTTGCGCTAAATTAGCAAGCTATAGCCAAGTTTTACGGTTACTTATTTTTGGTCGCCAAATTTGGCAATATTTCGCCAAGTCTCGCAAATCTTGGAGAGAATTTGAAGCTAATGGATATTAATATTATAATATTTAACGGGTTATAACATTTGAAGCGCGGCAGTGCACGGTGCAAATGGCCGCCATTTTGAAACAAGATGGCGGATGAAGCTGTCCAACGAACTCGGTCGAGACATTCGTATGTACTATGTACATACTTAATGACAACTTAATCTTATCCAAGCCGGTTTATAAATACGAGAGTTACAGCATAACAAAATCAGATTGTTTGAAAATGTCAGCCTCCATAGAAATTCAAACTGCTATATCTCAGCCATTTTTTAAGATAAAGACAAAACAAAACATGCTTCGGAATCCTTGCATTAAAGTTAAACTCTTAAGAGGAAATATTTTGCAGTTTTTAATTTATTTGCACTGATTTTTAAATTAAATTATTTTTAAATATTTTTAATAGCCGCCATTTTGAAACAAGATGGCAGGGGAAGATGGCCAACGAACTTGGTCTAGACACTGGTATATACTACTATGCATACAATTAATTCCATCCAAATCGGTTTGTAAATGCGAGAGTTATCGCATGACAAAAATCAGAGATATATATATAACCATTAATTAAACATTACCAACCATCATCTATAATTGTGATATATATATATATATATATATATATAATAAAGATGAAATCACAAATATCGGAACAAATGATAAAATTCTAAAGATGAACAAGATATGAACATAGGAAACCAGTATGTAAAATAAGAAACTATGAATAACCCACAGAATCATCAGAGATGCTTGTTGGTTAATTCGTAGTGAAGATGCGTTATTTCATCCAATTTTGTCGGCATTAAGCCTAAAATGACAAAATTTAGCACCTAATAGCGCATCATAAAATAAAGTAAAATAAAATACCAAGAGTTCTGAAGAAAGATACACCTCACACAGGATATTAAAAATTATAAGAGCACAATACCTCAATTAAATACAAGGATCCAAAATATCATAAAGTTGACTCACAATCTTAAAACATGTGAGGATGCGAACAGATTTAGGACTATGAGAACATATGGGCAAAAGTTGCTGAAAACCAGATCATTGCTGCCAGCTGGTGTGAAAAAGGAAAACTATATTGTAATTAGGTTCAAAAAGATGTTTAGTGCTGCAATCTATACCCATAAAACAGAAATGAAATTAATTAAAAAATTAAGAAAGGAATTAAGATTAACATTTATTTAAAGTAGAATGAAAAAATAGGCATAAACTTAATAAGTACTGAGTAAATATAAAATAAAATGAATAAGTATATAAAAATAACTGAATAGAAGGGCATTGATTAAATTAACTAGTGGGGCATTCCACGTCAAATCAGGCAGTAAAATATCAATATGTAACCCACCATCACAGATTTTAATGAAACTGCGTGTGTTTGTTCTTACTATTAAGATATGATCACCAGTAATTTTTTTTGCTCCTTGGTGAAATAGTTTCTGAGAAAAAAATTGTCAAAATTTTGAAAAACTGCCGTCAGTTGGCATTCTTGATAGCTCGGTTTTCAAATGTAGCATGTCATATATATAATCATATTTCAATATATACTCTACAAATCATCTTCAAATAATTTATGCACAATATTTAGGGTACGCAGCTTATGAAAAAAATATATTGTTACGCTTATAACATTTTAAGTGTGTCTAAAAAAATATTTAAACTTTGAAGTCGTGAATTTTTTATGAAAAATAATGCATTAACAAAAAAAGCATTATCAACAAAAGGCGGTATTTTTATTAAATTTATTTTTTATGGGAGATATACTTAAAGGTGTCCTTTACCTGATTCTGAAATAAAAATAGTGGGATTTTGGGTGTTTTTGGTAGTATTTCCTATTTAAAAATATTTTGAGGTGCATTTCATATCAAATCAAGCAGAGTCATTCCATGTCAGTTCCCCTAAGCCATTTAATCACTGTCACAAATTTCAATGAAATTGGGTTTGTTTATAGCTTATTTTAAGACGTAATCACCTTTAATTTTCTTGATCCTAAGTAAAATATTTTTTAAGATAAAAAATATCAAAATTTTGAAAAATTGTTTTAAATTTTTTTAATGACAGTTCGATTTCAAAGACTACATTAAAAAAAAAAAAAAAAAAAAAAAAAAGTCATTTCAATATAAAATCACTAAATAGGTTTCAAATAATGTATATGTGACAAATAATGTAGGCTGATTATTATTTCTTGTTTTTTATCATGTTTAAACACTAAGAGTGTCTTTTATCTTATAAATTTTTAAAATCAAGAATTTTGTCAAAAATAATGTGTTAATCAAAAATTTATTATTAACCGAAGGCAGGGTGTTATTGCTTTTTTTAATTGTACGTAAAAATATCTTTTAAATGGTTATAAAATAAAAATAGTGAACATACGAGAAAAAATTATCAAAATTTTGGAAAAATGCCACGAGTTGCCATTAATGATTGCTCAATTTTCAAAGGCCTCATTTTATATATAAAATCATATTTCAATAACTAATAAAGAAATCTTCTTCGAATAATTTAAGCAAGGTAAATAAAGTATGTAGATTATGAAAAAAATATTGCTGTAATGTTAAAAAATATTTAAATGTGTCTAAAAAATTGTATAATCTTTGAAATCAAAAATATTTTACAAAAAATAATGAAATTATTAAAAAATCTTTATCAATCAGAGGCGGAGTTTCTATGACTAATTTTTTAATTTTAAATTGTACATAATACTACATTATAACTGGATCTGAAATAAAAATAGTGGGATTTTGGTTGGTTTTAGTAGTATTTAAATCATATTTAAAATTATCAATATTTTCAAATGTAAAACCTATCCAATGTATCATCCCTGGAAATATTTTTATTTATACATTTATTTTATTTTTCAAATTATCTTTTATGTTCGTTTCTTAAGGAAAAAAATAAACAATATTGTTTTTTAGTGAAACTTCTAGGGCGAAGAGCAATTATTCCTTTCCAAAAAAGAGAAAAATCATTAGCTCCTCACCGCCCAATAGAAATTTTCAAAATGACAGTCCTAATCTTTAAACTCATATTTGGCTGTTAATATTGAAAATTTAGCATTGAGCTGCTAATATTAAAAAAAAAAACAAATTTCACTCTGCTGAAGAAAATTTTGACGTATTGTGCTTTAAATATATGCAAAAAATGCATAATCCATTATATTTATATCTTTCAAATAACTATATCTAAAAAAATATTTAAAACTTAATGAGTTGCACTTTTGTAACTTTATTCAGTTTCTAATTATATGTACCGTAATTTCGGGTGTATAGCCCGCTGATCAAACAATTCAGTTTGGACCCAGAAACTTTATTCAGTATTTGAAGACCAATATTTACTGTGATCTAAAAAGTTACATTTTATTTTTAAAAATTTCTGGGTCGAAACACGATTGTATGATCCGCGGGCTATACACCGGAAATTACGGTAATTTGATTTATTTCATCTCAATATTGCTGAAAGATGGATTTTCAACATATATATGTGTGTATATATATCCCTGTTCTCAAACAAATTATTTAAAAATTATTCATTTATGTTTAATAAAGCATATATATATTGTTTATACACTTACAGAAAATACATATAGCAAATTTTATGATATTATATCAATAATGTCTAAAAGTAAAGAACGTATCTAATAGTATGTAACGAAAAATTTAACATCTGGTGTAATGACAACAATATTTTATAATTGTTTCACTTAATTTGGATGAATGAAAAAAGCTTACATGTTTATATTTTATTGAAGTACAGGTGAAAATGTCACAAAGACATACCTCAACAACCACTGAGTATGTCACATTCACACTACAGATGATTTTTTTTTCTTTTGATCTTTCGGGTTTGATTTCAGATGGTAATGAATTAATTAGTTTTGTTAGAAGTGTCATTGCAGTCAGCATATTAGGCTCACTATTTTTTTTTTATATAATTTGTTTTGATTGACTCGATGAACAACAATATTTAAAGGGACCATTTCATGACTTTTCAATTAAAAGCTGATTTATAAATTCATCATGTTGTTTAGTTATTATTATCGTCTTAAGATAATAAGTTGATATTAAAATTTTTAAATGCAGTTTATTTATTATTTGAACAGTTGAAAGTATTTTTCAATAAGAGTGCGGGCTGTTGATTTTAATTCGGCTGTTGAGCAATGTAGTGTTGGTAAAGGAACTGGTACTACTTAATTTAATTTTTATTGCTGTAAATAATATTTGTTATTTTATTATTGTATTTATTATATTTAAGCAAGAGTAAAAATACACGATATCGTAGTCATTTTAGTACATCTTAGCATGAAAAGCTTCAATATTTATTAAACATTCACATTTTATGAAAATTTTGTTAAAATTGCTCATATTTTCACTATTTTTATTTTATAACTATTGAAAAGATATTTTTACGTACAATTAAAAAAATTAATAACAGCCTGCCTTCGGTTAATAATAAATTTTTTATTAACACATTATTTTTCACAAAATTCTTGATTTTAGGAATTCACAAGATTAAACACACTCTTAGCATTTAAACATGACAAACAACATTAAATAACAATCTGCCTACATTATTTGTCACATATACATTATTTGAAACTTATTTAGTGATTTTATATTGAAATGACTTTTTTTTATGCAGTCTTTGAATATAGATCTGCCATTAAAAACATTTTTAAAAAAATTTCAAAATTTAGATATTTTTTTATCTTAAAAAATATTTTACTTGTAATCACCTTTAATTTCCTTGATCCTGTCTTAAAATGAGCTATAAACATACCCAGTTTCATTGAAATTTGTGACAGTGAATTAAATATCTTAGGCGAACTGACATGGAATGACTCTGCTTGATTTGATTTGAAATACGCCTCAAAATATTTTTAAATATGAAATACTACTAAAAACACCCAAAATCCCACTACTTTTATTTCAGAATCAGGTAAAGGACACCTTTAAGTATATCCCCCACAAAAAATAAATTTAATAAAAATACCGCCTTTTGTTAATAATGCTATTTAATGTAATGCATTATTTTTCATAAAAAAATCACGACTTCAAAGATTAAACATTTTTTTATACACACTTAAAATGTTATATAAGCGTAACAGTATTTTTTTCATAAAATACGTACCCTATATATTATGCATAAATTATTTGAAGATGATTTGTGGAATAGATATTGAAATATGATCATATTTATGTCATGCTACATTTGAAAATCGAGCAGTCAAGAATGCCAACTGATGGCAGTTTTCAAAATTTTGACAATTTTTTTCTCAGAAACCATTTGACCAAGGAGTAAAAAAAAATACTGGGAATCATATCTTAATAAAAGGAACAAACACACGCAGTTTCATCAAAATATGTGATGGTGGGTTACATGCCTGCCTGAACTGACATGGAATGACCCTAGTTTAAAAACGAATAATATAATATAAAAAATGAGTATATAAATAACTTTTAAAGAACAATGAGGATTATTTTGAGATGGTAAAATATGGCCTTGTATTATGTACCAATATGTGAAAATTAATGAAAAATATTATGTTAAATATATGATACCCCTATGTTTTTTTGTTTTTTTTTAAATATATCCATATAATATATAAGCACACATACATACACATATACATACCCATATAAACATATAAGGTTTTAAAACTTTTTTTAGCATTCCGGACCACAACCCTCTATAATGGTGTTTAAAACATACACACACTTTTTTTAAATTAAATTTTTGTATATGTTTTATAATTTATTCAGCAATCCACATCCCACCCTCGATAATAGTGTTTTCGATTTAAAAAAAAAAAAATTAAACATATTATATGCCTATACTGGTAAAAAGTAGAATAAATGAATATTAAGAAAATATAAAAATGTTAGGAAGTAAGAATTGGGAGGAACATAAACGTTTGATACGAAGACTATGATTAAGTAGAATATTTCTATATACTGAAATATGTAAGCAGGAATTGAAGTTAGTAAAATTATTTACATTAAATGAAAAGTCATTATGTTTATCATAAATATTGAATATTAGGATGTTATTAGGGAAAATATTAATTTTAACATCCATAAAATTGATACTAGAATTATTTGAATAAGAAGTGCTAAGTTCTATGTTAGAAGAGATGTAGAATTATTATCATTAACAGAAAGAATAATCATATCATCTGTGTATCTGTAGAGCAATATATTATTGCTAATAAATTTTCTTTCATAAAAGTAAAGATATAAATCGGATAACATGCTTGATGAAGCAGCTCCTTGAGTCTGCCCTGCATTTGAATAAAAAAAGCATTGTCTTGGAAGATAAAATTGTGAAATAGTAGAAAATTAGTCAAAGATTTGAAGTAGTCAGCATCAATATTATCATGTAAATTTAATAAAGGGAAATATCCTATAAATAATGCATTGATAGTAGAATGTAAGTCTTTTAGAATGATATTCTTAAAAAGGTCTTTGAAATCTAAAGTAATAATACTGTTGACGTTTGTTAATGACTTTATTTTATCCACCAATTCAAAACTGTTTTTAATGCAATGTCTGTTGTCTTGTGTAACTGATAACTCATAAATTTGTGTAAGAATATTTAAAAATAATGTATTAACACGAGTATAATACGTATTACAACCTACAGTGACAGTGCGGAATTTAAGAGGATTTTTGTGAAACTTTGGAATCATGACTACATAAGGAATTACATAAGGAAAACTTAGGTTGTTATTTTTTATGCCTAGTAATTTCTGATAGATTATGATTTTCCTTTAATGTAACATGATGAAGTTTGCAAATATTACTGGAAGTAACTGCTTTAGTTAGAAGGTGATGGTAGTAATATTTGCAGATGATAGCATAGTTGTTAGCAGCTTTATCTACATATGTAATGTTGAAATTGTTTTGAAGTTCTTGGATATGTGGTTTAAGGGTTGACAAAGAGACTGAAGTTTTGGCAGTAGGTAGTTTTAGGAATTGTTGTTTCAAAAGAAAGGTGACATAATGCTTCTAATCTGCAAAATATTCAGTAGCTTTATTATAGTTGATAGCTATTTTGTAAATGAAGAAATCTAAATCGTATGTGAATTGTTTAATGATGGACTGTGTGTTACATTGTGAAGGAATACGATATTTAGTGCCACGACGCATGAAAATCTTAAGTTAACATTATTGACTATGTCTAAATTACCAGTTATAATATGTCCATGATGGGCATTAATATATGTATTTAGATAGGGATCATTGCATTTACATGTAAAAGTATCAGTGTGTTTGAAATTTTTAAAAAACTTATCATAATAGCAATAAGCATAATAATCACCAAAATAAAAAAACACGTTCATGTGAAATGCGCCAAAATGCTGAAGTGAAACACATAAATTTAATATAAACTAGCAAAATGATTTATCTAGCCTGAACTAGAGTACTCCCTCACAGAACAAGAAAAAATATTATGACTATTTTTAAAAAGTTAAAATTTCAACAAGAAAATACAGAAAAAACTAGGACAAAACAGGCTGCGGCCTCCTCAGCAGTGGGTTATATTTCAAAAGCAGCCGAGCATTCAAAAATGTATATAAAATATGTATAAGTGGTAGATGGTTTCGGCCAGAACAGTGAGTAGCAAAATCAAATGTTAAACACTCGATTACTACATATCACATGTTCCCCCACCGGACCCTACGCGACATTATTAAATGAGTGTCTCACCTGGAACATAGTAAAAGATGCTAAATTATACTCGTTCAAAAAAAAAAAAAAAAAAAACCCTCACTCCACCAATTCAGCCACGTTGCCACAACCAAAAATATAAAACATAAAACAAACTAAACAACGAGAATCCATCTTCCAATCTCCAATCCAAATTCGTTCCAGGTCTGTTGCCAATCGACACAGCACATCATCGTAAAACCGTCCTTAAACAGGCTTTAGGCAATACGAGTCATTCACTGACGTCGAAAAGCAAACGATCAATAATGAAGGAAATCGGCAAAATCTGAATATATTTTTTTATATAAAATTGAGTCTTAGCAAACATCTAATGTTGTTAATTAATTAGATTTAATGTTAATCTTTGTTAAGATGTAGTAAATTAAGAGTTAATTTGAAATTTTTCTTTGAAATACAAATATAAATAAAATGTATATTGTGTTTGGATGTAATTATATTTCAAATATTATATATAATTCAAAGTTATTATATATATATAGGGGTTGTTTAATAGCCTCTGCTTATTAACAAGCATAAGACGCTTTAATTGCCTTCGAGGAGGACTTAAAGGAATCGACTGGGAGCGGAGACTTAATGTCCAATCCGCACCTTCCCCCGGTGCAGCCTGTTAGTACCCTTGCCTAGTGCATGGGGAACGAACGCGGATGGGCTTCCACCAACCCGGTTGGCCAGCGTGGAGGGTTTTGGCCACCTACTCCCCTTATTTTACCGTGAATTCACAAAACAAATCACGGCCCTTAATTCCCGGCGGTCTGCTTGTTCCTGGTTACGGCAGCGATCAGAAAGACATGAAGACAGAGGGTGCTAAGAATCACCGGGCCCGGCTTGGCTGCCATAAGTTGGTGACCTTGGCTACGTATAATGGACGATCCCTATCTTCGGTAAATCGTTTACAGGAACTTGAAGAAGATTTAGAAAGAATCAACTAGGACATCCTAGAATTATGTGAAGTAAGAAGAAAAAGAGAAGAGAAGATAAATCTTGCCAGCGGACATGTATTATACTACAGAGGCACAGAAGATGGAAGAACAAGCGGTATAGGATTTCTGATTCATAAAAGGTAGAAGAATCACATCGTAGAATATGATAGTGCATCAGATAGAGTTTCAAGGTTAGTAATACGGGTCTCCAGAAGATACAAGCTGTAGATTACCCAAGTTTACGCACCAACAGTAAGCTATAATGATGAAGAAGTTGAGGATTTTTTTGAAGAAATAGCTTCAATGCATCAAAAGGGAAAATGCTACTTAAAATTAATAATGGAAGACTAAAATGCTAGAATTGAGGGAAAAAGAGAAAGGTGAGTTATCAGTAGGAAATCATGGATATGGGTTGCGTAATGAAAGAGGAAACAGATTGATTGAGTTTGCAGAATGTGAACAGTCGTATATAAGGAATTCATTTTTCAAGAAAAAAGCCACAAAGAAAATGGACATGGCGTTGTGCAAATGGCTCAACAAGTGAAATCGAATACATCTTAACAAACAAAAAGCATCTTATTCAGGATTGCAGCGTTCTCAATAACTTCAATACAGGAAGCGATCACAGGTTGGTTAGATGCAAACTGCTGTTAAATACTAAAGTAGAAAGAATGAAGCTTTTGCAATACTCAAAGAAATCAATCGATATAATAAATATCCAGAAACTTAAAGAAGAATTCCATTTGGAACTTAAAAACCGTTTCCGAGTACTTCAATCAACTTTAGAAGAAGAGCAAGATGTTACAGTAGTGAACAAGAAACTAACCAACACTCTGCAAGATATTGCAAAGAAGATAGCCGGCGATGCACAAGTAAAGCAGACAAAGAAAATTACAGAAGAAACAAGAAGATTGATGAAGGAACTCAGAGAATTTAAAATGAAGAAAATCGATCCTAAATCAAGAGTTGAATATGCTGTATTATGTAAAACGGTAAGAAAATGTGTTACAGAAGATATCAGAAAATTTAACTGTGATCTTGTCAAGAAAGTTCTAGAAGATAACAAAAGTTTAAAACCAGCTAGGCACAAACTATGTATTGGAAGAAAAGGTATTTTTACACAAAAGAGGGCAGATGGAATAATCACCAAAATCAATAAGGAAATAGTACACATTGTCGAAAAATTCTATAACGATCTATATAAATGTGAAGATCAAAAGGGAAATCAACCACCGTGATCCACGAGAAAAGTTAACAGAAACTTAAGCGATAATCCCAATGATGACAGACGAAGTTTTACAAGCCATTAGATTTATGAAAAAGGTAAATGCCCTGGCAAAGATGGAATTACAATCGACCTTATCAAAGAAGCAGGAGAAGAGTTTTTAAAAATGCTATCCTTATTGTTTTCTAAATGTCTCAAGATGTACCAGAAAATTGGAATAATGCCGTGATGGTGCAACTTTACAAGAAAGGAGAGAAAGAAAACATTAAAAACTACCGTCCGAACAGCTTACTATCAGTGATTTATAAAATGTTCACCAAAGTTTTAATGACAAGACTTGAATCAGCTCTGGACTCAGCTCAACCTAGAGAACAAGCAGGATTCCGAAGTGGATTCAGCACAATGGATCATATCCAAACGGTAAGGGAACTCATAGAAAAACATAAGGAATTTAATTTACCTTTCTGCCTCGCCTTTATTGATTATGAAAACGCATTCAATTCGGTCTACACATCAGCAGTACTAGAATCTCTGGAGGACATTGGTATAGACAAACTTTACATCAATATCATAACGAAGATTTAAAAGAAAGCAAGAGCAACCATCCGCTTAGACAAAGGAAAAGCAAAGATCGAGCTTGGAAGAGGGGTAAGACAAGGAGACACCATTTCGCCAAAGCTTTTTACTGCTGTCTTAGAAAATATTTTAAAGAAGCTGGATTGGGATAACAAAGGCATAGCTGCCAACTTTTACGCTTTTTTAATACCACTAAAATGTAAAAGAACGTTTTTTCTTATTCAATCGGCGAAATCTGCAATTAAAAAAGTAAAAAATTTCTTTTAAATTTTAGTGGTAAGAACAAAGCGTAAAAGTTGGCAGCTATGCAAAGGGATTAGAATAAATGGGAAATATTTAAGTCATCTTCGATTCACTGACGACATTTTGATTTTGAGTAACACTCCTGAAGAATTGTAAAATATGCTAAAAGATTTGGCAGAAGCTAGCATTAATGTGGGATTAAAAATAAACTTAGAAAATACGAAGGTGATGTTCAATTCATTTGCGTCAAAAAAGAAAAATCGTCTACAAGAACACTGAAATTAAAGAAGTGCAAAGTTATGTGTACCTTGGGCAGGAAATATCATCGGATAATAGTATCATGCATGAAATCAATAGAAGAATAAGAACTGGATGGAGTGCTTTTGGGAAGAACAATATTATTCTGAAGAGTAACATATCTGTTTGTTTGAAAAGAAATATATTTAAAAAATGTGTTTTGCCTGTGCTAACTTATGGAGCAGAAACATGGACGCTAACAAAATGGATGGTACAGAGATTACAAACAACACAGAGAAGTATGGAAAGATCTATGCTAGGTATAATTAGAAGAGACAGAAAAAGAATAACCTAGATAAGAAGTCAGACGAAAGTTTTTGACATCATTGAAAGAATTAAACGGCTAAAATGGAAATGAGCTGGGCACATTGCAAGAAGACAAGACAATAGATGGAGCACAAACACCCTACAGTGGTATCCCAGAGATGTAAAACGGCCAAGAAGACGATCTCAAATAAGATGGAGTGATAAAATCAGAAAAGTAGCCGGTGTAATTTGGATGACTAAGGCCCTAGACAGGAAACACTGGAAAAATCTGGGGGAGACCTATATCCAGCAGTGGACTGAAAACGGTTGTTGATAATGATGATATGTATATATATATATATATATATATATATGTATATATATATATATATCATAGGCAGTTTCTTTTGTGGTAATAAGAAAGAAAAGATAATTATTTGTAAATTAAAAAAAGATAGGGACTTTTAACGTTATGTCTATGGCAGTTTGTAACCTAAAATTATTCCTCAAGGACATGATTTATGTTTTTATTTTTTTACGAAAACCACAAAATTGAAAAACTATTGAATTAGATTATCATCGGTCGGACAGTTTTAGCTTTTGAGAGTTGCACAGAAACGACAGGAGTCGCCAGTAAATAATTCATTTCTATGCCTTAGTCTAGATAAGAAAATTTTAAAAAATTGTAAAACAATGTAAATTTCCTAGTTGTAAAAGTGATTCACGTTACTACAACAAAGAGCATATTCTTGGAGTACGTTTTATACCTATATAAAGTTTATGTAAAAGTTAGAACCTCCTCCTTCTTCTGAAAGTCTTTCGTAAATTTGTAACCGAGATAGGTTTATGAAGTTATCCATCAGTAAATATCTTTCAATGCACCGATTTAATATAAAATGTCTTAAAATCTAAAAAAAAAAAAAAAAAAAATGTAACATATAAGAGTCAATATCACTAAATGCGGAAATTGCAGTCCGCACAATAAAATTTCTATTTAATGTTACATAATGCAATTTTCTGTTTTATATGCTAATAAAAAATATTCTTAGAAGTATTTTCAAGAGATATTATATTCCTAATAACACAAAAAAGCAATTAAAAGACATAAAATTTCATATTGTCATTTTCCTGGCATGTCACACGGTGATGTGCGCAAAGTAAAAGGCTTTCTGCTATCATGTACAAATATCTTTTTCTAGTTTTTTTTTTTTTTTTTTTTTTATTAATAATTATACCTTATAAAAAACATATATGTGGTAGGTAACAAGTTCTTTATTTTCAAATAATTTTCAATAATTAAAATATGACTGTCTGAAAATGAATGTCATTGTCCTGGGCTGCACATTTTAGTTCTTTATGAAGTATAAAGATGGCGCTGCAGAGTAATTCTTCTTGCTCTTGACATAGTTCAAGTCAGAAGTAGTAAAATCCTTGCTATCAACAAGATCTTTTAGATATTTCTTTGAAAATAATGTGTTTAAAAGCTTTGTAAAAATTGTATAGACTTTTATCATGTCATTTTCCTGGCTTCTATAAATTACAAATAAAACTGAACATTACACTGAATTTGTGGTACTATAGGGAAACATGTTCCTTTAAACAAAATTAAAATGTTAGATTACAAAAAAAAAAAAAAAAAAAAAAAAAAAAAAAAACGGAAAAATGTTTTAGAATGAAATTGTCATTGTCCTGGCATACAAAAGCCAAGAAAATGGCACATAATTATAATTACATAAAAATGAACTTAAGCTCTTAAAACTTTAACAATTTATATATATTGTCCTTTATTATATAAGTCCTTTATTCCACTGTTCAACAAACCACTGTTCCACTGTTCCACTGTTCAAATCAGAAGCTTTGAAACGATTTAAATTTTAAATTTTTTTGTTTTCAAAATCTCACATTTTATGATATTCACCCATAAATGCATTTTCTGTAAGGCAGAAGACACACCCTTAATCAATGTTTTTGACTAGAAAGCAGGGTTCCTGCTCCTGGTTGGCACAGTTTGACGGGCGACAACTGGTTGACGAGTAGAAGGATGATTATAAGGATATTTGTTTTGTTGGCAAATTAATAATAAAATGTTAAGAAGTACATTATAACTATTTTGAATGTATTTCCGCACATAAAAATACAAAATTTACAGAATTCGGAATTTTTACGGGAGTTTAGTCTCTTTCACTATCCCGAGTACGTTCTAGTAGACTTATTTTCCCGCAAAAACAAAATGCAAATTTTACAGAACTCGTAATTTTGACGAATCTTTTCCTTTATCCTGTGTACGTCTAGACATCTAGGGTTAAATAAATGATTTGGTAGAATTTCAAGTATTTCACAAAACTCCCATAAATGCCAATTTAGTTTAATTAAATAGTAAGTTACTTTAGGGATGTACTCAAACCAAAATAGCTACCTTCTGACAAATTTCATGAAATTAGCATCGATTGTTACTAAGAAACTATGTCATCGGATAATGTTTTTAATGTTTTGGTAAAGAACAAGAGATGTTTTTGAACCGAATTTCCGCACGTGACAGCACGGTAAAGGAGAAAAACCTGTTGTTACGTGATATAAATCGCTTATAACTCAAAAAAATTCATTTATAAAAAATCGAAAACACCATTCGATTGCAAATCACTTCATTAGTTCGGCTTACAAGAACCATGCTATTGCTTTAAAAAAAAAGCCCGTAAATGTGTCACAAAGTTTCGCATTATTTAGTGGGGATTTTTTTTTTCCTAGAACCGCCTTAACGGTTGCACAAATTTTTCTAATGTATCCTAAAATTGCGTTACTTTTACCTAAATGTGAAAATGCTTGTACATTTCTGATCAATCCGTTGCCTAAAAAAATGTAGTAATTCCGCTAATAACTAAAATTTGTGGCATTTCGTCTAAAACGTTCACACTATTTCAAACCACGATTTAAATTTTTTATATACGTAATAAATTGTTGAAATTTAGGTTCAAATAAGACTCAGATTTGGGTTATTTGGATCCAAGGTTTTTCTTTCTTTTTTTTATATAAAATAATTTATTTAAACAGGCGAAGGGCTCAAATAGAACCTAGGCTAGAAATAAATAAAGGCATTTTAATTGTAAGAATGCTTATTTAGAAAAACAAACTTGAGTTGGAATTAAAGAATATATATATGCATCGAAAATAATCATCAATTGTGTGATTCTAAATGTGATATTTTATCAGCCCTTTTTGTCTCTATAAATAGATCTAATAAGATAGAATAATACATCAAATGTTTGCTTTATTTAATTTTTATATTCTTTTTATATTTAATTTTTATCTTATATTGCTTTATATATGTATACATACATATGTATTTAGATCAGAGCTGTAAAAACTCCCTTTTTTAGTATCGGTTGAGATTTTTTATTTCTTATGTCAAAGAACTTACAATGCAAGTATACATTATACTTACTTATATGAAAAAAAAGGGCGATGTGAACTTATACCATTTAGACTTTTATCCAAATTTGCAGCCATAAAATCTGTATACTTTCTGCTTGGATTCCCGAAGCTCTTTCTGAAAGGTGTTTTCCGGACCTTTTATAAGTTTCAGGAATTTTCTTTAGTTTCAGATATTCTAATAAATTCGTGCGAATAGTGTCTAAAACATTTAATACAGTAAAATAATTTAAAAAGAAATGTTTAAGACTTGCTTTTGCAAAAAAATTTGAATTTTTATTTTCAAATGTGGCTAAGGATTATTTGGACTCATCACAGAAATGAGTCCAAATAACCCAAATTTTCGGTTCTTTCCTTAAGGGTTTTATATAAAATTTAAGTTTCTCTGTACTTTGTGCGTAACTGCAAAAATGTGGAAGTAGAAGTTTTCTGGTCCCAAAATATCGTGTTTTGATCACAAAGCAACATACCCTCAAATAGAAAAAGGCGAGAAGAGCTGGAACGTAGTTAAACACTTCAGATACGTAGCGCCTAGTAGGGCAGAAAGGGAGATTTAAAATCACGCGACACGCCGCAGCATCCGGAGCAGTCCCCTTAAACGAAAATTTTGCAGAGATAATGGAAATGGGTATAAGAAAATGAAGATAAGGGAATGTAGATAAGAATTTTAGACAGTTTTAGAAAAACAGCGGGACAAAATTCGAATTTAGACTTGAAGAAAGTTTTTTTTTTTTTTTTTTTTTTTTTTTTACTTTGTAGGAATAGAAATAATTAAAATTTTAAGGATCAAAATAAAAAATTTTTAATAAATTTTGCCCTTTATCGACCCGCTATGAAAACATTCATAATGCAACAATTCGTATAAAAAGGATAAAAATACACTAAACTTTAGTTCCTATTAAATATTGGAATATTAGTGGATCAGGTCAATACTCTCAACAAAGTAGACCCAGAACTGTTTTAAAACATTTTTTTTCGCATGTGTGTTGGCTGTAAGTAACAACGCTGGGCCCAAGTGACATGAGTTTAAGACATTTTCAAAATTTCTTGAAAAATGCTTTGAAGGGTTAAATTTTAATTTCTTCCTAATTTGAAAACACATTATAAAAAATTTATGTAACCATAAAATTCGTGACAGCCTTGCTGCCTCCATTTCGTTGAGTAATTTAACCGATATAACTTGTGTTACGTTACACTAATGAGTAATATTACACCAGTTATATCAGTTTAAATTACACCATTATATACTAAGTTGAATTACTCCAGAAAATTCTAGGCAGCATGTTGCCACTAATTTTATGGAATGACGTTACATAGTTTTTACAGTGCATAACAAACATATTTTCTACATGAATAATTTATTAAGTAAAAAATTTTCAGAAATGCGAACCGAATAAATAAACAAAATGTTAATTGAACTTTATTTACTTGGATTTTCAAGATGGATAAGATGGTTCTGTAAGTTATACACAAATAAAAGCAGCAGAGTGTAGAAAAAATTTACATTTTTTAAACATCACCGTATTTCAACGTTACGTGATTTTATATTGATGAGAGAAAGATCTATCTGTACAATCTTTAAACATGCGAACGTACATTTATATTTAAGTTAAAATCTAAAAAGTATTATATCTTACTTACTTTCTTTTTTTTTAATTGCAAATTTTACCGTTTTAATAACATAAAATAATCTAAAAAAACATTAAACTTATAAAATTTTATCATATTTTAATATCAATAAAAAATTTGAAAGTCAAAGTTAACACATTGTTTGGATTTAACTAACAAAGAAGTTGCCTGCAGCTTTATAATGTAACAAATTTAAATTAAAAAGGGAAAACATATACCTATATGATGCGGAAGAACAGTTGTTTTCTATCTGAATAATTTATTAAGTAAAAAATTATCAGAATTTGAACCGAGTGAATAGACAAAATGTTAAAGAACTTCATTTGCTTTGATTTCCAAGCGTTTGATTAATGAAATTGAAAGAATAAATGGAGCATGTCTTTTTAACTAAAGTATTTCCTCTTTAATTTTCACGATTTGCGATTTATTTATTTTTTTTTAATGTACTTAATTATATATAAAAACTAACTTCATAGCAACTTTGCATTTGCATCGTATGGCATCTTTCGATTTCTTTCATTTTTCTTTTATTTATTGTGTCATCCGGAAAGTTCTACGGTTTTTCGAAACGAAGCTCGGTTTCATCTGATTATTTTGCTACTACTAATAAGGTGTGATTTTGAATGACCTAGAGATGTACATTCAGTCTTTTCTGCTTGCGCTGCACATATCTTGCTTATATTGTAGCATAATGTTTGCTTCAGTGCAGTGCTAAGAAAAGCGAACTAAAAAGTTCGTTTTCGTCATTTTATGTTCTTTATTTCAAAAAAGGTAAAAATACTACTCAGATTCGTCGTAAAATTTGTGCTGTTTACGGACAAAGTGTTGTTTCAGATAACACAGTTCGAAGGTGGTTTGGGAAGTTTGAATGCGGAAATATCAGCCTCAAAGATGACGCCCGCTCTGGACGACCATCATCTGTAAATGAAGACCCCTTAAAAGAAGCTATAGCTGAAATTCAACGTTACACAGTTCAAGAGTTATCACACATATTAAATACTCCAAAAAGTACAATGCATGATCTTTTGAAGGAGATTAGATATGGAAGCCACTATAGTGTGTGGGTATTCCATGCTTTAAAACCGCAGAATATGCTTGCTTGAAGTTAGGCATGTGATTCTTTGCTGAAACGAAATGAAAAAGTTTATTTTTTAAAACGGTTCATTACAGGACATGAGAAATGGATATTATACAATAATGTTATAAGAAAAATATCATGTGGTAAGTCAAATGAGCCTCCTTTAGTGTCATCGAGAGGATAGCTGCATCCCGAAAAATAAATGCTTTGTGTATGGTAGGATTACAAAGGAGCTATTTATTAAGATTTACTGCCACCAAATCAGATAATAAATTCGTAAAAATACTGCTCCTAAATGCAGTTTTGAAAAACAAAATCGAGGAAAAGCGAACAAAATTGACCTGTCATCGGGGTGTTGCGTTCTAACATGACAATGCTCGACCCCACATTGCAATGAATGACAGGCAACGCCTTACTGAGTATGGCTGGGATGTTTTGTGTCACCCTTCATCTTCACCTGGTCTAGGCCTTTCAGATTTTTACCTTTTCAGGTCACTTCAATATTCTCTGAACGGCCAGGAGTTCACTTCTTTGGGGACTGTCAAACAGCACCTTGATAACTTCTTTACGAATAAACTAATGACTTTTTTTTTTTTTATGGAATTTATCAGCTGCCAAAACGATGGCAAAAAGTCATAGAACAAAATGTTAGTTATGTGATTCAATAAAATTTTTTTGTGTTTCTGTACTTATATATTGAAATTTATCATAAAAATCCGCAGAATTTTCCGGAAGATCCAATATTTTTTATGAGAGGGGGCGAGGGGGGGGGGGGTAAGAGGGGGATCAAATTTTAATTACGAAAAATGTTTGTAGTATTAGTTTTGCTAAATTTCTTAATATAAGTAAAAAAATATATTTACAATGTAGTTTGACTGATAATTACGAAAATTGCATTTTGAAAATTATGTGATTTTAATGCAATTATGGTGTATTTTACCACCGCTACAAAAAAATGGGAAGTTTTAAATGAATATAGGTAAACAAAAAAATGATTGGTCAAGAGAATTTTGGGTAGAAAGCTTTCCATTATTTCATTAACCTGACTTTGCGCCATTGTACATATGTCACTTCGCTCTGCAATTTCAGTGCGCGGTTTCAACTACGTTATTTTCAAAGGTGAGAACACTTGTCAAAACATATATTCCTTTGAAAGATTTCGAAAGTGGTGGTATAAAAATGACGTCATTTTTATGCATACAAAAATATACTTCAATTTTAACAGTTAAATACATGATTCATATTTAATATGTCATTTTCATCCAGTAAAGCATTCCACTTTGAAGATCATGACGAATTATCTTGAAAAAGTCTGTAGGTGATATGCAAATGACATCTGACAGCGGTATTGTCGCACAACCCAGCGTAAAGAGGTACCTACATTCAAGAAATTCGGCTAAACAGTCGGGCAACTATTGTTTTTATGTCTATTGTTAGTATCACCAGTATCGGTTTAGATTCTTAGGAAAGATGGTTTGAAGCCGCTTTGGTTCGATCGTATTGATCATTCGATTTGATTCATTCTGGTCTATGAATATCATAATCTAAACATTAGATATTTATGCTTACTAATAACCGTATCAAAATTAAAATGAATAAGATGTAAGCTAAAAAACGTGACAATATAAATTTACATTAGTTTAAATGTTCCTCCGTAATCGGATACACCACAAATTGCCATATTTTAGATAGTTTGGGTTTAGTTCGGCTCAAAGTTAAAACTAGGTTTTTTTTTTATAAGCCAAACATATAACGGCATCTTTGTTGATTATGTATTTGTTTATCAAAGATGCAAACCTTGGCTTTGGACCTGATTATCGAATATTATCCCTTTATACTTACCAATGCGGTTTTTAAATTAAAACGTATAAATAATAAGCTAAAAATGTATAATTATTATCACAGAAATCTTAATTAGACCTTTCAATCGCTGCGACAGGTCGTGAGGTAACTAAAACTTGATCAATTGGTTCACAAGTTTTGTGTATTAAAAGATTGGTTGATTCCTTGATTCTCCCTGTTTTCTCAAAAACTATTTTAGATATTAAAATGCCACAAACTGCTGAATCTAGTCAGAAACATTCTCTATCTGCCAAACAGACATCAGCTAAACTGAGACACAGAAAAATTATTTTTTTAGTATTTTGTTTTTTAAGTGCTTTAGTAATTATATATATACGTAGCACCTATAGTCGTCGTTCAGTCCGTCTGTCTGTCTGTCTGTCCGTCCCCATATAACAGAGCAAAAACTATCCAACCGAATGGTCTGAAATTTTAAATATATAATTGTTGCAAAATTTTGTCGAGTCATTTCAAGTTTTATGAAAATCGCATGTATAGGTTAATTGCAAAAACAGTCAAAAGTTTTCCGTTACATTGCGGCCAATGGGAAAAAAATTATTGCAAGTGCATTTTAATTATGTTACAGCCTTTCAAACAGAATGAAATTGATATGCACTTATTGAAGTGCGCTAAAATATACATTTAGTAAAATATGCTGATCAAAAATTATTTATAAAACTAGTTATAGTACGAACGCACTTCATTTGCCACGTTTGACGAGCAATTTCCAACTTGTTTATACTACGTCTAAATGGTCGAATGAACTTAGAAATAGGAGTTTTTCTGAAAATCACACACAAATTCACCAATTATTATATAACGGGTAGTCAAATGAAAACGAAACAGTCTAAATATTCGGGATTTCGTAACGCAAGTAGGTGTCTCTATAGTAGTGCCCTCTATAGGGAATCAGGAAGGAACAGGGAGGTGTAGTGCGTTTTTTGGGTACGGAAGGAATATCGGGAAGAGAAAATTCATGCCCGCTGTGTAATGCCTGCTGTGTAATTTGGAAACAGTATGCCACGTGCGTGTGTGTTTGTGTGGAATAAACAATTTGGAGAAGGTCGGGTATCAATGAAAGAGAGCAGTCGGCCAGGGCAGGTTCATCTCGCCATTACCCTTTCTGTTATTGCTGCAGTGGATACTACTGTCAGAAATGACCGACGTCGGTTTGTCGAAGACATTCGGCTCTTGTTGGGCATTAGTCACGGTATCGTTCACGCCGTTTTGTCAGGGCATCTGAAGTACCGGAAAATCTGCGCGCAGTGGATTTTCCACAGCCTGACAGAGGAGCAGAAGTTGAACAGAATTTCGACATCCTTGCCGCACCTGGAAAGGTATCACGTTGAAGAATATCCTTTCCTTCCCCGTATTGTCGCAGAAGATGAAACATGGTGCTATCATTTTAAGCCGGAGAGCAAACATCCGAGGCAATAATGGAAGCACGGGGATTCACCTCCACCAAAAAAAAAAAAAAAAAAACGAAAGCTGTGCACGTCAGCTCCGGGAAAGTCATGATGGCCTTTTTTCTTTGACTGCAAATTGACTTTCTGGAACACGACGCAACCATTAACGCACAGCGGTAGAAGTAAACTTTACAAAAATTGAAGCACGCCATCAAGTCCAAACGCCAAGGAATGCTGACGGACGGCATCACTCTGTTGCACTATAATGGCCGCATACATGTTACTCAGGTTGTTTGGACTACGCTATATAAGTTTCGCTCTGAAGCCCTTACACATCTACCATGCGGTCCAGATCTCTCCTTATGCGATTTCCATTTTTTGGAGCCTTGTAGAAATACATTTGTGGCCGTAGATTTGCTTCGGACGAAAAGGTGCACGCTTGGGTACAATCATGGTTCCGTAGGCAACCGCAAAATTTTTTCCATGAAGGCATTGACCATCTTGTCTCACGGTGGGATAAATGTATTAAGAGTTATGGTGATTACTTTTTAAATAAGAAACAGTTTACTTCATTTTTTTTCAATCTCTCTCGTTCTCATTTTACTTCCCCTTATATATACTTATATATATATATATATATACCGGGTGTCCCAAAAAGGACTGACTGATTTTAAAATTCAATAACTTGCAAACGGTGACAGATATTAAAAAAAATCTTGCAGGAGGGTTATGCATAAGGTCAAAAGTATTATTACAGTGATTTTTAATTTTAGTTCGATTTAGAAACAATAGATGGCGCTGTAAGCAATAGTCGCTAAATACAGGCTCGATTTTTGGTGCTTTATCTTGTTCCATGCAGAAAAAGGAGATGGAAATGTATTATCCGGGCCACGAAGTACCAAAAATCGAACCTGAATTTAGCGTCTATCGATCGCAGCGCCATCTATTGTTTGTAATTCGAACTAAAATTGAAAATCACTGTAAAAAAACTTTTGACCTTATGCATAACCCTCCTGCAAGAGTTTTTTAAATATCTGTCACCGTTTGCAAGTTATTGAATTTTAAAATCAGTCAGTCCTTTTTGGGACACCCGGTATATATGTATATATATATATATATATATATAATATAAAGGACATGAAGGGAATCAAGGACTATTGTATATATATAATTAGTGGAGTGTCTGTCTGCCATTTTCAGAAACAGTAAAAAAAAAAAAATGATTCAATAAGATTTAAATAGCAGTAACATCTCTCATTCAAATTAAGAATAAAAATGGCTGGATGTAAAAAAAAAAAAAAAAATTCAATGCTTTGTTTTATGTAAGGATAATATCATTATCAGTCTATTTTAGTACTGTTAAGCACGAATGGGAAAAAGGAACGACGTTGGATTTTCTCTGTAAAAAAACTTTCTTCGAAAACAATTTTTTTTACTGCATATTTATTTACGAACTCGTCTTCCTTAATTAAAGACGCGGAATTTTTCTGGTGCATTTGTAAAATGTTACAATTTCCGGACATTGTATTTGTCACAGATTAGAAATTTCTCAAAAAAGGGGTTAAAATAAATGTTTCCCGTGACTTTATAGTTTACAAAATGCTCAAAGTAAGGAAACAAAGTCGTTACCAAACAAAAAGTCATATATAAATAAAAAAATATATCTTTGTCTCAAAAAAATTAAAATATTTAAAAAAGGACATACATGTACTATTACATGGTTTAAACTTGGACAGAAAAAGTTTTAACAACATATTTTCAAACGTCTGGAAATACAGTCAGCAAAAAGAAAAGAAAGAGCAAACATCCTATACATTTTAATCTCCAAATTGTTGCAAAAGTATACGGAAGTAGCAGCCATTCGACTGTGACGTATGTCTTCTTTCAATTAAAAAACAGATTAGGGGTCGTATCGAGTTCTATTGTGCAGTCTTGTATATGATTTATTCATTTTTTGCACGTCACAAATTTTACTGAAATTTACTTGAGCTGGAAAGCACATAAGAATTCATTTTAAGCATACGAATGACATAATAATACTTAAAATTAGTTCAATCGAAAAACTTATACCACATCTGAAAACACCCTTTCCGTAATTCTTGACTTCAGAGGGTGATGTATTCGAGTATTTTTGTGCTGCCTTGTATATGGTCTGTGGAATTAATATATAGTGTTATTCAAATTAAATTATATATGTTTGTAACGCGCTGGAGAGAGAAACCATGTTACATATTTGGATAATATACTTTCCAGGCTGTGAGGAAATGATTGATGCAATAAAAATTTAATTAGAAAAATTGTCAATAGTAGTAATATGGAGAAGTGATCATTGACATGGAATGAGAATAAAAAGACACTACCCTTAAAGGACATTATATGAAATATCATTGTATAAATTTATTAATTGACACCATACACACACAACTCTCAGTAAAACAACTTTAATACCAACGAACGCTTGTTAAACAACTGAATAATTATGCTCGTTGATTAAAGTTCCAAAAAGTTTTGTATACCTTTTTTTCTGATAACAGTTTTTTTCATACACTTGTTATGCAAATTTTGGTCCCCCATGTAACACCAACAGCGCCCTCTATTGGCAAGTTTCCCAAATAAACTGTTTTATTGCATCAAGCATTTGCAGCAATTCTTGCATCAAAATATGTCCTCCAAATATAAAGGCATTGCGTCCAAATGCTGTTTCTCAAATCATTTCAAACAGAGAGAGTTTAATGTAAGTCACCCGGTACATGACATAATATGGTAAAATTTAGTAACGCTTGCAACACAACTTCATACAATTAATGTTCAGAGATTTATGTAGAGATAATGTAACCAAATGTTCTTATTGTGCTAGAAAAAACTATCAATATGTTTCATGATTTTATTTTCTGTTTCAGATTTGCTCTAGTAACAAACAAATTCAAACGAAGCTTCTTCATCTTCTGTTTTTTACACGTGTAAACGCATATTTGTGAAAAGACATAAATCGTAAAAAATTATTTTTATAGATTATTAACAGTTTACACGTTTAATAGCAACTTGTATTTGTTTGAAATAACATTAAAATTATATTCATGGACATATATTAACACTAAAGAAAATATGAAAGTCGAAGCTACAAATATATAACAAATTAACACCTTGTAATAATATACTAATTTTAATTGATAAAAGGTGTAAATTAACACTTTAAAAATAGTAAAAATAAGTTTATTCCTGTTTATATATTTTGACTATACCCGAGTCATTTTCAAAATAAATAAATAAACATATTTTAAAATTGCACGCTCTATGAAACGCCATCATTCACTGTTTCACGTATTCTTTCATATTAAACACGTTATCTTGTTTTTATTTTTTTAATTAACTTTAATAAATACTTTAGAATAATGATTTTACTTTAATAAATATTTTTATAAATAAACATCTAAATAAAAATAAAAAATAACGTGCATTATATGAAAGAGTACGTGAAAAATTGAATGATGGCGTTACATAAACCAGGCAACTTTAGAATATTTTTATTTATTTGTATTGAAAATGACTCGGGTATAGTTGAAACATGTAAACAGTTGAATAAACCTATTTTTACTGTTTAAATTTACACCCTTTAGCAATTAAAATTAGTCGAAGTTATATACAATGATTTCTGGTCAGAGTGTTACATAACGTTTATTCATTAAATTGAAAATTCTGACAACAAGAATCTCTCTTCACCATTAAAAAATGTTAAATTAACTTTATTTGCTGTGATTTCCAAAGTATTTGTTTAACGTAATTAAGAGTATAAACCAAGCTTGATTTCTTTTCTAGCTGAAGTAGTTCTTTAATTTTCACTATTCACGGTTTATTAAATAGAATGTATTTACATTTTTATGTGAAAATAAAAGATTGAACTATCATTCAAATTAAGAATAAGAATGACATCATCAAAAAAATACATTTTTAAAACCTCGTTTAATTTGAATGAATATCAACGTAAAGCCTATTGCATTATCGTTAAGCACGAAAGATAATGAAAATGAATTTCAATTTCATATTTTTTCTCGGATAACATTTCTTTAAAAAGGTTTTTTTTTAACTGTAGACTTATTTTCGGACATTCTTCTATTATTAAAGCTTCAAAGTTTTGTGGAGGCATTTCCAAGTGTTATGCTTTTTTTGCATTTTCTGTGTCATACCTGTTATTTTTTACTATCAATAAAAACGTGAAAAGTTTGAAATAGCTCTAAAGTTATAAAATATCTTAGTAATATTATTTTGGTAGCAAGAAAAACTTTGAAAGTGAAAATTAATACTCTATCATTTAACTAATAAAAGAAAACTGACTTATTGATTAAAAAAAAATTAAAATTTTAGTGCAAAATTCACCGCGAGTAAATAATTAAATTTCTTAGAAAAAGCACAAATAAAATGTACAAAATTGTTTACAGATGTAGAACTATGATATAAAAATTTTAAAAATATAGTAAAAATATAATAAAAATATATTAAAAATCCATTAAACTCCAAAATGTTTTCAGCCGATGCACTTGGCCATCATCAGTGGAAAACTAAATGTCGTCATGTCTCTTTGCGCCTACTCATGGATCGTCCGGGAGAGACCATTCTAGACTAATGGTGGTACGGAAGATAAGGTGACAGAAAAAGTTCAAAATTTCAACAAAAACTTGCTTTCATCTTGGATATAATATTTAAGGATTAATTTTGAATAGCTCGAATTTAAATTAGTCGAAAAGGAATATGAATATTATGACAAAAGAATGGGACTTAACAGAATTAAATTCACGATTCGATTTTTAAACAAAAACTGTGATTTTAGTTAGAATTTAGAATTAAATTTAAATTTTCGTTACTTACCCCATTTTCCCAGAAATTCAGGCAGACACTGACAATAAAGGAGCAGCAGGAGATATAACACGACACAAATTTATTATAATACAAAGAACTGATATAGACGCAAGAATATTGCAGATTCTAGTTGAATACACTTATAAATGTTCGAATCCCATTGGGCTGGTTAAATTAGGAGCACCTTCGATTGAATTCTTGACTTGTCATTTAAAAACGACGAATTATATATAGTAAACGAATATAGATGAATAACTTTCTTACTCCACATCGAATAATAAATATTAGACTCAAAGAATAATACACGCTTTAGCGTACTTCCTTTTCACCGTTCGAATTCCGAATGTTTGTTTTTTAAGATGGTACCTGTAGAGGCCGACGTCACGATTTTACGTCAGTTATTCTGTTGCCAAGGTAACGAAAGGTTCACTTTCAATATTATCGTCCACATCTGTTATCTAACAATCCCTTCCAAACTCCATGGATGTCATATGCAAACACATCGTTATGATAACAATACACTGATATGACAGTGCACTGATGATGGCCGAGTGCTTTGGCTGAAAACGCTTTGGAGTTTAATGGATTTTTAATATATTTTAACATATTTTTTCATGTGATATGTATACACCTGTTAGCAATTTGGTACATTTCATTTGTGCTTTTTCGAATATTTTTAGTTATTGTTAACGTAAATGTATATATATATATATACATATATTAGCAAAAATTTCAAAAAATTAAATAAATACCTATATTATTCTTTTTAAATAATTTATTAAATTAAAAATTATCAGAATGTGAATAGAAAAAACCCTCTGAAATGCTAAATCAACTTTATTTGCTTTGATTTCCAAGCATTTGATTAATAAAAATGAGGGAATAAATGAAGCAAACCTTTTTTAGCTGAGGTACTTCTTTTGTAATTTTCACGATTCACGGTTTGTTTAACAGAATGTATTTACTTTTATCTGAAAATAAAAGAATGCACTATCACTGAAATTAAGAATACTAGAAAGCAGGAGTTCTGCTTCTTCAGAATTTAATGTCACTCCTGATGAATATATATATATATATATATATATATAACCATTAATTAAACATAACCTACCATCGTCAATTATTATGAATTAAAGCTGTAAGTATAAAATATATATATATATATATTATAAGAATTATTATGGAAGAAAAAGAAAAAAGTGGACACCGACAAAAATTGAAAAGCTTATACATTGAATTACGTTATCAAGGGCACAGAATTCAATGATATAAGCAAAATGGTTGTTTTCTGTGGGAAAAATAAGCTAAAGCTAAAAATTATTTTCCCCTGTGCCCAAACAACCATTAAAATCAAGTGAATTGATTAAAAATGAAAGCAGAATAGAAACAAATAATATGAAATGGAAGAATCAATAAAACGTATTTAAATATTTATAGGATATAAAATATAAATAATAAACACCATACCGATAAATATTTCAGTATTTTACAAATCTCCACGCGCACATGGCTACCAGAATATCATAAAGATTAAGGTGAATGAAACAGTTAAATATATATATATATATATATATATATATATATGCATATAAATATAGTTCGTACAAAACATATTTCAGTTTTAAGACTTAAAACACAAGTTTTATATATATATATATAAAAATGACGTAATTCGCATCCGCTGAAAAATTCCTCATTTACGATCTAGTCTTAAACAACATCTACATTAAAGTATGCATAAGACGTCACTATCGCTAAATACTAGGCAAATCGAAAAAAAGAGATGTCGTCATTCAAGAAACTCGACAAAAAAAATCGTCTATCTCATGATTCATATGCCTTCCTTTGTTTGTAATATTAATATAGATATTTAAAATAAAATATACTTTATGATAACTCCATGTTGTATCAGAAATCATTCATTTATATTTTCTCAAAATAGCACGTATTTTGGCGAAACAGCAAAATTACATTTTTTTTAATTGTCATGGTGAAATGATAACAAAAAGATATAATTACTGTTTTCCAACTATTTTTCCTTTACTTTCTACAGAAATGGAGTACTTGAGTTACAAATATTAAACAAATGGCGCTAAAATCTACAAAAATTAATATCTCAAAAAGAAATTGAGATGCAGTTTTCAAACAAATTGCCTTTAAAAGTACTCCCCCCCCCCCCTGTACGACCGTATAAAAGTTGAAAATGTGCGATGCTTAGAAGTTTAAAAATTGCAGTAGATTATTTAAACGTACAATGATACATCTGCTTTGTTTTACGGCTGGCTTATACAACGGAACGTTATTTATAGAGACGACACTTTAATTGCTGGCCGAAAGAAATAGCGTTTCGAGGGCTAAAAAATTGCGTGATCTTAAAATATAATCTTACAACCCTGGCTTTATTTTAAAGGATATTGTCGTAACAGTGACTGTAGTATTGTTAATCGAGAAAGGGAAATACAACAAAATCTTTTTTTTTTTTTTCTCTGTTACAAATGTTTCTTCAGAATTTTTTTTCCTCGGGTTTATTTTAAGTCACTCCTTCTTTTATTAAAGTCTCAAGTCTTTATTTATAACGCTTGTATTTTATCTATTATGATTTATGCTTGTCCAGTCTGAGGCTTCACATACAAAAATAAATTTTGCGAATGGTTTAGAAATTGAATAGGTTCCATTTTCAAAGTAATAGTAGAATTTGCAGGAATTTAAAAACAGGTTGTTTCAATAAAAGTCTAAAAAAATAAAAAAAGCAATTTAACAAATTACAACGATTATTTGGAAAATGATTTTTTTCAAAGACTAAAATTTAAGGCATAAAAAATCGCACGGAGCTGATCATACATTACGTACGCCATGAATTAAATATTAATAGTGTTATTACACGTAAAAATTGCAAGCGACAAAAATCGCCTGCGACTCGTCAGATTTCCTGAAACTTACGTATTGTCCACCTGAAACTTACGTATTATCCAAGCATTTCATTGGCTGTTCGGGAAAAGGCTTTTCCATCGTCAGATTTCCAAGAAATCTGACGACCCATTTTTAATGAAATTTCATTCTTAAACTCCTAAACATCCCACAATATATTACTTTTTACACCGTCATATAGAGAAAAAAATGCATTTTTAATTGCAATTTGTTTGAAAGCTGTATCTCAATTTGTTTCTGAGTTATTAATTTGTTTTTGTAGTTTTTATTACTTTTTTGTCATAGTGGCAACAGAAATATCCATCTCTGTTAAAAGTAAAGGGAAAATACAGATTACTCTACAGACCAATCAGAAAACGAATAAAATGCGAATTAAACCAATAAAACGCTTCAGATATGCCTTTGATTTCCTACCCTGACGAGGACAATAACCATTTTTCCAAATGGTTTAAAATAATATTTATATAATAATCTATGCCCAGAGAGATAATTGCTGAGCTGCCATGATTATGACATCTCATACCAATTTACTGTCAGAAAAACTCGTCAATATACTCTAAATTATTTCTCATTTCTTAACAAATAGAACTAGAAAACTGTACTCCTAGAAAACGTGTTTTATCCGTGAGTACTTCCCGAATGCCTGAAAAAGAAGGAGAAATTCCGTTCATTCCTAGCACGCATGCGTATTAGTTCTATTAAGTTCGAATTTATTTAAAAAATGAAAAACCAAAAATTCTGTAAATTACGATTTCTAATTTAATTGAAAAAAAAATCGAGTTTAAAAATAAATAACAATTACTTTTCTCATTCATTCAAAAGTGCTCATAATTGATTTTTTTAAGTTCAATAAGTTGAATAAAGTTAAAATAAGTTGAATTTAGAAAATTGTTTATAAATAAATATTCGCATTTAAAATATAGTTTTAATGAACGCATTTAAATTACACTTTAATTAAACTATTAAATGAAAAAAAAAATCGGTATTACTCAAAAAAAAATCTTATCGAATGAAAACATAATATTCATATTTTACATCTAGCAATCAACTTAAAAATATTTATAATTCATATTTTTATCTTATAATAATACTAAAGTATTAAAATCCCTTAGTTAATTTTAAAGACGAAATCGTCCAAAAATTAACTTCAAAATTGAGGCGTTCTTAAGACAATCAGACTAACTCCATTTAAAGAGGCTTTAAAAAAAAAAAAAAAAAAAAAAAAAAAAAAAAAGGGGGGGACATTGAAATTTTTCTATAGTGATAAAAAGTTACACAGTGATAAAAAGTTACCCTTGATTAAAAGAAAATTAAAGGACATCAATCAAAATATCCCGAGGAAAAATATTATATCGATACAATATTTTTATAGTTACAATAACTTTGTTTATATTGAAAAGTTTCATTTGCGGCAGTTAATCGATTTAGGCACTAAACGGCTCAATTAAACGCTTTTTGAAGCAAACATATATACTTCAAAATGTTTCACTGCTGAACAGCTGTATTAAAAGCATTGTTAAATGTTTGCAGCATTCTGTCTAGTCATTCGACCGTTTTTTGAAAAAAACTGTTTCATAACCGTAATTTAATTATATTCTGACCATAAAATGGGCAATAATATGGTCAGAATAGTGTTAAATTACGGTTTTGTAACCGTTTTCGATAAAAACGGTCAAATGACTGGAGAGAATGCTGCAAATTTTTAACAGTGTAGTGGTTAGCGTGCTCGTCTCGTAATGGTAAGATGGTTCATTCGAATCCAAGGTCAGCAACTGTTATTTTTTCCAAACTTTCTTCAATTGACGGATGTGAGGCATTCTCACAAAAATGTTAACATTCAGAAAATAAAATCTGGTGAAATTAAATTTAATAAAATAACATTTTAAATTAATAGACGAATGCATTAATGATTCAAAATAAAAAAAGAATGGTCAGCAGCAAAAAAAAAAAAAAAAAAAAAAAAAAAAATTAACCGAGGTTTAAAGTTAAACTTGCGAGTTTAATTTTCCTTACAATTTTCCTACTATAAATTTTTATTTTCTTCTAAATTTTTACTTAAAATAAATTTTCATAGTACCCGCAGGACATTCAAATAAGAAATAATAACAATGTAGTATTTTTAGTACAAAATTTTGGTATAACATTGTCTTAAGCGGTGTTAAAGAAAACAAAGGGATTATAAGGATAGGTCTGTAAGGAAAATTACCACCAATTTTTTAGGCAAATCATGGTAAGACTAAGTGATAGCCACAATGTTCATTGATTTTTAGAAACAGTTATTTACATTGGATTAAATTAAAAAAATAAATTAAAATACCTAGAAAAGTGCAGGAATAAACCCTGGGGACTACCAATAAAGCCACGATGCATGAAATTGATATTTAAATGCTGATTTAAATTCTGCAGAAAATTTTCTGTCAAAGAAATTAACCATTCTTTACCATACTTCTGCATGAGAAAAAATTTGAAAAAGATTCTGTAATCTAATTAAGTAATTTTAAGTAAGAATTAAGTAATTTTCTGTATAATTTTAGCAAGAGGAACGGTAGGGAATCTAAAACCCTGGGACGGAGTTCAAAAAATAATAATAACCGTAAAAATGCAAAAAAAATTAATTCGAAAAATTAATTTGAAAAAAAAAATAAAATTCGAAAAATAATTACATTAAATTTCTTTTATTGAAGCAATTTTATACAGGCAGCTCCAAACTTAAAAATCAGCATCAGGGACACATGACGGTATATGAATTTCGTGGTATATTTGGACCCCCAACATCGTCCAAAACTTATTTATTTCGTTAATATTGTTATGCAGTCATGCAATGAGATGCTTTCTAGTATAAGAAATTTAAAAAAAAAATCCCAAGAATATGTACTAAAATAAAAATTATTATTCAGGGACTGAAAAATATATAAAAGTAAAAAATATGTGAGAAAGCTTCATATGTTGCCTCCTGTAACGAAGAAAAAAAACGGATATTTGTCAATTGACGAAAAAATCATTGAAAAATGTGTTTCTGAGAGTGTAGAAGATAAGAACGTAGATATCCAATTAATTTAAGTGATGAAATCTGTGTTATTCTTAGTTTTCTTATTTTTCCTTTTTTTTTTTTTTTTTTTTTTTTTGTGCTGTTTTTAAATCATTTTTAATTTACATTTATTTGTTTTACAAAAAGCAAATATATACGCAGCAAATGTATACATATTTTTTAAAAATTTGCACGACTTTGATTGGTGAGCCTTTTTGGTTTACGTTACAACCTGATTTCACATCTTTCTAGCTGCTCACGTGTGCAGTTTAATGTGACTTATCTTACTTAAAATGTTCATATACATTTACATCATTATTTATTATTTAAAATCTACTTGTTTATTTTTAACTTATAAAAAATTAATTGCATTTTAAATTTTCTTTTCAAATTAATTTCTTTTATTTATGCAAATAAAATCTGTAATTGGATTGATGATTAAAGTAATAAATAGTAGAAATATGCTGGAGCATTCGTTGTAACAAAATAATACAAGGGCATTGTTGTTTGTATCATGACCAGTACCGGCAATTTTCTATGAAATATCGCCTCAAAATTTGTGTGTTTATGTTTTGCCAATATTGGTGCAGCATTGGTTAGAAATATTTCTCAATTTTATTGCACATATTTTTAATGTAAATCCGAAATTTCAGCAATATTGGTGTTTTATTGCAAATATTTCCAATACAAAGGCTTAATTTGTACTATAGCGGCATTTTATTACAGATATTCCTATTGCATGTACAATATTTATTCCAATTCCTATGAATGCATATATTGTAACAAGATGTGGACATAATGTTATATCAACTATAATAAATATTGAATTAAATACTAGGAACTGCGAATATATAAATCTTTTTTGTGAGAACGTTATTTTTATAGATTTTTCACTCTATTACAAAATTGATAGTATTTTTAACATTAATAAAAGCTTTCATAATATTTTTTTTTTTTAAGCGAAATCTATTATATGAAGAAAGAAAAAATTCTTAATAGTTTAAATCACTCATATACTCTGTTAACTTAAATTTCAACAGTAAACGCACTTTCGTAAGCATTATTAAAATATGTTCTTTTTTACATTACCTTTAAATCTTTACAATTACGCTTAAATATGTCTGATAATATAAAAATCATTGTGTATCCATTTAATCATATTTACATTTATTAATTAAATTAAAAAAAAAAATATGTATTAATATATAAGGTGTGGCTATTAATTTCCCGAACGGGTTAAATAACTTCTAAAATATGAATGTACAGTACATAACTGTTTAATGTGTTTTGAAGAGAGAGTTCAGTCTGACGTAATACACTTCTGCGCGCGGCTGTACACTTGTTTGAAACAACTTGCAAAGCCATCTTTGAGAAACTTCTTTATTTCGGACGCCACGTTTTCCTTGATGCTATCAATATCCAAAAATCTTGTTCCCTTTCAGTTTGAGAAACGCTGTCGATGATTCAACCACAAGCTTCCATTCTCATTCGTTTTTGTTCCTCTGGCAAACAGTGAGGAACGAATCTCGCGTAAATCTTCCGTTTTCCTAGGTCTTGCATCAAAATTTGCGTTTCTCTTGGTCTTGCGCCAAAATCTGCCGAAAAACCTCCGTATTAATACCGAGTTCGTCGGTGAGTAATCGAGTACTCAGTCGCCGATCAGAAGTCACAAGTTCGCGGACTTTCTCAATTGTCTCATGCCTACTTACGGATATAGGTCGTCTAGTGTGCTATCTTCGACGTTTTCCCGACCATCACAAAGTCTTCGAAAACATTCAAAAATACGAGAACAGGATAATGCGTCATTACTCTACACTTGCTTGAACCTTTTATGCATTTCGCTAACAATTTTCCCCAATTTGAAACAAAATTTAATATTTATTCTCTACTCCATTATTTTCATTTCAACAACAATACTTTTACAGCGAACATTCGCTTGCGTGTTTTAACGTCAGAAAGTAAAATGAGAATGACACGCAGCGCAGATATTGTGCAATGTGCATAGGTACAGTCGTGGAAAAAAAAAGTAAACACCCCCTACTAACTCCTCAAGAAATTATCGTAGACGAAAGTTACTGGTACCGGACGATTGGAAATAAAGTTTACTTTTAAAGGGTGTGTATAAAATTTGCTTAGGGGGCCATATACATATTAAAACGAATCCAAACTTCATTTTCTTCAATGGCAGTACCCAAATTTAACAAGATATTTCAAATCTTCGGTTCAAAATATGCCTAGAAACCAAATTTCAAGTCATTCGAATGATAAGTTTTTGAATTATAGACATTCGAAATTTAGTACTTCTAATGTTAAATTACATTTTCATATTTTTATTTATATCTCCTGAAATTATGCTCCTAATGAGCTAATTTTTTGTGTAGCAATAATACTAATATACCCAAACATAAATACGTTGAATTTGAAATTTTTATAATTTTATGATATGAATTATAAAAAAGTCCTTCCGGCCAGTGCCGGGAGGAAGAGGTAGCTTTCATATTCCTTATTTTAAAAAAGCCAACTTATATTATTCAAACACACGAAGCTCAATTAAGTGGAAACCGAATGTAGGAGATTCAATACTAATTTTTATCAATACTAAATCAATATGAATGAGAATTTTGCGAAATTAGTCAGCTTTATCCAAGCTGCTTTTATTTAAAGTCACTCATATTTGGCTGACAAATTCGGCGATTTCTTAAAGTGCCTGCCATTTTAAGACAACATGGTAGGTGAGGCTAACCAGTGAACTTGGTCGAGACCTTAGTAATTGCTGTGCACATGCTCACTCATATCGGAATCGGTTGATATATACGAGTGCTGTCGCAGGCAAAAAATCAGATTTTTCAAAATGTCACCCACTTTAGAAATTGAAACTGCTATATCTGAGCCATTTTTTAAGATAAAGACAAACAAAAAATGCTCATGAATCTTTATATCAAGGTCAAATACTTAAGAAAGAAACCTTTTTCAATTTCTAATTTTTTTGCATCTCACTTTAAATATAATTTTTTTTAATTTAATGGCCGCCATTTTGAAACAAGATGGTTGATGAAGCTGGCCAGCGAACTTGGTCGAGATATTGATGTATACTATCCACATGCCTTCTTCCATCGAAATAGGCGAATACGTGTGGTATAGCGTGACAAATACAAGATCGTTTCAAAGTGTTAGCCATAATAGAAATTCAAAGTGCTATAATTCAACCACTTTTTAAGATATAAACAAAAGAACAAATTTTCAGAAACAAAAACTGCTCCAGAATCTTTGTATCAAGGCCAAACACATAAAAAAAAACCTTTTTCATTTTCCAATTTTTTAATACCTCATTTTAAATTTTAAATGACATTTAAAAAAAATGGCAACCCTTTTGAAACAAGATGGCGAATGAAGCTGGCCAACGAACTCGGTCGAGACATTGGTATGTACTATGTACAGACCAAGTTACATTCAAATCGGTTCATAAATACGCCTGTTATCGCGTGACAAAAATCAGGTCGTTTTAAAATGTCAGCCACAATAGAAATTCAAAATGTTATAACTCAGCCATTTTTTTAGATGTAGACGAAACAAAACCTGTTCCGGAATCTTTGTATTAAGGTCGAACACATACAAAAAAAAATCTTTTTCATTTTCCAATTTTTTGGTATCTCTATTTAAATAAATTTTTTTTTAAATTTTTTTAAATGGCCGCCATTTTGAAACAAGATGGCGAATGAACCTGGCCAACGAACTCGGTTGAGTTATTTGTATGTACTATGTACACACCAAGGTACATCCAAATCGGTTCATAAATACATCTGTTATCACGTGGCAAAAATCAGGACGTTTCAAAATGTCAGCCACGCTAGAAATTCAAAATGCTATAACTCAGCCATTTTTTAAGATATAGACGAAACAAAAACTGCTCCCGAATCTTTTTATCAAGGTCAAACACGTAAGAAAAAAATATTTTTTCAATTTTCAATTTTTTGGTACCACATTTCAAATTTAAATTTTTCTTAAAATTTTAAAAGACCGCCATTTTTAAACAAGATGGCGGATGAAGCTGGCCAACGAGCTCGTTCGAGACATTGGTCTGTACTATGTATAAACGAAGTTACATCCAAATCGGTTCATAAATATGCCTTTTATCGCGTGACAAAATTCAGGACGTTTCAAAATGTCAGCTTCTCTAGAAATTCAAAATGCTATAACTCAGCCATTTTTTAAGATATAGACGAAACAAAAACTGCTACGGAGTCTTTGTATAAAGGTTAAATACATAAAAAAAAAATATTTTTTCATTTTCAATTTTTTGGTACCACATTTCAAATTTAATTTTTTTTTAAATTTTTTAAATGGCCGCCATTTTGAAACAAACTGGCGGATGGAGCTGGCCAACGAACTCGGTCGAGACATTGGTATGTACTATGTACACACCGAATTACATCCAAATCGGTTCATAAATACGAGAGTTACAGTGTGACATATGTCAGATATATATATATATATATATATATATATATATATATATATATATATATATATATATCAATTTTGAACGGAGGGTGGTTTCGGGATCTGGGGGTCATGATCGATGAAAATATACCAAAATTTTTTGAAATCGCTTTCCTCCGAACGGCTGCAATAGGTAGCTTTTTGTAAAGAAAGCTACCTAATTAATATTCGAAAAAATTATGAATTGCAACATACAATTTTTTTGATGGATTTAGATTTATTAAGTCCTGCTTTATAGAAATCAAAAATTTCACATTTTTCTTCCAAGTAGTTTTCAAATTATGCTTAAAAAACGGTAAAATGATGATTTAAGGGGCCGTCTATGATAGAAGTGAGTAAATTTTTGAAATTTATTCTGCTATCCTGTAATCAAACAGGTTTCATTGACGCTTAAACGTACCTTGATCAAGAAGGCGGCTCTCTCTGGTAACATTCGAGTTCGGAACTTCAATTTGGATACAGCCCTTAAAATACGCTCGTTTTAAAATAATTAATTTCTCGGAAACTTATTGCACGAATTGCATAAAAATTTGTTTATAGGCTAATTGAAAGGTGTAGAGTTCATTTATGCTGTCAGATTTGTGTACTGCTATTGAAAAAAACAAAGTTATGGTTCGTTTTAATATGTAGATGGCCCCTTAAACAAATTTTAAATGCATCACTTAAAAGTAGACTTTATTTCCAATCGTTTGGTACCAGTAACTTTCTTCTACGATAATTTGTTGCGAAGTTAGTAGGGGGTGTTTACTTTTTTTTTCACGACTGTACGTGGCCATTAAAATACATCGTTAACAAACCAACAAGCTTTCAATTTTAATAATTGTTGTTGCAATACAGGAAATTATTAGCCACATCTTTTAAAGTATATCGTAGTTTAAAAAATTTATATTTAAATTCTTTCTTCTTTTTCCCTCTCTGGCATTTTATTTTTATTGCTTTTTTGCTTTATTACGAATTTTAGAATTTATTTTAACATTAACAAATGTTTACGTAATATTTTGAAAAACAGCGGGGTCATTTACATGAACACATTATGTTTATCAGCTAGTTCACTTTAAGCTTTGTTTGGTAACTTAAATTTTGACAATAAATGCAGTTTCGCTTTCATTCTTAAAATACCCAAGGTTTTTTCTCCGATATCGCCACGAATAAACAAATTTTCCTAATGGTGCAGCATCAGTGGCAACGGTTCCGCATTTCGTCTTTAAAGTAGCTTCCGGATGTCGTCTGCTAGCAATAAACTGAGGGACAAAATCATTTTATTGCCTTCAGGCATTTTACAGGTAAAAAGCAGAGCCAACCATTGAAAGCATTTGCGTAAGTAAGAATTCAACCTCTTCCGCTAGAATAAGTTTGCAGTATTTATTTGACTATCGTTAGGAAAATAACTTTTGTTAACAATTCTACACTTATTTAAAAACTGACCTGGAAAAATAGGGATTACAATATAGAAAAGTGAATTATCCTATTTTTTTATTTCAAGGCATGTTTATTTTCAAAATGAACAGGAGAATAAGAGTATTTTTAAAAGTAATTTTGCATTGTCAATACTTTTTGTTGTAAATATGTAAACGAAAACAAATTATTTTAAATGAAATAAAAATGGTTAGCCATAAACAAATAACTATAAAACAGTGGTAACAAATATTTTCTTTAAGGAGGCTGGTCACTCAGCTTCGGAATTCTCCTCCCTAATGCTAAGTCTCTGGACTTTTGATGCATTCGCATTCCTATGTTTAAAATATATCCTCGGGAAATTCATATTTTTAACATTTCTTTTCTGTGTACTCTTCTCAAATTATGTCTCTTTTTTTTCTTAGTTTTCAAAATATTTCTAAAATCTATACTGAATTTAATATTTTATGTGTTAAAAGCGGGCGAACTGTGAGTAAGATTTTAACACTTCATATAAAATGAAGTCAATAATTTAGAAATATTTTGAGAATTAAGAATATAAGGGACATCTTTTAGGACGCGTACACCAAAAATAGAAGTTAAAAATATTAATTTCCCGAGGAAATATTTTAAATATACGAATGCATCAAATGCCCATAGACTTTACATTAGTGATTGGAAATCAGAAGCTGAGTGACCAGCTCCCTTAACTACGGAATACCTTAAAATAAATTACTTTCGATAGACCTTTGATACACTAATTAATAGACGCATTTGAATCTATTAATGTTTAAAACGCTAACTATTTTTAAGCATAACTTTGAAATTTCTTATTTAAAACCTCTCATTTTATCCGCTCTGGCGGCTTAATGTTACTACTTTTTTGCTCTATTACAAAACTTATAGCTTTTATAAGCATTAACAAAAAAATTTCTGGTGCTCTTTGAAAAAAAAAAAAAAAAAAAAGAGTATTTATTATATGAACAGAGACATTTTTTATCAGTTAGTTCATTATAAGAATTGTTTGTTAATTTAAGTTTCAACAGTAAATGTACTTTTGAAAATATTATTATAATATTCACAGTTCTTTCTTCTGAGATAACTTCACAATTACCCTGGAATCTATCTTAAAATCAGTATGCATCCAGAATTGACGTTTAAGGTCGTCCAGAGCTCAAAATTCTTTTTTTTATTTATAGAGATTTTGTTATGAATTTTTTTCTGAAATATCTTTTAATATAATAAGGATATTGCATGTAAAAAAATCTGAAAAATTTTAAATATTTTTTTTAATTTAAATTGTAAAATTTTAAATATATTTAATTTTTGATATAACTCTGGAAGTACTTGCTCGATTTACAAATTTTTTACATTTTTGTGTACAGAAAACGTGTCATTTTAATTTGTCTTTAGGATTTCTTAAAATATTGATCAGGAATTTTATAAAAAAATTTTAAGTAAAAAAATGAAGTTTTTTTATGAGCGAGTTTTGCATTAATTAGCATATTTTCACAATTATCACTCAAAATTAAAAATACTGAAGACAGTTTGTTGGAAATATAGCATAAAATCTCTGTTAAAAATTTCATGCATATATCTTGCAAGGAACTTTAGATATATTCTTTTAAATTTGATACATCGTAAAAAAATTCATTCTGAGATATATGGAGCTAAAGTTCTCGTCAGAGGGTAGCTGATGCATGACTTCTAAAGGCAAAAGGTGTTATATCTCTGTATCTAATGAAGAGAAAAGCATGCGGTTTGCGGTATTTAATGCTAAAAACTCAGTATATTTTTTAAACCAATAATTAAAAAAAATGCATTTTTTTTTTGAGAATTTTTAGCCCCGGACCCCTTAATTATAAAATTAAAGAATTAATGTATTAAGATAAACAGGTACAGCAGAGTTAAAAACAATTCTTATTTAAAATTCTTCCTTCTTTCTCTCGCTCTGATATTTTATTTTTATTACTTTTTTACTCTAATACAAATTTTATATACAGTCGATCCTCGTTATCCCGACACTCTAAGGACCAGAACAAAGTGTCGTCATAAGCGGGGTGTCGCGATAACCGGAGTTAGAGAAAAATGTTTAAAAAATCTGTATTTTTAATTAATTTAAGACAATTTGAAATTCGTAACTGTTCTTGCAGTTAAGCAATAGAACATTATTATTAAACAAAATAAACACAAAAACAAATTTGAATAGAATAAAAATCAGATTTATGATGATTTGTTTTTTTTTTTTTATTGTTACATGAAATATGGATGAACTAAGGTTTGCTTATCCCTAGATGTGCTTCCTACAATTCTTTTTTCAATATTATACAATGAATTGTAATCAATATTCGTTTTTTTAGAAATGGATGTTAGATAATTTCTGATCGTTTCAATGCAATGCAATGCTTCGTTTTTAGTCGGACGAAAAACGCCCTGTAACCACAAGAAAGCGCCACCTGACCAGAACAATCTTGTGCTTAAGTGGGTCGTTTATAGTGTTTCGGTTTAGTTATTCAGATAAAGGATTGAAGTAAAATTTCTCATTTATCTCAATGGGTGTTTTAGACACTTTTGTGAAAAGTTTGGCTAAGACATTTCTTACCGCTTAATTTATGTGCTTATAAGATGGATTATGAAAAATGGACAATTTTCTAAATCGTCGGGATATCCGGAGTTGAAAATTATACAATGACGTAAAATCCGGAGTTTATTTACGTTAAAATCATATACAGAAAATCGGGACTTTGAAAAACTGACGTGACAAGCGGAGTGACGTGAAAACCGGATGTCGGGATAACGAGGTCCGACTGTATATATATATATATATATATTATCATTAACAAAAGTTTTATAATATTTTTTTTAAAAAGTGGAATCTTTTATATTAACACATTTTTTTATCAGTTAGTTCTCTCTAAAATTTGTTTGCAAACTTAAATTTCGATTATAAATGCGGATTTGAAAACATTCTTAAACTTACCAAGGCTCTTTCTCTGATATCTGCACAAATAAACAAAAGTAATTCTCCTAATGGATCAGCCTGAATGCCAACGGCTCTGCATTTCGTCTTTTACAGTAGCTTCCGGATGTCGTCTGGCTAGTAATAAACTGAGGGACAAAATCATTTTATTGCCTTCTGGCAGTTTACTGGTAAAAATCAGAGTCAACCATTGAAAACATTTGCGTAAGTAAGAATTCAATGCTTTCCGTTAGAATAAATCTACAGTATTTATTTGACTATATTTAGAAAAATAACTTTTGTTAACAATTCAACTTCTATTTTTTAGAAATTGACCACGTAAATGAATAGCATAATGAAATTTCTTATTCTTTTATGTAATCCATGTTTATTTTTAAAATTATCAGGGGAATTTTTTTTTCTTTTTCAATAACTTTATTATTCGCAAAATACTAAGTTGTAAATATACAAGGTTTTTCAAAATTATATGTCAGAAATGAAAGGGCGGGTAGAATGGACCTTAGCAAGCAGATTTAGTGTAGGAATGTGGGTGTGGGAATGCAGCGTTTAGGCGATAGAGGGCGCTGTTAAGTTCGGTGGATAAAAGCATTTTGCTGGCTTGAATCGTCATTCTCGGGACGGATTTCAGCAATTGCGTCGTTACAACAATGTGGAGATCGCCGAAAAGCATTTTATGTCTGAAGCTGCGAATGGAAAATCAGCGGCTGTTCAAAGGATGTACAGTACATGGAGCGATTTCCATGTAGGAATCCGCCGGATCGCCGAACATTTGGGTGTCTTCATCGGGAGATGTGCTCGAGTGGATCGTTTTACGCCTCGAGGCGTGATACGGGCACTGGAAGATATCGCAGAATTCCTGCAGTAAAAAAAGCAATATTATGTACAGTAGAGAAATGTCCTTCAAAAAGCTCGAGAACTCTTGGACGTGCGTTGGGTGTGAGCCATTTCCTTGCCACATACATGACATGCATGTCGGGAAGCTCCGCATTGGTGTAACGATGCATATTGCTCGAAATCCGTACGGAGAATGACGATTCAGGCCAGCGAAATGCTTTTATCCTCTGAACTTCATAGTGTCCCCTACCGCCTCAACGCTGCATTTCCGCACCCACATTGCTATACGAAATTTGCTTACTAAGGTCCCCTCTACCTGCCTTTACATTTCTAACATATAATTTTGAAACACCCTGTATAAATGAAAACAAATTATTTTAAATGATATTAAAATGAGTACTCATATACAAATAAATAAAAATCGGCAGTAACAAATGATTTTTTAACAAAGAATGACTTAAAATGAATTTATTTCGATAGGAATTCAAAAAATTAATTAATAGAACGCATATGCTTACATTAATTTTTAATTGAATTGGCTATCTTTAAGCATATCAGTGAAAAATCTTTCATTTTTCTGTTTCTGGCGTATTAATTTTATTGCTTATTTGTTGCATTGGAAAACTTGCAGCTTTTATAACCATTAAGAAAAGTTTTTCTAGTTCTTTTTTTTTAAAAAAAGAGGAATATTTTATGTGAACAAAGGTCATTTTTTATCAATTAGTGCACCATAAAAATTGTTTGTTAACGTAAGTTTCAACAGTAAATGATCTATCAAAAACATTCTTATAATATTCATATTTCTTTCTTCTCAAGTAACTTCACAGTTACCCTAGAATCTATCCAAAAATCAGTATGCATATATTTGATCATATCAACGTGTAATTATAGTATTAAAGAATCAATGTATTAGTATAAATAGGTACGACGTGCAGCTATTAAAAAACTGGGCTGACTTCATAAAGCTTTTTATTCGTGACCAATTACAGCAGAAACTTTATCGCCTTCAATGTACCCTTTTGCATCACAGTATTCAAATTTTTCACAGTGCGAAGTAGTGCTGGAAGTCCTCTTGTGTCAACTTGTTGAGAGTCACCGCCCCTTTTGCTTTGACCGATCGCATGCTCTGGAAGATTGCCACATTCAGCTCCGATTTAACCTTGACAGTGTTGACAGATTGGGGACTTTTTTGTTCCCAGATTATTGATTGTCACCGCTTTTTTGAAATAGAAATATTCGGGCTATTTAAAAATAGATTAAAAATTCTGAAAAAAAAGGCGAATAATATTATTTAAAAAAAGTGGTGACAGTCAAATAATTTGAATTTAAAAAGTCCCTAATCTGGCAACACTGCCTTTTGAAATAAATATGTCATGGCTACGTTGGGTGAGTATGATGGATCACCCAATAAGTGATGGCGTGCTTTTCCCGGAATGCCTTCACAGACAAAACTGAATGCATTGGCGCATTGTCCTGGTGAAAGATCCATGAATCTTCATGTTGAACGTTTCATGCAAAATCTGGCGAACAATTTCTTTTTCGATTCTTGTGAGTTCAGCAGCAGCTCGGATACTCAGACGACGATTCAACCCACCAATTTTTTAAATGTTTGAGTCCGTTTTTTGAGATAACTGTCGTCGAAGGGGCGTATCATCTTCGGTCGTTTCTCGCCCCCCTTTAAATCTTTTAATTCACTCAAACACTTGAGTGCGCGATAAAAATTCAACTCCATACACTTCTTTTAACACAGCATAAGTTTCTGTGCGATTTTTGCCGAGAAACTTCGCAAGAAAATGAAGTTAAACTCAAATCCTCTCGCAGAATTCGGGAAGAGCGGCGTTTCCGAGCGATCATTCTATGTCCCTTATGCAGAGAAACTTCACAAGAAGCAGAAGTTAAACTCAAATACTCTCGCAGAATTCGGGAAGAGCGGCGTTTCGGAGCGACCATTCTATGTCCCTTATGCCGAGAAACTTCACAAGAAGCAGAAGTTAAACTCAAATCTCTCGCAGAATTCGGGAAGAGCGGCGTTTCCAAGCGACCATTCTATGTCCCTTATGCCGAGAAACTTCACAAGAAACAGAAGTTAAACTCAAATCTCTCGCAGAATTCGGGAAGAGCGTTGTTTCCGAGCGATCATTCTATGTCCCTTATGCCCTGAAACTTCACAAGAAGCAGAAGTTAAACTCAAATCTCTCGCGGAATTTGGGAAGAGCGGCGTTTCCGAGCGACCATTCTATGTCCCTTATGCCGAGAAACTTCACAAGAAACAGAAGTTAAACTCAAATCTCTCGCAGAATTCGGGAAGAGCGTTGTTTCCGAGCGATCATTCTATGTCCCTTATGCCCTGAAACTTCACAAGAAGCAGAAGTTAAACTCAAATCTCTCGCGGAATTTGGGAAGAGCGGCGTTTCCGAGCGACCATTCTATGTCCCTTATGCCGAGAAACTTCACAAGAAACAGAAGTTAAACTCAAATCTCTCGCAGAATTCGGGAAGAGTGGCGTTTCCGAGCGACCATTGTATGTCCCTTATGCCCAGACGCTAGCGGAAGCAAGGAAAAAAGGAAAAAATTAAATAAAAATCAAAACCGGATAAATTTAAAATCCTGAAGCCATCGGACGATTGTTGCAGCTTCGGGCTTAATGTTCGTCGATAGTATTTTAAATCATGTTACCGTTGTTGCATCTGAACGCTTATCGTTTTTCCGTGAGTCAGAGGAACGCGGTTCGCCGAGTTCACTGCATGATTCACCCAGCAAATGCTACAGCTAAACTAAGCGACACGTGACCTTGACGGTCAAGCAGGGTATGAGGGAGATACTACATAATAACGCCAAGGAAAGTTTGACTGCAGCACGATCCCTTTTCCCGTTGGCAACACCAGTCCGGTTATTTTACAGCCACAACAGGGTTCAAAACATTTTTATTTAAAGTGCTTCTTCCTTTTCTCTCGCTGACATTTTTTTTCTATTCCTTTTTGCCTGTTTTGCAAACTTAATAACATTTTTTAACATTAACGAATTTCCGGAAGATTTTTGAAAAACGCAGATTCCTTTAACAGAATATTTTAGTATGATTACCGGTTAGTTCGCCCTAAATTTTGTTTGTTAGTTTAAATTTCTATAGTAAATGGAGTTTCGAAAGCATTCTTAAAATATCCTAGGTCGTTCCATTTCATAGTGTAATTTTAAGTTTATCCAAGGTCCTTTCACTGAAATATTCACAAATAATCGAAAATCTTTCTCGCAATGATTCAGTCTGAATGCCAACGGCTATGCATTCAGTCTTTTACAGTAGCTTCCGGATGTCGTGAGTTAGTTGTAAATAGTGGGACAAAAAATGTCTGATGGCCCTCTGGCAGTCTTCCGGTGAAGCAAAATGAATCATTGAAAACATTTGCATAAGAAAGAATTCAAAGTCATCTGTTCTAGTAAGTCATTTGACTATCGTTAGGAAAATAGCTTTTGATAACAATTTTACCCCTCTTTAAAAATAGTTTATTTCTATTAGTTTCGATAGAAATAATTTTAAAGCCATTATAACAAATCATGCAAAGAATACATATAATCAACATAAAGGTATTAAAAACAAGAACGAAACTTCAAGCGTCCTGCATATATTACTTTCCAACACACTCAAAAACACCAACACACTCTGTAACAAAATTTCACAGTTTAGTAAGGTGAAATATGATGTCTAAATAAACAATTTGAAAGAAAAAAAAACAGAACGCATTTGAAATCCCAATTTCTGCTATATAGTCGGAAAAATATCCGATTTTGTTTGGTGTGTGCAGCTTTGTATATAACCTATAGATTTGTATGTATTCTATATAGTATGCTAAAAGTCATTTCAGGTAAACAAATAGCATAATTCAAAATTTCCATTCAGAAATTTCTGTGAATAAACGTAAACGTAATTGAGAACGTCTGTGCAGCCCTGTATATGATCTATATTAATTACACACACCAAGTAATATTTAAAAGAAAATTTTATTAAAAAACTCATAACGTAGCTGAAAACTCAATTTCTGCTATTACCAGAAACAGCCGGAAAATATTTGATATTTTTGTGCAATAAATGTAAATGTGCATGTAAATAATTTTGCATGATCAAAATCTACTTTGATATTCTGATTAAAATTTAAACGAGAGAGAACTGTGGATTGACGTCAACATTTTATATCTTCTTTGATTCTTTCTTTGAGTTTTCTTTTCGTCATTCCTATGCCTTCCATTATTCTATTTCTATCAGTTCTAAAAGGAATAGCGTATATACCAGCTAATTCATCTTTCAGCGAAGGATCTACACAGCTGGCCATTAAAATTGCAACACCATGAAAGATTGAAAATATAAAAAAGATATTTATTGTACGTAAACAGTATGGTATGAAAACAAAATGATTAAATTTGTAAACAGTTTGGGGGTTTACAAGGGTGCGAAATTGGTAGAAACAGCTGCTCCCCCTGGCAGCTAAAACGGCCCTTATCCGGTTAGGCGTGAAGCCGAACTGGGCTTGGAGGGCATTAAACGTGTTACACATTCCATGCTGCTTCAAGCCTATGCCACACTTCATCAACCGTATTAGCTGGAGAAGGGTGGCGGGCTAGTCTCTAAGCAATTTATGACCAAATGTTTTCAATGGGTGACAGATCTGGATACCGCGCAGGCCAGGGCAGCAATCGAATACCCTGTGTATCGAGGAAGGTCAGAACACGACGTGCAACATGCGGTCTTGCGTTATCTTGCTAGAATATGGCGTTTGGCAGGCCTCGAAGAAAGGACACTACCACTGTCAAAAATGTACCCATCTGTGTTTAAATCACCGTCGATCGGAACTAGAGATGTGCATGTCGTGTACACAGTGGCTGCCCAAACCATCACACCAGGTGCAGGACCCCTATGCCAATATCGAATGCAAGCAGGCGACGTGCGTTATCCTCGGAGCCTCCAGACAAATATACGGCCATCAGAATACAGCACGTACAACCGGAACTCGTCTGAAAAGTCGACATTGTGCCAGTCATACATCCAGCTTTGTCGTTCGGTACACCAGAGTCGCCGACTCTCTCTATGCTGCATTGTCAAGGGAAGCCGCAGTACTGGTCGCCGTTCTGACAGTCCACACTGCTGCAAACGTCGTCGAACCGTACGAGCGGATACTGGGTGAGCTTCAAACATGCCCATTTCGTGACTAATGGTTCGCGATGTGGTTGTACGGTTTTGCAGGACCAACCTCACAATATGTCTGTCCTCTCCTGCGTTAGTCATGGGAGGGCGCCGAGGTCCTGCATGCCGTTCAGTATGACCCTTAGCAATCCATTGATTCCATATTTGCATGACAGTGGTTAGATTTCGACGAATGCAACTAGCGATATCACGGAAAGATAATCCACACTTTCGATAGGCAACGATACTGCCTCTATCGAATACCGACACTTGGTGGTAAGCATTTCTTCTTATTATTCGAGGCATAACACGATATTCTGAGCAAAGACCGACCTTACAAATCGCGTTCCGAATGAGAAATCCACTACGCAACTTTTCTTTTATGCAGTGCTTCAGATGTCGTTTCTCCCGCCTGCCTCGTCTAAATGCGCTGAAGTACTAATCATCTGCATATTCCAACCTCTTCTTTTTTTTTCATGTGATTTTGACGTTCGTCAGAACATTCCTTCCTGGTGTTGCAATTTTAATGGCCAGCAGTGTATTTAAGACAAATTAACTCTTTTAATTTTCTTGGTGGACAGGCTATTAAATTTATATTGTGTTTCAGTAGTGCATATCTTAACTTTTCGTACAGACCAGGAAACTGAATTCATAGATAAGTTTATTAAAGAGGGTTTTTAGAAAATTGTTTTCTTCAGTGATATCTCTAATGGTATAAGCTCTTTTACTAAATACTTATCTGAGCATACTTTAAAAGCTCGTCTAATGTAAAATTTGTAAGCTGCGATTTTATATAAAAATGCTGATGAACTACTATATGGATTCGTGTTATTTGATCTGATCGGTTTCCTATAAACATTTCTGTCAATGTTGAGGTTTTTTTTTTTTTTTTTTTTTTTTTTTTTTTTTTTTTTTTTAATTAAATTAACGTCGAGGAAAAATAAATTTCCATCTTTCTCAATTTCAAGAGTGAATTTTATATTATCATCTAACTCATTTATTTTATCAAGCAAAAGGTGTAATTCATGCAAACTATGCTCCCAAATGCCTTTTTAATAAAACAGTGAGCTTTTTAAAGTTCATACTATATATTTTATGTTTGAATCAAGGTGGAATATTGCGTTCCCTCTTATGATTTTATTTAAGTCTTCAGTATTTAAGGAACTACTGTTTTTACTGTTTTGAAAATAACTTTTGTAAATAGTTTACCTCTTTTCACAAAATGACTTATACAATAATGATTGCAGTATTGCACAGTTAATTTTTTAGTTCTTCCTTGTCGTGCCATGTGTATTTGGTGTATGAACAGGGAAAATGAAAATGATTTTTTTAGATAAATTTAGTATTTTCAGAACACTTAGTTTTCTATATATAAATGAAAGCAAATTATCTTTAATGATATGGGAGTCACTACTCATACATAAATAAATATAAAGCAATCATAAAAAAATATTTTTTTTTAACTACAAAATTTCTTAAGAGAAATTTCTTTCGACGGCTGTTCAAAACACTAATGAATAGAGCGCGTTTGATTCCATTATTGACATTAGTTACTTTTAATCATGTATCTGAAATTTGTTATTTAAAATCTCTCATTTTTCTCTCTCTGGCGTATTAATTTTGTTGATTTTTTATTGTATTACAAAACTTATAGATTTTATAACTATTTTTAAAAAGTTTTCTTAGTGATTTATGGAAAGGAATTTTTTTTTTATATGAAAAGAGCAAAAATTCTTATCAGTTAGTTCGCTATAAGCATTGTTTGTTAACTTAAAATTCAATAGTAAATGTTCTTTCGAAAGCAATCTATTAATATCCACAGTTGTTTCTTTTTAGATAATTTCACAGTGAACCGGAAACCTATCTTATCTTAAAACACTCTGCATCCGTTTGCCCTTGTTTAATAAACTTAATGAATTATTAAAATAACATAAATAGGTATAGAATAAAACCATAAGCCGAAATGGAATATTTCACCTTGATTCAACAATAAAATATACAATATGAATTTTGAAAAGCTCACTGTTTTACTTAAAATGAGAGTAAAATAATAAAATAGATGTTACAATTTAAAAATATACATTTTATTTAAAACTTCTTGATAATTTCGGCCTGCATTTCCCGAGGCCATCATTAGAGAATATTTTAATAACTGATTTGTATAGATGAACAGCAATTACACTTGTTTTCAAAAATTAAAGAAAAGTCACAAAATGCTAATTTTCAAATACGCGAACACTCAAAAGGAAATAATATAATTCAAGTACTTACTATCTCTACAACACAGCTAGTCCATATAACATCTCATTCATGTCACACATGGTCACAAATGTCACAGTGACTACGGTGAAGCAAAAAAATAGGAAATTCCATACATCTCATTATGAGTCTCAAATGATCACTATATGTGACTCCACTGAGACGTCACTGAGACGTCACTGTGACTGCTGCTTTGGGACGAGTCACCATGTGACTTTACAATGTAGTTACATTGTGACTCTCGTGTGACTGTCATTTGTAGACTCAGTTTCAAAGTCATCGTGAAAGCTTCATTGGGATAAGTTACCAAATAATGTCACATTAAAGTCACATGATGACTTTCAGGTGACAGAGAGAGTACTGTGAGGTCACCATTGTGCTCTTTTGGGAAAAGTCTCCACGTGACTATAATATGATATTTGGTGACTTATCATAATGCAACGCTCATGATGACTATGAAATTGAGTCTCAAAATGACAGTCACATGAGAGTCACAATTTAACTACATTGTAAAGTCACTTGATGACTCGTCACAAAGCAGCAGTCACATTAACTTCTCAGTGGAGTCACATATAGTGATTATTTGAGACTCATAATGAGACGTATGGAATTTCCTATTTTTTTTGCTTCACCGTAATGACTCTGTGACACTTGTGACCATGTGTGACATAAATGAGATATTATATGGGCTAGCTGTGTTGTAGAGATAGTAATTACTCGAATTATATTATTTCCTTTTGAGTGTTCGCGTATTTGAAAATTAGCATTTTGTGACTTTTCCTTAATTTTTGATAACCAGTGTAGTTATTAAAATATTCTCTGATGGTAGCCTCGGGAAATGCAGGCCGGTAGTAGTAAGAAGTTTTAAGTAAAATGTATATTTTTAACTTGTATCATCTATTTTATTAGTTTAGTCTCCTTTAAGTAAAACAGTGAGCTTTTAAAAGTTCATATTTCATATTTTAAGGTATAGAATACTTTTAAAAATTCTTATTTCAAGTGCTTCTTTCTTTTTCTCTCTCAGGCATATCATTTTCTTTCGATGTAATGCACATTTGGTATATTTCTTTTAACGTTAACAAAAATTTACATAATGTTTTTTAATAAAACAGAATCTTTTATATGAACAGATTTTCTTTTATCAGTTAATTCACCCCAATCTTTGTTTGGGGTGTAAACATCAACAGTAATTTCACTTCAGAAACTTACATTTCAAAAGTAAATGCAATTTCGAAAGCTTCCTTAAAATATCCAAGGTTATTTCTCTATATCTCCAAAAAATAAACGAAATCATTTTCGCAATGGTTCAGACTCGATGCCAACGGCTATGCATTTCGTCTTTTACTGTAGCTTCCGGTTGTCGTCTGGCTAGTAATAAACGGAGGGCCAAAATCATTTGATGGCCCTCGGGCAGTATTCCGGCAAAAAGCATGGCCAACCATAGAAAACATTTGCATAAGTAAGTATTGGAAGACATCCGCGATACTCTAGAGTGTTTATTTGAGTATAGTTAAGAAAAGAACTTTTGTTAACAATTCTAACCCCTCTTTACAAAATGAATTTGAAAAATAAGGAACGCAATATTGCTCAGTGAATTGTGCCATTAATTTATTCCAGGCCATGTGTATTTTATAAGTAAAGTGGAAAATTAAAAATTGCTATTTATAATAAATATTTTTAAAACTTTTAGCTATAAATGTAAACAAATTAATTATCTATGATATGACAATAACTTTTCATACACACTTTTATACAAAGCAGTAGAAAACACAAAAACACAAAATAACTACATAATTGCTTAAAATAAATTAATATCGATAACGGTTCAAAACATTCATTAATAGAACATTTGTTTTATTCTAGTAATGTTTAATTGCATTAATTATTTAACGAATATAAATTTTTTTAGCATACTTCTGAAATTAATTTTTTTAAATATCTTTTTTTTTCTTTACTTTCCATCTACTCTAGTTAGTTTTCATTGTTATTATTATCGTATTTGTTGTATTATAAAATTGACAGTTGCTTTATTATCTGATAATAGTATTTGACTATAGTAATTTAGTTAACAAACTGTACCATGCTTTGCAAAATAACTTAAAAAAAAATAAGGACTGCAATATTGCAGAGAGAATTTTCTACTATTTTAATTTAAGCCAAGTTTCTTTCCCGAATGTAGACGGAAAAAAGGACCTTTTTAATAAATGTAATAGTTTATATAAATGAAAACAAATTAATTATCTATGTTATGACAATAGCTTTTCGTACACAGTTTTATACGAAGCAGTAGAAAAAACAAAAACAAAAAATAACTACTGAATTGCTTAAAATAAATTTCTTTCGATAACTGTTCAAAACATTCATTAATAGAACATTTGTTTTATTCTAGTAATGTTTGATTGCATTAATTATTTAATGAATATAACTTTGTTAAGCATACTTCTGAAATTTTTTTTTTTTAATATCTTTTTTATCTTTAATTTCTATTTAATCTTCTCTAGTTAGTTTTCATTGTTATTATTATTGTTTTTGTTGCATTATAAAATTGACAGTTTCTTTATTATCTGTTAATAATATTTTATCATAGTGATTTTGTTAAGAATTGTACCATGCTTTGCAAAATGACTTAAAAAAATAAGGACTGCAATATTGCCGATAGAATTTTCTACTAATTTAATTTAAGCCAAGTTTATTTCATGAATGAGCAGACAGAAAAAAGGACCTTTTTAATAAATTTAATAGTTTATGTAAATCAAAGCAAAATATTTTTAGATTTTATGGAAATGGATACAAATTCACGAATAATTATAAAGTATATATATAGCATATATAATATATATAAATATATAGTATTAAAATACTTTATATAGTATATATAAAGTATATATATATATATTATAGTAATCAATATTTTTGTTGTTGTTTTTTTAATTACAGACATCCTCAAAATAATTTTTTCCCGATATTGGTTCAACATTCATTAGCAGAACAATTTTGATTCTATTAAAGTTTATTAATTATACAATAATTAGCGTAAATTAGTTAAGCATAGAAAATTCTTTCCTTTAAATTTTCTCATACTTTTTTCACACACTGGTATATTATTTTATTGCATTTTCTCTGTATTGCAAAATTAACAGGCTTATTTTAACTATTAACAAAAGTTTACATGTCATATTTAACCCCTTAATTCTCGTTCCCGGAAATATCACGGGCTGAGGTATCCTTCGTTATTTCTCGTGCCTGTCATATTGCCGGTCTGGAGATTTAATTGCTGTAAAAAACTTCTGAAACCAGAAAAATTTAGCTTCCATTTCCGTATGCAGTCTTTGGATATTTTGTTTCGGGTTTGGTGTTTGACGCTGATTGTGATGTTCGACTTTGTATTGCGTGTTTCGAAATGTATCACACTCTCAAAAAATATTAATAATCAAAATTTTGATGTATATATATTATTTCAAATATTATTTGTAAGAATTTGTGTGATGATGATAAATAAAAATCTAAGACGTGAAAAATAAGGTCTTATTCGCATTTATTTGTATGGTGTAAAAAAAACATTAAGACAGAAATCTCGCAAGATGGCTTTTCTACAAATGTGAATTTGTTCCATAACGTCTTTTCTTTTTTCGCTTTAAAAAAACTAATTGCATATTTTATTTAGGAACCTTATAATTATTCAATTTATGTAATAAAAAAATAGGTATTTTTTTTATGTTTTTTCCAAATATTAAGCGATCTTTAAAAGGTTAAAAAAAGTAGAATCTTTTATGTGAGCGGAAAAAAAAATTATCAGTTAATTGATCGTAAGCATTATTTGTTAAGTTAACTTTCAACCGAAAATGCTCTTTCGAAAGCATTCTTAAAAAATCCAATACAAATAAGGTTCTTTCTCTGATGTATCCACAAATAAACGAAAATCATTCTCGTAATGGTTCGACTTGAATGCCAACGACTTTGCATTTCGTCTTTTACAGTAGTTTTCGAATGTCGTCTGCTAGTAATAAACTGAGGGACAAAATCATTTGATGGCCCTCCGGCAGTTTTCCGATAAAAAGAATTGAAAACATTTGCGTAAGTACTAAGAATTCGAGTGATCCGATAGAAAAAGTCTATAGCTACAGTATTTATATAACTAAAGTTATCAAAATAACTTTTTTTTTAACAATTCTTCCCCTTTCTTTACAAAATGGCTTCCAAAAATAATAAACTCAGTATTTAACAGTGAACTTTCTAATTCGTTTCTTTTGACATAACTTTATTTTGTGGAAGAACTGAAAGATGAAAATCCCCATTTTCAATAGAAATTGTGAAGAATGCAGCATAGAAACGCCACCTATTGGGCGATTTACACCAAAAAGTAATCAGCACCAATTTATATCAGGGACTAGCTGAATCTAAAGTTTTATTAAATTCTGTTCATTAGTTCTTGAGATATAATGCCCACAAAATTTGTGTCACATACAGACAGACAGAACGGCATACTCGCAGACAGACATTTTGTAAAAACAGGTTTTTTGGTATCTCTGATCCCTGAAACGCGTAAATCCGTCGAAAACCGGAATTCGAAAATTTTCACGAATCAAATACTTTCTTCTTGTAAAGATAGAAGAAATAAAAAAGTAGAATAATTTATACAGACAAGAAAAAAACTCTTTTATGTTAGTTCATCGTAAGCATTATTTGTTAACTTAAATTTCAACAGAAAATGCTGTTTAGAAAACATTCTTAAAATGACCAAGGTTCTTTCTCCGCTATCTCCACAAATAAACGAAAATCATTCTCGTAATGGTTCGACTAGAATGCCAACGGCTCTGTATTTCGTCTTTTGCAGTAGCTTCGGGATGTCGTCTGCTAGTAATAAACTGAGGGGAAAAAATCATTTTTAACTTTTTTAAAACAGTTCTCCCCCTTTTTTACAAAGTGACTTCCAAAAAATAATAATCTTAGTATTGAAGAAGTAAGCTTCTAATTCATTCCTTTTAACATAACTTTATTTTGTGAATGACGAAAATTGCCCTTTTCAACAGAGTTCATGTTTACGAGACGCTTAGTAGCGTTTATATTACCGAATATACTCTCGTATAACCCGAAATATTTGGACCTAAGATTGGATTTCGAAAAGGGGAAGTCGGCTTATAGATGGTCAGATTCGGAAAGAAAAATTCTAAGCCACTTGGTAACTGAAAAACGCATTTCATCTTTGATTTATCTTGCTTAGCAGATGGCTCTGAATTATCCCAGTTATATTTAACCCTTAAATGGGTGATTTTTTTACGAAAAAATTATATATGATTCTCTGAAATGTTTATTACACAGGAAAAATAATGAAAAAAATCAGACATTTTTCGTATAATACGTCAATCTTTTCTTCTGTTGCACATCTGTAATACAAGTAAAAACTACTGTCTTGTGGCTGTTTTACGCTGAAATACTGCAAATTAGTATATATTTTAATAAGTATGTCTCCAAATACCTTATTTTATATAATTATTTATTTTATAAAACTTAACATTTAACCCTTTAATTCCCATGATAGAATACTTTGTAGAAATTACTTACTTCAGAGAATCTGACTTTACACCAGAAAGCCTCAATGGTTAATTTCGCATTATTTAAAAACGCTTAACAGTGTTTGCACTTTGAGGGGCTTCCGAGTTGTCTACAACTTTACGCCCAGTCTATTCATGATTGTCTAATAATGAATGAGCCATTGGGATAGAAAGTCTAACTGTACTATAATACTACTATAAAATTTTAATAAAAATAAAGATTTAAAAAAATGAAAACATACTTTTAAAGAAAAGTGGTATTATAAAATTAAAATAGTAAGAAGTCTTAGTGGTTAAGAATTAGGAGTGAAATTAATAGTAAAATAAAAGTAAATAAGTTAAGTTTAGGCAAAGCTGGTAAGGGTAGGTCGGAAAAGAGTGTGACAGATGTTAACGTCACAGAAAAACAAAAATGGCACTTTTCAGAGTTCATACTTTTTTTTTTGGTACTATGTAACGGTATATTGGAATGTCTGTTATTACATTTGTTATTACATTCTCAAGCAAATATTGCTATTTTAATTTTCTGTTGTGAATTAGGTATATATGAAAAAAAAATATCGATTAAATTCAAAACACTGTTGTTTGCATATATGAAAAGCTGCGCACTAAAGGGTTAAGAGGGGGGAAAAATCCAGCCAACGTAAATTTTCCGACTGGAGTAATTATCAGGCCACAAAAATTATATTGAATTTTCGTTGGGTCAAACCTATATAATGATTTCTGATTCCCCCCTCCCTAATTAATGTAATCCCTGATATATATATCAATATCAGATGTAAAGAATATATGGTGGACATAAAATATAATAGAGGTAATACTGCTTTATCCCGGCTGAATCAAATAGAGAGCAATAACATACTTTTTAACGAGAGTAGATTAATCTACAGGTCTAACTTTTATTTATAATTATTTATAAGAGAGTCCATTGAAATTTATTTAAGAGGTTCGGGGGGTTGTAACGATACGTTATCTTTTCGAATCCCGAATATATGTACTGAATGGTTGAACAACTTGTGGAGTCGCGACATAGAGAGAACACGTGCGATAGCGAAAATGTAGGGGCTTTATATGTTTACTTGTTTGCATTCGATGATTTTTTTTCATATGCATTGTATTTGTAACTTCTGTTATACATTCTGATGACGACTCAGTGAAGGAGTTGAAACATGCCAATATAGGTTTCGAATTTACTTTTAATGTGTTTTTAGTAATGTCTTTTAAGCAAATAAATATTTTAATACATGTTTTGACTTTTCCGTTTGGAATATACTATATTGCGATATAGATAAGATGGATGAAAGAGGAATCATGGACTGGTTGGAAAATGTGTGGGGCAAAAGACCCGGAGCTGTATATAAGAAACCAGTGGTGCATGGGATACATTTAGCGTTCATGCGACCAACGAAGTGAAAGAAAAGTTTAAAAATTTAATTCGTCTGTGGTTGTTATACCAGGTGGATCGACATTAATGTTGCAACACTTGATGTTTGCATAACAAACTATTTAAAGATTGATTGCGAAAAATATGGATTGAGTGGATATGTTCGCCAAATGTGCAGAAAACAAAGGAGGACAATTTGTAAAAAAAGCTGGAATCAATGTCATCGCCTCTTCGGTTAACAAGACGCAAGGGGTAATTCCATGTGAGATGATTGTAAAATAATTTAAAAAGTGGTGTATTAGCAATGCCGTGAATAGCACAGAGGACAATTTTAGTATTTACGAAAGTGATGCCGAAAATTCCTTATATCGAGTCCGATTTTTATGACGAGAAAGAAAGCAACGGAACGGGACCATTGGGTCCGTGATAATAATCATAAATTTACCTAAAATCTGTGATGAATTACTTTATATTTTTAAAGAAAAGTATTTCTAAACATACTTTTCTGTTTGGTCCTGAAGCACGTGATGTGGATATCGACAAATATTCTTTTTAATTTCTTTTCTTTGCATGATCATGGCTATAAGTTGTCACAGTCAAGACCAGGGGTCGATTACTGCATGGGAAAACTTCCAAAAGTATTTTATTATAGAAAAGTTATCATTTTTTTAATTGCAGAATTTTTATTTTAAACAGGGCAGAAATATTCTCAATGAATATCAATACAACTTTGCCCCTATGTAAATTGGCTCTTGTGAAGGTGCAAATATTTTGAACATATATCCACCCCCAAACACTTTATACACTTGTACACTACCACAAAAACATAACATACATTAAATTTTACAAGTGATAACATTAATTTACGTCAAAACGTACAAACGCAAAACGGGTTCGGGTTCTGAAGACATGCAAAATCAGAAAATCGGAAGGAGAAATATAACGAAATTTCGTTATTTCATCGTTATTTTGAATACCGTGGATACAGGAAAAAAGATTTACAATTTCGCATTACAGTAGAACCTTGATTATCCGAAGTAATTGGGGCCGACCGTCTTTCGAAAAATCAAAATTTTCGGATAATCGAGAATGCTTCAATTTAGGAGAAATCAAGGTGAAATATATGCAATATTTCGTATTATGGTAACAAGTGCTTAATAAAAATAAAGAAATAGCAAAATAGAAACAAGAATAAGTTACCTGAATTTTATTTTGAAATTAAGTACCTTTTACATATATCACAAGGGTTTGAAAAAATGTTTTGTTTATCGCAGTTTTGATTGCCATTGCTTTGAAGCTCTATCACGGAGTTTTTTTAATATTATTAGTTCACCAGTATCACAGTCTTTCTGCTGCTCTAGCCATGCCCAACCTTTTGCAAAACATTCAAAAGCTTCAGAATTGCTAATTTGTACGTTTTCTTTGTTCCACTCCTCAGCTTACGGGAGCTCAAGTTAAATTCAAAGGAACTGTAAGAAAGGGGATCGAAAATATTTATATGTACTCGTAGCTCGGAAAGGACGCTTGCACACAAGAAACATAGTAAAAAAAAAAACCTTTCAAAATGGATTTTTTATACAAGGAATGTGATACAAAAAAAAAAAAAAAAAAAAAAAAGCTTTAAAAAGGGTTTTCGGTTAATCGAGAGTTTCGGTTAAAAGAGTTTCGGATAAAAGAGGTTCTACTTTAGTTGAATCCTGAGCGCATAAAAATAAAGCGAGGGGAGGATTTAAAATTTTAACTCTACTTCTTGTCCTACAGACCCAAAGAATCTGAAGGGAAAAGATGGAAGAAAGTTTCTATTACCCATAAAATTTCGGTATGGCCTGTTTATATTTTTGAATTTCACCCCCGGCCCGTGTTTAAATCAGTGAGAACAAGCATGGACCGAGCAAAAATCGGGGTCGGCCGTACTCAATTTCTACAAAAGAAAAAATATCCGTTTATCCTAATATGCAATTTAAATTCGTTTAAAGAGTACTGCATATGGAAAAATTTTACTGTGAACACTATATGGCCAAAGGTGACCGGTCACTTACGATTTTAGACTTTTTGTTAAATATCTAGAAAAATACATGAGGAATCAACCTGAAACTGCAGGTGTGTAAACAGTATAGTATAGGTCATATATTTACGTCAAGAGTCTTTCCCGAAACCCCATAGGGGACCGTTAACAAATCGAAAAAGTGTTCAAACTCGAGATTATTAATAAGTGGATTATTACAATATATTGCGTTCATTTTTATGAGGATAGTATGTATACTTGTAGAGAAATTAAGGTTTTTATAAAAACAGTCCCAAATTTCGCCAAGTTTTTTGCTTATAATTTGCAGTGTTCATAATATAAAAAAAAGTTCTTTTCAAAAAATATGACAAACAACATTGTACACAATACTCTGCAATCAGAATTAAAAAATAATATCAATTGGATGAAAAATGAGCAGGTTTATCAACAAATGTTTCACTGCGCATGCGCGAACGCAATCAAAATATAATATGCATAATATATTAGCTAAGTATATAGAGCAACTTTTGAGAAAGTCTCAAAATCATAGCCTGAAAATTCTGAAAATTATCGTCGGTAGAATAAGCTCGAAATCCGTATTTCCCAAAAAGAAGCAAAAAGTTGAGGGGTTGTATCAAATATCTGTTGATTAGTGCCAAGATAGCGTACACAATATCGCACATACTACTATGTTTGGATACAACCCCTCATCTTTTTGCTTCCTTGCAGGGAATGAACTATATACTAAATATAAAATATCAAAAACGGTTTTCATCTACTCTGTTCACCGAATGGTATATTGAGCATCTCTAATCTTCTTAGTCTTTGAATAGTCCAAAAATAAAAATAATTCAGTGTATACATTTAAAATTACATAAATGGGTTTAATTTCACTTCAAATTCTCAAATAAAAAAGCTGGAGTCAAAGTCGGTTTGTTTTTTAGCGAATCCGACACCGACTCTTATGCTCAAAAATGGGTCTGACTCCGACTTTGGCTACACAGGCCTGCTTGTTAGATTGTGCAATAGGTTTCCTTTCATTATTTCTCAAGCTGTTTTTCAAGACAGCATAGTAACTCGATTTTTTCAGCTTTAGAAGTACCAATCAAGTAACCATTAAAATAAAAATTTTATTTATAATTTTTTAACTTAATTTTTCCGGGTTTTACGTTTTCTTTTAAATATTTTGATCTTTACATGGTTGACATATATGTATTAGATGAACAACCGTCATTGTCATGGCGTAAAAAATGTAATGAAAAGATCCGGAGGATCCTTTGATTAAATTTCAGAAAACAATGAAAATAATTAAAATCCCAGCTATTATATAAAAAGTAACACAATCTTCCTCATAAACAACCAATAAACATTTTGAATGGGATACAGTTCTACTTCGCATATTTTGTTTTAAAACATTTTATAGCAGAAAATCGTTATTTATCTACATGGCAAAATTTTAAGGCTATTACCTCTCGGTAGTTCAAAGAAAAAAAAACTACCAATGAAAGTTTAAATTTTATACATTGATCTTTAGGTGACATTTTATATTTGGCCAATTTCGTAACTGAATAATTTGTGAAAATTATTGTGTGAGCTCAAAAGTAAAGCTTAGCTCAAAAGTTAGGTCAAAATTCATCTTGTAAAGTGTTAGTTCAAAAGAAAATTACTAGTATTGAATCGCAAGTTTCGGGAAACACTTCTTTCCTCAATGCCCTTAGTTGGATTGGTCGCAGCTGTTTTATTTTAGGAAGTGTTATTTGGAGTTCATAGCTTTCGTTGTGCTCACCAAGACCACCAATCCTTTCACTCTGAGAGTTCAGTGCGTGGATTTATTAAATATGATGTTTACAGTCCATTGAAATTCCTTCATGAATCGAAATCCCTTATGCACTTGGTTTGGTCAACATGAACAAACATATTCAAAGAATTACCGATGTTAAATATTCGGTAGCATTGTGCAGCCACGTCGAACTTTTGAAAAAGAGGTCAACTTCGTGTGTTTCACTATCTTATAATCATGTATACTGTCATGTTTCACTGTATAATTACGCATAACAAGCTGTTCTTGCCCAACTGATTTATGGCCACTCTGTATTATACGTAGCTAATTTTCGCAGAAATTATAAATTATAAAATTATAAATCAATGAAAAAAAATATTATTATCGTTTTGCAGCGCCAAACTGCAAATTGTTTCTTGAAAAAACGATATAAATGCATTAAATTATCAGCCGAATGTATGTTTATAAGGTTGAGAAATTTTTATTTATCTTAAAACTTTATTCCCAAAAATTCATCGAAATAACTTTGCAAAAAACAAAATATTTTTTAAAGTGAAACAAAAAAGTTTACACTTTTTATTTTATATAAAGTTTATTTAGATTTTGCTTTTATTCTTCTTTTAGGTTACTTTTAGTGCAATTGTCTGATCATGCTTCATATTTCTACAATCTTTTTTAACTTCTATGTTCATTAGGTCAACAAATAGTAAATTGCTCTTCAATAATGTGTTAAATTTGCTCGATTTTATTTTGAAAAAGAAAAGTGTTTTCATTTCCTTGCAGTATTATCCAAACGAAATGTTGTTAATACTAATAAAAGTATTGTTCCTTTCTGGATACTTTTGACATATAATACGTGTTACATATTGAAATTGGTGTATTATGTTTAACTCGAGATTATCACAAAAAGTCTTGATCACACACACAAAAAAAATTTAACAGCACTAAAACTATTAAGGGACTCATACCTTTAAAAATCTCTTTCGCCAGTGCAAAAGTGATGTGAATTCGAATTCTCATAACTTTTTAAATACTTACTGAAATTACATAAAACTTTGTAATATATGAATTTAATCCATATTTAAGGCTTTATAAAATATAAAAATACACACTTACAATATAATATAATATAAATTACAGTTCAATTAATGTCGCAAAATATTTTATGTGGTATGTCACATCCGCACGATAACTTAACTTAGAATAGATATATCAATATAAAACTTATGTTAAAATTTGAATTTTTGTTGTTGCCGTTAGATAAATAATTTAAAAGAATTTCAGCTTCCTAGAAAGATTTTAGTAACTTCTCTGATTTTTTTTTTCTTTACAGTGCATGTGATAAAAATGTTCAATATTTACTAAACTGTATTTTTCATTACATTACATTATAAGCGTTTAATTTTACATTGAATAAAGAGCGTAATGTGTGTGTGTGTCCTTAAATATGTCCTAAATATATTACAAAGATTTATGTAATTTCAATAAGTATTTAGAAAGTTACGAGAACTTGAAATTACACCACTTTTGCACTGGCGACGGAAATTTTAAAAGGTATGAGACCTTTATGAACGGTTTTGCATTTGAAAGAACATTAAACAATGCATGTGTTTAGATTGACCTTATGTTGACGTCATCGGTCGTCATGTTGTAGAAAATTTGACGCATGCAAAATATTATAGCACGCGTGCTAAAAGCATAACTAAAACTAAAGAAAAAAATCTTTTAATCATTCCTATTTTTAAAAAATATTTTTTATCGATTTATTTTTTATTTGTAATTACAATTTTTTGTAACTCGCGAGAAAATGCTAACAATTTTTAATTAAATAATGAAGAAATATCTATAATCTACACTGCAAAAAATAAATTGTTGATTTTACAGTATTAGATTGGCAGCTGGGGTGCCAGTATAAAACTGCAAAATCAACAATTATATTGCTAAATAACAGTAATAAGTCGTACAATAAACATTGTTCATAGTAATATATGGTATATTTCTGCATTTTCATTTATAAAATGGTATACTGCTGTTTATTTACGCTTTATTACGGTTAGTTTTACAGTATAATACTGGCACCCCAGCTGCCAGTATTTTACTGTAAAATCAACAATTATTTTTTACAGTGAGTAACCATTGTGATACGTTACCAGAACTCCTTCTTATATGTTCAAAATCTGAGAATAAGATGGCAAAGTTTAATGGGCTAATATTTTTATTTCAGGATGAAGAAATGGATATGTATTTGGACCTTCATGCACATACTGGCCTACTTGGAGCTTTTGTTTATGGAAATACGTACAGCGACGTCTACCGTTTTCAAAGACATACGTTGTTTCCTAAGCATCTTAGTTACTGTGCCGAAGATTTTTCGTTGGAAAACACAGCTTATAACAAAGACAGAAACAAATCAGGGACTTCTCGAAGGTAACACCGCTTGTGTTATTATTTTATTAATCACAGATTTTAATTAACTTTTTAACAGTTTCTTCCTTTTAAACATAATAAACTAAATAGAAACAAAAATATGTGAAAAGCACCACTTTTCGCGAAAAGTAACATTCTCTTTATTTAGCCGAAGAATTTCAATCATTAAATAAAAGGAATATTATTATTAAGAAATAGCGGTATTGTAAATTTTCGCGTAAGAAAGCAACTAAATTCTTCTACCTCATACGCAGTACAGGAAAAGCCGTTAATGAGTTAATAACCTTTTCAGCAATATCCACCTATACACGCTGATTTATTCAAATTTTGTAATCCATATTAATAATGCATATCAATTTCGTAAAGTTTGAAGCTGGATAACACCATTAAAAATTATCGACCTCAAACAATTATGGCCCTCAAACAGTAATATATCTCAATTTTTTAAATGTCCCCTGCAAACGAACTGTAAACGCATATAAATTCATTTCTATAAAGAGAATGTTACGGTAAACCTTAAATGTATCAATTTCAGCACAATTAAAGTATATATGGGGAGTTAGAGCGTAAGCAGACAGACGGCCGAACAACTAGAAAGATAAATCGGAGCAAATTTTTTTTTTAAACTGTGTTGCAAAGTGTCTGCTATAAACAGCAGATAAATAATTTAAAAGATAAGAATTAAAGTGGTAGCGAAACACAGTAACACTTACTGAAACGTTAACTAATATAGAAGAAACTTTTACAAAATCTTAAACCTAAAATTGAACATTTTCATTTTAATCTAATCAAATAGCTACCCACGATTTTGAAAGCCATTCCCTCATTTTCAGAATCCTTTAGAAGAAAAATCACTCGGAAAGCAATAAATTTTCAAATTTAATACACGTGTCTTTTCCAAAACAATTTCAATTTCCGTAAAACTCGGAAATCTGTTATATATTTTTTAAGCCCTTCTGAAAATTGTTTTCAATGTAAGGAAAAGATTTCAGGCTATCATGAATAACAATGATGTTAGTTCAAGATCAGAAGGAACTATCCTAAAATTCGAAATGGAAAATATTCGATGAGTGGGTTATTTGAAATGTCTACCATTAACTCCAAATGATCTGCGAGAAAAAATTCTGTAGTATAGACATCAAAATCTTTAAGATCAGGAGCAACATTTTAAAGATGAAGCACAGTTTAACGATGAATGCGGTTTCTAGATATTTAATCAATAATAATCATGGGATAAATTTCCTGTGGCGACATGGAGACAGATTCAGTCATTTTTAATTGCTCAATGCTTATAATACTGGCCAACGCTGCACCCTAGATGGTGCCATAAAGATTAATATTTTGTAAGTTATCATTTACATAAGACATATAATGCCAACGTATCAGTTATGTATAATATTAATATGTGCATGCAATGTACAAGCCATTAGCACTATTTTCATTTCAGAGGTAACAAAATGACTCTTTTGAATTATATAACTACCAACTACGTACACGCAAGTAGAATCGGCATGCATACTATGTGAAATATACCGATGGTTTCTTAACTAATGTGATCTTTGGATCTCTCCCAAATTGATATGTGTGGTCTGTAACTAGGCGTTTTTAGATTAGCCTGCCGTAGCCTCGATAGTAGGCCAAATTCAGAATGATAATGGGAATAATATGGCTACTTTTATCTGAAGCCCCTTACTAAATCTAACCAAAATATACTCATATTAATATGGGTATGCAGATTTAATCAAGTAGTAACAGTCTAAAAGATGGTGTCATATTTGAGCAACCAATTTTACTTTCACTGAATTTTCTATATAAGCGAGATAAGATGCTGCAGAAAACAAAACCGCCAATCATTTAGCTCTCCAACGAACAGCGGGGTGTGTCTCCATAGCAACATTGTACAGCACGCAGCAAAGTGAAATAAATGACATCTCGATTACGGTTGTTACAATTACTCCTACAGAGTCATCAGTAATCAGAATGCAGCGGATGAATACGTTACAGTGGTCTGTGTGTTTTGACATGGCAACATTATCACTGGTACGTCAGTTGATTGGCATTATCGTTCCCTGCAGCATCTAATCTATCATGTATCTAAAACTCAGCAAAACTATAATTGGTTAAAAACGTGACGCTGCTCCCCGTACTGTACAGTGAACAGTAAGAGAGAGATTTCATTGAATTAGAAAAAAAAATCATATCTGAAACATTTGTAAAATTATTTTTATGTTTTTTTTTTTTATCCTTTATAAGAATAGTTCTTAATAAAATCTTCTGGATTCATAACTTGAAATTCTGCTTTTTTGTTCAGACATTTATGCATATGAGAGCCTTATTGAGTCATGAAAACAAACCTGGGGCTCCGTCATGTAATTTGAAAACAGTTTCAAATTTTACGAAAGAAACTAGCGTTTAAAAAAAAAATCTTGAGAACAGGCTTCACAAACTTATATAATGCGAAAAACATTACATTTTCATACTTAGCATGCTAAGTTACAGAAGAGTAAAATTTTGATTCATAGGATCATTTACTAATTTATAAAAGCAAAACCACAAAATCAAAATTTAACATTAGTTTGCTAGTTTGCCTCTCATTGCTCTTAATTAAACTTTTACTTCACCTGACAATTCTAAGTTCCCTTAATTTTATGGAACTGCAATAGATTTTTAAACATGTTCTCTTTACTTTTTATGGAATAATGTAAAAATGTCTACTTTACATGGCATTTCATGATTAAACTAACATTTCTGACAAGAACTAAATTTTTTCCTGAATATTTCATTTTTCATAAATACGAATTATGCACTTTTATGAGAGAGACGCAGATAAGTTTGAATATTTTACCACTTCAAGTCTCCTTTGTAAGAAAAATACAACATGAGAGGCCATAAATCATTGACAAAATGGAAGATGCAATATCGCCTTGTAATCAAAGAATAAAACAAACTTCAAAGCAAAGTATGCGCTGAATTTGAGTTCCATCATCGACTATCTAAAGGGGAAACATTTTCAAATCAAAAGAAGAATGGATGGGTTGTAGTTTCTGGGGGAAGATATTAGAAAATTTACCCCACCGTTAACGGTTACTCCTATCCTCTTATTTTTTCTTTCTTTCTTTTTCTTTTCTTGAAAGAAAGACAATAGCTGTTACAGAAAACTCTTTTGTAAAGTCGTCTTAATTAAACTTTTACTTAATATAAAAACTCTAAGTTCTCTTAATTATAGAGCACTTTAACAGATTTTAAAATATTTTTTTCTTTAATTTTTACACAATAATGTAAAAATCTATATTTTACATGCAGTATATTATTAAACTAACTGTTCTGACGCCAGTTTAAAAATTTCATTATTTCATGTTTCATAAATACGAATTAAGTACTTTTAGGAAAGAGACGCCGATAAGTTTAATATTTTACCACTTCAAGTCTCCTTTGTAAGAAAAAAATAACAACATGAGAGGCCATAAATCATTGACAAAATGGAAGATGCAATATCGCCTTGTAATCAATGAATAAAACAAACTTTAAAGCAAAGAATGCGCTGAATTTCAGTTCCATCATCGACTATCTAAAGGGGAAACATTTTCAAATCAAAAGAAGAATGGATGGGTTGTAGTTTCTGGAGGAAGATATTAGAAAACTTACCCCACCGTTAACGGTTACTCTTATCTTCACATTTTCCTATTATTTATTTGTTTATTCTTCAAAGTAAGACAATAGCTGTTACAAGACACCTCTTTTTTAAAATTGTGGGAAACATTTACACACATTCTATTAATTCTGATTCAAATTCATCGTATAAATTTGATACTGGTAATAGACGACTGGAATTAATTTCTACTATTAAATGTTAAGCATGGTGAATTATAGTTTGGGCACCGTATCCTGAACACTAGGCGTATGCGCTGAACACTGAGTAAGAACTATGGAGGGGAAACTTAATACGTATTACTCGCGGAAGACGCAGACAATATTTTGGTAAATATCGTGGGCGCTGGAATTCGTGGTAGGCTGTTCCTGTAGCAGAATATTATTGGACTGTATGCATCAGACGCATATATTAGAAGTAATTTTTTTTTATTTTATTCGTTTATTTTTCATTATTGAGATTACATAACATAAATTAAGATGAGGTACAAGTGCTTTGTTCCTGGATGCAAAACAGGTTATGCTAGTGACGTCAAACAAAGAAAAAACGAGGGGAAAAATAAGTTAAGTTTGTTCCGTGCTCTCCCCTCCCTTCCTAATGTGTATTCTGGAGGAGGTGAAGGTGTGTGTGTGTGGGGGGGGGGGGTATGACTTAGAGGATTTAATATTACCAAAAAGCAACAAAAAGGATTTTTTTTTTTTTTATTTTAAATCATTAATCAAAGAATACCATTTAAATTATGAAAATAATAGGAAAAAGAACTCATTTAAAGAAGAAATTTATTCTAAAAATATATATTAAATAAATCTTATATATTTTTTTAATAACTATATAATTTTCAAATAAAATTTTCAATATATAATTTCAAATTTTCTTTAGCTATGCAATACAAAAAAAAAAAAAAAAAAAAAAAAAAAAAAAGTAGTAAAATGAAAACGAGATATCGTAAAAAAATTATCCCATTGGGGGCGGTCCATAAATGATGTCACGCTTTTTTTCACTATTTTTGAAGTCACAAAGTGTCACACTTCACCATACCCCTCCCCCCCCCCCCCCCCCGCCTTGTCACATGTCACGCTATATTACATAAACATATACTTGCAGTTCAGTAACAAAGCACTACGTTATAGATCATATTTCAAACTTTATTTTTAAACTTTAACTATCTGTTTTAACGACATTTGTGAGCATAACAATAAAAATGACTCATGTACTTATTTTGTATGAAATAATATTAAGGTTTACAACAGAAACATAATTAATATACAATAGTAATAAAGTATTAATACGAAAGAGCAGCTGAAAACAGTCGTATTTTGGAATTTGAAATGGAATTTAATATATTTGGCTTTAAATCGACTTTATAAAACAAAATACTTTAATTTGAAAATAACTTCAAAATTTAATCTGCTGATTTTTAATACTTTTACTTTAACCAAAATGTGTGATGTCACATTTCTTCTTACCCTCTCCCACCCCCTTGTCACAAACTGTCACAATTTCACGAACCCCCCTCCCCCCCTCCAAGCGTGACATCATTTGTGGAAGGCCCCTTGGATTTACATTAGCGAGCAGGTCTTTTCGCCTGACTGCCTGACTTATAGCCTCGTCTTGCAAGCAATTTGTTTTGTGAAAATAATGGTAGCATTACTGAACTTTTGGTAACGGAAAATTTGGAAATATAGCTTAATAAATTATACAGAAATACTTTTAAGAATATCCTTTTTTAGGTGCGTTCGTAATTATATAGCACCTATAGTCGCCGTCTGGTCCGTCCGTCTGTCAGCATATAACAGCGTAAAAACTACCCAACCGAATGGTTTGAAATTTAATATATATAATCGTTGCAGAATTTTGTCATTTTAAATTTTATGAAAATCGTATCAAAACTTAAAAAGATAGTAATAACAGTTTTCGTCATTGTATTAAATCCTATCATACGTAATAAATTCAATTATATCCCATGATATGTAATGATTCTAGGTTACCATGGCGATTATTCTATTAAATCCTATCATACGTAATTAATTCATTGATATCCCCTTATAGGTAATGATTCTGCGTTGCCATAGTGATGATGTCCTATTTAAGATGGAGTCCTATTATTTCCGTATTACTGAATTTTATCTATGTAATAAATTTTTTATTCATGTATTTTTGCATAGAAGTGAGTCTAAGTGATTATTAATGTTGCTATTCTGTATGCCCTGGAATGAAACATGTAGTAGTTTAAACTATACTGTTAAAATTTTCCATAAACATTTATGCAGTATTCTAGAAAATAATCTTAACTGTATGTTAAGAAAAATCTCAATTTTTTGTAGAAATTGAGTCGGGTCTGATTTTTTTTTTTCAGGGGCCTGGCCGGGGTATGAACTTCGAAAACATGGCCAAACTTTTAGTTTTTCCATGTGCCCGGTCCGCGTCGCGCCTAATTATTCCTCTTTCGGGGCGGCCAGGGCCCGGGTTTGGAAATTACGGTCCTCTACCCCTCCCCCCCCCCCTATAAGTAAATCATACCTTACGACTTTGACAAAAATTAGTTCCTGGACAATGACCTATAATTTATAAAAGTTTTCTTTCCCTAATAATTAAGATAAAAATTTGTTTTAATTCTACATCTATTAATTGCATAGATATCAAAAGTTATGAATTATTAAATTATTTAAAGGTTATAAAATATACGCGATATTAAAATTTACTCCATAATATATTGAATAATACTTTTAATTTCCAAAAGTCATAACTCCATTTATTTCTTCGCGGTAGAATGATCCGCGATATTCAATATTTTTAAATGGCCTGCCTTCAGTTTTTTTTGTCAGAATGATCTCTGATTTTAAGTGTCTTAAGAAGCAATCGAAACACCAAGTGCCTTTAAAAAAAATACGTATTTTATGAAGAAAACTGTAATTAATCAGATTTCTACTTGTACCGCTTTCTTAACCCCTTGGGGACGAGCGACACTTACACGTGCCGCATGAAGCGCTCAGAATCCTTGCTTTTCCTCACCAGAAAAATTTTACTGTAAAATTTGCCTTATTTAATCAGCGCATTTTCCTGATTCAAGAAGGCACAAATTTCTGTTTTTAAAAAACGGTGACAAAAGATTAAAATTTCGTAAAAGGCTCTCGACCCGAAAGGGTTAAAATTCAGATTTCCTATTATTTTTTTTTTTTTTTTTTTTTTTTTTTTTTTTTTTTTTATAATCAGTGCTTTTCCCATTGAGAAGCATTGTAGAACCATCGATAGATAACCTACCATCTAAAGTGTCGCCACCTAACGGAGAAAAATCCGCATAGCAAAATTTTAACACTAGTTTCTTCTCCATCTCTTTTACTCCGTGGCGCTGAAACAAAAATGGCGTCTGTGGTTTTTTTTTTTTTTTTTTTTTTTTTTTAGTATTTGTACGGTCCTTTGACTTTAAGGCTAATGTCAGACGAACATCTTTTTGCACGCTTTTTTCATTACGTATCATCGCTACACAATGCTAGAGGCATTGTGTAGGGATACGTAAGAAAAAAAGCGCGCAAAAAGACCTTTTAAAAATGACAATATGGTATAAATACACATATTTTTAGTTTAATTGTAATACAGGATGATGAAAAAATATCATCATATAAGTTTTTAAAAATTTTTTTTGACATATTTTTAGCAAAAATTCATTTTTGCGCCAGACAGCGTACACTCAATTCAACAAAATATATCTCTATTTTCATTACGCTACATACTTCTATTACACTTACCTGTGCACTAAAGCAGGAGTTTTGCAATATCTTCTGACTTAACTGAAATATTTCAAAATATGTCAAAAAATGGATATTTTTTTAATAAAATATTACCTTTTTACATTTTTTTTAATATTCGAGTACACTGTAAAAAAAAACCTGTAAAGTTACTAAAACCTCTTCAAGGAAACTCGTATAGACGCTTTCAGTAGTGACGTCAGATATGACGTTTTCCTTGGATACTGAACTCCAAACAAACAGTTGCTATGCTGTATTTTCTACTTTTCTTATATATTATAACTGTATTTTACAGCGATATCGCACAGATATGCATTTTAATATTTTACAAGCACTGGTGACATTTTCTACGATTTATATTTTAGTCCAGGCAATAGGGAATTTTACCTAGCAAAATTAATGGTAGTTCTGGAAATCGGCTTACTTTATGTTTTTTGGGTTGCTGAATACGAATTTGTAACTTCCCACCAAAATTTACCCCGGCAACCCCCCAAATTTTGGTAAAAAGCCCCCAAAAAAGGTTTTTATTAAAAAAAATCAATATGTTTATTGTTTTAGGGGAAAAGTATCAAGAAATTCAGAAAAGTAGATAAAATTTGCAACGAATTAGATATATGACATTATGACTTAGGATGAAGGGGATGGGGGATCTGCCTCGGAATATGCGCGCGGTGCTGCGTGGACTAAGTTGCGAAATTCCATTTAACCACTCACACGTTTACATTCGCCCTCCCATCTCCTCTCCGAACTTTCCTTATAAGGTTTACTTTAAGTTTTTTGGGTCGCTGAATCCAAACTTTTAACTTACCCCCAAAATTTTCCCCCGAAAATAGTTGTTATTAACTTAAATTTCTTATTGTTTTAGGGGGAAAGTATTACGAAATTCAGAAACTAGACAAAATTTGCAACAAATAGGATATATGACATTATGACGTAGGATAAATGGGGAGAGAAGGAGCTGCCTCGGAACATTCCCCGCACGCTTTTCTCAAAAACCAAATTTTTTCAAAAAATCAGTTTTTTGGGGGGTTGCCAGATGAAATTTTGGTGGGAAGTTACAAATTCGGATTCAGCGACCCAAAAAACATAAAGTGAGTCGAAATCCAGAACTAGTATTAATTTTCCAGGTAAAATCCCCTATTGCCTGGATTTCATAACTTAGTGCACGTAGCGCCTCAGTGCATGTTCAGAGGCAGCCCTCCCCCTCCCCGTTCATACTACGTCATAATGTCATGTATGCTATTTGTTGAAAATTTTGTCTAGTTTCTGAATTTTGTAATGCTTTTCCCCTAAAACAATAAGAAATTTAAGTAAAAAAAACCTATTTGGGGGGGGGGGGAATTTTGGGGGGCAGTTAAAAATTCGGATTCAGCTACTCAAAAAACTTAAAGTAAACCTTATAGAGAAAGTTAGGAGGGGAGATGGGAGGGCGACTGTAAACGTGTGAGTGGTTAAGTGGAATTGCGCAACTTAGTTCACGCAGCACAGCGAGGCAGATCACCCCTTCCCCTTCATTCTAAGTCATAATGTCATGCATCTACTTTCTTGCAAATTTTGTCTACTTTCTGAATTTCTAGATACTTTTTCCTTAAAACAATAAAAAAATTGTTTTTTTTTTAATAAAAACCTTTTTTGGGGGCATTTTAACAAAATTTGGGGGAGTTGCCTTGGGAAATTTTGCTGGGAAGTTAAAAATTCGGATTCAGCGACCCAAAAAACTTAAAGTAAACCTTGTAGAGAAAGTTCGGAGAGGAGATGGGAGGGCGAATGTAAACGTGTGAGTGTTTAAGTGGAATTGCGCAACTTAGTTCACGCAGCACCGCGCGCATGTTCCGACGCAGATCCCCCCTTCCCCTTCATCCTAAGTCATAATGTCATATATCTAATTTGTTGCAAATTTTGTCTACTTTCTGAATTTTTAGATACTTTTTCCTTAAAACAACAAAAAAATTGATTTTTTTAATAAAAACCTTTTTGGGGGGTCTTTTTACCAAACTTTGGGAAGATTGCCGGGGGAAATTTTGGTGGGAAGTTAAAAATTCGGACTCAGCGACCCCAAAAACATATAGTAAGCCTTTTTCCAGAACTACCATGAATTTTGCTTGGTAGAGCCCCTATACGGTCTCTATTGCCTGGACAAGATTAATAATAAAGGATAAATAATTAATAATAATAATAATAATTAATAATAATAATTAATAATTAATAATAATAATTAATAATTAATAATAATATTTAATAAGAAATGAAACATAGCAACCGTTTGTTTGGAGTCAGTTGCCAAGCAAAACGTCACGGTTGACGTCACACTGAAAGCGTCTATTCCTAGAACCTTTTATGTAACGGCAAGAACAAAAATCCATGTAAAATTTAATTTTAATACAGTTTTGCACCGTAAATCAAAAAAATCTGTAAGGATACTAAGAATTTTTTAGGAAGCTGAGATTCCCAGAACTATTTATGTAACTGCAACCTGGGTTACAGATAAAATTTTAGTAAGATTGCTGTAATATTAGTAGATTCTTTTGTTAAGCTACAGATTTCAGCAGAATTACAGATTTTTTTTTTTTTTTTTTTTTTTTTTTTTTTTTTACAGTGTACCTGTAAAATTATCACATTATCACATAGAGTAGATTCTAGCTCGGAACATTGTGAGTAATAAGGTAAACATTGGCAAAAATTCACTGAAATATGTTTAAAACATTTTATGTATTTTGGAGTTTATCAAACATGGAAATATGGGAAAAATTGATTTTCCAGAAATCGCATTTAACCCTTTGCATACGACAGTGTTTTGAATTTAATAGATTTTTTTATTCGTATATACCTAATTTACACCAACAAATTAACATAGCAATATTTGCTTTAATTAATAACAGATATTCCGTATTTAAATAAAGCGTTATTATCCATTGAAACTTTCTGGTGTAAAGTCAGATTCTCTGAACTACGTAATTTCTAGAGCGTATTTTATCATGGGAATTAAGGGGTTAAAGGTTAAGTTTTATAAAATAAATAATTATATAAAATAAGGTATTTGGTAACATACCTATTAAAATATTTACTAATTTGCAATATTTTAGCGTAAAACAGCCACACGACAGTGGTTTTTACTTGTTTTGCAGATGCGCATCAGAAGAAAAGATTGACGTATTATATGAAAAAGTGCATCTTTCATTTTTTTCCTGTGTAATAAACCTTTCAGAGAATCATATATAATTTTATCGAAATAAAATAAAAAATCGCGCATTTAAGGGTTAAAGATTTCTTATCTATATTGTTTTTTAAGGCATGTGCTTACCTTCAATTCGCTGTTTTTACGAAAATAACAAAGTATCCCATGCTAGGGGCTTCTTTGGCCCTTTCACTTAGTTTCATATAAAATGAATGCATTCCATATGTAAATGAATACATTTTTATGGAAAACCCTTGCAATAGCATTTGGTAATAAATTAACACTTCAAACCCCATAAACAAATGTTTTTTTTTTTTTTTTTTTTTTTTTTTTTTTTTTTTTTTTTTTTTTTTTACATTTAAACACAATTAACCAATTGTTAATATTAAAGAAACGCAGTGTTGATTTCAGGGGGTGGCCCGGGTGGACATCCCCCCCCCCCGGAAGATTTGAGATTTTGTGTTTTCAATGGTCAAAAAGTGCGATTTCCCCCCCGGAACTCTATAATGTCCCCCCCCCCGGAGCCACAGAAATCCCTTCCGGAGAAAAGTGTCTGAATTCAACACTGAAAAAACGAGAAACTGTTTTCGTCGTGTTACATTCAGCAAGTGGAACAAAAACAATTAATGTAACAAAAACAAAAGAACTTCTTAAAACACCATCAAAAAATTTTAATTGCGCTAGGCCTTTCGAAAGATCTGAGTCTTTCTTCCTCAGGCGCAAAGAAGACGTGCTTCTACAATAAAAGCAGCAGCAAGACTCAAATGCTTTTATAGTAGAAGTACGTCTTTTTTGCGCATGACGAAGAAAGACTCAGATCTTTCGAAAGGCCTAACGCAATCAAAAGTTTTTGATGGTGTTTTAAGAAATTCTTTTGTTCTTATTCATTCACAGCAGTTTCAACTTAATTTCTTTCAATTAATGTAACATTTTGCAACAGTAACATTTGAAAAAAAGTTACTTAAAACATGTTTTAAGAGATTTGGTTGTATATAAGGCATTTCTAAGTAATTGGGGCTATTTTCGGACCAAAACAGGCCTGGCACAAAGTAGCCCCGAAATACTAGTTTTCATGCTATCTTTATGAAAACGTAAACATTTTCTACCAAAATGCAAAGCTAAAGGAAAATTATGATCACACATGGTTACAGTTTACTAAAGGTAATATTTTGACACTTACTTTATTTGTAGCTCTTATCAAGATTGTTTCACAATAGAAAGTTTGGAGAGTTAAAATCTACACACGAAAACAATTGTTTACAAACTCATTCAGTGTTACCATTAAAAAAAATTAAATTACCCCCAAACTATTCAAATACCCTAAAGTAGGATTTAAATTATTTTTCAAGGCCAAAAACTCCAAATTATCTTGTATTGTTTGTTCAATACAAAGAATAAAATCTTTTTTTATGGGCTGGACCAAAGTAATCCCGCAAGGACCAAAGTAACCCCTATCGACGGTAACTTTAAATGTGTTCATACTTAATAGTTTCTAAAATATTAAACATTGAAACGAAAAATCATAAAAATAGTTGTCCAACACAGAAATTACGCAAACGCCAATATACAGATACCGTAATATCTGCCTTTTCTTCTTGTCTAGAGCTAACTTTAGCTATTAGATGGCTGCTCAAATTTAGTCAAAGTAAAGTATTCTGTTTTCACCCTACAATACGTTTTTATCCTACTTTAACCTTTACCCGCACGCACATGCACCTATTTTTGTAACATTAGCACACGCGTCGGATAAATCTCACCCCATTTTGTCTCCCATTATATTTTTGGCTAAATACATTTTAAATCAAACCTATTTCTCTATATTCTAAAATGCATTGGTACTATTTCTTTTAATGGAAAAACTCATGCTTTTCTTATTTATTTTCAGATTTTGTAGCAGTTTCTATAAAAATCAAGTTTTTTTTTCTTTTTTCAGAAAATATCCAAACGATTTGTTTTACCCCGTAACCTCTTCGTTACAGAGTATTAATGCAGTATTACTGATTATTACTAAATTATTTCTTCTCCCATTTGACTTCACAGCAGGATTTTTAATTTATTGGAATTAGTTCTTATCTTAGACTTTGAAACATTTCACTCTGGTACAGAAACATTAATTATGCTCGAGTATCATTAATAAAATGGGACAAAACGGAGGTCAACATATGTGGACCCAGGGAGCGAAGAGGTTAAAACATGAAATATTTCACAAAATTGATATTAATTACATTTAATACCTTTTCATCTATATATACAAGTAACTTTTATGTTACTATTTCGTTAAAATTATTTTAGTGTGTGTTATCCTGTAAGAAATGAACGTATCGAAATGAAACTCTTGTACAAGCGCGGGATTACTTCATCCCAAGAGGTATATTTCTCCCCTCCTAGAAAACAAAGGAACGATATTCCTTCACCCATTTCTTATCTACTTTGACCTTGAAAAGTACAAGGCAGGTGAGAAGCGTCATGAAAAATTTATTCTTTTCCTCGAAGAAAAATTGTGATTGGGGTGAGATTTATCCCTGCGCGTGTGCTTACGGGATAATTTTATTTCTCAAATATCCCTACAAACCTAAATTACCAAGTTTTGTGTATCACATCATATGGATTCTATTTATATATCTTTAATAAACCGTAATGCTCCTTACTCCTTCAGAAACAAGAAATTTAAAAAGAATGCCCTTGATGGAGAATAACAATGGCATCCTCGTGTTGAAATCAGTCAACTGGATTATGGAAATTTAACAACTAAAGAAAACTTTAAAAAACAAACATTAGTTAAGAATAGTACATTGTAATATAAATAGGTATATAATAAAATAAACGGACAATTTGCGAAGCATGAATCTAACAACACAGTTGATAAAACGATGTATTATATACGGGCTTGAGTGAGTGCATTACATACGGTTATTTTATCTGTGAACATATACAAAAGATACTTTTTAAAAATTAATAAACAGTATGTACACTCTTCCAGATATATTTACTTTAACCCCACACTGCACACCGATGCATATATGAATAAATTAAAAGTTAACCTTTAAATAATACATTCAGTTCACACTACCACTGTATTTAAATAAAAAAATTGTCTTATATAATATATAAGCGTGCTATTAAGTAAGAAGGATAATTATTCCTTAAAATTTGTTGTTCCTTACTCTAAATACAAGTATAAAAAATAATTCCAAAAGAAAAATTCTTTCAGTGCAGGACTAATTAGTTTCATTACACTCGTCAGAGGTAAAGTAAGAAAAAAGTTTATACATTCCCGTCGAATTAGATATGTTCTTTTTAATTTTCTATTTAAAAAAAGTAACAAATGTTGTGTTATTGCTAAAGCATCCAACAAATATAGTAAGTGACCAGGTTTTGAGTATCATAACTTAAACTAAAGTATTTGTATGTATTCTATTCATATATTCTTAATAATCCTCACGAAGAAGAAATTTGAAAGGATTGTGCATTGATTGCATGGTGAAAATTAACAGTGGCGCAATCATGTTGTAATCAATTCACGGTACAAATTATAAAAAAATGATCATTAAAATAAAACTTTTAAAAACAAACGTAAATTAGGAATAAAACATAATAATGTAGCAAATAATATAAAATAAATCAAAAAGTTTTGAAGTATGAATAAAACAAGTTAAAAATATTTATGATAATCACTTATAATGAAACAGACTAAGCTAAAACAAATGCTATAAAAGTGATAAAATACCTTTATTTAGATTAACGTGCGTTTCATCGCACAAACGGCGACATTTTCAAAGTCATTCTTGAAAAAAATATTTTCGCAAAAACTTTTATTTGACATTATTTACCAAGTTATTGTTTTGAAAATTTTTGTGAAAAATAGTTCTATCAAGAATGATTTTGAAAATGTCGCCGTTTGTGCGATGAAATGCACGTTAATCTAAATAAAGGTATTTTATCACTTTTATAGCATTTGTTAGCTTAGTCTAAAATAACATAGTTGATAAAATATGTATTATATATATACTTACAGTAGTGTGTGCGTTTTGACTAGACACTGATGTATATGAATAAATTAAAGTGTGAATAAAGTGAAGTGTGTGCGTGTAAGTTAATGTACATGTGAACATATAAAGAAGATACTTTTATAAATCAATAAACAAGATGTTCATTTTCACAAATACACGAGGGCATTTCGAAAAGTAAAGATACACCGTACGCCGAAAGAAAAGAAAAGTTTGGGCAAGCAAATTGGCAACACAGGTGTTAACCTTGAACCGTTAGCTTTCTCCTCGCGGTCGTTCGGCATTTCAACGTTCATTCTGGTTGGAGTAGGTGGTGTTTAAAATGGTTCCGCCGATTCAGAATCCCGCCAAATGCGAAGTGCGCTCCGTCATACGTTTTCTTCATGCAAGAGGTCAGCGACCAGCGGACATTCACAAAGAAATTGTTTCTGTTTATGGGAACATTATGAATCGACAAAATGTAACGAAATGGTGTTGTCATTTCTCTGAAGGTAGGACCGATGTTCATGACGAACAAAGAACAGGTCGGCCATCTGTGATCTCTGATGCCCTTCTTCAGAGAACGGAGGAAGCAATTCGTGCGAATAGACGTCTCCTGTTACCTGAAGTCACATCTTGGAGGAAAATCATTCCACGACGATGATGAAATCAAAGATGAAGTTGAAATGTGGTTTCGACAACAGGCGGAAACTTTCTATGACTGTGGGATACAAAAGCTTGTGCCCCGACTTAACAAATGTTTGGATAACGGGGGTGATTATGTCGAAAAATAATAAATAATCCAGTTAATAAGATGTAACTTACGTTTTCTAAATAAATGGGGTTTTTTAAGGAATGCGAGCCATTGTATCTTTACTTTTCGAAATTCCCTCGTACATACTTTAATGAAGGGTTCACTGTAAAAAAAATCTGTCAAATTCACAGAAAAAACTGTCAATTTTGGCACCAGTTTAAAACCGTTTAATTTACAGAAAAAAACTGTAATTTTCCATTAAACAAATTAAATTGTTTCTGTAAAAAACATTTGTTCTGCAAAAATTACGAAATTCAGTTTCTTTTACAGAAAAAACTGTTTTTCTTCAAAACAATTTTTTCTGTAAAAATTACAGATCTTTTTTACAGTGTTGCAGTTGCAGAAATAATCAATATTATCAGATTCATTAGGAAAATGATGAAAAAAAAATCCATCCCGTCGTCGTGTTCTTTTAATTTTTTTGAATGAAACAAAAAAGAAAGAAAGAAAAAAAACACTGTTTTATTTCTGAACCATCCAAAAGGGGGGAGGCCTCGGTTTGGATCTACTACCGCTATCGCCACCACCAAAGACACGGGCCCGGAAGGACCCGCAGGAAATGCGGATTGAACATTTAAAGATTAAGTACAATATACTCACAATGGGAAGCCCATTTTTTTCTCACCGTTCCCGAGAAAAATTTAGATCTTTGTAATTAATAAAATAATGAAATAATAGATAATAGGATTTTTTAACTTGTTCGAGCGGCAGAAGCCCATTTTCGCTGCAAAGTTGAACGTTCTTCAAAAATACAATAAAGTACTAAATGTATACTAAATTAGAAAGATATTTATAAGTTTAAAAATAATGCAAAATATATAAAATAGGTGAAATAGTAAATAATTCTGATGAATATGATGTAACTATATACAAATGTTCAAAAGCTGAACTATCCAACAAACATAAATGACCACGTTTTGAGTAAAGTATTCGTATGTATTCTATTCATATTTCCTTAATAAACTCTAATCTCACCCCCTCATAAACAAGAAATTTGAAAGGAATATCCCTGATGAAAAATAGCCATGGCGCCTTCTTTCTGTAATCAATCAACTAGGCAGTTTGCGCAAAATGAACAATGAAAGAAATCTTTTAAAAACAAACGTAAATTAAGAATAAAACTTAATAGGGTGGAAACTCCCGTAACTGACAACTTAAGGATACTTTCTTGTAAAAATCACTATTACAAAATTTTAAATCCATTTTATACTTATCTTTCTTTTTGAAAGGATTGTAGAAATATATTAAAAAAATACTATTGACAAAATTCTCATAAAATATGCATTGTGTTATTAAAAATTAATATTTTCACAAATTTGATCAAAAACTCCAGTAACTGACACCAACCCTATTTTTAAAAAACCAATAACTAACACAAAGTGAACCGGTTCCAAACACATTACTTGCACAGATAATAAAAAAAGTCATTTTATATTTCAAGGAATTTATGCTTTAAAAATACTTTAATCTTTAGTGTAAAAACAAAATACTTAAACCCTACTTTTACATTTCATACTACAGATGTATGTGTCTCTTTTTCCGTGCTTTAAATTATTAGCAATGAAGATATCCTATAACTGCTAGATTTATGAACCAATAACTGACAAGGAATGAAACCCTGGTAGAACAACTTAAATGTTAGTGGTGATATATATGACAAGATATATTTAAGTTATTGCTATGTTTTTTTAAACAGTTCAAATAATACATTTTAGCTTTCTTTAATATTACCAATTCTGTCGGAAACATGTGAAATGAACTAACTGAATCAATAACTGGCACTCATTAAGCTCATTAAGTTAAATTAAGTTACTATAAATTAGATACCATGGTCCTAATATATAATACGCATCTTTTAACTAATTTCTACACGTATAAATTCAAGAACAAGTTTAGTAAGGTTGAATTGCAAATAGATTTTAAAAAGCACTACCTTAATTTTAGAAAAGTGATGAATATCTCAGAATAGTACATTTTGTGTTCTCAAATGTTTCTTCCCCATTGAATATGTTCTTGCCCTACTTGTGGTGATTAAATTTACTCCAAAATAAAAAAAAAAGTATCTAAGTTACCAATCGATGGCATTGTTTTGCAGAATTTTACAAGAAAATACTTATATGAGTTAAATTTTTACTGAAGTGCCAGTTGCTGCTTAAGTGTCAATAATTGGGGGGTTTCAACCTATGTAGCAGGCAATATGATCAAATAAATTAAAAAATTGTGATGAATATAACAACACAGTTGATAAGAAGATGTAGTATATACGTGCAGGAGTGTGTGCATTAAACGGTGTGCATCATATGTTTAACGTATGTGAGCTTATAAAGAAGATACTTTTTAAAATCAATAAACATGATGCTAATTCTCACAAATTTATTTACTTTAAGAAATGGCTGCATTTGCAGAAATAATCAGTATTATAACATTCATCGAAAGAAAATGAAGAAAAACATCTATCCCTTCCTCTCGAATTCAAGATGTTCTTTTTATTTTTTCTTTAAAAAATAAAGGAAAAAAAACCTTATTTCATTTCTGAAGCATGCAACAAACATAAATGACCAAGTTTTGAGTATCATAACTTAAACCAAAGTATTCGTATGGATTCTATTCATATTTCCTTAATAAACCCTCATCCCTCCTCATAAACAAGAAATTTGAATGGAATGTTCATAGTGAAGAATAACAGCGGCATCTTCATGTTGTAATCAATCAACAGTACAGAACTTCAAAAGCACGTACTTTTGAGTTCCATTTCGAAGGGGAGCGTATTCTCCCATCAATGCAGGGGTGTTAGCACTTTGACAGACGATATTAGAAAATCTACTCACTCTTTCCCCTCCCTTCGGTTATTTTCCTTGCCTTTCCTTGAAGTTCTCCCCCTTTCTGGAACGATTTTGGAGTTCTGATGAGACATAAGAGTTTTATATCCTACTTTAAGAGACGTGCTGCTTGTTGAGCAATGACTGTTAAATGAAACCCTGAGACTAGAAGTGAAGCAAGTCTTGTTTCATTTTATGAAAAGAATGATTGATGCATTATTAAACGCAAGAACATGTGTATTAACAAAGAATTGATGGTGACTGGCGTAGTTAAATATTTTGCAAATTTTCTTGGCATTTTAAAAAGTTTCACAGTGATAAAAATAGATAAAGTAAAAAAAATAAAATACTCTTTTTTTTTTTTTTTTTTTTTTTTTTTTTTTAACAAGTAAAAAAAATATAAAAATATAAAGAACAATGATTGCTAAATGAAACTCTGAGACAAAAAGTGAAGATTAATGTATACAGGAAAATCAATATTAGCAAAATAATACTGTTGATTACTAGAAGCTAGAAGTTTGACAAGCTTTCTTGATGTTTTTGTCAATTTCACACTGGACATGTGAACACAAAAAAGTAGTGATGGGCGATTCTCGAAAATTCGACAATCGAGAAAAATCGTCATCGTAAAAAATCACAATCGATACAGTCATCGATTAATTCCTAGAATCTACAATCGAGATGTTTTACAATCGATTATAACGAGAGAAGCTAAAAACAATTGTTGGAAAACTTCATGATTTCATAGCAGTGATAGGGTTTGCTCGATAATTCTGCTATCGCAATTATTTTCTCTTCAGTCAAAGCTACTTCAGTCAATTGAGAAGACCTGCTCGCTAATGCTAATCTTATGGAAGAAATTTATAAAGATATCTCATTTGAATTTCAGTATTTTAAAATGATTTTCTTTGCATTGGAATAAATTCCCCTTTCTTCTTTATGAAACTGCAATGTCCAAATCGCGTAACTATGGCGCATTTGATGAATCAAATAACCTTTCTACTTTTTAGATAACTCCAAAAAGTTTGATGCAGTTTAAAGTTCCCCTAAATGTCAAATACTGTGGAATTTCACCATTGATCGAAAACAAAAGTTTCTTTCGAAAAACGTAAGGATAGTAAGATAAAGATACCTGCCTAAGACGGAAACTGTTTTCCAGTACCTAGCGATTCCAACATGACTCTTTAAGTCTGTATCGAAATCCAAAGTAGCTGCTTTATGACACATTTAAAAACTTATTTTTTATTTTAGACGCATTAGCTAGAATCGATTAGCATTTCCCTCTTTTCGATAAAGGAAAAAGGTTTGATACAAATTAAAGTTCCCTAAATGTCTAAAGTGTATCAAATTCTGTGGAATTTCTCCGTTTATTGAAAACAAGACAGCTTTATCGAAAAAGGTAAGGATAACCAGACATATATAACTACTGAGAGGGAACCTGCCTAACACGGAAATTGTTTTCCAGTGCCTAGCGATTCCAACAGGATTCTTCAAGTCTGTATCGAAATCCAAAGTAGCTAGTTTCTGACACATTTACTAGCTCATTTTTTATTTTAGGCGCATTAGTTAGAATCGATTAGCATTTTCTTCTTTTCGATAAACGAGAAGGTTTGATACAAGTTAAAGATCCCTAAATGTCTAAAGTGTGTCTAATGCTGTGGAATTTTTCCGTTTATCGAGAAATATAAGGGCAACCAGACAAATATAACTGCTAAGAGGGAACCTGTTTAACACGGAAATTGTTTTCCAGTGCCTAGGGATTCCAACATGATTTTTCAAGTCTGTATCAAAATCCAAAGTAGGTAGTTTCTGACACATTTACTAGCTCATTTTTTATTTTAGGCGCATTAGCTAGAATCGATTAGCATTTTCTTCTTTTCGAAGGCAGAAGGTTTGATACAAGTGAAAGTTCCCTAAATGTCTAAAGTGTGTCTAATGCTGTTGAATTTCTCCGTTTATCGAAAGCAAAGGAGTGTTATCGAAAAATAGAAAAGTAAACAGTAAACAGAAAAGTAAATATATCCGCTAATAGGGAATTCTATAACTAAAATAAAACTTCAATGGACTTCATTTTTGGTATTTTGGATAATTTTAATTTTCCAATCCTTACCAAAGTGGTATTAGATGATGGGTCAGAAAAAGGTAGAAGAAACGCCCCCCCCCCCAAAAAAAAGGGGCATTAGGCCCCAAACTGACAGTAGGGCAGACCAAGGATGAAAGTTAATTTCATGTAAGAGAGGACTAGGGGAAGTTGAGAATGATAAAAAAAACTAAACCATTGAATAAGAAAAAAATTGAAGAAAAAGAAAAATAGTAAAAGAACAAGTGAAGCGTGTGATTAGAGCCAGACAAATGAAGAAGGCCCGATGGGCCACAGCTGGTTCAGAATGAGTGCCCAAGTAGTCAGAATGGGTCAAGAACATGGAGAATAGTATCTACAATGAAGAAAAATAATGAGACAAAACATTATGAAAAACAGATAAAAAATACCAATAGTCTGAAGCTAAAAGTAAAATGTTTCACTGGGCGGCGTCCCCTGGTGGTAGTAAAAATAAAATTGATACAAGAAGATAGGGGAGAGTGAAAAGACTTTATTTTGTGAATTGTATAATTTTTGGACAAACAGTATACTAAAGGTTTGAAGAAACAAAACTTTAAAGCGCCCTCTTGAGGCGAAGAAGGGAGTTAAAATTAAGAAACATATGTCCATATTTTTTATTCGATTTTAGACACAATTTGATGTTAGTCTTATAATTTTCCTATGAGTGCAAGATACAGTATCAGAGTACGAAAAAAACCGCTGCTAAGTATATTCCTTTAGAGCATTTTAAGCCCAGGGGTCTAAAATTAACGGTGGATTGACAAAAGAAAGGTAGATTTAGAAAGGTTATGAGATTACCCTTATTTTAATATATTACATGAGTGCGGTAAAATAATTTTGAAAAATCCTCTTTCCTGAGGCGACACTTAAAATTAAAACCTTGAAAACACATAATTTGCAGTGCAGTTTTGTTTTAACAATAGCATTCTAATATTAAGAGATATGGGACAGCTTAGGAGGGCTAAAATAAGAGAAACATTGAAAATCAAAGACAAACTGGCGCCGCCAAATTCACTAGAAAACTTCTATATCAACAACTGAAACCCGAACTGATAACTTAAATCACTATGCCTCCTAACCCATATCGGTTAATAACAAAAGTGAATGGAAAAGAACATGTACTCCTTTGGGAAATCATGACTTACACCAGAAGCGCGGTAAGTTTGACTCTTCTGAAAGCTTCCTTTCTCTCGCCCTCTCTCTCGCCCTTCGAGATATATTTTCTGCTGCTGCAAACTGCTCGAGGAGACATCCCTGCTCGATGGCAAACCTTTCGCTTACTTCGAGAAATCTCATCGATTGTAACTCATCGCTTCCCATTGCCATTCTCGTTTCTCGCTCTCTGTTCAACATTTCATACGACATTGTCGTGAATGAGAAATCAGTTTTCGTCCTTCCTCGAAATGTTACTCTCGATGATTGTCATTTCACGCTCGGCCAAGAAGGGCCGAGATGAGATATCGAGGGGCGAGCTGGACAGAGAAATAGGCATAGGCATGACAATGAGCTGTGAAATGAAGCTTTAATTTTCAATTTTTTTCTTATTTTAGCCCTACCAAGCTGTCGCATACCCGGAGCTCTCCGATAAATATTATTTATTAAATATAAAAATTTCAAAGAGGAAGGTGGGTCGGGTGAATTTCGAGGACGTGAGAGTGGGAGTGGCGCAATTTAAAAAAAATTTACCGAACTCTTCCTGTGACATATCATCGAAAAGCCCTTTGACAAATCTTTCATATTATAAACCTTTATTCCCCCCGAAGGTGAAATTCGGGGGGTGGGGAGGGGGCGAACAAATTTTTAAAACCGTAGCCGATTTCTATAATAAATTTAAATATCATTTTAGATGTGGGTTTTTTGTGCAGTCTTCCGGTAAATATTATTTATTGAACATAAAAATTTTAAAGTGGGGGCTGCGTAAATTCTGGGGCGAAAGAGTGGGCCCAAGGGGGGGGGAGAGAGGGGGAGCAATTTTCAAACTTTTTTTGGACCCGTCATGTGATATGTTATCGGAAAGCTCTCGAATGACTCTTTCATATTATGAGACTTTCTTCCCCCCACCCCAATTTGGCCCCCATTGCGGGGGGGTAGTTTTTTCCGTTTTTATCATTTTACATCGGATTTTTTTATGGAGCCCTCCGATAAAATAATTTATAATATATGAAATTTCAGGACACTTTTCTAAATTTAGCCAAGACTCCTCATGTGACATATCGTTGGAAAGGTTTGTGACTACTTATTGATGTTATGCACTTCCGGTGGCCGTCCCCCCACTTTGCCCCCGGGGGACACTTTTCCAAATATAGCCAACACCCCTCATGTGAGATATCATTGGAAAGGTCAGTGACTACTTATTGATGTTATGCACCTCCGGTGAAAGTCGCGCCCACTTTGCCCCCGGGGGACATTTTTCCAAATTTAGCAAAGACCCTTCATATGAGATATCGTTGAAAAGGTCTGTGACTACGCATTGATGTTATGCACCTAAGGTGTCCCCCCCACTTTTCCCCCCGGGGGGGGCGCTTTTCAAAATTTAGCCAAGACCTCTCATGTGAGATATCGTTGGAAAGGTCTGTGACTACTTATTGATGTTCTGCACCACCGGTTACAGCCACCCCACTTTGCCCCCTCGAAGGACACTTTTTCAAATTTAGCCAAGACCCCTCATGTGAGATATCGTTGGAAAGGTCTGTAAATACTTATTGATGTTATGCACCTACGGTGTTCGTCACCCCCCACCTTGCCCCCCCCCCCGGGGGGCACTTTTCAAAATTTAGCCAAGACTTCTCATGTGAGATATTGTTGGAAAGGTCTGTGACTACTTATTGATGTTATGCACCTCCGGTGACAGTCCCCCCCCCACTTTGCCCCCCCGGGGGACACTTTTTCAAATTTAGCCAAGACCCCTCATGTGAGATATCGTTGGAAAGGTCTGTGACTACTTATTGATGTTATGCTACTCCGCTGGCAGTCTCCCCCCCCAACTTTGCACCCCCAGGGGACACTTTTTCAAATTTAGCCAAGACCCCTCATGTGAGATATCGTTGGAAAGGACTGTAACTACTTATTAATGTTATGCTCCTCCGGTGTCCCCCCGCCGGGAGACACTTTTCCAAAAATATAGCGAAGACCCCACAAGTAAGATATCGTTGGAAAGGTCTGTGACTACTTATTGAAGTTATACTCCTCCGGTGTCCGTCCCCCCACTTTGCCCCCTCCCCCGCGGGAGACACTTTTTCAAATTTAGCCAAGACCCCACATGTGAGATATTTTTGGAAAGGTCTGTGACTACTTATTGATGTTCTGCACTTCTGGTGACCGCCTCCCACTTTTCCCCCACGGGAGACACTTTTCTAAATTTAGCCGAGACCCCTCATGTGACATATTGTTGGAAAGGCCTATAATCACTTACTCATGTTATCCACCTCCCGCACCCCTCCCCCCTCTTTGCTCCCCCACGGGAAGGGCATTTTATAAATTCAGATCCAGACCACTCATGTGACATATGGTTCGAAAGGCCTAAAGATCTTTGACGACTTATTCATATTATGCAGCTACTGTGCCCCTCCGCTCACTTTGACCCCTCCCCCAAGAGATCTGTTCCGAGATTCGTTCGTTTCGAGATTATATTTTTTTACAAGATTTTGTAGTGCGTGCACACCACGCCTGCTATACGGTGTCGTATATAGCGGGCAACCTGTTCGTGATTTCATATTACAAGATTACGTATAACTTAGGGGCCCCGATTAAAGGAGGGGCCCACTAGCGGGCGAAGTCACCTAGTCTTTATTAACGCCGACTCATTCCAGTTCACCCGCAGACGATTCTTGATAAATGTATGACATATATAATGTATAATATATGATGTATAAAAGCAATTGGCAAACTGGAGTCATCGAGAAAAAAATTACACAATCGAAAAATATCGAGATGTCCATACAATCGAGAAAATCGAGAAAAATATCTCGTTATCGCCCATCACTACAAAAAAGCATAATTCAATATTAGAATTATTGAATTCAATATTAGAATTCAATATTACTTACAATCAAATATTAGAGGAATTAAAAGAATAGCGATTTATAAATAAAATCCTGAGATCAGGAGTTAAGAAAGATTTGTTTCATTTTATAAAAAGAATTAATGATGCATTATTAAACGCAATAACATGTTTATTAAAAAAGAATTGATGGTGACTACCATAGTGAAATATTTGGCAAATATTCTTGGTATTTTTTGAAAAATTTCTCGGGGATTAAAAATAGAAAAACTTAAAAATAAATGTTTTTTTTTTATTAATAAGCAAGTATTAAAAAGAAGAAAAATAACAATGACTGCTAAATGAAACTCTGAGACAAGAAGGGAAGATGAACGTATACAGGAACGCATGTATTAGTAAAAAATTACTGCTGATTTGCACAGAAGCTAGAATTGGTATTAAAAAAACATAATTCAATTGCAATAAAATGCTAGAAGAATTAAAAGAATAGGGATATTTAAATAAAACCCTGCGATCAGAAGTGAAGGCAGTTTTGTTTCATTTTCTGAAAGGAAAGATTGATACATTATTAAATACAGGAACACGTGTATTAACTCTTTGCGCTCCGGCGTCTCTTGCACAAATTTTATTCGATCAGCACCACTTTTTAAAAGACGTTTCCTTCAAGTACACAATTTCAAAAATGCTCTGATTAAATAAGGTAAATTTTATTTCCCTTTATTACTGGTGCCAAAAACAAATTTTGTAAAGATAGATTATGTCTCGTAGAAGAGCCAACGGAGTGGTAAGGGTTAAAAAACAGCTGTTGTTGACATGCTTACGAGCGACAGAGATTTGACAATAGTGACAATTTTGAAATTTCACATTACTAAATAATAGCACCAGGTAATGTAAATAAAATTAATTTTGTATTTATAAATGATTATTAGAAGAAAAAAAAAAGAACATCGTTTATCGAATGAAACACAGAGATTAAAAATGAAGCAAGTCTTGTTTCACATTATACAAAGAATCATTGATAATTTATTAACCATAGAAAGATATGTATTAACAAAAAGTCAATCATAATAAAGGCATATCAGACACAAATTTCTAAAGAGTTTCTTGATGTTTCTTAGGGTTTTATAATAAAGCAAACTAGATTAAGCTTTAATGAAACATAATTTATGAAAAAGAAATCGTAAAAGAATGAAAATAATTAAATAATTGTGTTTGTTAAATTAAGCACTTACCAGAAGTGAAGTAAATTTCCTTCTCTTATAATGCAGGGAAGCATTGATGAATTATTAAATATAGAAATACCTGTGTTAAAAACTAGTTGATAGTGTCTTTCATACCAGGTAGAACTCTACCATTTTTTTTTTTTAAGTTAATTAAATTTCCCGATGATGAAACATTGACAAAGTAAGAACAATATTTTTCAATAATAATAATGTATTAGAAGTATAAATGATCAGTGAATGCTAAATGTCAAAATCAAAGGACGTTTATTTCAAATTATAATACATATATCTGTATATTGATGCATTATTAAATACAGAGATGCATTTAATTGACAAAGAAATGTGCTGACTTAGATTCCAAGTAAACATTCCGTGACTTTTTTTACATTTTTCGACACTTTATAGTGATAGATAAGCAAACCATTAATTTTTCTTAACCTAATCTGTTCATATTTAATAAAAGAAAATGACTAATTCTAAATATGATGCAATTAATCATTTCTTAATATAAATAAATATGAAAATTATTAGACAGTAATAGCATTAAAATTATCAACTAAGATTCCTTACATAAAAGGATTTAGAAACTGAAATTAATAAAAATATTTTTTTCTAAGTATACTTTTTTGAAATATACATTTATGTTTTTATAGTATACGCTTTAACCCTTTTCGGGCATGGTGGGTTAAATTCTGCTCCACTTAATTTTAATCCCTAAATGCCACAACAGCACCAGTATTTCAAAATGAGTTTTTTCCTTTTTGATTGTACATGAAGAACATGTTTTACTTATTTTCAAATAAATTTGTTCGCAGGTCCCGGTGTCAATCTGTTACTTTAACAACAGAAGCACTTTAGCAACACAAGTACTTTGAGCCGGAAAGGGATAATAGTAAGAGAAAACTTGAACTTGATACTTGAAAATTGTACTTGAAACACCTGAAAAATAAAAGTATGCAAAGATATCATTTATTTAAAAATAAGCAGTGTGTGCATAATAATTTCCACGCTGAAAAATCATCAAACATATTTTCCTGTCATATATATCTAATATTGCTCGCCCAAGATAACAATATGCCGCCTTAACAATAACTTAACAATATGCCGCCCGCACGTCTAATCTGTATTCCTTCATGTCACGCCGCGCCGGTAGACTGACTTAGATCATTTCGGTTATCGTCGGCGGTTTTACGAGGTTCTTGAGAGACAATAAATCGTCAAGTTTACTAACCTTATCGTCAGTTCCCATAAGTTCTCAATCTGTACCTCTATTTTCCATTTATTATCTAGTTATCTAGTATCTGTTATCTATCTATCTTGTATCTATTATCTACATCTATTAGCTAGTATATAGTATCTAGTATATATTATCTAGTATAATCTAGTTATCTATTATCTATTATCTAGTAGTGTTTTCAATCTATTATCTATTATTTAGTTCTCAATGAACAGTTCTGAACACCACAATAGATCCACCGGCGCTTGCCCAATAATTTTCGCACGTCATAATCGTGGAGCCACGGGAAGTTGCCCAATAATTTCCGCATGGCACAAACGTAGAGCCACCGGAGCTTTCCCAATAATTTCTGCATGGTACAAACGTGGTTTTTTAGCTTGCCCAATAATTTCGTCATGGCGCAAACCTGCAGCCACCGAAACTTGCCCGATGGTTTTTGCATGGCACCAACATGGTGCTACCGGACGGTATAGTGTTAACAGTACTAAAGTCACATGTTTTATACTGAAAGAGAAATATTAAGACATCTTGTGACATTTGTTACATCTGAACAGAAAAATGATGACAGTGCTATAACAGGGATAAAATTGCATGTTTTCATAGGAATGTTTCTGTAGCTCTTGAACACTGTAAAAAAAATCTGTAAAGTTACTAAAGTTTTTCTAGGAAACGATTCCAAGAACTTTTCATGTAACGGCAACAACAAAAATTCCTGTAATAGCGTCTGTTACAGGAATTTTTCTTGTTGCCGTTACATAAAAAGTTCTAGGAATCCCAGTTTCCTAGAAAAAGTTTAGTAACTTTACAGATTTTATTTACAGTGCAAAACGTACAAAATACACTTTCTTACATCATTCTAAATAGTACTATTCTTGCACGTCTAATAGAACGTTCACTTGACACTAAACACGGTTTCTAAACGATTCTCATCAACATTAAACGTTCAAAATCTTACGCTATAATAATATTCTAAAAGGAAGAGTGACAAATCGTGAACTTAATCCTTTCAAGGCGTACATAGAAGAATCTGCAGAAGCAGACATTTGCCTCGTACGCATCGCATTTCATACTTGAAGACGGTCTTTTCCGCTCTAATAGAACTGAAAGATGCAAATGTCTTTTGTAATAGAGTTTCTGCCTATTCAACCAGTAATATATAATTTAAGCAAAATGATTATTAACTCTTTGTACTCCGCGTTATTTTGAGTATGGACTACCAGCAACTTCGCGACATTTTGACTGTGGGCTACCAGCAACTCCGAGTCTTTACACAAATATTTTATTAAGTCGGCACCACTTTTTGAAAAGAAGTTTCCTTCAAGTACGCAATTTTAAAAATGCTCTCATTAAAAAAGGCAAATGCTATTTTCCTTTGCTACTGGTGCAAAAAACAAATTTTGCAAGGAAAGATGATGTCGTCGCAGCGGCGACAACGGAGTGCAAAGGGTTAAATTTATGTAACCCCGTAATGTAATTTTTAATCTATATTACTGTTGGAACTCAGCTGTATCTTCCCACAAAACTTTACCCTTATGTCAAGACGGTAGCTTCCAAAATAACAAAACCCAAATTGGACTGGAAGTCGATAGCTCCCAGATCTCGCCGGAGATTGGAAATTAAAAACATACATTAACTTAAACAAACCGAAAAGTCGGTCTAAAAATTTTCCTTTTTTCGATGTAGATAACATTGCGATTGTTTAAATTTTGAAGAAAAAAAAACCTCCATTGTTGCAATTTTTATACATCTACAATGTGGTCTGCATCATTGTGGCATCAATATTAGTGGGGCACATATTTATGCTTTATGATATAGTTTGACATTCAGAAGTTTCAGTTCTAACGTAAGATGCGACCGCGTGTGTTTTTAATTTTATCTATTTATCTTTCGGAAGATTAAATTAATTGGTAGTCAAATAAGACGTTACATTATTTATAACTTCCAAACCGATGTAATTTTAATTTAAAGTTAATTTAGATAAATTTAATTGAGAGAACTTAAAACCATGTTGCACTTCCATGTATCCACGTTACTTTTACTAGAAGAGGAAGACAATCTACTGCCAAACAACACTAAACATAGATAGGCAATAGGAGATTTATTACTCAATAACAAGACCTTTTATATTAGCAGCAGTAAACATTCTTAACAGAAAAAAAACAAGGGAAAAAGACTGCATATATACATAAATGTTGTACACCATCAGAAAAAACTGTAAATTTATGGGCCTTTGCTGTTCAATTTTCACGGGCAACAGCCTTATTTGATGAAAAACGGTCTGATCTACTAAAAAAATACAGTACGACCCCATACATTTTCGTATGCTAGGGTGTTACCCTTCGTTTTAGTCGTGTTTCGAAAAATGGTGTCCGTTAACCGTGACCGTAACATATTTTTTAACCCGCCAAAAAAGCGATTCTGTGATGATTATCTAACGTGCTACGGAACAGTAAGTAAAACGTTATTGAGTTTTGAAGTGCATTATATCTTTGCCCCGTAAAATTAAGGGTTGCACAAAATGATGAGCATGAAAATTTTTTTACGGGGTGTGACTGGAATCTCTGCTGCCAGCCTCTGCCTATAATTTTACAGGGATATTTTTAGATACTTAGAAAATTAGGGGCAATTCACATATTCTTGCAGTTCTAGCCCATCCGTTACGTCAACGGTAAAATCAAAAACCACCAAATACGGTACGACCCCATACATTTTACTCCGCTAGTGTGTACACGTTACACAAAATGATTGGCACGGATTGTTTTTTTTTTTTTTTTACGGGATACGACTGGAATCTCTGCTGCCGGCCTCCGTAAATATTTTTAACAGTGTAAACCCATATAGTAATATGACGTCAGAGCAGCATCACATTTTGATTTTATGACCGTCGAAGTGATGTAGATGTGAAGTTTCAGTGACTGAATATTAACCCGTAACTGGAGACGGAAGTCAGAATGACTCCTCGTTGTTCTTTGGCTGTGATTATCATGTGTTTTTTTTTTTTTTTGTCATTGAATAAAATCCTTACCCAGTACCTACAAGTAGTTCTTTTATCATTACATGATTTCCAGAATATATTGCGTTTCTAAAACAATTCCAATGCTGTTTACAAAAGACACAAAAGGAAAATAACATTACATCTCTGAACGCGTAAGAAACTTCATGTCTCCAGTTACGGGTTAAGTCGTTATGGACATTTTTCAGACCTTCTGTAACGTCGTTGTGAAAAGTGTGACATTTCTGACTATTCTGCATCGGGTCGGGTGAGCACATTGTATTGAAACCCTACCCAACCTGATTAGGTCGATTGGTTTTTCTGTTGGATTTCTCGTTCATACTACGATCAAAAACAGAAGGATGTGGGAAGAATTAAGAAGGCTGATTCTACACATCACAAGGCAAGTATTTTTTTTCAGATCCCTGTTTTTTTGACTGCGTTTTTTTATTCTGCATTTTTGACACGACGTCTCAAGCTGGAAAATTCCGCAAATCGTAGTGAAACTTTCTTATAGTAGTTATTATCAGTATCAGTGGGTGATAATTTATTTCACTGGAACGATGAAATGTGTTCCTGCTACATGCATGTTTCCCTCTGAGACCTTCTTCACTTTACCTTTATTATTTATTGTGCTTACTCGAGTAATGGGTATCAAACAATAACTTCAGACATTATAGGAGACATTTTACTGAATACGCCTATACGCAGGTCGGATGAAAAACAAAATAATTTTGGATGTTATTGATTGAAAAGTCAATAGAAGTCCAAATCACTTAGGTGAGTAAACATTCTCACAAATTTGGAAATTACCGCTAATGCAGTTTCCGGAGTTTAAAAAAAAAAAAGTTATTATCTTTTCTTTTAAGAAGATGATAAACTTGGAGGGGAAAAAATCTAAAGCTTAAAAAGACATACATTTTAAAATTGCAAAAGTTTTAAAAAAGTTCCGTTATAGAAACTTTTAAAAATTTGGCCACCCTAATATTACCATCACATGTTCTAAAGTTTTTATGTTGCAAATGAAATATGACAAAAAAGTCTCGTCATATATATAAAAAAAATATGTTGATAAGTATGAAGGCAGGAGAATCAAAATATATACTTTATGTTTTAGAAGTGACCAAACGGAAAAAAAAAATATATATATATAACTAAGTAAATTGCTGATCTTTTAGATCACGTTAAATAAATGCCATTAATTCCGAAAGCGTAAACGGAAAAGTTTTGTTAATATTTCATGAGTTAAATTCATGACATCAAGCTATTTAACGAATCAATAGACAAACATTGAAGCGATCAACGTGTGGGCGAAAATATCGCTCTTATTCACGTGAACTGGCAATTAAGAAAATATTTTGGATATTTCAGAATTATTAATGGCTTTAGAGGAAGTTATTAATAGCTCTCTTTCACTTTCAAGAATCTCAAAACTGTGGCATTCTACAAAAGATCAGTTTGTTCGTTTCAGAGACATTCTATTGCATGCCGGGAAATTTTAGAAAGATAAGGGCTTTGTTTATTGGCTAAATACTAAAGCCGAAAGGAAATATTTTAAAACTAAGCACGACATGAGATTTATTTTAAAAGTAGTCGCTTAACTGATATTTTAATACTTTTCAGTACATAAAATTTAAATGCTCGAATTGAAAATGTTTGCTGGAATTCAAATGAAAAAAAATATTGCGAAAATTTACATACCTATATTTTATCTATTTGAAGGATAGAAAGAGGCTATACTTTAATAAGAGAAGCTTAATTTTATATTTTCTAAAGCAATGATCATATCCATCTTTATTTTTAACTCATTATAACTGTAATCGCTTAACATAGACTTACATAAAATCTGTACCTTGGAACAAAAAGGGCCAATGTCCATTTTTCTCAAATAGCACGAAACCCAATTTAAGTTTGACACGTTACATTAATAGTAAGTAACATTGGCCTCGACAAAATATTTTGTTTTCAATGATCTAATAGTGGGAGGACTTTGGCCCTTTTTACAATTACTTTATTTTCGCATCCTGAATTCATTCGTGCATTTAAGGGTGTATTCCGATCCAAACTGCTTATTTTCTGATTCATTTTCAAATTCATTTTTGCTCTCAAACACATCAAACTGGGAAATTCTCTTATCTAAAAACTACATAATGTGCCGTGCTTCTTAATTTTTTGATAAATGCAGAAAATATTATAAAAAATGCTGTCAAAGTTGGCGTTTTGAACCGAATTTTCCGAAGCGGGCGATCTGGGAATGAAAAAAATGGTCATACTGAGAAAATAATTGTTTAAAAATCAAATTCTAATTAATTGAGCTGAAAATGAAATCACACGGCATGTTAAACATGTCTTCAGAAATCACCCCAGCAAGTTTCATGTTTCTACTTTTAAAAATGAGTCTGAAAATGTCTCAGAAAATTTCGAGCTGTTGAGGGTGGAAAAATATTTTTTCGGATACACCCTTAACTCAAATTTCTCAATTTTGGACATTGGCCTTTTTTTGTTCCAAGGTACAGAAATATTGCTTAGAGAATTTTCTTGTAAGGTTCCTTGGATATCTCATCAATAATTTCCATTGAGATCTTCTGCGGTTCAGCCTGGTTTGTTAAATGTCTGACATACTTAGAAGATTAATTCATAAAATATTATTTCAGTATTCATTGCTTTATTAGCAGCCCCCGAAGTTTGATAATGATTCATCAAAAAATAATAATACAATAATTTATTTTTAATCGTTACGTAGCTATGAAATAAAATATCAAAAGTCATTATACAAATATAATTTAACTGTTTTATATTAATATTTAAGTTAAACGCAATAATTAAAAAAAATAATCAAATAGAATAATAAAAATCCGTTTTTAGAAGCTATTATTTATATACAAAGCGAAAAATTATTTCTAAAGAATCAGTATGTTTATCATAAAAATAAAATAATTAAGCGTATAGGAGAATTTTCTGAGAAAAAAATCTGTAGAAGCAGTATTTTAGCACGGAAATAAATAAATATATATAAATGGAAGGAACGGCACTTTTACCACAAAAATGTAATAAAAAAGGGAGCTAAATTTTTATTACAAAAAATTAGTATGAAAGATGTGGTATTTCAAAACATAAAAAAAAAAAAAATGCTTGGAAGAATCAGTTTTTTCGACACGAAACAAATATATTCATACAAAGAGATTTTTTTTTTTTTTTTTTTAACTCAAATATCCAAATTTATTTACGCTAGAAGTAGTTTTTTCACAAAATAAATAAAACGTTTTTAAATAAACAATATCTGTAATAAAAGATAAAATAAATTATAAAGGCTGTTTATCTATATATTTGTAACCTTTACTATCAATCCGTCAAAACTATTTTCTTTATCTGACAGGAAATTTTTGTTATGACCTATGTGGCAAAAAAATTGTGAACATTGGTTCACACTGTAAAAAAAAATCTGTAAAGTTACTAAAGTTTTTCTAGGAAACTGGGATTCCTAGAAAATTTTATGTAACGGCAACAACAAAAATTCCTGTAACAGCGTCTGTTACAGGAATTTTTGTTGTTGCCGTTATATAAAAAGTTCTAGGAATCCCAGTTTCCTAGAAAAAATTTAGTAACTTATTCTAAACTTTGTTACTTTGTTGTTCGTTACTTTGTTGGAAAGCATACTTTCCAACAAAGTTGAAAAGTGTTTATGACTTCGGTTTGACTGGCCGTCTGGCCGCGCTCTAACTCTCGTAAATATACACGGGTTGTTCTGAAATTTTTGAATGTTACTGACCTCAACCATAGCATGATCCTTATTTCTAATGAAGTTTGTAGCATGTTTAGTTCATTTACAGGGACAGTCAAAATTATTCCGTTACATTGCGGCCAATGGGAAAAAATCATTTCAAATGATTTTTAATGGAGTTACAACCTTTCAAACATAAAAAAATTGATATGCATTTATGAAGTTTGTAGCATGTTAAGTTCATTTAGAGGAACAGTCAAAAGTATTGCGTTACATTGCGGCCAATGGGAAAAAATCGTTTCAAATGATTTTTAATGGTGTTACAACCTTTCAAACATAAAAAAATTGATATGCATTTATGAAGTGCAGTATAATATGAAATCTGTAGAATACGCGAGCAAAGAATAGTTATAATTCATTTACAGGGCCACACAAAAGAATTCCGTTAATAACGGTATAGATGTGGGCGGGTTGTTTGCGGCGTATTTCAATTATATCGAACTATTTCATATATACTGAAATTAATATACATCGCTAAGGTTTACTATAAGTTATTTCATGTATGATACGAAGTGCATAACATTTACAGGGATACACAAAAGATTTCAGATGCTATATTGTATCCGAATTACTGTATATTAGCAATGATTTGTAGAAATGCATTTTTAATTATGATATGCACTTTTAAGTTTCCCTATATTTATGCATATAGGGTGTATAAATGCTATAGTTCATATACAGGCTACAGAAAAGAATTCGTAAGGGTTACTAAGTATGAGCGTAAATTGCTTAAAGGTGGCTTTTAAATGAGATACATTTTTACGATGAACTCCATTTAATTTACTAAGAAATGTTTGTACACTGTAAAAAAAAAAATCTGTAGTTCTACAGATGTAAAGTTACATGCTTACTAAACTTTCATCTGTAACTGTTCAAAAAAATCTGCAAATCTATAAAACTAGTTTTTGTAAAGCTACAGAAATCTGTAACTGTACAAATGAATCTGCTAAAATTACAGTAATCTTACTAAAATTTTATCTGTAACCTGAGTTGCAGTTACATGAAAAGTTCTAGGCATCCCAGTTTCCTATAAAATTTCTAGTAATTTTACAGATTTCTTGATTTTCGGCACAAAAGTGCGTCTGTTACAGGAATTTTTGTTGTTGCCGTTACATAAAAAGTTTTAGGAATCCCAGTTTCCTTGAAAAACTTTAGTAACTTTACAGATTTTTTTTTACAGTGTAGAATATAGATAAAATGATATAGAGGGCCACGCAAAGAATTGGATACATGGCCATCTATGGATGATAATTTCTGGAAATGTGATTTCAGTAGTTTTAAGTGTGTTTAATTTTGAATTAAATTTTAGCTAAATAGTGGCATGTAATAAAGGTACTATGTAGACTACAGGGCTGTAGAAAAGTATTCAAGTATGTTTTCATCTATTAGTATAAATTGCTGAAAGAGAAATTTCAATCTGTTGTGCGTTTATTTTGTAAACTAAATTTTCCCATTTTATAGTATACTATGGGGCTATATACTATACCCCCTGCAAGCTACGCTCGTTAACCCCCGTTCAGACACCGCAGAATCTAAAATCACGCTAATTTGATCGTTTTTTAAAAGATTAGAGAAGATTGAATCATAATATATGAATACTTTTATGTTAGCCGGGTTCAAATCTCGCCAATAGCTTTTTTTTTAACTCGCCAGTTAGCATTTTTTTTTTATTTTTCGAGTGGTAAATTAAAACGGTACTACTTGGTTATCCCATCAACCAAAAATCTATCGTCAGACTATAAGATTAAATGCCAATAATTGTTGATCGTAAATGTCACATTCACTTAACTGTAAGGAAGTTACACGTGTTTATGCCATCAAGTGATTTTTATTTCGACGCTTTATTTGTACAGGGTGACAAGAAATAACTTGGACACACATGATACGTTATAACTTTAATGGTAATGAAAATATTACGATCAAACTTCAAAATAAATATGAATACATTATTTTGTCTAATATATTTACAAATTTTCAAGGTGGCTGCCTTCAGCCTTAATATAGAGCTTTAAACGTGTCACAAAATTTTTGGCTACGGACCGCAACTCACTTACTGATATTTTATTCCATTCCTTGCAAAAGGATTTCTTTAGGGATGCCAAAGTTTTATGATATTTAGTACATACCCTTGTCTCCAAGATGGACCAGACAGAATAATCCATTGAGTTCAAATTTGGGGGATACGGTGGTCATTCTTGAGCTCCTATGAAGTCAGAAAATGTGTCTTGCACCAAAAGTGAGTGAGTTAGCTCTGTGTGCAGGTGCGGAATCCTTTTGGAAGGTCCGTCTTTTGTTTCCAAAGAACTTTTGTGACCAAGGTAAGACAACATCTTCCAAAATGAGTTTGCGATATGTTTGTTGATTAATCTTTATCCCTTGATAAAAAAAAAACAAAAAAACAAGTGGTGTTTTCCCACTAGCACATATTCCATCCCAATCCATTACAGATTGTGTTCGATGACGCCATTCAACAATGCAAGAAGGTCCAGGTGCTTCTGTTGACCAAACTCTAATATTATGGCTATTGTGAGCTTGTTCAATCGAAAAAAGTTTCTCATCTGGGAAGACAAATGTTTGCCAACGATCACCTGCGGCTCGCTTTAACAGTTTTTTGCATCTCTGAAGTCTTGTGCGTTTGTTCTCTACTGTTAGCTTTTGCGCCTCTTTCATTTTGTAAGGGTGAAGACCAAGCTCTACTCTTGCCATCAAAAGTGTTGTTTCTCTGTTGATCTTCATCTCTCTAGCAACCTTTCTCATTCAAATCCTAGGATTTCGTTGAACTCTCTTTTTGATAACTGTCCGGTTTCTGGATGTATCAACTGTGCGCTTTCTTCCTCTTCCTGGCCTATCACCATCATGTTCGAGTTCTTTAAACCATTTGATTGTGTATGAAACCATCTGCTTATGTATTTTCAATCGTTGAACAATATCACATTGTTTCATTCCTTGCTTATGTAATTCAAGTATGGCAGATTGTTCGTTAACCATAATGGTTATCACAACTAACTTACTTACACCCATTTAGTAAATTTCTAGAATCAATTCCCTATGACAATAACTTTATAACTTTAGTGGTAGTTACAAATTTTTGGTTTGAAGCTTCGTCCAAGTTATTTCTTGTCACCCTGTACTTGTATTTTTATACTAATTTATTTGTTCTTTCGTTATTTAAAATAAAAATTATGTCAACTTGTATAATTTGGCGAGTGGTTTGGCGATTTATATAATTTAGCGATATTGGTCATTTGATTTGAATTTGAAATTAAATGTCATGATTTTTTGCATTATTTAATATTTAACACAGATGTCATATAAGCACCGGGTTTGGCGTGATTTTTTTTATGAGAATTTGGCGAAAATATCGTTTTCGAATACTGGTTACATATATATTTTTAAAATATTTTCTATTATTTTTTAAATGAAATAACACTAAATTAAAAAAAAGCTCGCATATTTCCCACAGGATTTCACTCAGTCTTGTCTTCCCTTAAAGAAAGAATAGAAAGAAACATAATTAACATATTAAAGATTGTTAATGAAGTGATTATTATCTACTATTGATGATACGCTGGAATAAAGACATTTGCTATATTTGCATTTCAAATTCGTGTAAAATCTGATATTGAAATACTATTACGTCAATTCCTCATGACCATGAAATTAGATGGCATTGTGTGTCAATATGAATGTTATACTGACCACGGCCAAACTCGATCGCCTGCCTTATAAGGGGAATCGAGTTTGGCCGTGTACTGACACAATGGCATGAAGTTGTGGGAAAGCGAAAATATATAGTGAAATACTGTTTCTAGTGCATTTACAGCATCAGAATGCGATACGCGAGCACTATCTGCCTTCATCAATTTCTTATCCAGATGATCTCGAGTTTTGGATTTGAGTAATTTCGTTCTTTCTGTTGTCTTTGAATTAATGGATAGCCAGCCTGTCTACTCATAATTCTGAATCTCTTTTGTCTTCTTTCTTTCATATTCCATTTATATCAGAATTTTGGATAAAGAGAAATTTTGCTGAAGTGATGACAGAGGAACAGATGACGGTCCTAATTAGTTCCGATCAGCGGAGTTCTACTGTACCTCTTTAATCCATTTTGTAATTATTAATTTATGTTCATTTTTGGTGATCGGAGTCCCACATAGACTTAACAATATGGCAATAGATCTAACAGTCACTTTCTCAACAGATGAAAATGATAGTTATTAATCAGGAATTTTCCATAGTCCAAAAACAAACACAATAACTGCTAAAACATTGGTTCATTTGCGTCATCCGAATGCTATTTTAGTGATACAGTATTTTGGGGAGATTAAAACCAATAAGAATCTGTGCCGTTTAAAAGAGAATTAAAAAAAAATATTTATATAAGAATCGTGCAGTTTAAAAGATAATTAAAAAATTATTTATGTAAGAATCTGTGCCGTTAAGAAAATTAAAAAAATATTTATGTAAGAGTCAGTGGCGTTTAAAAGAGAATTAAAAAAGTATTTATGTTAAATATAATTGAAGAGCTAAGTGGAAGAACATGTTAAGTAACAAAAATTACGTTTGAATTAATTTGATGTGAAAGTTTTTGTTGTCAATTTTAACGATTTATTTTCTGTTTGATACCATGTGTTTAAAATATTAACAGGTGTGATACTGAACTCTATCAAAAAAACTTATTCATATTTAATTTTTAAATATTAAAAAATATTAATATTATTTACATTATTAAATAATAAAATATTAAATATTAATGAATAATGTCTTAAATCTTCAAGGCTAAATAGAATTTTGGTATTTTAGCTTTACCATGTGATAGAATCCTGATAACGCCTTGGTACAAAAGATAAAATATTTTTTTAAGAAAATGTGTCATAACATGTTCTTCCACTCAGCTCTTAAATTCCTATAGACGTAAGAAAAAAAATAAGTATAATAGGATAATTAAATAAAATATTGATGTAATACCGACAATGACCTTATAATGTGCAATATTTTGAGATAGCTGTTTATGAAACATACACATTTTAGCCCTATTCGTCCAGAATATAAATACATATACGTGTACATAAATTGGTTGTGCAATAGCATGAAACTTAAGTATAAGGTAAAAAAAAACTTTTTTTTATGTGTAATAGTGAAAACATTTTTCCTTTTTGGATGTCTAAACTATTGGCTGAAAAGGTTTTTTAAAATTAATTTGTTTTCCGGTTCCTCAAGGACGTCAAAGTTTTAAAATTTCAGTATAAAGTTACTTAAAGTAAACTACGTAGCTGTTAGCTGATATCTGCTTATATTAAGCAAATACTACCCAGAAGTCACCACGAGGAGATAGCTAAATATCGACTTCCACCCTTATTACCTCCCTTTGTTATGGAATTATTCAATTAGATATCCAACCTACTGGCTTATAATTCTTCTTAGGCAAACTTTGTCATTACATTGCGGGAATTCAACTTTCCCAAGATAAAGCCATCTCTTGCTTAATATCTAAAGACGGTTGACGCAGCTCGCGAGACATTTTTGACACATGTTTCCACTGTTTGAGTATGACAAGGAAAATATAAAATTCGAGTGTTTACCCTGTTTGTACTTTTTTAAAAAGTTCTTCATCCGATCAGTCCGTCAAGACAGGATCCATTTTTTTTATAGTCTATAATTTCAATATGTTTGCATTTTTTTAAGTTGCTTTCCTATTGGTCCAAAAACTCTTTTAGTAGCCGTAGTTTTTCCAGCAAGATGTTGAAATAAGTATCTTTAAAAAAAAATCATTTGCATGTAATAAGCAAATTATGCTTTGTAAAGTTTGTACAGTCTTGCTTCCAATGTTTTCACAACTCCTGATTTGCATCCTGCATTGACAGCGTTTCTGTTTCACCCAATAAATTTCAAACTTGAAATATCCATATTATTGTTTTGAAAATACACCAAAATTGCAGTGGCTATATTAATAGAAGAAGATGTCAGTGAAATATGACCAATATATTTTGATCCTGGTTTTTGAACTAAGACCATGTGTTCTTCTTTAATGATTTTTCGTTATACTTTTTTTCCTTTGCTTCAGTTATCATAGTGTTATCCTTTCTGCCATCAAAATAAAAACCTTTTAAATTTAACTCATTTCGTCTTCCTTGTTATTTCAAATTCTTCCTTTTCTTTTCGCTTTGTCTTTTTCAAGTCCTTCTTTTAGTTACCTTTTCTTTATCCTATCATCCGAAATACCCATATCTTCCAGGGTGCCATTTGCAATAATATTTGCAGTTCTGTCTAATGCTCCGGTTCTTTCACCTTGTTGATTGTCAAATTAGGTTTAGAAGAACCACCGATTGAACTATTTCCATCCGAATTACTTTCTTCACTTGGCGAGTCATTCAATCAAAACATCACTTTTTTGTTTTAAAATAACCTTTTCTTTCCTTGATACTTCCTTTTCCAGTCTTGCTACACATTTTTTTTTTGTAGTTTTTATATTTAGTGATCCTGTTGCGATCACCCCATCTCTCTTTGGTCTTTGAGAAAGTGACATTATTGTTCTGATACAAGATAATATTTAGTGCATATACACAAAGAAAAGTTTTTTACACGATTAGCTAACCTTTTGCAATTTTATATTGGATGTGGTATTACTGTTTCTAATCTTAATATTTTTCTTCAAATTTTGACATTTCTCACGATAGTCTAATCATTTTTTTATGATTTGTGTATATCAGAAACCGTTGGAATTGAAGGTTTCACCAATACACTTTTAATTCTATCAGCAACAGCTTTAGATATTTTAGAAACAGTGTGTTCCAGATTCCAGAAGGCAGATTTTAAGTTAAATTGAACCCATAAATAATGTTTCATAACATATTAATATGTTCGCCAAAGGTGACAGTCTAATGTTAATTGTTTTTTTTTTCGCGAGATACAAGACAATTCAACAATTTTCTAGATTTAGGCACGTTAGCAGATATTGTCACATTTGACACCGGCTGTTTTTTGAAAAATAATCGAAGAAACTGTTAACACACGCTAAATAGGACTAACTTGTTATGAGTCGCAGCCAAATAAACCAGAGACAATGAAAGCCGACGCCCACTACGACTTCTTCATTTCTACAAAAGTCAAATAAAGTGGGGCCATATTTTCCATGGCACTCAGACTAAATTATTCTCTTTATTACAGGACTTTAACACTTCATTAATTTAATTTTGTAAAATATAAATTTGACAATAAGCTTAAAACACTTTTCATGCAATTATTGGTTTTGATTCGTTTTTTTTTTTTTTTTTTTTTTTTTTTTTTTTTTTTTTTATGGAAAATCAGACGCTATGAGGAACCGGAAAAAATCCTTTTAAAATTAAAAGAAAAATATTTTCTTTTTATGGAGTTAAAAAGGAAAAAATAATCCCTATTAGAGTATAAAATTCGAAACTTCGTTTTTTAGTTCCATCCTATTGTGCAACAGGAACAGTTTATTATGCCTGTTTACACAAGCAAATATCAACGTACATATGATGATTAATATGATGACACCCATACAGTTTTTACAAATGCTTGTTATGGCTCGTATTTCCCACTCTACAAATGTCCCATGGGTAAACCATTTCTTCATTATGTTTGTTAATACATTCACGTCAATGAAACAAAGAACAGTGCTCATTCGTGATATGATATCTGTTCAGGAATGAATCCCAAAAGAGGCGCACAATAAACCTATCTTTAACAAAAGTCCATGCATTGAAATCTAGAAGACCTGCTGAACGTGTTGGCCATGGAATAAAAACTCCGAAAGCAATCCAATCCAATCTGGGTCTTCATCACTATCCGCAAACTTAGATTACACTACTAGTAATCTGAAATTAAAGTGGTACCTCAGATTTAATATTTCATAAGTTACAATGTTACAAAATTGCGCCATTATTTTGTGTCTATCCTGTAGAAAAACGTGATACGTAATTTAAGATGAGGTTGCTACTAGTGTTGCCAGGTGCACATATTTAAGCAAGACATCCCATTTTTTAAAGATTCCGAAACCCATCCTGGAGTGCTCATTTGCGAAACGCCGAAAGTCCCAATTTTTCATACATGACATTCCAAATTTTGTTTGAGTACCTAGAGATTCCGCTTTCACATATTTCATTGTCTAGGATATTTGTGTTTATTTAGTACACTAAAACCTATTACAACAAAATCTCAAGTAACCGGAGAAAGAGTCCGTTTTAGAGAGATTTATGTCTCAGTAGTTATAATTGTATGTCATTTCATCTGTAAAGATATTTTTTACATAAGAAACAGGATTCCGTTATAGATATGTTTCGTTTTTATAGGATTTACTGTATATTTCTGTCCTGTTTTAAAATCCGTTGTCTCGTTTTCTCTGTTTCCAAGTCCCGTCTTTTCTGTCATTCGACTTGTCAGCACATATTTACCACATTTTTCCACTCCCCCTCTCAATCTGTTAGTGTTTTCTCATTCAACAGTGGTACTCATTCGACCTTTAGCTGATTTAGCTGATGAAATATATAAATAAAGTGTAGGGATTAAATATTTAAGTTAAATTAATTCTTAATAGATGTAAGGAAATATTAGGAATCCTTAAAAGTGATGTAGTGAAGATTCGCGACAAAGAATAAATTATGATTATAATATTCAGTTGCTGTTTTGATATATTTATATGCAAAAGAAACAAATATATGAAGAAGGTGTTAAATATTAAACTATAATCAAGTTAAATCAATTCTAATTCCATAGAGAATAAGGAATTGTTAAAAAAAATTAAAAACACAATTTTTAAGCTTATTCTCAAAAATGATAAGTGATACTATGCTAACAATAGTATAATGATGATTGGCATATTTCGCTTACAGTTTTGATACATGTGCAAAACATACAAATATATCAAAATAATATTATGACAAATATATAAAGACATTTAAATAAACATAAAAATGATATAAAATAAGTTAACACTTAAAATATATTGAATAAAGAAATTAAATAATAAAACAAACTCGTCCTAAATAATTATGTAGTGATATATTATCAAAAACTACTTAATGCTGTTTCTTACATTTTGCGTTTATAGTTTTGATAAATTTATATGCGAAACATACACCACTTTTAACCATATTCGTCAAATATATAAATATATATATATAAAACGTGAAGTGTAATTTAAGATGAGGGTGCTATATTTTTACAGTCCCTCTTCTATTCTATAAGCGTTTTCTGTTTTGACAGCTATATTACCTCGAGCTGATGTTGCCAACAAAAAATATATAAAGAAAAAGCAAGTGTGAGACTACTTACCAGAGTTGAAAAAAAAAGGCAATTTCAACAATTTTTTTGTTTCTTCTGCGCTTTTCAATAAAGATGAAAGGGGAGAGGAGAATATAAGTGTAGAAGATCGAATAAACGGAACTGAATTCGGTGATATAATCTCGCATTTGGTGAACACCGTAATGGCTTTTGGAAATGTAGCAGCGATACGATAATAAACTTTTGCCCAAGTTGCGTTCTAGCAAACTCTTTTAACGTTAGTACTTGTGATATTTAACACCTAGAGAATTTTTATTTGGAAATAATTCAACTATTATGAAATCCTGCGTTTTAAAAGTTTTTCCGAGTATCGAATTTTATTGTATTTTCTATTTCATTTCAAAAAAAGTCAGGATATAATGTCCTTCAGAAAATTAATAAAGAATGATATCATTTTACAATAATATCAAATAAGTGTTTGAACAAATAAATATGAATCAATAAAATTGTGTAATGCTCACCTTGAAAATAAAAAAGGCTGATATGACTATTTTAAACTTCTTCGCACAGAGCGGCACGTATACGCGTCGTATCGGATGCGAAAAATCATAGAATTTAAACAGCACTATTTTTGATCAGTAATTTTATATTTATGTATTCACTTAATTTAAGCAATTAAACGAAGTAACATATATAAAGGGTTGTACAGTCGTGGAGAAAAAAAAGTAAACACCCCCTACTAACTCCTCAACAAATTATCGTAGAAGAAAGTCATTGGTACCGAACGATTGGTAATAAAGTCTGCATTTAAATTATGTATATAAAATTTGCTTAGGGGCCATCTACATATTAAAACGAACCATAACTTTGTTTTTTTCAATAGAAGTACACAATTCTGACAGCATAAATGAACTCTACACCCTTCAATTAGTCTAAAAAAAAATTTTTATGCAATTCGTACCATAAGTTTCGGAGAAATTAATTATTTTAAAACAAGCGTATTTTAAGGGCTGTATCCAAATTGAAGTTCGGTCCTCGATTGTTAACCGAGGGAGCTCCCTTCTTGATCAAGGCACCTTAAGCAGTCAATTAACAATGTTAGATTACAGGATAGCATAAGAAATTTCAAAATATTTAGTCACTTCTATCATAGACGGCCCCTTAAACCATCATTTTGCCGTTTTTTAAGCATACTTTGAAAACTACTTGGAAGAAAAATGTAAAATTTTGGATTTCAATAAAGCAGGACTAAATCCAAAGCAGGAATAAATCCAAATCCATCAAAAAAATTGTAGTTTGCAATTCATAATTTTTTCGAATATTAATTTCATAATTCATAATTCATACCATAAAATTATAAAAATTGCAAATTCAACGTATTTATGTTTGGGTATATCAGTATTATTGCTATACAAAAAATTGAAACATTAGGATCATAATTTCAGAAGTTATAAATAAAAATATGAAAATGTAATTTAACATTAGAAGCACTAAATTTTGAATGTTTATAATTCAAAAAAGTCCTTCCGGCCATTGCCGGGAGGAAGAGGTAGCTTTCATATTCCTTATTTTAAAAAAGCCAACTTATATTATTCAAACACAAGAAGCTCAATTTAGTGGAAACCGAATATAGGATATTCAATACTAATTTTTATCAATACTAAATCATTATGAATGAGAATTTCTCAAAATTAGTCAGCTTTATCCAAGCTGCTTTTATTTAAAGTAACTTATATTTGACTGCCAAATTCGGCGATTTCTTAAAGTGCCTGCCATTTTAAGACAACATGGTGGATGAAACTAACCAGTGAACTTGGTCGAGACCTTAGTCGTAATTGCTGTGCACATGCTCACTCACATCGGAATCGGTTAATATATAGGAGTGCTGTCGCACGCAAAAAATCAGATTTTTCAAAATGTCACCCACAATAGAAATTGAAACTGCTATATCTGAGCCATTTTTTAAGGTAAAGACAAACAAAAAATGCTCCTGAATCCTTATATCAAGATCAAATACTTAAGAAAGAAACCTTTTTCAATTTCTAATTTTTTTGCACCTCACTTTAAATATATATATATATTTTAATTTAATGGCCGCCATTTTGAAACAAGATGGCTGTTGAATCTGGCCAGCGAACTTGGTCGAAGTGTTGATGTATACTATCCACATGCCTTCTTACATCGAAATAGGCGAATACGTGTGTTATCGCGTGACAAATACAAGATCGTTTCAAAATGTTAGCCATGCTAGAAATTCAAAGTGCTATAAATCAACCATTTTTTAAGATATCAACAAAAGAACAAATTTTCAAAAACAAAAACTGCTCCGGAATCTTTGTATCAAGGCCAAACACATAAAAAAAATCTTTTTCATTTTCCAATTTTTTAATACCTCATTTTGAATTTTAAATTTAATTTTTTTTAAATGGCAAACCTTTTGAAACAAGATGGCGAATAAAGCTGGCCAACGAACTCGGTCGAGATATTGGTATGTACTATGTACAGACCAAATTACATCCAAATAGGTTCATAAATACGCCTGTTATCGCGTGACAAAATCAGGTCGTTTTAAAATGTCAGCCACAAGAGAAATTCAAAATGCTATTCCTCAGCCATTTTTTTTTTAGATATAGACGAAAGAAAAACTGTTCCGGAATCTTTGTATTAAGGTCAAACACATACAAAAAAAATCTTTTTCATTTTCCAATTTTTTGGTATCTCATTTAATTTTTTTTAAATGGCCGCCATTTTGAAACAAGATGGCGGATGAAGCTGGCCAACGAACTCGGTCGAAATATTTGTATGTACTATGTACACACCAAGGTACATCCAAGTCGGTTCATAAATACGCCTGTTATTACGTGAGAAAAATCAGGACGTTTCAAAATGTCAGCCACGCTAGAAATTCAAAATGCTATAACTCAGCCATTTCTTAAGATATAGACGAAACAAAAACTGCTCCCGAATCTTTTTATCAAGGTCAAACACATAAGAAGAAAATATTTTTTCAATTTTCAATTTTTGGTACCACATTTCAAATTTAATTTTTTCTTAAAAATTTAAATGGCCGCCATTTTTAAACAGGATGGTGGGTGAAGCTGGCCAACGAACCCGGTCGAGACATTGGTATGTACTATGTATAAACGAAGTTACATCCAAATCGGTTCATAAATACGCCTTTTATCGCGTGACAAAATTCAGGACGTTTCAAAATGTCAGCCACGCTAGAAATTCAAAATACTATAACTCAGCCATTTTTTGAGATATAGACGAAACAAAAACTGCTCCCGAATCTTTGTATAAAGATCAAATACATAAGAAAAAAATATTTTTCCACTTTCAATTTTTTGGTACCACATTTCAAATTTTAAATTTTTAAAAATTTTTTAAATGGCCGCCATTTTGAAACAAAATGGCGGATGAAGCTGGCCAACGAACTCGGTCGAGAGATTGGTATGTACTATGTACACACCGAATTACATCCAAATCGGTTCATAAATACGCCTTTTATCGCGTGACAAAATTCAGGACGTTTCAAAATGTCAGCCACGCAAGAAATTCAAAAGTCCTTCCGGCCATTGCCGGGAGGAAGGGGTAGCTTTCATATTCCTTATTTTAAAAAAACCAACTTATATTATTCAAACACAAGAAGCTCAATTTAGTGGAAACCGAATATAGGAGATTCAATACTAATTTTTATCAATACTAAATCATTATGAATGAGAATTTCTCAAAATTAGTCAGCTTTATCCAAGCTGCTTTTATTTAAAGTAACTTATATTTGACTGCCAAATTCGGCGATTTCTTAAAGTGCCTGCCATTTTAAGACAACATGGTGGATGAAACTAACCAGTGAACTTGGTCGAGACCTTAGTCGTAATTGCTGTGCACATGCTCACTCACATCGGAATCGGTTAATATATAGGAGTGCTGTCGCACGCAAAAAATCAGATTTTTCAAAATGTCACCCACAATAGAAATTGAAACTGCTATATCTGAGCCATTTTTTAAGGTAAAGACAAACAAAAAATACTCCTGAATCCTTATATCAAGATCAAATACTTAAGAAAGAAACCTTTTACAATTTCTAATTTTTTTTGCACCTCACTTTAAATATATATATATAATTTAATTTAATGGCCGCCATTTTGAAACAAGATGGCTGTTGAATCTGGCCAGCGAACTTGGTCGAAGTGTTGATGTATACTATCCACATGCCTTCTTACATCGAAATAGGCGAATACGTGTGTTATCGCGTGACAAATACAAGATCGTTTCAAAATGTTAGCCATGCTAGAAATTCAAAGTGCTATAAATCAACCATTTTTTAAGATATCAACAAAAGAACAAATTTTCAAAAACAAAAACTGCTCCGGAATCTTTGTATCAAGACCAAACACATAAAAAAATCTTTTTCATTTTCCAATTTTTTAATACCTCATTTTGAATTTTAAATTTAATTTTTTTTAAATGGCAAACCTTTTGAAACAAGATGGCGAATAAAGCTGGCCAACGAACTCGGTCGAGATATTGGTATGTACTATGTACAGACCAAATTACATCCAAATAGGTTCATAAATACGCCTGTTATCGCGTGACAAAATCAGGTCGTTTTAAAATGTCAGCCACAAGAGAAATTCAAAATGCTATTACTCAGCCATTTTTTTTTAGATATAGACGAAAGAAAAACTGTTCCGGAATCTTTGTATTAAGGTCAAACACATACAAAAAAAATCTTTTTCATTTTCCAATTTTTTGGTATCTCATTTAAATTTTTTTATTTTTTAATTTTTTTAAATGGCCGCCATTTTGAAACAAGATGGCGGATGAAGCTGGCCAACGAACTCGGTCGAGATATTTGTATGTACTATGTACACACCAAGGTACATCCAAGTCTGTTCATAAATACGCCTGTTATTACGTGAGAAAAATCAGGACGTTTCAAAATGTCAGCCACGCTAGAAATTCAAAATGCTATAACTCAGCCATTTTTTGAGATATAGACGAAACAAAAACTGCTCCCGAATCTTTGTATAAAGGTCAAATACATAAGAAAAAAATATTTTTTCAATTTTCAATTTTTGGTACCACATTTCAAATTTAAATTTTTCTTAAAAATTTAAATGGCCGCCATTTTTAAACAAGATGGTGGGTGAAGCTGGCCAACGAACCCGGTCGAGACATTGGTATGTACTATGTATAAACGAAGTTACATCCAAATCGGTTCATAAATACGCCTTTTATCGCGTGACAAAATTCAGGACGTTTCAAAATGTCAGCCACGCTAGAAATTCAAAATGCTATAACTCAGCCATTTTTTGAGATATAGACGAAACAAAAACTGCTCCCGAATCTTTGTATAAAGGTCAAATACATAAGAAAAAAATATTTTTCCATTTTCAATTTTTTGGTACCACATTTCAAGTTTTAAATTTTTTTTAAAATTTTAAATGGCCGCCATTTTGAAACAAAACGGCAGATGAAGCTGGCCAACGAACTCGGTCGAGACATTGGTATGTACTATGTACACACCGAATTACATCGAAATCGGTTCATAATTACGAGAGTTACAGTGTGACATAGGTCAGATATATATATATATATATATATATATATATATCAATTTTGAACGGAGGGTGGTTTCGGGGTCTGGGGGTCATGATCGATGAAAATATACCAAAATTTTTTGAAATCGCTTTCCTCCGAACGGCTGCAATTGGTAGCTTTTTTGTAAAGAAAGCTACCTAAAATTATTATTCAAACGACTTGAAATTTGTGTCTAGGCATAGTTTGAACCAAAGATTTGAAATATCTCGTTAAAATTGGGTATTGCCATTGAAAAAAAATGAAGTTTGGATTCGTTTTAATATGTAGGTGGCCCCCTAAGCAAATTTTTTTATACGTCATTTAAAAGTAGACTTTATTTCCAATCGTTCGGTACCAGTAACTTTCGTCTACGATAATTTGTTGAGGAGTTAGTAGGGGGTGTTTACTTTTTTTTTCCACTACTGTACATATACAACGTTAACACTTTAGGGGTGAGAAGTGTTCTGGCACTCTATACCGTAAGATATCTCTAAAGGGGGTGGGGAGACTGCTTTTTGATATCGTTATAATTTTTGATCCGACAAAATTTTCCCTTTTTGGTAATTTTTTTCTGTACATCAATATAGTCTGTTATTTATTTATTTATTTATTTATTTTTAATTTGTTACAATCTTATATGAAAATACAAAGTTATTATTAAAATCATTAAGTGATTTTTAAATCGTTTCATTCCAAAATATGTAATATCCCACTTCTCGCCATTCCTATTCTTCTGCGATACATATAATTTGTTGTTAGAGAAAACAAGTTAAAGTGATACTTGTTATTTTTATTAGTAAAAGATGGGGAAGAATGTTGTCCACTTGTTTTGTTTATAAGACGTTTTGCTAACACCCGTGCAGGGGACATGCACAAGAAAACGATATTACTACTGAATTCATTATGTAACAAAAAGCTGTTATTAAAGAATTTCTTAGTGTTATTTGACATAAAGTTATTTCATATATAGTAGTGATATTTTATTAACTTCTTCTCTCCTTTAACCCCTTGAGGGGCAAGCAAAAATGACTCTAAATATTGAATTCTCACCGGAATACTCGAAAATGTTTATTTTTAAATAAGGAAAAGCAATTTTTTTAGCGTTTTTCCTCCAAAGTTAAAAATATAAAATTTAGTAAAAATTTTCTGGTGAGAATCTTGTTTAAATTAGGTGGGATATATTTTTTCCCACCGCCCCTCAAGGGGTTAAATCAGTAAAGTATGCGAATAATAAAAGGTGTAACCACATATGCCTGTCATTAGAAACGTATAATAAAGAAAACAAAGAAAAATAATTGTAAAAATAAAAAGAATTTTTAGGCACTAATAACGATATAGTAAGAGGAAGGGGTAGTGGGGTCAAGGAATAATAACGTATGATATCGTAAGGGGTGTGGGGTCCAAAATTGCCAACAAGTTGATAACGTTTTATTTGTACAGCCCTTAAAGTTAAGGTAGGACAAGCGGAGAGTGCCCCAACCTTTCGATCGTCGCGAGGTGGTTAAACAGCGGAGTTGCGGCGGAGTTATCCCCGAAAAGGTGCATAGCTGAAAAAAAGGTGCATAGAATTAGGGTGCATAGATGATGTATTTATCTGACACTATCTTTTTCCCTTTTTTCTGCTCTAATTTTTGTAAAAATCATGTAATCGCTACGAAATTTTAATATGTCGCCTAGGTACACAGCATTACACTGTGTTTCTAAAAATGACATCATATTCTATATCTATCTATGTATATGTGTGTGTTTAATGCTGTAAAACGTCAAACATTTTAATGTATGATCAGCTGTTGCGTGTCAAACGTGGTCAACATTGTGGTTTAAAGTGAATAACGATAAAAATAAAAGATTGCCACAAAATATTCTGTTGATCCGAATCGCGCCCACTTTTGTGCAATAAATAAATATCAGGGACATATTTATAACAACGAAACTTTTGATGTTGCGTGATTAGAACAGTTCAGCATCCCTTCGTCCGACTAGTATTATTTGACAGACATGATTTCTGGAGCTAAGATTTTATGTATTTGCAGTTGCTTAAAAAGCTATGTACGCCAGTAGGAAGGGAGATGAAATCTTTTAATAATGCAGTATATGGTGGGGAATATTAAAAGTTGAAGTGCTGAGTCAGGACAAGCACACCCCACGCCCGAAAATACTCGTCTGAGAGTGCTTTTAATTTATTTTTAATTAATTTTTTTAATTAAAGATAATTTAACATTTCAGTTATCATTTTTCACGAGAAAGAGCGTAATTACGAGGGTGAGTCGGAAAATAAGTTTCCCCTGGCAACTGTGGACAGAGGTGTGTATGAAAGACAAAAAATGTAATGAAACATTAAAGATAAGACGTAACTTTATTTTTCTACATAAGTGCCAAGTGAGTTGAGACATTTTTCATACACCTTTATAAGCTTCAAAAAGCGCTCCTTGAAAAAATCAGGGCTTTGCATCATTATGTTCCCTGTAGATATGGAGAGAAAGTGCGTTGTGAATTCGTTGCCAAAGGAGGAAGTGAGAGCGGTTGTCCGCTATGAATGGGCACGTGGAGTATCGGGAGCAGAAATCCACAACCGCCACATGGGAGTCCATGGTCCAGATGTAATGTCGAAACAAATGGAGCGGAGATGATGCCGCCAATTCAGTGAGGAGCGTCAGCAAGTGTTGGACAGACCAAGACGTGGACGGACGTGCATGGCCACTACAGAAGAAAGCAATGCTTGACCACTTCTTTGTAAACAATGCTGAAGTCACATAAGCCGTTCAATGCTTCTTTTGTATGCAGAGCCCTGTTTTTTTTCCCTGGAGGGCTTTATAAAGCTTATAAAGGGGCATGAAAAATGTTTCAACTCACTTGGCACTTATGTAGAAAAATAAAGTTACGTCTTATCTTTAATGTTTCATTACATTTTTTGTCTTTCATACACACCTCTGTCCACAGTTGCCAGGGGAAACTTATTTTCCGACTCCCCCTCGTATAATGAATTTCACTAACAGACAGAATTATAAAATGTTTTGTCGTATTTATGCCATTTTACACGTTTGGGGTGTGCTGACATCCCATGCCCGTTCTCGTGTTACGTTTCACGGCTCGCATCCTGACGGATTAATCTTATTCAATAAGATAAATTAATATCTCTGGCGGATGTTCTAATTATGTGCGATGTTCTACTGATCTAATAAATATGTTTCCATGATGGATAAATTTCTCCTAGTCAATTTATAGGGAAGCACCACAAATTTCAATTCTGTGCCAAATGTAATAATGACGGCTGAAAAGATTTTACAATAATAAGTTATTACAAGTTCCACTAGACAAAATTTCTAATTAATTGAATGGTGCGATCGAATTCAATAGAATATTTTCTAATAGATCTAGAGAGGAGATGCTATTGTGAATACTCAGAGCTGATCTCGTGACATTAAATTTAAAGTAAATTAAAAATAAAACAAAGTTACATTATTTTGTGAGATACTCTCTCATTCCTCAACATGTTTTTAGGAAAAAAAAAAGAAAAACACTCTATCGGATCATACACAATAATTACCAGTAGGATGTTACACAAATCTCTGCTCAAAATCGGAGCTCAACTGTCCAGCTTTCCTCTCTAAAGTTCGCTGATTCTTGTTTTCTTTCTCGCCACCAGTCAGGGACCTCAGGAACGTCTTTCCTATTGGTCACTCATGACATCGCCGCTGTTTTCATCCATAAATCCCTTTCGAATCTCTTTCTCGAAGATTTTGAAATTTACTCTTTCTCGCACACATGGACATTTATCAATGTGAAACTTTTTTATTTTTCCTCCTGAATTTCAAAACTCTTGCTATTCAGTCCCTGAATAGAATTCATTCAAAAAAGGCCACTGTACTTCTGAAATGTTTACTGATTGTCTCCCGGTCGTCATGTGTTCGAAAGCACGGTGTCACAATATACAGGGTGTCCGGTCTCAACGGTGTCCAATGGCTAATGCCTAAACCGTTAGTCATAGACATATAGTTCCAATTACAAAAATGTTTTAAATCAAGTAAAGTAATATTTTAAAAGCGATTTGGGTCAACAAAAACATTTCTTAAAAAATTACGAAATTTAAATTTTTATACGGTCCCCCGTTCCTTTAACCTCCTCAGACCCGATGTATCCTATAGGATACACATCTTTACAATTTTTTTTCACGTATATAAATAATGTTTAAAAAAAAGAAAATTGGTGTGCATGGAGCCTTACAGATTACAGAACTAAACAAAATAGCAACTTGTTTCTTATAGCGCATTTTTAGCGAGATACGTGTTATATCAAAATGGCTTGCAGCAAAAATGCACGAAATGTACAAAAACAAAAACGTAAATAGTTTTTCAGTACGCTAAGATGCCATTTGTAGAGCCCATTAGAAGTAAAAAATTATTAAATGTATAATTATTTCTCGTTTTGCATTGTTTTTTCAAAGCAGTGCAAAAAAAAGTAAAGTAAAAAATCCTAACAAACTGTCAAAAAATGTACTTATTGTGTCCCTATGTGTCATCGAATTTTATGTACAAAAAATGCATTTTAATTTTTTTCGCTGTTCAATCTTTCTTAGTTATCGGTTTGTTAATATAAATTCACAACTGAAGTTAAAAAATATATAATAATAAACCCTGGGGTCTGAAGAGGATAAGTTATATTTAGTAACATTTTTCTTTTATGGTGACAAGTAATACAAAATAATTCCCGTTGTTCTACGATTAAAATTGACTGCGTAATACCTGTTTAAAGTTGGAGCATATATTTTGCTGCAAACTGGGGATCATTCACAAATTTAGTCGAAATATGATTTCGTCAGATATATTAAAAAATGGTTGCGTGTAAAATGAACATTGCAATATAAATTTGAAATCTTTAGTCATTCTGACATATTAATGCAAAATATAGAATTTGTAATAAACATTTAAGAAGAAAGAAAAAAAAAAAACAGAATTTTTGTTAAATAAAATGATGCTAAATTAACAGCCTCAATTCTTTACAAAATTATACGTATTTTAAAATATTATTAGATTACACTAGCCTGGAAAATTTGGGTTATTTCATGTTTTTAGCTTTTGATAACTGATTCTTATGTATTCTGTACCGCTGAATCCGGAATTGAACTTCATTTTTAGCCATCACATCAGGATTTTTCGCAAATTGTAAATTTTAAAGTTAAAAAGTTCAAAGTTAAAATTTAATCTCCTCCCTCATCTCATCAAACCACCCAGCTGTAAGAATCCCTAGATAAGGAAAAATATCGAATAAATTATTTAATAAAATAAAATAAAATAAGTTTTACATATGTTTTACAGTATGAGATTTTCGCTATATTTTAACTTACACATTTGCAAAAAAATTCTAACGTGATGGTTAAAAATGAAAGTCATTTTCAGATTTAGTGCTAAAAAGTACGCAAAAATCAATTATCAAAAGTTAAAAAATACAACCATCTCCTCTACTTTATAGTATCCGATTTTTGTTATTCTTTAAATACGACAATTTATGATTTGCGAAATATCCTGACATGATGGTTAAAAATTAAGGCAATTTTTTGGATTCAGTGCTAAAAAATACATCAAAGTTAAAAAACCCAACAATCTCCGTCTTGTATTATCTAATCTAAAACTTTTTCTTAAACTAATCTATCCGAAATTTTTTGTGTTATCCTGTAAAATAAGTATAAATGGTAACCACCGAAAATTATAATAATATTAGATTGTTATCAATTATGCGCCAGTATGTAAAATGTAATCTCGATCGGATATTTGAAAGTTGGTTAAAGTTCGAATACAAATTTTGAACTGAAAAAACATACATAAGATCCTTGAAGTAACATAAAAACTTATAAAAATGACATAATTTTATTAAAAAAAATCATAAAAGAAGCAGTCTCAAATCCTGACAAAATAAAACATACGTTATTTCAGCCAATCTGAAACTTAATAAATGTTAACTTAATCGTGATACTTGTACGATTTTTTTCAAAGCGCAGATTCACATGAAATGAGATCTTCGAATACTTTAAACACTTGGAATGTGACCCCTCAAAGCCAAGCCGAACTCATTTGTTTTCAGAGCAGAAAAGTGGCATAAGTCATGCATTTTTAAAGTTTCTTAACTCGCACAATTTTAGTGTTATATGAATGGGAGTTTTTTTGTCTTTCTTGTCAGTGTAATAGGAAAATTTTCCTAAATATAACTTATAGGACCAGGGGACCGTATAAAAATTTAAATTTCGTAATTTTTTAAGAAATGTTTTTATTTACCCAAATCGCTTTTAAAATATTTCTTTACCTGATTTAAAGCATTTTTCTAATTGGAACTATATGTCTATGACTAACGGTTTAGGAATTAGCCATTGGACACCGTTGAGACCGGACACCCTGTATGTATATACAGTTTAAGCCAGGACGAAAATTCTAAAAAGAATTATAAAAAGCAGGTGATACCAAAAATTCAAAATACAGTAAGTACAGAAACTAACAATAGTAAACAAGAATAATTCAGAAAAATTAGGTCCTAGCTCTTCTGAAGGTGGGGGGGGGGGAGGGGACAAAAAAGTATAAAAAATATGTAGGATATCAGATTTTGCAAGGCACACTTACATGAAATATGAAATCCTATGGATAAAAATTATTATAAAATAAATTAGGTGTAAATTTAAAAGGCTGTTTTTTAAGAAAAAATCTCTATTGATACAAATCGTATAACACGAATTAATTTGTCCCCAAAATAATAATATTAATAAAAACTTTTTTGCTCAAATTCAGAAATGAGGGTGGATTGCATATTAAATTTAAAAAATACATTTTTATTACAAAGATTAATATCTAAGAATTATCTGTAATAAATTAAATCCAAGTCCAGAAAATAAACATGTAAACTATTCTCAAAAGTCTTATTTAAAGCACTCATTAATTGCTATAAGTGATAGACATAATTTTAAAACGGTAAAATACATTTATTTATTTACACTAGGGGCCTGCCCCCTACGAGCTACGCTCGCCAACCTCCGTTCAGACACCGCAGATTCTAAAAGCATGCTAATTTCATCGGTCTTAAAAAGATTGAATTATAATTTTAAAAAACAGTGACGGTCTCCCTGTAAACGGGTTTTCATTCATTTTCCTTTGATAGGAGATTTTTAAGACGAAATCAGCCGCTGCTAAGAGATACAATGGCTAAAAACAAGAAAGAAAAATCATGCGTACGGCATAGATTATGAAACACTTTCCAACACTCCCTGAAATCTTTAACAAAACTTCGTTATTTAGGGAAATAAGGTAAATAAGATAATTAACTAAACATTTAAAAAACTGATTTCAGCAGTTACCATCCATAGCCAAATATTTAATCCAATTCTTCCGAAGAGCCCTGTATTTGATCTGTAGGCTGATATATATACTATATAATAGAAAATTTAGTTTAGCAAGAAAACGCATAACAGGTCGAAATTTCTCTTTCAGAAATTTATACTAATAGATGGAAACATACTTGAATACTTTTGTTCAGCCCTGTTGTTTACCTAGTACCTTTATTACACGCCACTATTTAGCTAAATTTTAATTCAAACTAAATCACTTTTAAAACTACTGAAATCGCATTTCCAGAATTTATCGTCTATAGGCAGCCATGCATCCAATTCTTTGCGTGGCCCTGTATATCATTTTATCTATATTCTACAAACATTTCATAGAAAACTACATGCAACTCAGCATAAAACATTTTAAACCCCCCTTTCAGCAATTTACGGTCATACTCAGTAACCTTTACGAATTCTTTTGCGTATCTCTGTATGTGAACTGTAACATTTACACACGCCATATAGTATGCATAAATATAGTGAAACTTAAAAGCGCATATCATAATTAAAAATGCATTCCCTGCCATCACCGCTAATATACAGTACTTCGGATAGAAAATACTTGTCTGAAATGTTTTGTATGTTTTCTTGTAAACGCTATGCACTTCGTATTATACATGAAATAACTTAAGTAAGCCTCACCGACGTATATCAATTTTATTATATATGAATTTATATAATTAAAATACGCCGCAAACAATTTCCCCTAATACCATTTGTAATGGAATTATTTTTTGAATCCCTGTAAATGTATAGTAACTATTCGTTGCACCGCATATGCTATAATATTCTGCATATTTTAGTGCACTTCGTAAATGCATATATTTTTTATTATGTTTGAAAGGGTGTAACATCTTTAAAATTCATTTGAAATGATTTTTTCCCATTGGCTGTAATGTGACGGAATACTTTTGACTGTCCCTGTAAATGAAGCAAACATGCTACAAAACTTCATTTGAAATAGGGTTCGTACTGGGCTAAACGTCAATAACCAAAAATTTCAGTGCGATCCGAGTATGTTTACGAGAGCTAGAGCGCGAACAGACAAACCGAAATCAATAACACTTTTCAACTTTGTTGGAAAGTGTTAAAAATTAGTTAAAAATTTGAAAGTAAGCTAATGTAAAATGAATTAAGTACACAGAGCCTTTGTCTCTCGGTACTTTTTAACAACGCTATGAGAAAGTTCTTTTAAATGTATCGTTTTAAATCTGACGTAATTTTCACCAAAGCTTCCTTTCTCTTTTTAATATTCACATGAAAATACTTTTGTTGTTAGAAAGGAAATATTATTTGCGCTGTCTTAGAATTCACGATAATAGTTGAAAAGATTATCTAAAAATATGAAATAAATGTCTCGTGCAAATATATTTTTTTAATTAAAAGTGTTTTGCTAACTTTTATTTATTTGGCCTTTTTAAATATGACGTAATTTCCTTCATTTGTGACTTTTAACGCATAATAATGAATTAAGTATTTAAAAATTTTCTTTCCCTTTTAAAATTCACGTGTAACTGTAGTTTTTATGATGTAATTTTCAATATTTTCCTGATTTTTAACACGTAATCACTTATTTCTAATTGGAAATTTTTTCCTGTTTTTAATAGCCACGTGTAAATAATTTTTTTATTTGATTTAAGTATTATTCTTTGTGCTGTTTTTAAAATTGGCAACAGTTTAAAATAATTGCCCTTTTCTAAAATGTATAAAAAATATCTCTCGAAATGCTGAAACTTTGATTTTAAAATGGAAATAAATCCTCAAAAAATGAGTCAAATTAAAAAGATAATTTCAGTCTGCACATCGAGAACTTCCAATGTATAAAATGATCTAAAAATGTTTAAATTCCTATGTATAGTTTTTCTCCTATAGAACTTTTGGTACAGATGTCATATTCGCCCCATATTGGCGCGATTTTTTTCTGTCGCCAATATCATATAGGCAACGGGTACTTAACTTACGCTAAAGGGCTTGATGTGGTAACCCGGATTATGTTGTTTATGCTGTTGATGTTTTCGCCAAATTGGCAACCGAAAAAAATCGCGCCAATATGGGGCGAATATGACATCTGTTCCGAACTTTTTTAATGGAACGATTTTGACCATCTTTAACATTAAATATCTCTTAAAATAATTATTCGATTTAAAAACTGTCTGCATCAGCGTGTTTATCAAACATGTGTCTATAATACCACCGATTTTCATATATTTTATGAAACAGTTTTCTTAATATTAGCGAAGAAAGACCCCCTATCAAAAAAAAATATGGATGCCTATCTAGTAGGAGTATACCCGGATGATCTACGCAGATTTTCATTGGTCCATTTCCAAATCAAAACTTTTTTTTATATATATAGAAAGATTTCAACACGTTTCATTGCATCAGACGACAACATTCTCAAGAAAATAAAATGATAAAAATATTTTCGCAAAAATTCAATTTGAAAAACTCGTAAACAAAAACAAAAATCACGCGAACACAAGCCTAATGAAATTAATTGCAATATTAAAAATGGAAATTTGTGAAAGTGAATTATTTTATATTATTGTTGCATTACCCTGTATAATTTTTGGAAATTTGGAAAGAAATGCTCATTTTATTTTCTTCAGAATTCGTCTGATGCATTGAAACATGTCGAAATGTAAATAAGTAAAGGTATTTTGCTGTTTTTAAAATTTATGTTTATCACTTATAGCAATTAATGAGTACTTTGATGTTTTGAAGTGATTTTTCAATTCCTACTCTACCTATGTTTATTTATTTATATATCTTGTTCAAATTTTCAATCGTTAATAAAATACTTATTATTCATTCTATCAAGTTGAAATATTTTTTTAAAACTTGTACTGGATGACAATTGATGTTAATACAGATTTTTCAAATATTAATTCATTAATTAAATTTTAATTAATTAATTTTAATTTTATATGTGAGACAAAATGGCAGCCATTGGTTATAGAACAGTATTTAATGCATCCTCATATCTATAAGGGGGTTTACCACAGGGGGAACCCTGTTCTGTCGCCAAATACCGCCAAGTTTGTCGCCAACTTGGCGATATCTCTAATATTTCGCCAAATTCCCATAGACTTCCATTGTAAACCTACTTGCTTATACACTGCTCAAAACAATTAAAGGATATTGCAGTTTTAGGTGGATTTTGTATCTGGCAAACTGTTTAGCTGATTGATACATGGTCGACAGACATAATAGGTTATATGAGAATAAATTACACATGTTTGGCAGAAAAAAATGCATTTTATTGCGCATTTGTGTACTAAAGGAAAAGAACACAATTTGTGCATATGAGAAAAAAAGAATAAGAAAAGGTGTTTTCTTCAAAGAAAATCATTTTCAGTAGGGGGTATGGTTTCCACGGGCGGCCAGCAACGTTGAACACCTTTGAGGCATGGACTCAATGAGGCTATTAATGACGAGTTGGGGTATTCTGCCCCACTCTTCCAGAAGAGCTCTTTCCAGTTCTTGGAGAGTTTGTGGGGGTTGTTGGCGGCCAGAAACTCGTCTTCCTAGAGCGTCCCAAACGGGCTCGATTGGATTCATGTCTGGAGAACACGCTGGCCATTCCATTCAAACGATTCCTTCCTCGAAAAGGAAATCCTCCACCAGGTTTGCACGATGTGGCCTGCAGTTATCGTCCATTAAAATGAAGTTATCTCCGGTTGCTGCAGCGTAAGGGACTACAATAGGTCTGAGGATCTCATCCCTATATCGGCGACCAGTCAGAGCTCCATCTCGAATGATGTAGAGGTCAGTGCGCCCGTCAATGGAGATGCCACCATACACCAACACTCCTCCACCGCCAAATCTGACACTTTCGTGCACGAACGCAGGATTATTCCTACTGCCACGGTCCCTCCAGATGAAAATACGCCTATTATCCGGATGCACAGAAAAACGGGACTCGTCAGAAAACAGAATATTGCTCCATTCATTTCTCCTCCAGTTGACATGCTCGGTTGCCCACTCCCTGCGGTCGCGACGATGCCTTGATGTTAATCTAACACATACCATCGGTCGGCGAGCATACAGACCTACAGCATGGAGCCGGTTTCGGACAGTCTGAGTTGAAATCGTGGTGCCTGTAGCCGAGCGAAGGTGTTGTTGGAGAAGAGTAGCGTTCATGGTTCGGTGTCTCCGAGCTGTTAACGCTAAATACCGATCTTCATTGGGCGTTGTTGCTCGTCTACGACCTTGCCCTGGTCTTCGGCCTGCACATCCACTCTCCAAAAAACGGTTCCAGATCCTGGAAATGACACTTTGTGACACTCCAATGGCTTGCGCTACTTCGGCTTGAGTTTGGCCCCCTTCTAACCTACCAACAATTCTCAAAGCTTCTGAATCTGTCAAATCACTTCGCTGAGACATCGTACTCATCGAAACAAAGCAATCACTGAATGCCGATCATCCTTGTCTTCATTCTCTTTTATCCAGTTGAAAGTCAAATTTCATTCGCTGCCGCTGAAGCGACGTTTTTAACGTCGAACTCAAAATTTGCATACTCCACAGTTTGAAAACCAGAAAAATTTGCATTTGTGATTCTCTTCTTCTATTTTCGGTAAAAAAAAATTTCGTTTATATCTTTATTTTATATAAAACTTCAAATATCCTTTAATTGTTTTGAGCAGTGTAGAAAATCAACAAATTGAGATATTTTAATGCATCAAAAACTAATATTAGCTTAAGGGATTATATTTTTTCTTTGATCACCTAAGTAGTAATTGACTTTAAAAACAAAATTTTTATATTACTTGTTATGCATAGTTTATAGTCTTATTTAATTTTAAACAATCAGGTGGCTATACCGGGGTGCGGCTGCAAAAACCATCACCTCATTTAGGACTAGTTAAAACTCGATTAGCATATTAAAATGCAACGAGTCTGCGAAGACATATTTTGCTGAAAAACATCAGCAAATCCGATTTTGTGATTGACCGGTAGGTTCACAACTGCGTTTTCCGACGGTCAAAGGTATGAAAACATGGAGGACTGGAAGTAGGGAAACGCAATGGTAAACCTACCGGTAAACCACAAAATCGGATCCGCAGATCGTTTTCATCAAAATATGACCTTCCAGACCAGTAGCATTTTAATATTCTAATATAGTTTTAACTCATCTTAAAATTTAAGCCGTGAACTCCTCGACGAGGTGATGGTTTGTACAGCCATCCCTCTGTCTATAAATTTCATTTATTTCTAGTTGTAGGTTGTTACAAAAATTAAGCAAATCCAGAAAGTATCTACAAACTCTTAAGCTTCTATTACAATCTAAAAAATATTTAAAATCAAAATAAAAACTAGTAATTTTAGCAGCTGTACTTGAAAATTTAGTACACTAGATATGATAAAAATGATTCAAATATAAACATAAACAAAAATAGTACCCAATATATGATTCAAATGATTAAAAAAAAAGTTCATCTGGATGTTCAAACAAATTTAGTATATTTTTCTTCTAAATGTATCGAAAATAAATATTTAAAGAAATAAAAAATAATGTATAAGCTGGTAATGAAATATATATTTCTGGGTATTACATTTTAAAAACAAATCAAAAATTGAAACATTTATGATTATTCCTGGAAAAATTAAACAGCTTTCCCCTATAGTATATATATGAAAAAAAAATATTGATTCCCATCACCTACAAAGACAACTGAAATATGTTTCATTGCCGGTTGACTCTCAAACAAATACAAAATTGAATCCATACATCATGGTAGATGTTACATTGGAGGACGTCGGGAATTTAATCTGTGTATTTTTCTCCTTTTCGGTGTCAAAAGTTTTTAGAAGATGGATCTCTATAGGATTAAATTCGCTTTTTTTTCTTTTATTCGGTTATATGTGTTTTGGAGAAAGAAAAAACCTTTTCCGTTCGATTGAAATATATGTATATACATATATATATATAATAAAGATGAAATCACATATATATATATATATATATAATGTTATTAATTATGATATATTTTCATTTTGAATACAACAATTCATTTTGAATTATTATTCCTTATTGGTATCTTATATATTTTTTAAATATATACATTAGCTAAATGTTTTTAGCAATCTTCTAAATATTATACGCTTAGATCTTTGCTGCAATAGTGCATAATCTTTGTGTATTATCTATATGATTTCTACTCTGTAGTTATCGGATACCTATATAAGGAAATTCCATTAATTTTTTCATTCTTATCATCGCAACGATTCATTTAATGATTTTTTCCAATCTAGTTATGTATGTTATATATTTTTTCTAATATAGTATTTTTATATTAGGATTTGTTGGGATATAGTAGTTGGTATATTATGAATGAATTAACTTATAATAGCGTAATCTTATGACACTCTATTGTTGTAAATTCATTCATACTATCACAATTATTGATGGTGGTCAGTAATGTTTAATTAATGGTTATATATATATATATATATACACATATATATATATATGTGTGTGTTAAACTTTTTGTACAATTTTACCATTGAAAGATAATGAAAATGACCAATAGTATGAAATCACAAACATCACATTAACCATGCTGTGTTTGTAAAAAGTATAGTCCCATGTAATATCTTATGTTGATTAAAATGGAAGAAAAAAAGAGAAATATGGATACAGATAAAAATGAATAAATGAAATGCTTATACATTGAATTACTTTTTTAAGGGTACAGAATTCATATATATATAAGCAAGGCAGTCGTTTTCTGTAAAGAGTAAAGCTAAAAGCTGAATAAATTTACTCTATCTGCACCCGAACGACCACGTGACCAGAATAATAGAAGAAAAATGAATACTGAACTATATGAATGGCCTTGAAATGAAAAGAAAACTATATATTTAAATTATATATATATATATATATGTATTACCATGTTGTACTATATGACAGAGAGTTTAAGGTACTTAATGAAAATGGTCTGATTTCAAAATAATTCTCATGTTTTTGTTTTTTTCTGCCGATGATTACTAAGCATAAATTATCATATAGAATTATCATAGAGCTGCACAAGTGAAACGTTTTAGGGACAATTTCTTGCACCATTGCAAGTTTTGCACACTGGCGATTATTACATATTGGCAAATTTTATCTTTATTTATAAAGATACTGTTAACTTAGCATTAGGAAAGTTTCCTAAAACGTAGCAAGTTACGCCGATGTTATGATCATTACAGCAACTATCCCTTCCTGTTGTTTTAGCAGTTTAAGCGTATTCTACATTAATTTTCATGTGATTTGTGGGTTAATATTTCGTAATCGGGTATACAATTGAGGTTAGACTCAAAGATTGAAGCAGAGTGTCTTACTACTGTTTTTTAAAGTTATTCTAGTCGTCGAGTGAGTTTTCAGGTATTATGTGCGATCAGGTGTTCTAGATTATAACATTTGAGCGTGAATGGGACTTATCTGTCATTTCTTTATGATTCACAAAGTATGCATGGATCTCCAAGAATCTTTCTTGAATATTTTTATAACAGCATGTTAATTAGTTAACTGTGGTTGAGTAGTTGCTATACATAGTGCGGTAGGAGATAAATTCGACGGATTATGAACGCATCCTGCCTGTGGGTATTTTCTCCACGTGTCGACGTCAAGCGGAGTTTCCAATTAACTGTTTTAGATAGAGTCTACGGCTGTGAGTTTTCGTCTGCTTCGTAAGCAGTTGAGCTCCGTATTACGAAAAAAGTGCTGTTGGAGTCCATGGAGTTCTATTCTTTAGTGATATTGCCTGTTAAACATACTTTTATAGGTTCCTAAAAAACAGATGGTGAGGCCATCTTGAGCCGAGTTAAGTGATTTTAGTTTGATAAGTTCGGAAATGATTTTCCCCTCTCAGTCTTTATTAACATTTATCATATTCTTGATCATCTGTATTTAAATCTATCCTACTTACTGATATAAATAAATTGTTGTATTTATTTAAATTTGTGTCATAACCTCCTTTCAAGTGAATAGTGCGGATGGATATGTTACAACATGAGTGGTATTTGATGCATGAAGGCGAGTCTATTTAAATAAAAGGGATGAAGCGGATTTAATACTAATAGTCTGAACCACAAGGCATCAAATTCAACTTGTGGTAGAAATATAGAAGCTGAACTAATGAGAAATTGGGAAGAATTGCTTATAAACAGCTACAATATTTCCGCAGTTTTCTACAAAAGGAACTCGCGTTTATGCATTAAGTACGCTGTGACTTATAGTACCGTTATATTGTGCAACACACTTGCACATACAAAAAAAAAAAAAAATATTTACTAAATATATTAAATTTTGCGGAAAACCACGATCGCTAAAATATGCTATAATTGTCTGCGTAATCGGGTAAGCCATTTTTTCATTAGCGTACCTGACGTACAAACACTTTCAATGTATCTCTAATGACGGCAAACTGTATTCTACAAAAACTGGCGTGCAATATTCGGTTAATCCTTCTGTGCGTGAGCATTGCTTTACTTACGAATGATGTATAGCGTTATCATCTTTTCTTCATGATAAGACGATCGCGATATCATATCATAATATATACTGTATAGAGCTTATATTAAATTGTATCGATAGTCTCATATCATTTTGAATACTGTGATATCAATCACATATAATTGTCTTAAATTCCGTCGGAAACATTGATTATTAAACTACGTAGCTATTACTAGCAGACACTCATTTTCTTCTTCTAAAAAAAAAAAAAAAAAAAAGAATCCATTTCCTATCATTAAATTTTATTTCTTTTAGTATTTTCTTTTTAAATCTTAATAAAAGGCAGTCAAATATATTGCAAGTTATTTAGCAACCTACACATATTTTGTAAATAAAAGCATTTGATTTTCCTGTGATATAATATTCTTTAGATTACGTAATAATATTAATTTTGTAGCTCATAAATAACGTATTTCACGGATCCGTTAAGCAGTAATCATAGATAACTTGTAATTTCATTTTAAGAAAACCATTACATAAATCAAAAATTATTTAATTTGTCAGTTGATTACAGAATCGTTTTTCATACTCTCAATCTAAATGAGTTAATGAAAATATTATTATATTGTTTGATGAAATAATAATAAATATGTCATCAGATTTATTTTATTGGGGTTTTATTTTTCGCCAAATTGTGTCTTATTTTTATATTTTTAGTTTAATGTTGTCGATTTTTGTCTTATGTAAGCCAATTCAACAAAACTCGAATATACGTCTGTGTCGTCGCAGAAGATACTAAAAAATTTCATAATGTAAGAGGGACGCCTCCCTGCTTGTTGAACACGTATCAACCATCAAATAAAGCAAGTGTTGTAGTGCTTAAAGTACTGTAATTTAATTATTACTCTTGACTTTCTATGTTTCGCAACTTTCATTCATCCACGGGACCCGAACTCAAAAATTGGGTTCTTGTGAACGTAATGTACCTGCCTGATGCTTTTACAGCTATCTAAAAATTTGAATGTATGGTGGGTTTCTCCACCTCCATACATACACTTCCAATGTTTAAGTTTGTAGGGCAAATAAGAGATAGGTAGAAGGGTTTCAGCCGCCGACAGTGATGTCTTTTTTAACGTGAAACATATGTTGGAGGCAGCTTACTTTAGCAGCATTAAATGAACTCATATTTTTTCATTTTTCATTTTGTACATTGTGACTAAATATATATATATATATATATATATATATATATTTTAATAAAGAGCCCAATAATACGTTAAAAATGTATTTTCAGCGAAGTACTAGTGATGCATTGTCAACAAAGCATTGATTCAAAAGCTTTTATTTATTATCACATCGTCCTCATCGTAAATTGAAAGTTGACTTTTGGACGGTTGTCAAAGACGTTTGCTATTTTGTGTATAACGATAATGTAGTATTTAACCTTTCTATTTAACGTTAATTACTCCTAAATGACACTTAAATATTGAATAACTTAAAAATTTGCTTAATTGAATAGAAAAAAAATTACTTTCAAATTAAATTTGTTTGGAAGATGTAATTTAATTTAGTGACGCTTTAGAACTGTTTAAAACGATTTCCAAATATCCTTCTTTGCAATATCTCAACAGTGAACATACGAATATGTGACAAAGTTACCACATTTGGTAATTGATTGCTCAGAGGTATTTAATTTTGACGCTATACTGAAATAAGTCTACGATAAGACAGATTTTCATTTTATGTTGAACATAAAATTAATATTAAGTTAAGTTAAATAATTAAAAAGGTACGTTGCACCAGAATATGCTCAAATTTTAATTTACTTTTTTAAAGTTAATTTTGAGAAAGCTCTTTTCTCAAAAACTCTTACACTGATCGCAATAATATTGTTACAGAGGTACTAAAGACATACTTGTCAAATATTTCAGATATGAGACAAATAATATCCATTTATCTCAAAATTGTACGAAATCTACCACATATAAATATTTTTTTCTATATTTAAAAGTGTTGTATATTGAAGCGAAATATGTATGTAAATAAAAAGATATAATTCTTTAAAGCAACATTTACATAAGGAAGTTATCTAAACTTTTGTAAAAAGATTAAGTCTGGAAATTTTGAATAATATTTAATAGTTCGAAAAAGAAATAAGATTATTTATGTCTTGCGAAACTTTTTTTTAACCCGCGATTCAGATTAATTTCAGTTTTTTGTGGCGAATCGAGTTCGGCTAAAACAATGACGAAAATATACACGGTGCAATATGTTATCTATCGCCGACCTTTAATTTCTCAACCATTGGTCGTAGACATATAGTTCCAATTGCAAAAACATTTCAAATGAGTTAAATATTCATGCTGTAGCATTATTTAAAGTAAAAAAAAAAAAAAAAAAAATCAATTTTATAAAAATTACGAAATCTAACTTTTTATACGGTCCCCCAGTCCCCGTAGTTATATTTAGCAAATGTTTACACATGTGATAACAGATGTAACACAAAAAGTTTGACATCTGTACTACAAAAATTGGCACAGCTATTAAATTTCAAAGTTTGACATTTTTGCACATGATTTTGTCTTTCATTGAGGGATCAATTAAAAGATGAATTAAAGTAACTCGAGATCAAAATCAGGGTGCAATGTCCTTTTTACGGTGAAACCACCTTTAGCCGGTATCGACAAATCGGGGTATCACCAAAGAGGGTTATTTCATCTAAAAATTTGAGCTGACTTTTAGGGGCCGTATACAAAACGAAGAATGAAATATTGAAATTAAACAGAAAAATAAATATTTATATAACTTTTATGGGTCGAAAAACATTCAAACGTCAAAGTAGGTAGAATCGATAATCGAAAAATGAAACATACTCACTAATGACTAGATAAATGGTAGCGAAATGAAAACGACCAGCCGAACATGAAAATTAGGATTATGCAAATTACAATAGCATCGCAGCACCACACGTTTGGTATAAAACACGATCCATCTAGCAGCGGACATGCTAGTCAGCGCTGAGATCGTGATGGCAAGTTACGCATACATGCAATATGCTGATATGATACTTATTTATGGTGAATGTCAAAGGAAGGCCAGAGAGGCAGCGAGTATTTATTCAGAAAGTTTCCCTAAGGATCTACATCCAACGCATAAAACTGTAACTGATGCATTGCACGATCTTAGAGAGACCGGCTCTTTTTCACCACGACCTAGAACAAGTAGACGGGCAAGGTGTAATGTTCGAGTGACACCGGAGGAGATGCTGGCAATCGCCCTTTTAATTTCACAACTGAGTACGGTAGAAATAATCGGGGCATGTGGTCAGTATGTCTGGCATTTGTTACATGCACATGATGCGCATCCATACCAACCGACACTGGTGCAAGTACTGATGCTGGGTGATCACGCACTTCAATTTGATTATTGTAATTTTATGCTCAACACCTTAGAGTAAATTCGTCGTTCCTTTGTGACATTCTGTGGACAGATGAGCCAATGTTTACACGGGGTGGCATTATGAACGTGCACAATGAGCATTACTGGTCTCTGGAAAACCTCCACATCGCCCGTACAGCATCCGATACGTATTGTGCGGTATATGGGTAACCCAAATTGTTAGAATCATCTTCTACGGTGGGACCTTAACGGGCGATCGTTACCTGCATCTGCTACAAAACAAGGTATGTGACTGATATGAAGAGCTGCCTCTCCGACATGCATGCTGGGTGTGGTTTCAACATGATGGGACCCTCTCCGCATAAAACATTAAACGTCCGGGCGTTTCTGGCCACCGAATTCGGTCAGCAGATCCTGGGATACGGTGGTTCGGTAGAGTCGCCACCGCGTTCGCCGGACTTGAATCCCATGGACCCTACCTTTGAGGTTACATCAAGGCATAGGTTCTATGTGACTGAGATCACTTCTCTGGTTTATCTGAAGCAGCGCATCATCCTTGATTGTCGTACAGTTTGCACACCTGCTCTAACGTGTCCAGGACTCAGTACTGTTACCCATTGAATTGTGCATCGCCACCAACGGAGAACACTTTGAGCAGTGTCTCTGGTAGATTCCGACGTTTGATGTATTCATTTTTATAGTAGACCGTTTTCTGATATTATAATAAATGGATATTTATTTTTCTGCTTAATTTCAATATTTCATTCTTCGCTTTGTATACGACCCCTAAACGTCAGCTCAAATTTTTAGATGAAATAACCCTCTTTGATGATACCCCAATTTGGCGATACCAGCTAAAGGTGGTTTCGCCGTAAAAAGGACATTGCACCCTGATTTTGATCTCGAATTACTTTAATTCATCTTTTAACTGATCCCTCAATGAAAGACAAAATCAGGTGCAAAAATCTCAAACTTTGAAATTTAATAACTGTGTCAATTTTTGTAGTACATATGTCAAACATTTGTTTTATATCTGTTATGATATGTGTAAACTTTTACTAAATATAACTATAGGGACTGGGGGACCGTATAAAAATTTAGATTTCGTAATTTTTATAAAATCTATTTTTTGTTTTAAATAATGCCACAACATGAATATTTACCTCATTTGAAACATTTTTGTAATTGGAACTATATGTCTACGATCAGCGGTTGAGAAATTAAAGGTCGGCGATAGATAACATATTGCACCCTGTATATTCTAAAACGAGACAAAAATATTACATTTTAATATGAATGAATGTATATTCCATTTTTTCTATTTCACCATGTGAAAATAAGTTAGCTTTAACAAAACATTTTAAAATTCATTTATATTTTTCTCCGGTATCAATTTTATGCACTGAAATGAGACAAAAAATATTTATAATATTGCCATTCATTGTTCGATTTTTTTAAATTCGAAACTTCAAAGATAAACATAAATTAAATGGATTGATTTACTGTAAACAGTTTGTGAACGGTTAAATCGGCTTTTTTATGTGCCGTAAAGTGCATTGTGAAAACAATGATTCAGTAGATTGTAAGATTGTAAGGTATTTTTAATTGATTAATTATAGTGGGGATTTATTTGGAAAGACTGCATCAAGAATGTGTATAATTTCGATTTATGGCGTAGAATGTACCTTAGTTACCTTCAAATAGTTTCTTATTTAACAATTTGCTATATATATGAACAGAGTTAATAACAAATGAAACTCTGAAAATGAGAATAAGGAATCCCTTCAAATATTAAAATTTATAAAAGCAGACAAATTGCGAGTGCTAGTTAACTTTCGTTTTACAGTAACAGGAAGAAACAATTATATCAATTTAAACGACAAGTCTATGCTCCAGCACAAACTAAAGTTATGTAAGTGCGTTATTTCTCTGTCACCTATTACTAACGATCACTAAAAAAGACTTTTTCTCACCAGATGTCAAATAAAGTTGCTGTTGTAAATGATCAAGCTAATAAGAATATAGAACTTATGCCATCTTGTAATTAGCATATCTTCAAGTGGGCTACAATGGTTTGTTATTTCTCTAATGCACTTCTGTTCGAGATATAATTCTATAGATTAATTACGATAGCAATGTTTACAATGATAATGTGTTTTAATCATGTATCAACTCAAAATCCTTGGGTTTACGACCCTGTGTTAATTAAGGTAAAGTGTCGTCTTTTTCTTCTCTATTTTTGATTAACTGCATAGCATACATGTGTATTTGTATAGATATATGCATATCTATGTTTTAATGTTATATCAGATGTCTCTTTTTGGAAACTTGTGTGTGCAATTTTTTTTCAATACTCTTCTGCTAAAAGAATTTGCCGGACCAGAAATTTACATAATCAAGTTCTATTTTTTCTGTGGATGCTTTTATATATATACTGAGCTGTACGATGTAGAATCTGCAATTTCGGCTATTTAAGTAATATTATATTTACCTTATTCTGAAAAGGGATAAGAATAAAGTCTTTAAGCTATAAATTTTTGAATGAAAAAGTGCCGCAAAGCATTTGATCGAATTTTGTATCCATCATCACTTTATTCCTTAAAACATATTCTCTAATAATATTGACTACGTCCTGCAGATGAATATTTTTCTCCTAATGTTTTTGAGTCACTAAATTCGCTTTTTCTCATTCTTATACATTTTTATGTGGCTTTTATGCGAAAAACAAATTCTTAAAAATGGAGGAGATGTAAACATAACGATGATATTTTAAATAATTGCATTAAAGTGTTTATTTTTCTTATTATCTGAAATTTCTATGCTTTTATACATTTTAGTTACTGTAAGTAACATTTAAAGGAATTTCACAATATTAAGGTTGCAAATATGTGCTACGAAAATTAACGTGAATTTATCCAATAAGTAAAATCCATGGGCATGTTACATATCATATTTTCTGTAAAGTATATTAGATTGCCAATAATCAGCCAAGTGCGAGTATTATTCGAGTACAGACGGTTCCGTACAATAAATATATTAATTAGTAACTATAATGTTACAAAAAATCGTTGTTAAAAGAATGAAAATAATTTGTAAAATACTATACAACGTATCGTGGGGTATAGCTATGTATACTAGAAAAGTATAGATGGATATACCATGAAAGTTCAGAGAGATATGAATCCTAATTGGTATCAAATATTGCTATACTGTATAACCTTTTAAAAATCGTATCCAAATATGTTTAAGATGACTAAAAAATGAATGAATAACGCCACATTGCACCTGGATGTTGGTGAATATATTGTCAATAATTGTGTTTTCCCTGGTAGTAGATTTTTGAATGAATAGGCATTTAGAGTAAGAGTTAAAAATATTCCAACGGTTCATTTCTAGTATTGTGTATGAAGTTGACATTGAAATCACCTGCAATAATTAAATTTTGACATAATGTTTCTTGACCTATGCTTTTAAATATGATATTATTTATACATTAAAATTTATAAGATACAAATAAATGCAAATACATTGCTTAAAGTTGCGTCAAATATAATAAAATCCTTTAAAAACACATTAAAGTTATTTTAAAAAGCAAAACTTTTTTTTTTCACTGCTGAAGGCCGAGTAAGTTTCGTTTGAAAACATTTTGGTTTTTAAAATGATTTTAATGTATTTTCAAAGGACTTTATTATATTTGACACATCTTTAAGTAATGTATTTACATTTATTTGTATCTTATGAATTTTAATTATTAATCAAGGTGAATTTTGCACCGAAATTTTAGCTTTTTATTGAGTTACTTACATTCAATGGCGATGTTTATTAAGCGTCTTGGTGATAGGTAAATTTCAGCGTAGTAATACTGTTTTCTATTATTACAGTGCACCTAAAACAAAGACCTTGTTTAAAGTTCAAACTTTGAATTGTACTAAGCGCGCTTCGAAAGGAAGTCGCAATGTTGTAACGCCGCCATGGTCCGTGTCGCGTTTTTCCAGATAGGTTTTTAATTTATCTTTATAGATACGTGTGGCGTATTGACAGTGCTACTCAATGCAAACTACTCTCGGATCCTAAAGTAATTACGTGATTAATTCTACTTAAATTAGTCTCTTTTTAACAATTTAACGTTTATTGCTTTCATACTGCTACACTGTAAAAAAAATAATGCCAGTTTTCCGGTAGGAATCGGAAAAATAGGTGCCCTTATCGTACCAGAATAATTTCCAACCCAGCTCGGAATAAAATCCATAAAATCTTAATAAAATCCGTAAAATACCGTTTTATTGACTATTTCCTTATTTTTACGGATTTTATTCCGAGCTGTGTCGGAAATTATTCCGGTACAATAAGGGCAACTATTTTTTCGATTCCTACCGGAAAACTGGCAGTATTTTTTTTACAGTGTACTGGGCATTGCATTACACAAATATATCATTAAAACTCGCGGCCCGGGCTCGAGCCCATTTTCATTCACGGCACTCGGGCCGGGCCGAACCTGGTTCCAACACTTTTCGGGCCGGGCCTAGTAACTACTCTTTACGGACCAGGCCGGGCCTAACTTATTTTTTCTGTTCAAAAAACGACTGGTTTCATTCCTAGTCTTCACGGCCCATAATTTTCAGTCCTAGACTTAGACCGTATGAAAATCATTGTCTTAGCGTGGCTTGGTCCGTTCAAAGATCAGTAAAATTAGCCTGACCCAAAAATTTTTGAAAAAATTGCATACATTTTTAAATCACCATTATTCTACAATTAAACATTTTTTTTTTTAAAGACTAATAGATTTCTACGCTTATTAAAATATACCTAAATTAAATGTAGTAAAACGTGTGAAAAAGAACCTGCCTATGGAATCATGTTTAAAATGAAAAACATGTTGATCTTTGCAAAATTAATATACTAATACGTAAGAAAAGTATATATTGGGTTGGCAAAAAAGTAATTTCGGTTTTGTAGTATTGAAGAAAACTCATTTTTTTAAGACAAAGAATAAACTTTAATCAATTATGTATTTTCCATTTTGTTCAAGGACCTTCTGTCATCTTTCTTCCAGCTGCATGATTCCGCGTTCGTAAAACTTCTGGTCCTTATCAGACAAAAACTGAACCAAGAACTATTTTAGGTCATCGTCATTTGTGAAATTTTTACCATTCAAAGAATTGTGCAAACTTCGAAATAAATGGTAATCAGATGGTGCCAGGTCAGGGCTTTAAGGGGATGCGACATCACTTTCCAACCAAGCTCTAATAATTTCCCACGAGTTACCAAAGATGTGTGTGGCCGGGCATTATCATGGTGGAAGACTATTCCTTTACGATTTGCCAATACCGGCCGCTTTTCTTTGATTGCTTCATCCAGTTTTATTAGTTGTTGACAGTAAATATCTGAATTAATTGTCTGGTTTCTTGGGAGAAGCTCGAAATACACAACACCTTTGTAATCCCACCAAATAGGCAGCATGATCTTTTTTTGATGCAGTCCGGCTTTCGATGTGGTTTGTGTTGGTTCATCATGCTTGGACCATGATCGTTTTCGAATGATGTTACTGTAGATGACCCATTTTTCATCACCAGTGATGATTCTTTTCAAGAAAGGATCGTTTTTATTGCGTTTAAGATGCATATCACAAATATTGATTCGTTGTGTTAAGTGAATATCTTTCAATTCATGCGGAACTCAAATATCGAGCTTCTTAACGAGTCCAAGGCCTTTTAAGTGATTTTCAATAGTTGTGTGAGATACTTTTAACCTCTCTGCAATCTCTCGAACAGTTACATGACAATCCTCTTGAATAACGACACTGATTTGGTCATCAGAAACTTTAGTCGGTCGACCAGAACGTTGGTCATCTTTCAGTGAAAAATCGCCAGAACAAAATTTTTTAAACCAATTCTGACACGTGCGCTCTGTTATGCAATCAACACCATAAACTTCACATATCTCTTTATGAACCTCTGCAGCTTTTTTTCCTTTCCGGAAATAAAAAAGTAAAATATGCCGAAAATGTTCGTTTTTGCACTCCATGTTAAAATTGACCCTCAACAAATAGTTGCAAACTAAATCACACTGCAATGGCTTAAAAAGCAACCTCAAGGTCACTGCTATCAAATGGCAAAATGCCAAAAACATTACTAGCAGAATTCATTCAAACTAATTTACATAAATCTCTGAATGTGTGAAAACCGAAATTACTTTCTTGCCAACCCAATATAATACATTTACACTTGCTAAGAATGGAACTTGTCTATAACGCATATTTTTTCTTTTCTATGCAATTCCGTCTTAGAAGAGTTTACCGTATAGCATTTTTCAGATTTTTAACACTTCAATACAAGGAATATGGATTATCAATATTTATGATAATTGAAACATTTACATACAAGAAATAGAGATACATTAAAAAAATAAATATCGCAACCTGCGGCACTTCTGTAAAAGTGAAGATTATAAACATGAAAAAAAAAAGTTAAGATAAATATTTTTGGCCAGACCTCCTCGTACGAGAGAAACTTTTAACCAAATCGACGTAAAAATTAATGTTTTGTTGAAATTCATTTGGATCGGGCCGGGCTCAGGCCGAGATTTTAACTTTCTTGCGGGCCGGGTCGGCCCCATAAAATTTTTCTACGGGCCGGGCCGAATATTTCTTTCTATGAGTCGGACCGGGCCCCAAAATTTCGGCCCGTGCAGACCTCTAATGCATACTTCACAGTATGATAAAATTTAATTTAAATAGAAAACACATAACAAAGTTCAACATGGCCGATAATACTATATTTGGATCCTTTTGTGGATCCTAGTATATGAACTACAGATTTTCATGGATGCCACATATTATGCAAAACTTTAATTCAGCTTGGAAAGGCATACAGCAACTTAAAATGTACTACTTCCAGAAATTACCATTCATAGACAGCATTATAATAAATTTCTTTTACACAAACCAGATTAAGGATTTATTTTCCTTAATCAAAGATCTCTCAGCATACTAAAATATATGAGTTGTAATTTTCCAACTGGGCAAAAAATGTCCATGCCAAGATTCGAACCAACGGATTTCTTGGTTGAATCTTATTGGTCAATAAGGTTATCTGGTTGAATTAGGTACTCCAGATTCGTCCGTGATAGCCCAGTTGACAGAGCGTTGGCAGCTTCAACCAAGAAATCCCTGATTCGAATCCTGGTCTTGGCAGTTTTCGCCCAGTTGGAAAATTACAACTCATATGATTTATTTACCAATTAGAATAATTGCGTTAAAATTAATCTAGTATACTAAAATATAGTTCACCCAGAAAATGTATAACTCGTTTAAAAACAAACTTAAGCAATTAACTTCAATCTTACGTTTACGAATTCCTATAAATAATCTATCAAGTTCATCCGCGCAACATAATGTACTAAACATTATGTAAAACTAAGGTGAAAAACGCATATCGCACCTAAAATGCAGTTATAATGCATTCTCACAATCTTTTGACTGTTCTATTTTTTCTGTCCCTGAATAATAATTTTTATTGTAGTACATATTCTTGGGGGTTTTTTATTTCTTATACTGGAAAAAATCCCAATTTCATGACTGCATAACAATATTAACGAAATAAATAAGTTTTAGGCGATGTTGGGGGTACAAATATACCCCGAAAATCCTATATCGCCCGTGTCCCTGATGCTGATTTTTAAATTGGAACTGTCTGTATAAAATTGTTTCAATAAAAGTGATTCGATGTAATTTTTTCCCGAAACTGGGACTATTGTTTTATATAAATATGCAGCAAAAAATTAACCTGCACACATTTTTACGGCTGTTATTATTTTTTTAACTCTGTCCCTGGATTTTAGATTCTTTACCGTCCCTCTTGCTAAACTTAGAGAAAATCACATCAGTTGCAGTCATAGAATTTTTTTCAACTTTTTTCTCGTGCAGAAATATGCTAGAGAAAGAATGGCTAAAATTTTTTGACAGGAAATATACTGCAGAATTTAAATCAGCATTTAAATATCAATTTCAAGCATCGTGGTTTTATTGGTAGTCTTACCGTCCCCAAGGTTTATTCCTGCACTTTTTGAGGTAAATTAAATGTTTTTCTTTATTTAATCCAATGTAAATAACTGTTACTAAGAATCAATGAACATTGTGGCTATCACTTAGTCTTAACATGATTTGCCTAAAAATATAGGAGATTATTTTCCTTATCGTCCCATCCTTGCAATCCTTTTATTTCCCTTACCGTCCCTTCTTGAACACCCCTTTAGGACAATGTTATACCAAAATTTTATACTAAAAATACTACATTGTTATTTTTTCTTATTTGAATTATCTGTGTGTACTATGCAAATTCATTATAAGTAAAAATTTAGAAGAAAATGAAAAGTTATAGCGGTAAAATGGTAATTAAAATTAAACTCGCAAGTTTAACTTAAACCTGAATTAAATAACAAAAATCGTCGCTGCCGACCATTTTTTTCTTTATTTTGAATCATTAAGGTTGTCGTCTATAAGTTTAAAATGCTATTTTAGTAAATTTAATTTCACTAGATTTTTATTCCTGAAAAGTCAAAAGATTGTGAGAATGCCCCTTATCGCTAATAGGTTGTAACTAGTGTTGCCTGGTGTTCCGCTTAAATCGGGGGTCCAAATAACCACTAATATCAAAAGGTTTATTGCAGTATACCACGATAATGCGTGTATAATGCATATCAATTTCATCATATTTGAAGTAGATAAAACTCATTAAAATACACATAAAATAATTTTTCTCCTACGTCATAATGAGACGAAATTCTTTTTTGATATCCTGTAAACGAATTTTAAACGCTACATTTTTCCTTTTAAATAGAGAATGTGTTATAATAAATCTCAACAGTATAAAATAAAGGCATGACAATCCAAGTCTCGATACGGAAGTTAGAGTGCGGTTAGAAAACTATTTCAGATGGCCAGAAAAACGTAAGTCATAAAACCTTTTCAAATATTTTGGAAAGTGTTGAAAATTTCTATTTTATATAATTGCAGCATTATTAATTACTTTAGTTTTTAAGGAAACGATTTTATAAATATTTCAGTAAAAATAGATTTAGTAATATTTCAATCATGCACTTAAGCCCCGTAGTTCTGTAAAAATTAATGATTAACTACCTTGTAAATGTGTCTCAAATGTGAATTAGAAACTTTAATAGTCGATCCCGGTATCCGTTAAACAAATAAACAGATTGTTTTGGGACATTTAAAGAAATCGGAAATTGTACAACAAGCCCGGAAAATGAGGTGCGGTCGTACTAGTTTTTTAAATATTCAGATTTTCTTGCAATAGCTTCTGCACTCTATGCAAAAATGCATGAATACAAAATTTATTACGATTATTTATATTAAATTCAGTAATACGGAAATAATAGGACTCCATCTTAAATAGGACATAATCACCATGGCAATCTAGAATCATTACCTGTCATGGGATATCATTGAATTAATTACGTTTGATAGGATTTAACAGAATGAAGGAAACTTTTATTAATATCTTTTTTAAGTTTTCGTCCGATTTTCATAAAATTTGAAATGACTCGACAAAATTCTTTAACGATTATATACGTTAAATTTCAAACCATTCGGGTGGGTAGCTTTTGCGCTGTTAAATGCGGACAGACGGACGGACTAGATGACGACTATAGGTGCTAATTGTTTATATAATTAAGAACGCAATTAAAAAAGAATCCACTGGTATATCAATATAACTACTAAACAAATAAAGATTGTTTTGTAAAATTGAAAAAACAACACTTATTTCAACTTAAAAACTGTTTAAAGACTCTGTAACAGAAACAAACTCCAAACACCACTTCGTCTCCATGATATAGAAAGATATCACATACAGAGGAAAGAAATGAAGTCTTTTTTTAACAAACTGTAAACAAACAAACAACAACAAAAAAAAAACTGAGTACTTTAAATACAATTATACAGTAATGATAAAAATATACGAAGAAATCCTTACTCTCATCTACAATAATAATGTTTGGGAGTGCAGCAGAAAAGATGTCTTTAAATGAAAGAAAACATTAGAAAATTTGTCCATCTATCATATTCATGCTTCATCAAATTTCTCCTATTCAAAAATCTTCGCTATGCAATGTCAATTTTGAATTTCTAAACATGTATTATTTTCTTAGATACGAGAGCAATAAGAACAATCCCCAAAAAAATAATAAATGGAAAATGTAAGTATTTGATATAGGACATTCTGAAGCGAAATTATTAGAGGAGGTATATCTCAGAAACATTATGAATTTACAGAAGATTAGCATTTTGTTTGCGGAAATAATTTAATCTTAAATTTGAACAAAATATGTCTGGAAGGAAGATTTACTGGGAAAGTGTTCGCTATTTTTGACAGTTGAATTAACATTGCGAAGATTAAAATCTTGACACATTTCAATGCAACCCGACAAAATATACGTAAGTGTATTTTGTCCAGTGTTAAAGAGAAAAGTCTAGTAAAACTCTTAGTTAACCTTTAAACGTTATCTTTATCTAATATAGAAAATTTATTAGATTAAGATAATTTTTAAAGCAATCATATATTTATTTATTTATTGCAATTTATAAAAATCCTGTATCATAAGAATGTTTTAATTATTACTTCTTCCGTATATTGGTATATTTTCAAACAGACTAGCACAATTAAAAGTTAACTTAAGGACAATATAAGAATATAATAATATACAAAAGAATTAATCCTTTTAATCTATTTAATTACCCGACTGCCAAGAATGGTTATGTGTTTAAATATCTGGGTAGGTGGATTTCTTTATACCCTCGAAACATCCCAACGGCTGGATGGAATTAATGAATGAGGTCTCTATCGATCCGTCTTAACCGTCCGATGGTTATGGGCAACGTTTTGTTTTTATAAATTAAAAATGGCGGTCGTAAATACAAAATGGTGATAGGGACGAAAAAAAATTACGCACCCTATTGAGTGGCATATCATTGGATAGATCTTTCAAAATAAAAACGATGTTTCATTGACAATTTTACAGTCATAAGCTTCGTTTAAATATTACTCAACCTGGAAGTTGTGTAGGTAGGATCTCTAGCTTTACTGCAACTCTAACCTTCATAGACATCTATAGGCCTCATCAAAACAGTGTGTATAGGTAGGAACTAACAATTAAACACAACTTAAAAGTCATCAATACAATTAAATAAAAAAAAAATAGGTAAGTAATGTAAAAAATAGTTTCACATTTATGAGAAATAATTAATTAGTTCGCTTTTTACGCAGTCGGGTTTTTTGATTTTTTATATTTAATTTTTACTTCTTATATTATAAAAATAAAAAATAAATATATTTTATCTTTAATTTAGCATTTACATGCATCGATGATGAACTAGGAATTTTATCTCTAGCTAAAAACTTCTACATAATAAGTGGTTTTCAGAAATTTAAAAATAGACCATTTGTTTCTACCTAAAGATTTTCATAAACATTCTACTAGAAACAAAACCAAACATAAGCAAGTTTTTTTTTTTTTTTTTTTTTTTTTTTATCCATGAAACTAGCAGTAAATAACCAATAGAAGAAAGAAAAAGACTTTTATAAACAAAATCTACGCAAAAAATTAAACAAAGTATTTTAAAATCAATCGCTGTGTTATAATAAGAATACAAAGAATCTTATGCCTTATCTCGCATAAGGTGGGTAGGGATGCAGCCGAAAATATTCTTTTTCTGACAGAAAACATTAAAAACTCGAACCATTCTGCTCATCTACCATATTTATGCTTCACCAAATTTCTCCCTTTCAAATGTGTTCACTATGAAATGTCAATTTTCTGTTTCTAAGCATGCATCATTTCAATACGAGAGCAACAAGGACAAACATTAAAAAAAAGTAGAAAATGTAAGTATTTGATATATTTCATAATGTAGCAAAATTATTAGAAAAGTGATATCTCAGAAACATCATACGGATTAACGGAAGGTTAGCATTTTGTTTTCGGAAATAATTCATTCGTAAATTTGAACAAATTGTGTCAGGAAGGGAAATTTACTGGAGGAGTCTTCGATATTTTCGAAAGTTGAATTAACATATAAAATCTGGACACATTTCAATTCAACACGACAAAAAATACGTACAGTAATTTCCGGCCTATAATCCGCGGATCAAACTATCATGTTTCGACCCATAAATTTTATTTTATAATTGAAATTAAATAGTTACCTCGATTTAACACGTTACGCTCTATGAAATATAATTTCTGGCTCCGTACGTAAGTATTTGATCCGCGAATTATAGGCCGGAAATTACGGTAAGTGTATTTCGTGTAATGTTAAAGATAAAGTATCTAGTAAAACTCTTAGTTAAGCTTTAAACAGTATCTTTAAATAATATAGTAAATTTATTAGATTGGGATCATTTTTAAAGCAATCGTATATCTATTTCTCATTTGTGATTTATAAAAATCCAGTATCATTAGAATGTTTTAAATATTACTTATTCCATATATCGTTACATATTCTGAAAAACTAGCACAAAAGACTAGCACAAGTAAAAGTTATATTAATGACAATTTAAGAATAGGATAAGATGCAAAAGAATTAATCATTTTAATCTGTTTAATTGTATTATAAAAATAAAAAAATACTTTTTATCTTTAATTCAACATTTATATGTATAGAAGATGAACTAGGAATTTTATCTATAGCTAAAATGTCTACATAATAAGTAATTTAAAAAAATGAAAAATAGGTCATTTCTTTCTAACTTAACCCCTTAATTCTGGCTCCGGTGATATTCATGGGCTGCGTGTTCTATTCAGATTGTTTGGTCCCTACCAGTTTTATAAAGCAGTGTAATTGACTTCATTTTGGTATAATTTTACTTGTCATCAAATAAGGTGAATATTTCCTTTTTAAAATAGTGGTGGCAATAAGCAATCTGAATTTTTAAACCGCAATTTAATACGACCGTTAAGGGGTTAAAGTTATTGATAAATATTGTACTAGAAACAAAATCATGTATAAACTAGGGTTTTCCCCCTTGAAACTAACAGGAAATATCCTCCAGAAGAAAGATAAATTACTTCTTAAAAAAAAATCAAACGTAGTATTTTAAAATCAATCATTGCGTTATGATAAGAACACGGAGAAATTCAGCCTTATCTGCCATGTGGATGTAGCCGGAAAGATGCCTTTATGATAGAAATCATTAAAAACGTGAAAACATTTTGTCCATCTGTCATATTCATGCTTCATCAAATTTCCCCTTTTCAAAAGTGTTCACTATGAAATGTCAATTTTGAATTTCTAAACATATATTATTTTCTTAGATAGAGAGAAACAAGAACAATGGCAAAAAATAATAAATGGAAAATGTAAGTATTAGATCTGCCAGCGAAATTATTAGAGGAGTGATCTCAGAAACATTACGAATTTACGGAAGATTAGCATTTTGTTTGTGGATATAATTCAATCTTAAATTTGAACAAAATGTGTCAGGAAGGAAGATTTACTGGTAGAGTTTTCACTATTTTTGACAGTTGAATTAAGATTGAAAAGATTAAAATCGTGACACATTCCATTGCAACCCGACAAAATATACGTAAGTGTATTTTGTGTAATGTTAAAGGTAAGGTGTCTAGTAAAACTCTTAGTTAAGCTTTAAACGTTATTTTTATCTAATATAGAAAATTTATTAGATTAAGATAATTTTTAAAGCACATATATTTATTTCTGTTTTGCAATTTATGAAAATCCAGTATCATAAGAATGTTTTAATTATTACTTCTTCCGTATATTGTTACATTTTAGCACAAGTAAAATTTAACTTAATGACAATATAAGAATATGGTAATATACAAGAGAATTAATCCTTTTAATTGTTTAATTATAAAAATAAAAAAATATCTTTTATCTTTATTTTAAAATTTATATGTATCGAAGATGAACTAGGAATCTTATCTATAGCTAAACACGTCCACGTAATAAGTGGTTTTGAGAAATTTAAAAATAGACCATTTGTTTCTACCTAAAGATATTCATGAACATTCTACTATAAACAAAATCAAACACAAGCGAAATTTTTTTCCATGAAGCCGGTAGGAAATAACCAATAGTAGAAAGAAAAAGATTTTTCTAAACAAAAGTTACGCAAAAAGACAAACGAAGTATTTTAAAATCAATCGTTGAGTTGTGGTAAGAACACGGAGAAGTCCAGTCTTATCCTGGCATAATTTGGGTAGGGATGAAGCCTAAAAGGTTCCTCTTTTGACAGAAAACATTAAAAACTTTAAACCTTCTGCTTATCTATCTATCGTATTTATGCTTCAAAAAATTTCTCAAAAAAAAAAAAAAGTTCAAAGTGTTCAAAAGTGTTGGTAAAGTGTTCGTAAATTTGAACAAATTGTGTCAGGAAGGAAGATTTACTTGTTGAGTCTTCGATTTTTTTGACAGTTGAATTAACTTTAAAAAGAGAGAAACAACGTTTAAAGAACACAAATGTAAGTAATTTAAAAAAAAAGCATATAGCTATTTCGAAGCCTCTAAGGCCCCATCCATCAGTTATTATACATTAAAGATAAAAATAAAATTATGGAATAAAAGAGGGGTGAGGCAGAGCCAGAAGGCTCACCTCACATCTAAAAGCTAAAATAGATTACATTAAATCCATTGCCATTGATCGAGGTTTTACAGTTGAAATCATAGATTCCATTTATAATAAACTAAGTAAACGTTCTCACTCCAAAGTTAACACTGTCGGTAATGAAAATTTAAAAAAATTAATTATACTTCCATATTTTCCGAAAATACGTCACCAAATTACTAAAATCTTGTTAAGATTTGAGTTTAAGGTAGTTAATATTCCTTTTAACGTAATTCAGTTCACAAATCTGAAATATCCAATTGACAGTTTTTCACATTGGGGTATTTACAAGATATCTTGCGAATGCAATAAAATATACATTGGTCAAACGAAAAGACCCTTTAAGGTCCATTTAGGGGAGCAAAAAACTTGTGTCAAAAATTGTGACATCAAGCGTTCCGCTACTGCTAATCACTACTGGTCCAAAAATCATAATTTTAAATTTTCCGAAATTTCAATTATGCAAAAATGCTCATCAATTTACGATCTTGACTTTTGGGAAGCCTACCACATATGGAAAAATTCAAACAGCTTAGTAAACGATTTGTCCAGCACGCCCAATTTTTCAAAGTTATGGTTTAATTTTCTTTAATTCGTCCTCTTTCTCCCCCCACCCTTTTTCTCCGCTTTATTTGAACTCTCCCGGAGCATCTGGGCGGTTTTTAGGTGCATTCGTAATTATATAAATACGTAGCACCTATAGTCGTCGTTCAGTCCGTCTGTCCGTCCGTCTGTCTGTCCGTCCGTCCGCATATAATAGAGCAAAAACTATCCAACCGAATGGTCTGAAATTTTAAATATATGATTGTTGTAAAATTTTGTCGAGCCATTTCAAATTTTATGAAAATCGGATGTATAGTTAAATTACAGGGACAGTCAAAAGTTTTTCTTTACATTACGGCCAATGGGAAAAATTATTGCACGTGCATTTTAATGATGTTAAAGCTTTCCGAATGGTCTCAAATTTTAAACATATAATTACTGCGACATTTTGTCGAGCCATTTCAAATTTTATGAAAATCGGATGTATAGTTTAATTACAGGGACAGTCAAAATTTTTCTTTACATTAAAGCCAATGGGAAAAATTATTGCAAGTGCATTTTAATGATGTTACAGCTTTCCGAATGGGCTGAAATTTTAAATATATAATTGCTGCAAAATTTTGTCGAGCCATTTCAAATTTCATGAAAATCGGATGTATAGCTTAATTACAGGGACAGTCAAAAGTTTTCCGTTACATTAAGGGGAATGGGAAAAAATTATTGCATGTGCATTTTAATGATGTTACAGACTATGCACTTATGAATTGCAAATAAATACACATTCAGTACAATATGGGGTGCAAAAAATAATTATAAAACTAGTTATAGTACGAACGCACCTCATTTGCCGCGTTTGACGAGCAATTTCCAACTTGTTTGATTGGTCTCCCTCTGTTCGTGTGAGACCGACTCCGTGGCTGTTTGTCAACAGTGATTTTAATTTCGCTGTAGACGGTCGGGATGTGAGGTTCGCCTTCTGGCTCTGCCTCCCCCCTCTTTTATTCCAAGTTTTATTTTTATCTTTAATTTATAAGCACTGATGATGGGGCCTTAGAGGCTTCGAAATAGCTATATGCTTTTTTAAAATTACTTACATTTTTGTTCTTTAAACGTTGTTTCTCTCTTTTTAATATATTGATACAAATTACAATCCTGTCCTCTTTAATGTAGTTGAATTAACATCTAAAATCTTGACACACTTCGCTTCAACTCGACGAAATACACGTAAGTGTATTTCGCGTAATGTTAAAGATAAAGTGTCTAGTAAAACACTTAGTTAAGCTTTTGACATTATCTTTAAATAATATAGTAAATTTATTATATTAGGGTAATCTTTAAAGCAATCATATATCTATTTGTCACTTGTGATCTATAAAAATCCAGTATCTTAAGAATTTTTTAATTATTACTTCCGTAAATCGTTACATTTTCAGAAAAACTAGCACAAAAGACTAGCACAAGTAAAAGTTATCTTAATGATAATATAAGAACAGGATAATATAGAAAATAAGTAATCCTTTTAATCTGTTTAATTACATTATAAAAATAAGAAAATAACTTTATCTTTAATTCAACATTTATATGTATTGTAGATGAACTAGGAATTTTATCTATAGCTAAAATGTCTACATAAGTAGGGGAAAGTAGGGGGATGGCGCTCACTTAAGGGAAAACATGAATAGCTAGTCAAATTTAGACGAAAAATCAATATTTTATTAACGAAGTATAACTCCAAAGCATAAGGAACAGTTTGCAATCAACTAATTTTCATAAAAGTTTTAGGATTTTTTTTATCTTTTTATTTAAATAACCATCGATTGAGAGGTAATGCCCGATATGGTAGGGTAATTGCGCCCAGAGTTTGAATACAACATTTAAGTAAGACAAAAGTCACATATGTAGTTGTGTGAGCTGTTCACACCACTGCAGCCTTTTTGCAACCACTTTACATATATTGTGTTAGACATTGGGCTATTTGTTTTATATTTAGGCCTTTTTTATTTTCACCAGTTTTTTGAAATCGTAAAATTCTCCTTGTTTAATGACATATTACTTACAGCGAAAACAGGGAAATTTTACCATTTCAAACAAGTGGTGTCAATCAATAAATTTGAATTTAAAAAACGTTGCCCACTGGCAAAACTTCTTCTGCAATTCCACGTGAGCGCCATTACCCGTTAGCGCCATGTTTGGTTTTAATGCATCATAATTGGCGTAACAACGCACTACAAAAATAAATAAAAGCATGAAAGTACAGCTAAATGTACATATTTTGTAGACATAATGAGTAAATTAATCTTTGAAAATAAGAGTGTACAATTACCTTCAAGTTAGATGTTGTAGAATTTTATAATAAAACAACTTCAAACTTATAACGTGAGGACACAAAAACACTTTCCTCCCGACGGGCACTATATCCTTACTGGGAACTTAGGATGAAGTTCGCTAGGTGCCTGTACCAATCGCACGTTTTCATTTTTATTCCGTTTAGAGATATTGGGTGAGCGGGATTACTCTTCTGAGCGTCATTACCCTACTTTCCCCTAATTTAAAAAAATTTAAAAAAGTCATTTCTTTCTACTTAACCCATTAATTTTCGCTCCCGTGATATTCACGGGCTGCGTGTTTTATTCAGATTGTTTGATTCCCACCAGTTTTATAAAATAGTGTAATATGATTTATTCTGAAATAATTTTACTTGTCGTTAAATAAACTGAATATTTCATTTTAAAATAGTGGTGGCAATGAGCAATCTGAATTTTTAAAACGCGGTTCAATGCGATCGTTAAGAGGTTAAAGAGGATAATTATTATAAAAGAAATAAAATCAAGTATAAACTAGGTTTTTTTTCCCATAAAACCAACAGGAAATAACCTCTAGAAGAAAGAAAAACTAATTCTTAAAAAAATGTACAGAAGAAATCAAACGGAGTATTTTAAAATCGTTATGAAAGAACACGGAGAAATCCAGCCTTATCTTCCTTAAGGATGCAGCCGGAAAGATGCCTTTATGGCAGAAATCATTAAAATCTTGAAACATTTTGTCTATCTATCATATTCATACTTCATCAAATTTCCCCTTTTCAAAAGTGTTCACTATGAAATGTTAATTTTCAGTTTCTAACCATGCGTCATTTTCTTAAATACGAGAGCAACAAGAACAACCACAAAAAATAAAATAAAATAAAATAAAATAAAATAAACAGAAAATGGAAAATATTTGATGTACTTCATAATGTAGCGAAATTATTAGAAAAGTGATATCTCAGAAACATCACGAATTTACGGAAGATTAGCATTTTGTTTGCGGAAATAATTCAATCTTAAATTAGAACAAAATGTTTCATGAAGGAAGATTTACTGGGGGAGTTTTCGCTATTTTTGACAGTTGAAATGACATTGCGAAGATTAAAATCTTGACACATTTCAACGCAACCCGACAAAATATACATAAGTGTATTTCGTATAATGATAAAGATAAAGTGTCCAGTAAAACTCTTAGTTAAGCTTTAAATTTTATCTTTATCTAATAAAGTAAATTTATTAGATTAAGATAATTTTTAAAGCAATCATACATCTTTTTGTGGTTTATAAAAATCCAGTATCATAAGAATGTTTAACTATTAATTCTTCCGTATATCGTTACATTTTCAAAAAATCCCTGCCGGCTCGACCTACAGGCGGAGGTAGATTTCGAAGTTAAGTACTAATTTCACAAGCATAAACTAAATTAAGATTAGTGATAATCCCAGTTTAACAATTTTATCTGGTCGCTTTTGACGAATTTTTAATTTCCTTTTTCTGTAAAAGCTGGTTTTATCAGAATCATGTTAAGGCGGTAAAAATATTTTTCCACGCTCAACAACTCGAAATTTTTTGGAACATTTTCAGACTTATTTTTAAAAGTAAAAACATGAAACTTGTCGATGTGATTTTTTGAAGAGATTTATAAGCGACCTGTGTTTTTATTTTTCGTTCAGTTAATTGGAACTTTATTTACAAATAATTATTTTTCCAGTACGACCATTTTTTTTTTCGTTTCCAGCACTATCCCTTCGGAAAATTCGGTTCAAAATGCCCATTTTGACAGCATTTTAAAAAATATATTCTGCTTTTATTAAAATATCGACTAATACGGCACATTATAAACTTTCTGAATAAAAGAACCTGCCAATTGGATGCGTTTGAGAGGAAGAATGAATTTAAAAATTTGTCAGAAAATAAGCAGTTTGGATTTGAGTACACCCTTGATTCAAAAAATTTTTCTTCAACTCCTATTTTTGTTTAAGGGGGTCCGGGATACAAAAACCTTCAAATTTTGCAAAAACATGTTATTTCATTAAAAGTTCTCTCTTTTTTCCTTCTTAAAATGACATTTAAATCTTGTTTCTATCTGAATTAGAACAAAAAATATTAATTTTTTTGTTTTGATTTGTTTTCAAAATCTAGCTTTCAAGCAATGGCTGTCATGGAAACGACTTTGCGAAAATGCGTTTTTCTTCATAAGTTTTTTCACCGTATCTCGTATTTAAATTCTTAGAACTCAAGAACCGTTAAAGATAAACGGTTCAAACTTGAAATATATCTTTTTCAATTGTTTTACTTTAATTTTGATTCAGCATATTTGAAAAAAATATTTACTTTTGAAAATATGATTTTTTTTTTTTTTTTTTTTTTTTTTTTTTTTTAAGTTGCGCCACTTTTTTTTATATTTTTTCGTTAAATATTTTTAATTTTTTTACAAATTAATATTTTTTAAAATGTTGAATCAAAATTAAAATTTATATATTTTTGTTTATTTAAATGAAAAAAAATTGAAATTATATGAATAATATTCCGAGTTATAACGATTTTAAATTATCTCGCTTTTTTAATAAATTTTAAATTTAAATTTTTTTTTAAATTATGAGAAGTTTTATCATGTGATTTTGTTTACAAATGATAAGGTTAACCATCACAAAAAAATTCAGAATTTTAACTCAATAAATAAAGATTATTTTAAAATGTGTCCCGGACCCCCTTAATTTGCTTTCGCTATAAGAGATGGTCCTATAAAAAAGTTATCAATGTAAAAGTTGTAGATAATATTAAGAAGATGTATAATAAATTTAAGCGGATTGGATATTTTGTGAATTGATGAAGTTATGAATTTTTTTCTTCCTCAAACCCCACCCCCTTTTTTTCGATTTATTTATTTTTTTTTCCAGTAAGAGTTGGTCCTATCAAAAACTTGTTAATACAAAAGTTGTAGATAGTATTAAGAAGATTTATAATAAGTTTAATTGAATTTGATAACTTGAAAATTGACGAAGTTAGAATTTTTTCCCACTAAAACACTATTTTTTTCGCCCCTTGAGCTCATTTTAAATTTTATCAAAAATCTGTGATACATAAATTTTCGGCCCTTTTCCTAGAACTAATAATAACTTTAAAATTATTTGATTAAGCAGTTTTTCGGTTTTCACAAAACCCTTCCGTATTTCAACCCACTTGGTTCGATTTTGCTCATTAACAAACTTGACCGGGATTTTATGTCCCTTATTTTTATGTGTCAGTTTGGAAGAGGTTTGTGTAGAATTATGGAAGTTATCCTGTCATTAAAAGAGTGATATATGTATATAGATAGACAGATAGATAGAACGATAGATAAAGTTTTGAACAGGGGGAGGGGGGGGGGGGGCTCTAGGGCTCATAAACAGCGTAGATCTGCAAAAATGTTTCAGAAATTCCAACATTGGGGAGAATGTAGTAGGTAGTATTTCTTACGAAATCTACATAAAAGAGTAGCACAAGTAAAAGTTATCTTATTAACATTATAATTATAGGACAATGTACAAAACAATTAATCCATTTATGTGTTTAATTATATTATAAAAATAAAATAATGACTTTTATCTTTAACATTTATATGCCTCTAATAAGAGAACTGGGAATCCTACGTACAGCTAAAGACGCTTATATAATAAGTGGTTTTGGGAAATTTAAAAATCAGCTACAGGTTTCTGCCTAAAAGTATTCATAAACATTTAACTAGAAACAAAATAAAATGTAGACTTTTTTTTTTTTTTTTTTTTTTTTTCATGAAACCAGCAAGAAATAACCTACAGAAGAAAGAAAAAAGTATTTCCTAAACATAACGTACACATAAAATGAAACGGAGTTTTTAAAAATCATTGTGTTATGATAAGAACACGGAGAACTCCATCAGCCTTATCTGCCATAAGAATGCAACCGGAAAGATGCCTTTATGACAAAATACCTTAAAAACTTAACCATTCTGCTCATCTGTCATATATTTACGCTTCATCAAATTTCGAATTTCTAAGCATGTATCATTTTCTTAGACACGAGAGCAGAGCAGCAAGAACAAAGACAAAAAGGTTAATAAATGGAAAGTGTAAGCTTTCGATATACTTCATACTGTAGGAAAATTATTAGAGTAGTGATATCTCAGAAACATTACGAATTTACGGAAGATTAGCATTTTGTTTGCGGAAATAATTCAATCTTGAATTTGAAAAAAATATGTCAGGAAGGAAGATTTACTGGGAGAGTTTTCGCTATTTTTGACAGTTGATTTAACATTTCAAATATTAAAATCTTGACACAAAGTAATGAAACCTGGGTGAAATATAATCGTATTTCGGGTAATGTTAAAGATAAGGTGTCTAGTAACACTGTTAGTTAAATTTATTAAATTAAGATAAATTTTTAAGCAATCACATATCTTTTTCCTTTTGTGAATTATAAAATTACAGTATCATAAGAATGTTTTAATTATTATTTCTTCCGTATTTTTAAATTTTCGTAAATTAAGACTAGTATAAATTAAAATTACCTTAATGACAATGTAAAAATGAGGTAATACAGTAGTACCTCGACTTACGTCACCCCGCATTTACGTCGCCTGGCCTGGAAAAAAAAAATCCTTAATTAAGAAGCACTTTGAACTTTTTTGAACAATTTTGGTTCTATGAAGGGAAACTTTCCCGCGACTGTCAAGTGATAGTGACAAACAAATAAACAAGTGGGTAAGTGTGATCACAAATCGCACAGAGGGTTTCGTTTAATATTCCTTTCAAAACACTTTATTCTTTAATTAATAAAGCCAAATAGATATAATTTATAATTATTAAATCCTTAGAAACCATAAATCCAAATCCTTAGAATCCATAAAAAGGTAAAAAACGCCAAGGTTTGAAAAAAAAATTCGACCCCCCCCCCCCTCACGAAATTTTTCGCGCCATTCTTTTGAAAACTTTTTATTATGTGTTATAAACTATCTTAAAGTTTCAAACAGATCGCCTTGTTAGAATTCCTAATTTAAATAAAATCGCGTTCTTTTAATTCCACATTCCACCACCAGGGAGCTCACTCTATTCTTAACAAAAATGTATCTGAACGAAACTCCTTTCTACAACTTATCCGTAGATACATTAGGTGTATGTTGGGAGGGGTGCAAACCAGTATTTCCTACTTTTCAAAAAATATTACGTTGAGTAAAAAGTTTTCCGGCAAATTTTTTTTTATTGGAAAATGATAAATACATACGAAAAAAAAAAAAAAAAAACTAATGAGGATAGTAATCTGCGTTTAAATCTACAATCGTCTGCCAACGTTTAGGCAACTTTTCAATTCATTCTGCGAAAAATTGGGGCGTGCACGAGTCTAGAAAGAGATCGAGCTCATTTATGACCTCCTCATTTAAATCGAAGATTGCCATCAAGATGCAGCCGCAGATTAGAAAACAGATCGAAATCTGATCGCCATGTCGGGCTGTATGGTGGGTGTTGCACTAAAACCCCCTCTAGCTTGTAGAGCGTCCAGCCGGTCATCGTACTAACGTGTGGTCAGGCGTTATCTTGATGAAAAAGAACCAACTTCCTTCTAAACTCGTTTCTTTGTTTTTCGCGAATGGCCACCCGAACTTTGATTAGCATGTTACTGTATATTGCACTGCTTATAGTCTATCCGCTTTTCATGTACTCTTGTACAGAATTTCGCGACAATCCCACCAGATGCAGAGAAGCACATTCTTGTTAATTAGGGCACGTCTTGAAACCGAGCCTGTTGATTCCTCAGGTGCTAACCACTTTCCTTTACGGCTTGTATTGTTGTCGTACACCCATTTTTCATCACAGGTGACAACTCTGTCCACAATGTTCTCTTTCCTTTGATTTCTGAGCAGAGCCAAACAACAGTTTTTCTCTCTTGCGCTTGTCTTCAGCAGTCAATTCGTAAGCCACCCAGCGGTTGAATTTAAACAATAGATTTATGCGTTTCAGAGCGTTAACTATTGTTTTTTGGGAAACGTTAAGCTCTAACGCAATTGTTCGTGTTGAAACATTTCTGTCTTGATCAATAATTTGCTTTAACTGCTCACAATCAACTTCAATAGGGCGGCCAGAACGTGGTTCATCTTCAATGTCGAAATTTCCACCTTTAAAGTTGCGAAACCAAACTTTGACTGTATCATAAGAAACAGTATTGATGTCTAAACTTTCACACATTTTTCAGTAACATTCAGTCGCACTGAGTTTGTTACGGAACTCATAGTACGTAATCCTTCTCAGCTGCTGACATGATAGCTCCATTTTAAACACCTTTTTGAAGCACAAGATAATAAATTTTTAACAAACAAATTACACAATCTTGTAGTTCCTATGCTCTACTATCGAATTCAAAAAATGGTTTGTTGAAAAACTAACAATCTCACAAATGACAGTTGTTGCCGTGAACGTATCTCCCCGGCGGAAAACTTTTTACTCAACCTAATATTTAAAAGGGGCCCTACCTGGGGGGCCTAACCCCTAATAGAGTTAGAGGAAATCGGAAGACGGCAAAACAATCGTTGGGAAAAGTTTGCTCGGGAGCGTCGGAGCTAATTTTGGCGCGAGATCTAAGCTCTGCGACCAACAGGAACCAAGATATTTAGGGAAATGTGAAAAAAAAAGGATTTCTTTGCAGAACAGAATAATAATTTTAAGTTTTAAAGTGCTAAGCCGGCCCCAAAGGGTTACAATGAAAACAACAATGATAGCACACAAGAACCCTTAAGACCCAAGATCGTTGGAATTACTTTCAACTTTTCATATTTAAAAGAACAGGTTCCATTATAAGACTTTACAAATTAAGATTTCCCATAGTGCGACAGTAATCTCCAGAAGCCTTTTATATAAATAAAACCAATTAGTTAAATATCAATTAATATCTCAGCTTGTAATTAAGATAGAAGATTGAAATTGACATTGATGAAATCAGCGAAAAATTTTACGTCCGGATGTAAAAAATATTAATCAAAAAGTTTAATAATTTAAAAGCTTAAAATTCGTTTTAAAAAATCCTAGTACGAAAACCACGTGATCTGCTTAAATTGCTCGGGTGCCAATACGTCTGCAGATAATGATGACACCTGTTTTTAGTCTGTGGAAGTGGTCGTTTTTTGCAATTTGATGAAAAATCCATTCTTTTGTTGAATGCCTTTCCGATCTTCTGATTGGGGGTTTTTAATTAATAACGTCTGTTAATTACGATTTTTTCAAAATTTTATGATTTGTCGTTTGATGTGAGGTGTTCAGCTATAAGTATGCAAAATTTGAAGTCTGCAACATATATAATTTCTGAGAACGGGCTCTGTGATAGACGGACAGACAAACAGAGGAGTGAGACGAATAGGGTTTTGTCAGATGAACGAAAACCTAAAAAGTCACTTTGAAAAGCAAAGAAAAATCGTCCTGTTGTTATAAAAAGCTAAAAGAAAAAAAAACTTTTCGGTTCTAATTTCATTGCAAGATTTTTTCACATCCTCAAAGACTCGAACAGGGTAGCTAGAAGAACAATAAATTGTAAGTTGACAACTTATTGATTTATTCCAACTTCTTGTGTTGCAAACGCATTTTTTTTTTTGTTAATGTTAAATGTATGTAATATAATCCCCAGGGTTCGTTGATATATATCAATGGATATATATCTTGATATATATCATGATATATATCCGATATTTATTTTCAAAATATCGAGGTTTTTGATATTTTCGATATTTTCATCATACACTTGATATTTATTTTCAAAATGTCACATTTCTTGATATTTTCATATGTCTGATACTTTATTTTCAGGCAAAAGAAGTGTAAATGAAGTCTTCAACTGTTATTGAAAATTAGCCCATCTATAAATAAATAACTAAAAAAAATAGCTCACAAAATATTTCCCATCCTTCAAAAACTAGTTTTGGACTGTATCTGCATCTTTCCCATTAATGTCATGAGAAATCTGTCTTTGAACACTACCTCTAAAACCTGTCTCAATTCTATTTTTAGACTGTGCCAGCAAGAATGGGATAAAGGAGTTAATTGGTGATTGGATTTTAGCAAAAAAAAAATCTCAATCTTATAAGCTTTATAAGCTAAAATCAACAACAATTTTATGCACAAATAACATACAGAACGACAAAAAATTCCCATACTATCATTTTGAGGATTCCTGGATTCCCTTCCTCAGTGAGAAAAAATAGAATTAAAATGGGTTTGAAGAACCCCTCGGCTATAGCCCCGAGTACTGGCTTATGGACCGATTGAAAATTCAGTCCAATCAAAGTTTCAATCAATCCATAAGCCAGTACTCGGGGCTATAACCGAGGGGCTCTTCAAACTCATTTTATTTTATTTTTTTTTTCTTTCTCATTGCGGAAGGGGATCCAGGAATCCTCAAAACGATCATTGAGAAATTTTTGTCGTTCTGTACGTTGTTTGTGCGTAAAATCGTTGTTAAAGATTTTAGCTTTTTTATTAAAATTCGCACAAAGTTTAATCTGTGCTTATAAGCTTTATGTTTGAAACGGAATATTCAAATGTTGAACCAATAATTTGGTGGGATAATATTAATTTAGAATATCCCATGAAAGATAATTTAACTTATCAGTTGTTTACAACTTCTCCTTCAACAGCTGCATCAGAAAGAATCTTTTCTAGTTTTGGTTTAGTTCAGTCTAAACTGTGCAATAGGTTAAGGAATGAAAAAGCAGACAAACTTACATCCATGTTTAAATTTTTCAATACAAGAATTAAAAATAAACTTTATTTTGTATTTTGAAATTTGTTGTTTAATAAAATATATAAATATATATTTTTTAATTTGAAACGGAATCCTGCATTCTGTGTTTTGATGAATGAAAAAGCATAGCAACTTTTGAACTTTACAGAAAATTGTAGTATTTCCAATTATTTGATCATAAATTTTGTAAGAAAAAAAATTAAAAAAGACATGTAGAATATTGTTTTATTATGTTTTCATGCTAAATGTAATGTGATTTAGATTCTAATTTATATTAAGTCTAACAATATTTATAATCATGAATAAAATGACAATTTTGAAAATATCGGATATATATCGAAAATATCAGATATATATCAAAATATTGGATATTTTTGATATTTTCGAAAATATCATGATATTTACGAACCCTGATAATCCCTAAGTACAACCAGGGTTCGTACACTTCAAGGACTTTCAACCAGAATTTTTGTAAAGTAATATTTGCCTTTTTTAATGAAAGATAATTCTATCTTCAGATATAGCGATGAGTACTGTGCGAAATTTCTGGTACTAAAACAACTAAAATCACCTGAATCCCTTGATGTACACGAACCCTGACAATAGAATATGTTCATTAGATTTTGGAAAATTTTTATTACTTATCATTTTTTGCTTATCTAAATGTTCCTCGACATACGTCGTTTCCGACTTACGTCGCTAGTCTTGGATCGAATTGCTGACGTAAGTCGAGGTATTACTATATACAAAAGAGTTAATCATTTTAATCTGTTTAATTGCATTATAGTAATAAAAATATTAACTTTTATCTTTAATTTATCATCTATGTGCATGGAAACTGAACCAGAATTTTTTTTTACCTTTTATATAAGTTTTTACTTTTACTTTTACTTTTAAAAACTTTTACATAATAAGTGGTTTTGATAAATTAAAAAAACAAGCAATTTATTTCCACCTAAAGGCATTCATAAACATTGTACTAGAAACAAAATCAAGTATTAATGTTTTTTATGATATTCCAGTTTGTTTGAAACAAACTGGAAATAACATAGAGAAGAAAGAAAAAAGTATTTTCTAAACAAAATGTATACAAAAAATCAAACGGAGTATTTTAAAATCAATCATTGAGTTATGATAACAACGCGGGGAACTCAAGCCTTATCTGCCATAAGATGAGTAGGGATGCAGCAGGAAAGATGCCTTTATGACAGAAAACATTAAAAACTTGAAACATTCTCTTCATCTATCATATTCATGCTTCATCCAATTTTTTTCTTTTTTGAAGTGTTCACTACGGAATGTCAATTTTAAATTCGTAAGTAGTATATATCATTTTTTTTATAGAGAAAAAAATAATAAAAGAAAAATGAGAGTTAAGTATTTGGTACGCTTCATAATGTAGCTAAATAGTAGAAATACCTCAAAAACGTTAGGAATCTATGAAATATTAGCGCTTTTTTGCGTAAATAATTCAATTTTGAATATGAGCAAGATTTACTGAAAGAGTTTTTCTATATTTTTGACAGTTCATTTAACACTACGAAAATAAATATCTTGATATATTTTAATCCATCTGAACCAATATAAGTGTAGTTCATGTAATTTTGAAGGTAAGTTCCATAGTAGAACTGTTGTCTAAATATGTAATAAACTTATTAGATTAGGATAATTTTTCAAACGATCACATAGCAGTTTCTTTTTGGGCGTTATAATAATACAGTATCATATGTTATTTATTTATTATTTGTTCTTTTTGATTACCTTTTTAAAAAAATGAAGACTAGTATACGAATAAATTATTTTAAATTTAGTGTAAAAATAGGATAATAGATACAATTAAGAAACATTTTTGTCTTAATTTTATTATAAAATTAAATATTTTAATTATTGTACAAATACGCATAAAAATTGAATTAGAAATCTTATTTATAGCTTATATAACTTTTGCAAAATAAATAGTTTTTAGCACTTTAAAAATAATCCATTTCTTTCAAACTAAAAACATTCATAAACTTTATATACAAGAAACAAGCTTGAATGTGACTTTTTTTTTCGATGAAACAAAACAGGGAAGAGATAATATGCAGAAACTAATATGCTGTGGCCATCACAAAAGCTCCTTCTATACCAGCCATACTCAAACTTTTTTTTTTTTTTGCGGGCCACAAATATATTCGTTCGGCGGCCGCAACACACTTATATAATAATGTAATAGGGGTAAGTAAAATAGTTGAATCACAAAATTGAATAACAAAGTAATAAAACAAAGTCACTATTGTAAGTTGAGGAAATGTTACCAAACGATTTTACCACCATTACTTCAAAACAATATATATATATATATATACATATATATATAAAGAATTTTATTATGCGTGATGTCATTCGCCTATAAAAAAATAAATAAAAAAATCATTAGTTTATCTTTCATGGTACTGCGAACTTTGATTTACTTTTTGAATATATTTTCCTCCTGTTTTTGGAAAATGTTTTTGCAGGAATTAAATTTCAGCGTTACTAGCCTTTTACGATTTATATCGGATTATTAAGGATGATTTAAAGATGCACACTTTCAGTATTTTTTATTTAAAGAGAGGGAAAAAAAAATCTTTCGATTATTTAAGTTTTGGCCAGAAATTGATGCGTCCTTTTTTGCAAATGCTGCCATCTACTTTTTCAATTCCTACTATTAGTTCACACTCTCCCTATATTTATTTATTTATATATCTTATTCAAATTTTCAATCGTTAATAAAATACTTATTATTCATTCTATCAAGTTCAAATAATTTTTTTTAAACTTGTACTGGATGACAATTGATGTTAATATAGTTTTTTCAAATATTAATTCATTAATTAAATTTTAATTAATTAATATTTAATTTTATATGGGAGACAAAATGGCGGCCATTGGTTATTGAACAGCATTTAATGCATCTTCATATCGATTAAGGGGGTTACAATAGGGGAAATCCTGTTCTGTCGCCAAATATCGCCAAGTTCGTCGCCAATTTGGCCATATATCGCCAAAATGAGTCGCCAAAAGTGACGCCAATATGGCGATATCTCTAATATTTCGCCAAATTCCCATAGACTTCCATTGTAAACCTACTTACTTATAGAAAATCAACAAATTGAGATATTTTAATGCAACAAAAAACTAATATTAGCTTAAGGGATTATATTAAATTTTTCTTTGATGACCTAAGTAGGAATTGACTTAAAAAACAAAATTTTTATATTACTTGTTCTTTTCAATATGTATATTCTCACGATTTGCAAAATAGCTATTAAAATTTCATTTTTAAAACTTAGAGAAAAATATGTATTTTGTGTAGTCTGTCTATAATATTTTTAGTACGTTACCTATGATGTTTTTAGTATGGAAAAATAGAAGAGACAATAGTTTTTTAATAGAGAAAAAGAGTTAGTTAAGTTATTAGCTTTATAAAAGAATAAATAATAAACAAATTAATATCCTTTGAGACTATTAAAGAAAATTATTATATTTTTGTGTATTTATTATTAATCTATTTTAAAATCAGATGAGTAATTAAAAAAAAGTTTTTTAAACCAAGGGGATTAATTTGATTATTATTATTTTGGAAAGCATAGCACCGGGCTTCGCCCGCCAGCACAACTGTTTCATTGAGGGTTAAACCTGTTTATAACGGAAACTTGCATAAAACTAAATATGATTAACATATTGGAACCAGTTTCCGACCATCTATCCAAAGTTTATTTTCATATAAGCTATGAGATAGCCGGGAGAAAAAGAATAAAAAACAAATAAATACCCTTTGAGACCATTAGACAAAATTATTATATCTTTGTGTATTTAATATTAACATATTTTAAAATAAGATGAATATATATTTTTATAATTTTTAAACAAAGGGATCAATTTCCTTATTATTGTTTTGGACAGCAAAGAACCAGACTTCGTCCGTCTGTCCAACTGTTTCATTAAGGTTAAGCATGGCTATAACGGAAATTCGCATAAAACTAAATTTGATTAAAGAAGAACCAGTCCAGTCTTTGACCATCTATTCAAAGTTTATTTTAATATAAGGTATGAGATGGACGGGCGAATCCCGGCTTGTTATAAATAACAGGATATATTTTGTTTTCCCATAAAAATATATGACAGTAAATAGGGTCTTAAAAACTTTTATGAACATCTTAATTGCTTTTATAAATATGTATTAATCATTATGTATCTCGGGCCGCAAACGAAAGGTCTCCGGGCCGCAGGTTGTGTATAACTGTACTATACTATTCTGATATATTGATTTAGATAGCGTTGTTGCACATAAACATTGGAGAAAAACGCATTATCCCCTTTCTAACTCTGCCGCAAAATATCGAATAAGCATTTGGCACCAAATTATCAATAATAATGTCTACTAATCAGAGTTATGAGTAGGAGTCATTTACATATAAAAATTGTAACAGAAATTAAAATTTTAAATACTAACTCCTAAATTTGAAAATGCATTTGGATTCATCGGTAAATTTTCCCTTCAGATATCAAACAGTAAGGCATTCGATCAAGCAGTTTACTAATTTAGCAGGTTTAAATTATGTTCATCAAATTATGAGTAGGAGTCATTTACATATAAAAATTGTAACAGAAATTAAAATTTTAAATACTAACTCCTAAATTTGAAAATGCATTTGGATTCATCGGTAAATTTTCCCTTCAGATATCAAACAGTAAGGCATTCGATCAAGCAGTTTACTAATTATGCAGGTTTAAATTATGTTCATCGGCCATTACGCTTAGGCTACCCTGCGGATCCAAAACGCAAGTTCATAGGCCATTATGTCTAGGCTATCCTTTTTCACTTTCATTACTAAAATTCCTTACCTTGCTTTGAATTTACCTATTACTTTATAAAAAATTATAAAAAACCTACAAAAAATTTATAAGAATACATGAAAAAATCTTAAAAAATTTATAAAATTTTATAAAATACAAAAATGTCTTGTTATTGTAATGCTATACTTAAACTTCCTTTTAGACATTTATTTTTATGAGCTCTATCCCCTAGCATTTCTGTTAAATTTTACTAGTCAGCCCTGCAATCCGAAGGCTACCAGCTATCAATTTACTCTAACAGTTAACTTCCATTATCTTGCGTTCCGGTTATCTGGGACAAGGGTCCCAGGCTCCTCGAATAGACTGTCTTCGAAACTGGATGCTTTTTAATTTTAAATCAATTTGTTTGTAGATTTTGGTGACAGTGAATATTTTCAACATTTCAGCCACAGAATTGACTTTCCCGATAAAGGGTTAAATCATTGCTAAACAATTTGCAATGAGGATAGTTTTTGAAACATAACTCGAAAACGAGTAGCTACAATTTTGGATTCGCATATTTGAAGCTCCTAGAAATAAATTTCTGTTAAAAAATTCATAGGTGACTGTTCATCTTTGTTTCGAAAAAAAAAAAAAATATTTTTAAATAATAATAATAAAATGAATTGCTACTTATTGTGTTTTCTATGATTTTCGAGGGATAGCTTCACAACTATGTAGTCAGGATCTAACATTTGCATTGTTGTAAATGCATTAATCCAGTGTGAAATGAATTTTAGGGATATTTTATAATATAAAAAAAAAATCCCTACCCGGCCTACAGGCAGAGGTAGAAGTCGAAGTCAAATACACTAATTTCACAAATAAAAACTAAATCATGATTAGAGATAAATCCACTTTAACAATTTTATCTGGCCGCTTTTGACGAGTTTTTATTTCATTTTTATATAATAGCTGTTTTTTATCATAATCATGTTAGGGCGGTATTAAAAAAAATACTTTTCCATGCTCAACAACTCGAAATTTTCTGGCATAATTCCAGATTCATTTTTAATTTAAAAAAAATATATATATGAAGCTTGCTGACGTGATTTTTGAAGAGATTTATAAGCGACCTGTGTTTTTATTTTTTGTTCAATTAATTAACACTTGATATATGAACAATTATTTTCTCAGAAGGACAATATTTTTCGTTTCTAACACAATCGCTTCGGGAAATTCCGTTCAAAATGCCCACTTTGACATCATTTTTTGAAATATATTCTGCCTCTATCAAAAAGTCGATCATTACGGTACATTATACAGTTTCTGAATAAGCGAATCTACCAATTAAATGCGTTTGAGAGCAAAAATGAATTTAAAAATGAGTCAGAAAATAAGCAGTTTGTATTTGAGTGCATCCTTAATACAATTATTTTCCCAACACAATACGCTTCGGTAATTTCGGTACAAAATGCCCTTTTTAACAGTATTTTTAAAAATATATTCTGCCTCTATCAAAAAATCGACCATTGCGGTACATTATATAGTTCCTGAGTAAGAAAACGTACCAATTAGAAGCCTTTGAGAGCAAAAATGAATTGTAAAATGAGTCAGAAAATAAGAAGTTTGGATTTGAATACACCCTTACTAAGATGATTTTTTTCTTCAACCGTTATGTATTTTTAATTTGTTTTTGCTGTAAGAATTGGTCCTATCCAAAACCTGTCTATATAGATGTTGTAGACAATATTAAGAAGATATATGATAAATTCATGGGGATTTTATATCTTTTGAATTGACGGAGTTATGGATTTTTCTCTTCTTCAAACCCCCTTTTTGTTTTCGTTTTTAATTTTTTTTTTTTTGCGGTACGAATTGGTCCTATCAAAAACTTGTGAATATAAAAGTTGTAGATAATGTTAAGGAGATTTATAATAAAATTAATTGGATTTGATATCTTGAGAATTGACGAAGTTGTGAATTTTTTTCTCCCAAAAACCCTATTTTTTGCGCCCCTTGAGCCCATTTTTAACTTTATCAAAAATCTGTGATACATAAATTTTTGGCCCTATTTTTAGAAGTAATAAAAACTTTAAACTGATTTGATATGTACAAAAGTTAAGAAGTTATGGGGGGTTTTCTGTTTTCACAAACCCCTTCCCTATTTCCACCCCCTTGGTCCGATTTTGCCCATTAACGAACTTGACCAAGATTTTATGCCCATTGATTTATGTATGAGTTTGGAAGAGATTGGTGCAGAATTACGAAAGTTATCGTGTCCAGAAAAAAGTGATATATATATATATATATATATATATATATATATATATATATAGATTGATAGATAGATAGATAGATAGATAGATAGATAGATAATGTTTTTTAGTGGGGGTGGTTTTGGGTTCTAGGGGTCATGATCGGTGTAGATCTGCAAAAAAATTTCAGAAATTCCAACATAGGAACGATCCGAATAGGCAGTATTTCATAGGAAATCTACGTAAATGTCATCAAAATATTGAAGGTATTAGATTATTTTTTTTTTTAATTTTCAATTAAATATTTATTTTTGTAAAGGAAATCAATATTATGACTTAAAAAAGTTTTAAGACATATACTATGGTTGTAAGGAAATTCTGTGCACAGTGTCAAAATAGCTGATCCGATATATGAGCATTTAAATTTTTTTAATTAAAGCAAAGCGTATCATAATGTGTTCATTCTTTGCGTTGTAATTTTTAAACAGAAAATCGCTGAAACGAAAGATTAGTATTGAAACAGTTAGATATAAAATGCTTTTACATAAAAATTAAAAATTCGATGCATTGCAGCATGTAAACTTAACTCCCTTTTACCTTTATCTCTAATTTCTCTGATTAAATATGTGACTTTATTTATGTTTCTGTGATCCTTTTTGAGCTAAAGGTAAACGTATAGAAATGCGTTCACTGTTACTGTTGTAATTTTGAAATAGAAAATAGCTGAAACGAAAATTTAGTATCAAAATACTTAGAACTAAAATATTTTTATATTAAATTAAAAAATCGACGTATTGCCGCATGTAAACTTAACTCTCTTTTGGCTTCATCTTTAATTTCTCTGATTAAATATGTGATTTTATTTATGTTTCTGTGATTCTTTTTTGAACTAAAGGAAAACGTATAGAAATGCGTTCATTGTTACTGTTGTAATTTTGAAAGAGAAAGTAGCTGAAAAGAAAAATTTAGTATCAAAATAGTTGGAGTTAAAATATTTCTATATTAAATTAAAAATTCAATGTATATAAAATTAACTGCCTTTTAGCTTTATCTTTAATTTCTCTGATTAAATATGTGATTTTATTTATGTTTTTCTTTTTGAACTAAAGGGAAACGTATAGAAATGCATTAGGGGCATTCTCACAATCTTTTAGCTTTCATGTCCGTGAATAATAATTTTTTATTTAAATTTTTTTTTTGTGTTTTTTTTATTATTTCATATACTTGGGAACATCCCATTGCATGATTGCACAACAATATTTACGAGATAAATAAGTTTTGGACGATGTTGGGGGTCCAAACACATGGAAAACTCATCTACCGTCTCGTTTCCCTGATGCTTATTTTGAAGTTTGGAGCTGTCTGGATAAAATTGTTTCAATAAAAATAATTCGATGTAATTTTTTTCTAAAACAGGAACTATTGTTTTATATAAATATGTAGCTAAAATTAACCGGCACACATTTTTAGGGTTGATATTTTTTTTAACTCTGTCCCCGGGTTTTAGATTTTTTACCATCCCTCTTCTAAAATTATACAGAAAATCACTTCAGATGCAGCGACAGAATGTTTTTCAAGATTTTGCTCATGCATAAGTACGCTAGAGAAAGAATATCTAAAATTCTTTGGCAGGAAATGTACTGCAGAATATAAATCAGCATTTAAATATCAATTTCAAGCACCGTGGCTTTATTGGTAGTCTTACCGTCCCCAAGGTTTATTCCTGCACTTTTCGAGGTAAATTAAAAAAAAAATAATAATAATTTAATCCAATGTTAACAACTGTTTAGAAAAATCAATGAACATTGTGGCTATCACTTAGTCTTAACATGATTTTCCTAAATATAGGTGGTAATTTTCCTTACCGTTCCATTCTTACCGTCTCTTTTTATACCATTTCGTCCCTTTTTTCCTATACCATCCCCTTTTATTACTCTACCGTCCCTTCTTTAACACCCCTTTAAGACAATGTTATACAAAAATTCTGTATTAAAAGTACTACATTTGTATTATTTCTTATTTGAATGTCTTGAGTGTACTATGCAAATTCATAAGTAAAAATTTAGAAGAAAATAAAAAGTTATAGGGGGAAAATGGAAAGGAAAATTAAACTCGCAAGTTTAACCTAAACCTCAGTTAAATAGAAAAATTTTCGCTGCTGACCATTTTTTCTTTATTTTGAATCATTAAGGCATTCGTCTATCAGATTAAAATGTTATTTTAGCAAGTTTAATTTCGCCAGAAGTAGATAATAATTGGGGGTTCTAGGTCAGCGGCGTACGCGGCGTAACCTTGAACGACCTCTGCATGCTGTTTGAAGGTTATGCGGCGTACTCTTGGAGGCGGTGTCAAGGTCATGTGATGGAGGAGGTGATGCGTCATCTTATAGTATGAGGGGTTATTTTGAGTTTAATTATTTTACTAATGATAATTAAATTTAATTGGGGGACTTTAACTTTTTTCGGGGTAATTTTTGAAGATTGAAATTTTTAGAGATTGATTTTTTTTCTTACCGTACTACAGTATAAGGGGTAATTTTAAGTTTTTTTTTTTTTTAATGGTAATTAATTTTAATTGGGGGACTTTAACTTTTTTCGGGGTAATTTTTGAAGATAGAAATTTTTGGGAGATTGATTTTTTTCCTTTCCGTACTACAGTATAAGGGTTAATTTTAAGTTTTTTTTTTTAATGATAATTAATTTTAATTGGAGGACTTTAACTTTTTTCGGGGTAATTTTTGAAGATAGAAATTTTTGGGAGATTGATTTTTTTCCTTTCCGTACTACAGTACGAGAAGTAATTTTGAGTTTGATTTTTTTTACTAATGATAATTAATTTTAATTGGGGGACTTTATCTTTTTGGGGGGTAGTTTTTGAAGATTGAATTTTGGGGAGATTGATTTTTTTCCTTTCCGTACTACAGTATGAGGGGTAATTTTAAGTTTTTTTTTTTTTTACTAATGATAATTAATTTTAATTGGGGGACTTTAACTTTGTTAAGGGTAATTTTTGAAGATTGAAATTTTTAGAGATTCATTTTTTTTTCTCACCGTACTACAGTACTTAGGGATAATTTTACATTTGAAAAATACATTAACGATAATTAATTAAGAAATTTTAATTGGGGGGCTTAAACTTTTTTGGAGTAATTTTTTGAAATTTTTGGGACATTCATTTTTTTTTTTTTTTTCGTCGTACGAGGGGTTTTTTGAGTTTGATTTTTTTTACTAATGATAATTAATTTTAATTGGGGGACTTTATCTTTTTTGGGAGTATTTTTGAAGATAGAATTTTTCGGGGAAATTGATTTTTTTCCTTTCCGTACTACAGTATGAGGGGTAATTTTAAGTTTTTTTTTTTTTTACTAATGATAATTAATTTTAATTGGGGGACTTTAACTTTGTTCAGGGTAATTTTTGAAGATTGAAATTTTTAGAGATTCATTTTTTTTCTCACCGTACTACAGTACTTAGGGATAATTTTACATTTGAAAAATACATTAACGATAATTAATTTAGAAATTTTAATTGGGGGAGTTAAATTTTTTGGAGTAATTTTTTGAAATTTTTTGGACATTGATTTTTTTTTTTCTTTTTCGTCGTACGAGGGTTTTTTGAGTTTGATATTTTTTAATTAATGATAATTAATTAAGAAATTTTAATTGGGGGACTTTAACTTTTTTGGGAGTATTTTTGAAGATAGAATTTTTCGGGGAAATTAATTATTCTTTTCGTCGTACTCCAGTACGAGGGGTTATTTGTACTTTTAAAAATTAATTAAGAAGTTTTAATTGGGAGACTTTAATTTTAGGGAATAATTTCTGAGATAGATTTTTTTTCTGTCATTTATTTTTTAGCACACTTGAGTTTTCGGTGTTTTTACTGGCAACGATTTTTAATTTGGGAACTTTCAAATATTTTTTTCGCGATTTTCCTTTAGCAATCGAATTTTAAACATTCATTAAACATTTTAATTGGGAGACTTTATCTTTTAACGCAAATTTTTAGATAAAAATGGAATTTTAAACATAAATTGGATGAGGGGACTTTACGCGATTCAATTTAGTGACATATGCGCTCGAATATTGAGTATTAATTAAAATTATGAATGATTGTGATTTTTTGTTATTTAGTGTTAGAATTTATGTATGCGAATTTTTTAATAGTACTGCCCCACCCGTGGGTGAGAGGTTATGCTCACGAAGCTAATAGACGGGAAGTGCTGGGTTCGATCCCAATCGCACCCGTCGGCCTAATCGTTCGGAGTTTTCTTCGAACCATGGATTTTCATGCGTAAATTCGGGTTAGGTTACCTTAGAAAGACCTTCACGAAGGGCACTCCCCCCTATATCCCTAGTGTAGATAATCAATCGCGCTCGTCGGCCTAATCGTTCGGAGTTTTGTTTGAGTCATGGATTTGCATGCGTAAATTTGGGTTAGGTTCCCTTAGAAAGACCCACACGAAGGGCACTCCCCCCTCGGGCTTAGTGTAGATAATCGGCCATCAAAATTAACCCACCTTTTAAATAGTACTAGAAAATTTTAGAATTTTTTTTCTGAATACGTGTTAGATCGGTGGCTATGTTTTCGCGGATTTAATCATAAATAGAAATTGGTAAGATATTTTTTAGGATATCGGTTTTTTGGCTTGTTATGCAATGTTTAGGTATGTATTGTTTAATCTATTTGAAAATTTATTTTGAAAAAAAACATGAAATGGTATTCATATAGATATTAGGAAATTTTCCCCCTACCCCTAAATGAATTTATATTTGTGAAATATAGGGTTACCTATTTAATGGTGTGTTTGAATTTAGAATCACCAATATACCTTAACCCGAAATTTTATTGAGGCATGTTTTCGAAAAGTTTCATATTTTTAAAAACTAGAAAATCGATTTTTTAAACGTTTATATTAAAACACTTTGAATTTTTAATAAGATTTTGGGAAAAAAACGCATTTTTTACAAATTTACACTAATATTACACTTTTTAGAATAAAACTTTTAAATACATAAATTAAACACACTTACTTTACTTCAAATGACTTTCAGAGCCTAAAAAAACGCGTGTTTGTGCAGGAAAATGTCTACTATACTGAACCGTGATCATCGTGCGTTATCTTTGGAAACACTCAGAAGTGAATCACTTTATCTAGATAAGGGGTTTTCCTTTTTATCGTGATAGGATATTAGATTTTAATTTCGATTGACTAATGGTGGGGTACAAATTAAGATTTTCAAATAATTAATTTAAGATTTTTATTTTCTCACTGATTGCGAATTTAATGAATGAATAATTAATATTACGTCACACAAAACGAATTTTTTTAATAATTTAGATTGCGTCACAATTTTTGAATGATTTTATTAATATAGAATTTATATCCAATTGGGGGATCATTTTTTCTTATCGATTTATTTAAAATAAAACTGGAATATTTATTAGCAATTTAATGCATGTGTTACATTTTTTTTTTTTTTGGATTTAACTATTATAAAATTAGACCTTTTAAAACGGATACTTTTTAATTGATTCATTAACCGTGAGAATACTTCAAACACGTCATTGATGAGTCATCACACATAAGTAAATTTTCACTCGTAAACATGAAAGTTTTAATAAATATATTGAGGTTTTTGAAAAGTGACACTCATTTTGTGCAGTGGACTTTGAATTTTTAGTCTAGTTCTAATTTCGATCTAGTTCAAATTTTGTTAAGTTAACACGTTACGAAATATAGGGGAGCTTTATACTATGCATTAATATAACTATGATTTTTGCTTAATTTTTTACAAGGATAAAATTTTTATCATCGGAAAAACACATCTTTAAGAGATTTAAAATAAATATTTGTAAATATATATATAATTTAATATCATTAAATATTTAGTATCTTCACACATAATTAACACATGTTAATTAAGTACGATTAAATTTAAAAGAAATCATAATTTTCATTAAATTAAAAAGAAATTGTACATTTAACTTTTAATCTAACAAATATTAAAACATGAAAGAAATGATTGCGCTTTTAGAGCATATAACTTTAATCATAAAAATTTGAATACTTATCACTTTCAAATGAAAATGATAAACCTTTATTTAAAATTTTTCAGTTTATAATTAGAGACATACAATTAACTAGAAACTTAAGTATAAAAACAGAAATGAATATCTAGCAATAAGGTTAACATTTTTAATAAAAAATTAATATTTTAGTTTAATTTTAAACGTGCTAGTATTTTTAGACTAGCGAAATATCCCTTTTTTTAGAAAATACTTTTCTGGTTTAATTTTCATTTATTTTTTAAATATAACTTTTAAAAAATATTCTCAACTGTAAAATCTAGGGATTTGCTTTTGACAATTTTATTTGAATTTAAGATTTGTTTCACATTTAGAAGTATATCTTATCAAAATAAATTCGAAATATTTAGATTTGTTTATTATTAATAATTTGAAAAATAAAACATTTAGAAGTAAATTCACTTACTTTTGTTTATGTTTCATAAAAATCCAAAAGGGTTGAAAAAGAGTAGCAACACTTCACATAAGTTTTGTGATACTAAATGGAGTAAATTTTGAACATCAATATCTTATCTGTTTGGGTATTTCCACGAATACATGATTCATGAGATAAGCAGAATATCATGTTCAAATATGAATCTAAGAACAGTGTTAATGAATTTACTTTATTCATATCGTATATACTTTAGCTATAATTAATATAATGTGAAATTAATAAGGGATTTAATTAATATGATGCGTTTTTAAATAAAATCTAAATATAATTGTATCTTTTTCAGTCTTATTTAATAGAAGAGGAATGCTTTTCAAATTTATTAAGAAACATGTAAGTTATTATTAGCTTGGAAATTGCAACTGAATTAAAAATTGACTTTTAACATAGAATTAGTCTTTTGCTAAATTTTCAATGAAAATATTTCTCACTTAAAAGTTTACTTCTCACATTAAAAAAGCCATATACTTGGAATTTTTACCGGGAAAATTTTCTCACATGGAAAAAGGCTTTAGTGATTGTATTAGAATAAAAACTTATCATATTAAAATTTTTAATAAGTAAATTATTATTATTAAATCTATGTCACCCACCACTCACTTTATTTACAAATAAATATTTTTCACTTTTTAATGGAAACAAAAATGGTAGGTAAAGCTTTCGTTTAATATTTTTAAATTAATATGAGTCTTTTTTTTTTTTCAGTGCGACTCCTTCAAATTTAAAACCTTTTGAGAGCTTTTATAGGGAGAACGTAAACAAATCGAAGTCTCGCATTTCAACAATAAAGGATTTATACTAAGTACACTACAAACTTATTTATAAAAAGGAAAGACATAACCTTATTTCAGTTTTTCGTTAAGCATATTTTTAATTCACAAGCAGGCTTCACACATATTATTTAGCACACAAGTTACTTCAGCGAAAAATCCCTTTTCCTTATCTAAATGATTCAGAGGGATTCATACCTCCCTCATGAATACGTTATACAAACGATGTATTAGTTTAATGAATATAAATTTTAACTGAATCCTTTAAACTTTATTTGATAACATTCGATCATTTTTATATTTCAAAACGAAGAAAAATTATTGAATATCACCTAACAAGCATATACTTTTACACTAACATGTTATAAAAACACTTCTCAATATTCAAATTTTATGATATTTCGACATCTCTCGTCAAGCTTTTTAAGAATGAAAGACTATTTCGTTAGAATATTTAGCTTTTTGTATACAGTTTTAGCAATAAATACATAATGCACTCAACTTTACTTTATCATTAAACATTAAATTAATCCATCGCTTAGCAATTCAAACGTAGGATTTTTTTATTTAGGGTAGATAAGTATACGTGTATATATATATATACATGCGCATATATGTGTGTGCATTTGTCAATGGGGGAAAAATTTAAAAGGTATACACATTGAAAGTTAATAAAATTATTTTAAAAAAATTATATAAATATTTCAAGACAATATTAAAGATTTGAACAACTGATAAAAATGCTTTGAAAAACATTTAAAATTATTTAAAATGTTTCTTTCATATTTTAAAGTCAACAAATTTTAATACATAGCTATGTACATACAGGCATTTGAGCTATATACATACATGCATTTGACCTATGTTAACAGAACAAATGTTTTAAATATTTCGATGCTATTTCCAAGTTACTCAATTTATACTTTTTGAATATGCATATACATATATTTGAAAATTTTAATGTTTTCTGTTAAAACTGACTAGTTATTTATCCTAACATTATCCTAGTTATTTATCCTACATTTATTAACACAATAAACCAACTGCTTTTAAAAAGACTGTGGGATTATCAAAACAACCCAAATCCTTTCATCTGCACATGAGCAAACATTTTATTAAACTAGAGGTCACATTTTTAATCGAATAAAACAATGACTAATCAAATAGGTTATATCCTAACTTAAATGATACCTTTTTTGTGATATTGCTAAACATGCTACTACAATGTCTAATCAAATAGGTTATGTACTAACTTTAATTATACCTTTTATGTGACATTACTAAACTAGCTAACATGACATTATTAAACTAACTTGTAAAAATAACATGATATCCTGTTTTCACTAGACAAACTTAATAATTTTCGCTGCTTTTGTTTGACAATCAACAAAGTTTTATGAAATATATTCAAAAAGTTTGCTGCGATTAAAAAACATGCTTATAACTTAGATAGTTTTCACTCAGTTCGGTTCTTAAATTCTTTTCCGGAATCAGATTGAAGGGACTTGGGCTTTCTGGTTGAAAAAATAGAACGAAAGGCTTTCACAATTTCTTCTCCTCGTTTCGTTTTTAAGGGAATCGCCCACGCATATTTAGACAGAATGTCTATACACGTCAGGAGGTATCGAAACCCTTGATTGTACTTTTGTAAACTGATGAGATCCACCAGGTCGGCTTGCCATTGCTGATCGATCGAATACACGACCACTCGGTTTGTTGGGAAATTTCTCCGAGCCGGTTTGTGAAGCGTATACGAGTCGACTCCGCTCAACCATTTCTGAATCGTCTTCTTCGTTACTTTGCCTTTGGCAGCACGATACAAAGCATTTACACCACCAAAACTTGCTGCGTGACTTGGAACCGGATAAAATCGCCTTCATTACAACATAAAATTTGATTATTTGTCACATTAACTCGAAAACGCATCATCTTCATTCTAGTCTTTCTCGCATGACGTCATATCATAAAATGAACCCCTACCCGACCTACCTCTTGATTAAATACACTTACGAAGAGATTCAATCACGTGGTAACACGAAACAAACAGAGTGTGATTGTATTAACAAAACCTCACTTAAACTTTTAATACCAAACATTTTCCGAATACATTTTCAAAAAAAAGGATACCTACACTACTGTTTTAGAAAACTGATAAAGAATGAACTGTGATTGGTGATGATATCACGTGACCTCCAAAACGAAACTTAGTAAAATTTGAACTTAATCTCTATTTCAAAATGTATGTCTAAAGTACCCCTGTGCTTAATGATTTTTTCAAAAATTAAATAAATTTTAAGAAGTGTTACTAACATTACTATTTATAAACCACGATATATTTATTAAAACTTTCATGTTTACGAGTGTTATGAGTGATGACTCATTCATGACATGTTTGAAGTAGTCACGCGGTTAATGAATCAATTAAAAAAGTATCCGTTTTTAAAGGTCTCATTAGAAAATAGTTTTAATTTTATCCAAAAGAAATGTCGCACATGCATTAAATTGTTAATATAGTATTACTAAATGAATATTCCAATTTTATTTAAAATCAATCGAAAAGGAAAAAAATGACCCCCAATTGGATAAAAATTTTATATTAATAAAATCATTCAAAAATTGTGACGCAATATTAAATTATTCATAAAATTCGTTTTGTGTGACGTAATATTAATTATTCATTCATTAAATTCGCTATCAGTGAGATAATAAAAATCTTAAATTAATAATTGTCATTAGCTAATCTTAATTTGTACCCCACCATTAGTCAATCGAAATTAAAATCTAATATCCTATCACGATAAAAAGGAAAACCCCTTATCTAGATAAAGTGATTCACTTCTGAGTGTTCCCAAAGATAACGCACGATGATCACGGTTCAATATAGTAGACATTTTCCTGCACAAACACGCGTTTTTTTAGGCTCTGAAAGTCATTTGAAGTAAAGTAAGTGTGTTTAATTTATGTATTTAAAAGTTTTATTCTAAAAAGTGTAATATTAGTGTAAATTTGTAAAAAATGCGTTTTTTTCCCAAAATCTTATTAAAAATTCAAAGTGTTTTAATATAAACGTTTAAAAAATCGATTTTCTAGTTTTTAAAAATATGAAACTTTTCGAAAACATGCGTCAATAAAATTTGATGGGACAAATTCAAACGGACCATTGAATAGGTAACCCTGTATTTTACAAATATATATTCATTAAGGGGAAAGGGGGAAATTTTCCTAATATCTTTATGAAGGACATTTCATGTTTTTTTTTTTAATATTATTTCAAATGTATAAAGCAATACATACAAACCTAAAAATTCCATAACAAATCATGTACCAACATAGTTAGACCTAACCTTTAAAAGGTTTGGTTGATTTTGACGGCCGATTATCTACACTAGGCCCGAGGGGGGAGTGCCCTTCGTGTGGGTCTTTCTAAGGGAACCTAACCCAAATTTACGCATGCAAATCCATGACTCAAACAAAACTCCGAACGATTAGGCCGACGGGCTCGATTGATTATCTACACTAGGGATATAGGGGGGAGTACCCTTCGTGAAGGTCTTTCTAAGTTAACCTAACCTAAATTTACGCATGAAAATCCATGGTTCGAAGAAAACTCCGAACGATTAGGCCGACGGGTGCGATTGATTATCTACACTAGGGATATAGGGGAGAGTACCCTTCGTGAAGGTCTTTCTAAGGTAACCTAACCCGAATTTACGCATGCAAATCTATAGCTCAAACAAAACTCCAAACGATTAGGCCGACGAGTGTGATTGGGATCGAACCCAACACTTCACGTCTATTAGCTTCGTGAGCATAACCTCTCACTCACGGGTGGGGCAGTACTATTAAAAAATTCACAGAAATAAATTCTAACACTAAATAACAAAAATTCACAATCATTCATAATTTTAATTAATACTCAATATTCTAGCGCATACGTCACTAAATTAAATCGCGTAAAGTCCCCTCATCCAATTTATGTTTAAAATTCCATTTTTATCGAAAATTTGCGTTAAAAGATAAAGTCTCCCAATTAAAATGCTTAATGAATGTTTAAAATTCGATTGCCAATGAAAAATCGCGAAAAAAATATTTGAAAGTTCCCAAATTAAAAATCGTTGCCAGTAAAAACTCTAACACAAAAATTATGCCCCTAAAAATAACACCGAAAACTCAAGTGCGCTAAAAAATATATGTCATAAAAAAAAAAATCTATCTCAGAAATTATTCCCTAAAATTAAAGTCTCCCAATTAAAACTTCTTAATTAATTTTTAAAAGTACAAATGACCCCTCGTATTCGACGAAAAGAAAAATCTATCTCCCAAACAATTCTATCTCAAAAATTATCCCCAAAAAGTTAAAGTCCCCCAATTAAAATTTCTTAATTATCATTAGTAAAAAAATATCCAACTCAAAATATCCCCTCGTACTAAACAACAGCGAAATAAATCAATGTCGATGAAAATTCAAAAATTACCCCCAAAAAGTTAAAGTGTCTCAATTAAAATTTCGTAATTAATTATCATTAATGAAAAAAATCAAACTCAAAAAACCCCTCGTGCGACGAAAAGAAAAATCAATGACCCCTAAAAATTCAAAAATTACCCCGAAAAAAGTTAAAGTCCCCCAATTAAAATTTCTTAATTAATCATTAGTAAAAAAAAATCAAACTCAAAATAACCCCTCATACTGCAGTACGACGAAAAAATTCAATGTCCATGAAAAATTCAATCTTCAAAAATACTCCCAAAAAAGTTAAAGTCCCCCAATTAAAATTTCTTAATTAATTATCATTAATGAAAAAATATCAAACTTAAAATAACCCCTCATACGACGAAAAAAAAAATCAATGTCCCAAAAATTTCAAAATATTACTCCAAAAAATTTAAGTCCCCCAATTAAAATTTCTTAATTAATTATCATTAATATATTTTTCAAATGAAAAAATACCCCCTTATACTGCAGTACGATTAAAAGAAAAATGAATCTCCCAAAAATTCAATCTTCAAAAATTACCCCGAAAAAAGTTAAAGTCCTCCAATTAAAATTAATTATCATTAGTAAAAAAAAAAATCAAACTTAAAATTACCCCTCGTACTGTAGTACGGTCAGAAAAAAAAAATCAATCTCCCAAAAATTCAATCTTCAAAAATTACCCTGAAAAAAGTTAAAGTCCCCCAATTAAAATTAATTATCATTAGTAAAATAATTAAACTCAAAATAACCCCTCATACTATAAGATGACGCATCACCTTCACCGCCGCATCACCTTGACCCCGCCTCCAAGAGTACGCCGCATGACCTTCATACCCCATGCAGAGGACGCCGCATGACCTTCAAACAGCATGCAGAGGTCGTTCAAGGTCACGCCGCGTACGCCGCTGACCTAGAACCCCCAATTATTATCTACTGCCAGATTTTTTTTTCCCCAAAAGACAAAAGATTGTGAGAATACCCCATTCATTGTTACTGTTGTAATTTTGAAACAGAAAATTGCTGAAACGAAAATTTAGTATCAAAGTACTTAGAACTAAAATATTTTTGTATTAAATTAAAAATTCGATGCATTGCCGCAAATAAACTTAACTCCCATATATAATTTTAATTAATTTTTCAATTAATTTTCAGCAGTGAAATTACGCTCTAAACGAAAATTACGCTCACGTGTTATATATTGAAATTAACTACCTTTTAGCTTTATCTTTAATTTCCTTGTTTGAATATGTGATTTTATTTATGTTTATGCGATTCTTTTATGAACTAAAGGAAAACATGTGGAAATGCGTTCATTGTCACTGTTGTAATTTTGAAACAGAAAATAGTTGAAACGAAAACTTAGTATCAAAATACTTAGAACTGAAATATTTTTATACTAAATTAAAAATTCGATGTATTGCCGCTTTTAAAGATGCTTCCCTTTTAGCCTTATCCTTAATTTCTGTGATTAAATTTGTTAACGTAAGTATATTTATGCATTTACTCAGTTGTTTCAAAGTTAATATCAGCAAAGTCCCTGACTGTCGTTCATTGTGTGCAATAACTTTAAATCAAAACTTCAGCAAACCACGTAATATACAAAGCGAAGCTCACAATCTGAATTCTTGGAATTTTCCAAATGTTTGACTCTGCAGTGAGAGGAGGGACAAAGGGGTGTCGCTTTCTAGTAAAAGTGAACTGTGAGAAGGGTGAGAACAATCGAATTTCGAACATCGGGCGGAATCTTAAGTAGAGAGGGGCTGAGAATGAAGCCTTTTGGAATATTTTAGACTCCTATTCTAATATTTGCGGGAGGATAGAATTTGGCCAGCAACAGCAAATACCACGGTCAGATCACAGTAATTTTCGTAGGCAATGTAAAGGGACTAGAGGTAAGTGAACCGCATTTATATCTAGATCTACCTTTTAAGATTTGAATGAAATAGTTTTTTTGTAATTCAAAACATATATGGGCGTTAAAGATAGATAAAGTATCACTTTATTAGAAGTGAAGCAGTAAATTCACTTTCTAAAAATCTATTTGTATAACGCTTTCTATTAATTTAAGTGGGTCTGGAACACATTTTAAGATCATTTTTATTTATTGAGTTAAAATTTTGAATTTTTTGTGATGATTAACAATATCATTTGTAAAAAAAAATCACATGATAAAACTTCCCATATTTTTTTTTAATTTAAAATTTATTAAAAAAGTGGGGTAATTTAAAATCGTTTTAACTCGAAATATTTTTTGTAGAATTTCAATTTTTTTCATTTAAATAAACAGAAATATATAATTTTTAATTTTGATTCAGCATTTTTAAAAATATGAATTAAAAAAATAATAAAAATATTTAAATTAAAAAAATATATATATGTAACTTAAAAAATATATTTTTTCAAAAGTAAATATATATTTTTTAATTTGCTGAATCGAAATTAAAGTAAAACAATTGAAAAAGACATGTTCCAAGCTTGAACCATTTATCTTTAACGGTACTTGATTTATAGCAATTTAAGTACGAGAAATCATGAAAAAACCCATCATGAAGAAAAACGCATTTTCACAAGAAATTGTTTCCATGACAACCATTGCTTGAAAGCTAAATTTTGAAAACAAATCAAAACGAAAACATTAATATTTCCTGTTCTGATTAAGATAGAGACATGATTTAAATGTCATTTTAAGTAGAAAAATATAGAGAAATTGTTAATGCAATAAAATGTTTTTCTAGAAAATTTGAAGATTTTTGTGTCCCAGATCCCCTTAAAGAATATGTAAAGGGACTAAAGGGGGAGAGTTGGGTTAACATTTAGATCTATATTTTGAATTTTTAATTGTTAGAATAGAATAGATTTATTCTAAATCAAAACTTATATAGGTGTTAAATACAGATACAATAACAGATTAAGAAAGTGAAATGGTAAATTCGCTCTGTAATTACTTGTTTTTTTATGACACTTTCCAATAATTCGTTGGCAACATAAGGAGACCATGTGAAGAGAACTGCAGTAATAACTAGATATGTTTATAGAAATTTCAATTGATAGAATAGAATAGCTTTCTTCTATTTCTAAATATTCTTCGGCGATTTACATGTATGCAATCTCAAATTATTAGAAAAAAGAAATGGCATTCGCAAATTGACTTTCTAATAATCTGTTTTATATTGCACTTTGTAATAAATCTTGGGCAATTTATAAGGATTAGAGGGGAGTAAGAGCAGCAGTATCAAAATATATCTCCTGAAATTTCTGCTGGTAACTTGGAATAATTTGCTTGCTTTTTTTTCAGAATTATGTGCAAAAATGCACAGAAGCACAAAAACTTACGTAATAGCACAAAACTTTATCAATTAATTAAAAAGATAAAATATTGAATTTACTTAATTTTTCTTTAGTATAGTCAGGAGGGGTAATTATGACCACTTTTTACATTTTCAACTTTGCTATATAATTTTTTTTTTTTTTTTTTTTTTGCTTATTTCTATTTGGAAAAGTGCTGTTTTTAGTACATAGGAAGTAACTTTGATCCTTTAAGGACACATTTTAAAAGTTTTAATTATCATAGCTGTTTTTCTTTTAAAGTTAAAAGGGTGGTTATAATTACCCCATCAAAAACTCACAATCACATAAGTTTGGGGTAATTAAGACCACTAGTGGGGAAATTATGACCACTATATCTTCTCTTTATACTTGCCAATACACATGTTTGGAGTAATTATGACCACTTTGAACTCCAAAGTAACAAATCCGTTTATCAAAAATTTTATAGACTTAGTTTCAAATTGCTATTTGGATCTCAAAAAGGCTTCAGACTAGTAATAAAGAATATCTAAGATGAAATATACATTATGAGGTTAATATCTAAGCTTCAAACAAAATTTTACCATCACAGTTATCTCCAGTATGACGGCGGTCATACTTACCCCCTGGTCATAATTACCCCACCTGACCCTATTTCATGAATGTACAGTATGAACATATTGTTAATGGAATTTATTTATTTCCTATTGTAAATCCCATTAACTTAACGCAGCAATTTCCGTAGCCAATATAAATTGATCGTAGAATCAGGACTATGGCAAATATTAAAGCTGTCTTTCAAGTTTTCCGATAAAATTTAATACCTATCTTCGAATTAAAAACGAATGTTTGCTTTAATAAATATTGATTAGTATTTATTGAATAATACTTTTAGCCCTTTTTTAATAACCCGCGTTTGTCCGTGCTAATCTTGGAGGTTTCTATGGTAAAATGAACAAAAATGAAATAGCCTAAAAATATAAAGTTCAATGTAAGCCTGCGATGCACACTGCATAAATCGTTAAACAGACAATAATTATAACAGGAACCCTCATTATAACGGGCCCTATACACGTCGCGCCCATAAAACGTTATTATGGCGTTTACTACAAAATTGGCTCAAAATGTAACTTCCCTTTGTACGCTTCACGGCTCATAAAATCATGGAAATGGCAATAACTATGACGTACCCTGATTATAACATGGCCTGTTGCGTTTCGCACCTATAAACAATTAAAACGGCAATCATTAAAATGACATTTTAACGGGCCCTTGCGAGCTTCGCGCCCCTAACAGTTAGGCTGCGTGCGCACGTGTATTTTGCCCACATCTCCAGTTTTCTTGGAAGATCTTTTGTTCTGGACCCATCTGTGGTTTATTCACAAAAGAATGAGGGGAATCAACAATGGATCAGGAGATATGGAGCTCGACTCTACTTGAAGGAAAGGTTCCTCTTTTGCCGGACATCAGTCCCTTTCCTGCTAAAGTCGTTAAAAATCAAAGACACCGCGTGGCCAGAACAAACGAAGCCGACACTAATTACAGTTAGAAGGATAGTGCGTACGCAGCTTTAGAGTTAGTACGTCCAGAATCTTGAAAACGAAAATCACTACAATGGGGCACGGTGTACTTCCCGCTCCATAAATCATTAAAGCAACAATCACTGTGACGGACGCGCTCGTTATAGAAGAACTCTGTGCACTTTGCGCCCTGTAGATTGTTGAAGCGCCAATCACTAGGCCTTTCGTTAATACGCGAATTAGTAAAAATAGGTTTTAAAACATGAAATAAAAAAATCTAATAAAAAACTCTGGAAAAAAGCGTATAAACGATTAATAAAAGAGAAAAACATTTGGATTTTGATTTAGCTGTCTGATAATACCAAAAGAAAAATAAACACAACTGTATTTTACTGCACGACAGCAGGAAATTTTACATTTGGTGACAATTTAAAAAATTTCACAAAAAATTGGTTAATCATTCTTTTAATTAGCTGTAGTTAACACTGTGTAATGATATAAAAGTTAAGTCTGGATAACAAAGCAAGAGTCTGCAAAAATTCTCATTTTTGCAGAAAATGCGAGTTTATTTTTTAAAGAAAAATCCCCAAAACTCCAGAAATCACTGCTTTTTCCGAATAAAGTGCATTGCTAAGAAGAGAAAATGTACAACATTTGAGTCTAAATATTGAAATCAGAATGTCTTTACGAAAGTCGGAAAACCGAACAGAACTTGAAAAAAGTCCTTCCGGCCAATGCCGGGAGGAAGAGGTAGCTTTCATATTCGTTATTTTTGAAAAAGCAAGCTTATATTATTCAAAGACAAGGAGCTCAATTTAGTGGAAACCAATTATAGGGGATTCAACACTAATTTTTATCAATACTAAATCATTATGAATGAGAATTTCGTGAAATTAGTTAGCTTTATCAAAGCTGCTTTTATTTAAAGTAACTTATATTTGGTTGCCAGATTCGGCGATATCTTGAAGTTCCTGCCATTTTAAGAGAACATGGTGGATGAGGCTAACGAGTGAACTTGGTCGAGACCTTAGTAATTCCTGTGCACATGCTCTCTCACATCGGAATCGGTTGATATATACAAGTGAATTCGCAGGCAAAAAATCAGATTTTTCAAAATTTCACCCACATTAGAAATTAAAACTGCTATATCTGAGCCATTTTTTAAGATAAAGAGAAAACAAAAAATGCTCCGGAATCCTTATATCATAGACAAATATTTAAGAAAGAAACCTTTTTCAATTTCTAATTTTTTTTTTTTTTTTTTGGCGCCTCACATTAAATATAATTTTTTATTTAATTTAATGGCCTCTATTTTGAAACAAGGTGGCTGATGAAGCTGGCCAGCGAACTTGGTCGAGAAATTACGATATACTACCCACATGCCTTCTTACATCGAAATAGGTTAATAAATACGCGTGTTATTACGTGACAAATATCAGATCGTTTCAAAATGTCAGCCATGCTAGAAGTTCAAAGTGCTATAATTCAACCCTTTTTTAAGATATAGACGAAACAAAAACTGCTCCGGAATCTTTGTATCAAGGTCAAACACATAAAAAAAAATTTTTTCATTTTTCAATTTTTTGATAATTCATTTTAAATTTAAAATTTAATTTTTTTTTAAATGGCAGAGCCCTTTTGAAACAAGATGGCGAATGAAGCTGGCCAATGAACTCGATCGAGACATTGATATGTACTATGTACACAACAAGTTACATCCGAATGGGTTCATAAATACGCCTGTTATCGCGTGACAAAAATCAGGTCGTTTCAAAATGTCAGCTACAATAGAAATTCAAAATGCTATAACTTAGCCATTTTTTAGATATAGACGAAACAAAAACTGTTCCGGAATCTTTGTATTAAGGTCAAACACACAGAAAAAAATCTTTTTCATTTTCCAAATTTTTGGTACCAAATTTTAAATTTTAAATTTTTTAAAAAAAATTTAAATGGCCGCCATTTTGAAACAAGATGGCGGATGAAGCTGGCTAACGAACTCGGTTGAGACATTGGTACGTATTATGTATACACCAATGTACTTCCAAATCGATTCATAAATACGCCTGTTATCGCGTGACAAAAATCAGGTCGTTTCAAAATGTCAGCCAAGCTAGAAATTCAAAGTGCTATAACTCAGCCATTTTTTTAAGATATAGAGGAAACAAAAAATGCGCCGGAATCTTTGTATCAAGGTCAAACACATAAGAAAAAAATATTTTTCAATTTCCAATTTTTTGGTACCACATTTCAAATTTTAAATTTTTTTTAAAAATTTTAAATGGCCGCCATTTTGAAACAATTTGGCGGATGAAGCTGGCCAACGAACTCGGTTGAGGCATTGGTATGCACTATGTATACACGAAGTTACATCCAAATCGGTTCATAAATACGAGAGTTACAGTGTGACAAAGATCAGATATATATATATATATATATATATATGGATATATATATATATATATATATATATATATATCAACTTTTGAACGGAAGGTGGTTTCGGGGTCTGGGGGTCATGATCGATGAAAATATACCAAAATTTTTTGAAATCGCTTTCCTCCGAACGGCTGCAATAGGTAGCTTTTTGTAATGAAAGCTACCTAAAAAAACGAGAAAAAAGCGCCTAAAACATAAAATCAAGAAATCAAAAATGTGAGGCTTAGGTGCATTTACCTGTGATCGTCTATAGGAAACCAACTTTGAAAACTTTTACACGCGAAAAATTCCCCTGACTGTATCTCATATGCTCTTATACACATACACACAGAAACGTACATATAAATATATACATACACTCATGTTAACACTTCATTTTAATAAATGAATGAAAATTTAAAAATGAAATTTAACCACTTCACCGGCAACAGAGATAGAGAAACAGTCGTGTTACCCCTGACTTATCTCGGGGATGTTGTTGGTTTAAGTGGTTTCAAGACTCTTAAATCTTTAAAATTTTCGAAATTTTAATTTTTTAGGTGTTAAACTCTTATTTTTTCTTAACATTTTGATATAATTGTTTCCTTGAAATTCCCATTACAACAGCAGTTATGGCTTTTAGTATTATACCTGATCAATAGTGAAAGAGGCGTTTCCGAAACTTTTAAGTCGTTTTTCTCCAAATGACGTTTTTGAGCATAACGCGCACGATATCTCAAAACCTTCTCAATATTTTTTCATGATATTTTTGAAACATATGTTTCATATTAGTCTCCATAAATTGAACCTAACATTGCTTTTTTATTGTTTAAAAAAAAGTTTTTTTAGGTGATTATACTGCTGAATTTCTATTAATTTTGCATTAGCTAAATACAACTTTGTATTAAAAATATAAAAATGCTTTAAATATAAATTTATTTAGGTTCAGAGTAATTATTATAATCTGAAGTATAAGTAGGCACCAAAATTTTCATTATCGGTGCAAAATGTATTTTGTTATCCTGCGCGTAATATGTTATACCAATTTTCTGTTCGACAAGTCTCTGACAGTTTGGAGCCTCCTGTAAATGCTAATTCTGCATCTTGAAATTTTTTAAATGCACGCAATGAAAGAACATACTCATATCTTTCAATTCCAATAAAAATTGTGCCTTAAAATCAATAACATTTTAAGATATTAAATGTTGAAAATGGTCTTTTTTTTTCATTTTTTCCAATTTTAAGAGTCTTGGTATCCCCTTAAAATAAGTAAATCCTTCGGAAAATGCATATCATCACCAAGACACGGAGGTTGAAAATGTTCCATATTCTTCAAGTTGAATAATATGACTGCATTCATTTGAATCAAGACAGAATTTTTTTATTTAGTCCATTCACCTCCTGTATTTTTAATCTACCATAAAATCATGACGCACGCAGCGTATGGCATAGAGGTGAAGAAGTTAAATTGAAAAAGCACCGAAAACTGGCGTTAACGTTTTATGTACTGGATTATAAATTCATGAAAATTTTATCTTCTAAAGCATTTTTCTTCAATTGTTTAAACTGCATTAGAATATTTACATAATCATTTAATAAATTTTATTAGGATTTTAGAAGGACTGAAGAATTTAGAAGGATTAACTAAATTTGAATTTATAGGGATTTTGTGCAGTATTTATAACTCCACTCAAATCTTTTAAGTATTAATTTTAAATATTTTTCTTAGTATTTTGAAGAAATAGAAAATGTACAAATATAATGTTCTTACAATAGAAGTATAGAAATATTTCCGAATTGAAAAATCCCCCCCCCCTCCCCCAACGCCAAGAAAGCTGAAAAGATGCAAAGTCAAAATAAATCATCCTTTTAAAAATATTTATATTTTGTGTAAGTAATAATGCTTTTGGAACAAGATAAAGTAATGTATCAATAACTCATTCTAAACTGTGTTACAACTAATTGATGTATTAAATGAATAACAAGCTATTTTAATGGTACTTATAAGTACTGCCAGTAGAGAAAGGGTTAAATCACAATTAAAATAATAAACCTTGTATATATTACCATAAAATCAAAACAATGCACCGGACGCGTTTCGAGCTGAAAGATGTAATTGCCTCTCATCAGCCATAGTAAACACGTGTCCGTAAGGGGACAGGGTCACAAATGAACAGAAAGGGGAAAGAGGAGAGTTTACAAAGTGTGCTACAGATTTCATTTGCAACCTTGCCCCTTACGGACACGTGTTTACAGTGGCTGATGACCAGCTGTTATATTTTCCACCTCGAAACGACCTCGAAACGAACCACCTCGAAACGAAAACTTTGATTTTATGGTTATTTATACAAAGTTTTATTATTTTATTTGTGAAGAAGTTAATTTTATTTCTTTATTATTGGTAAAAATTAAATAATTATCCAATATAAAATTAAAACTACCAATCTTTTGTAACTTTCAACACTTATTTTTTTATAAAATAAATGAAGAACTTGGGGACAAAGTAAAATAAAATAATTTAAAATTTTCTAGTAAAGTATTTCTACAAAAACTGCATTTAATGTATTAAAGGACTTTTAAAGCTAAAGAGACAGACCTTTAGATATTTGCTTAATATTTTATGTCAGTATTCAGAAAGTGTTGCAACCCAATTAAAAATATTTTATTGATGATTGAAAAAAAGACTTTGTTTTATATAATGTTGAAAGAAATGTAAAAATAACATTATAATCTTGTAAAAGCATATTTCAATGAATTTTAAATATATAGAAGAGTTTTGATTTTCTATGTTTTCATTTCTAAAAGTAATAAAAATAACATTATAAGATTGTAAAAGCATGTTTTAATGAATTTTTAAATATATAGAAATGTTTTGGATATCTACAAGTAATTATGTTTGACGAATCGAACTTTTCATTATTTTACTTTCTCTACAACAGCAATAACCGGGCTATTAACACACCATAAATTTAATATGTTTCTCAATATTTATTTTTGGTTTGTTTTTATAGCAGTTAATTATTCCTTCATAAGAATAGGGTGAGCATAGAATTTGTCGTTCATTTACAAGGACACACAAGAGAATTTCGCTACAGTACTGCTTATGAACAATAACGGCTTTTTAAATTTATATACAGGGTGGTTATAATTAAACTTCCCCTATAAACAGCATCCAACAGCGCAAGCGGGTGAGCGGAATGCAATGAAATTTGGTATATAGACTATTCACGAGATGCGCTCACGGAATTTCGAAAAAAAAAAAAAAAGTTCCAAAATGTCCACCAGATGGCGCTTTTTCCGAAAAAACATTAAATTTAACACAATAAGCGGCCAAAACGGAATACAAAAAAAAAATAATTAACAATCCAGAACAAAAATTATGAGTAATAAAATGTAAAACCGGCTGTTTTGGCCGTTTATTGTGTTAAATTTAATGTTTTTTTTCGGAAAAGCGCCATCTGGTGGACATTTTGGAACTAATTTTTTTTTTCGAAATTCCGTGAGCGCATCTCGTGTATAGTCTATATACCAAATTTCATTGCATTCCGTTCTCCCGTTTGCGCTGTAGGATGCTGTTTATAGGGGAAGTTTAATTATAACCACCGTGTATTTTTGCATATTACTTCGTCTGTATAAATTTTATACATCGTGTACAAGGCTGCACAAAACATTTCAAAATTTTCAACTGTGTTATGCGTTTAACTGAACTAACTTTTAGCATACTACGTTAGTATACATAATCTCTAAATCCTGTATACGGTTGCACAAAAAAATTCGACATTTTTCCGGCTATTGATGGTAACTACAGTAACAGCGTTTTCCAAATTGTATATTTATACATCATCATTCACCTTAACACCTTGAGGGGCGGTGATATATATTATATCCCACTACGATTAATGAAGATTTGCACCCGAAAAATTTTATTAAATATTACTTTTCTAACTTTGGAGGAAAAAAGTTGTAAAATTTATTTTCCTTATTTTGCAATAAAATCTTTTGAAGATTCCGGTACGAATTCGACATTACAGAAACACAATTACTTGTTCCTGAAAGGTTTAATAAACCGTAAATTTTTTTTCACAGTATTCTGAATGTGTTAAAGTGTTTTATAATATATGCTGGACGCATGATTTTTCATTCTTGCTTCAAATTGTTAAGAATATCTTATCTGATTTCTTTCATATTTCTTAGCTATTGTCAATAAACTGAAATTTGGTTGATTGAAATTACATTTCATGTTTTCATATTTCAACAAATGTGAATATTAACTACATTAAAGTACTATCATTTTAAAATGTATTTATACAGAAATATAAGGTTGCATTCCTTTTTACAACTTTCTAACAAAGTTGAAAAGTGTTTATGAATTCGGTTTGTCTGCCTGTCCGTTTGTCTGACGTCTGTCCGTCCGTGCTCTAACTCACGTAACTATTGCCCGATTGCCATTACATAGACGTTATTGGGTATCTCTATGGTATGTTTGGTGCTGAAACTGATATGTGTAAGGTTTTATGGCTCATTTACAGGGATACTCAAAAGAATTGCGTTATATTGCGGTCTATGGGAAAAAATCGTTTAAATTATATTTTAATAAATCAGCACACTATTTTAAACACACTGAAATTTATATATGTATCCCTGAGGTGTACTAATTGGCTCTTTCTGTAGGATACAGTGCGCATAGAGTTTAGCATTCATTTACAGGGACAGATAAAATAATTTGATTACTGAAGAAATTGAACAATAATTGAACTATTGAAACTTATGAACAATAATTGCTGGAAGAGCGTTTTAAGCTATGGTACGCGTTTTTAATTTGATCTATTTTTATATTACTTGGTGTGTATAACTCAGGACTACGGAGTCGGAGTCGGACCCACTTTTGAGCAAAAGATTCGGAGTCGCTAAAAAACAAGCTGACTCCGACTCCAAATTTTTTTGGGGTGCATTTTAAAGTGAAATTAAACTAATTATATGTAATTTTAAATCTATAAAATGAATTATTATTTCTATTTATGGACTATATCAGGCTACTCAAATTAAAGATGACCGATTTACTGCGGTGTACAAAATAGATACAGGGTACTTAACCTTGCACAGAGTAGCTGAATGCTGATTTAATCCATAACTGTAGTAGATATTTTACATTTAGTATACAAGTACTTCTCCTCGTATTTTGGAGTTTGCGGATAGAACTCGAGGTAGAAAGGTCTGGAAGGACCCAAGTTCCGGAAAATGAAGGCAATGTTTCAAACAGGCCGTGTAAGTAGAATTAAAACAATTTATGTTAGACTGATAACAAAATTGTCCAGGCTGACAAGCCCAATATAACAAATTTGAAAGAAACAAACTACGCCGACAAAATAGGAGCAATTTACAAAAGGCAATAGACATGATTGGAGTGAGAATAAATATAAAAGAACGGAGGAACGTTTTAGAGGACGGGCCTTAAAATTTCTGTTCATGCAAGAATTATAAATCTTTGCTATTTTTGGAGGCAAAAGAACTAAGAACCAGGTATAGCATTGTAATAAGAGCCTTTTCCGTCCCCCCCCCCCAACTTTTTCCAGCCTGTTTGACCAAAAGTCAAAATTCTAAAATACCCTTCTTTTTTTTATTTCTTTTTTTATGCATAGGAATCAAAATAAGATAAAATGGTAATTTTTTTTCTGAAACAGCGGGACCCAAAGCAATAATAAAATAGTGAAAATTCGTTATCTTTCACCTTCTGAATTTCGGATTTTTCAGGTCTGCAGAACCCAAAATAAAGCCAAAATTGTAAACTTAATTTTAAAAATGCAATTTTTTTAATTATTTCATTAGAATCCACATGATCCGAATTATTTCCAAAATAATAAAATTTTCATCTTTATTTTTCCTTCTTTCATTTACGTTTTTCGAGCCTGACGGAGCAAAATAACAACTAAATTGTAACATTTTCACTTTTTCTTCTCAGTCTGCAGATCCAAAATAGTAAAATTTCCATTTTGTGTTCTTTAGACTTCGATAGTTGGATTTTTCGGGTTTGCGGAGGCGAAACTGTAAAATTAATAAAGCGGAAAATACATTTTTTTCCTGTTTTATTTTTGAAGCACTAAAATGATAATAAAGACCGAAATAATGAGATTTTAGCCTTCTTTTTCTTATATGCCATCCTTATTTTAACCAACAGGCAGCACTAGTAACCCAGCCCGAGTACTAGTGTTGCCAGCCCGGAGACGGAATCGGAGTCGTAGTCGTTAAAATATCCCGAAGTCGGAGTCGGAGTCGGTCATTTTTCGCACCGACTCCGCAGTCATGGTATAAATTCTATAGATTTTATACAAGGCTGCACAAAAGTTCTCATGTACATTTCCGTTTATTCAAGGAAATTACTGAATGGAAATATTCAACTTGCTATTCGTTTTATTGAACGAACTTTTGGCATACTTATGTATCATATATATATTCAAATCTGTAGATCATATACAGGGCTCCACAAAAATGTGAACATTTTTCTGATTGCAGATAATAATTGCGGAAATTGGATTTATAAATGCATGCGTTTTTCAAATTGTTAATTTATGCATAGTCTTTCACCTTAACAAACTGTGAAGTTTTCTTTCAATATCCTGAATATGTTGGAAAGTGTTTCTTATACTATGCTGGACGCATGATTTTACTTTCTTGTTAAACCTGATTTTACTAATAACCATCCTATTTTAGAATGAAATTTAACAATAAAAATATCGATTCATCTTTGCCTCATTAATTTCACTTCATGTCAACGCTTATTAAAGTCATAAATCAAATTTAAATATCTGACTAAACTTTCATTTTTGTTAAAAAAAGTATTTTTAAAAACAAAGAGAAAAGTAAAAGTAAATTTTCTGGTAGCTTAAAATATATAAATAATGACCCAATATAACATTTATTGTACTTTTTATCTTTTAAAATCTTTTTCCCTTGAGGCAAAAATTTCAATGTTTTAGTCAACAGTGATGAATAGCTTAAAAGAAGTATAAACGGATGTTGATGTTCCTTTAAAAAGGACTATCATATAAATTAGATTTTTTAAAAACTTTATTTTAACCCCTTAACTTTCGGATTAAATTACGGTTTAAAAATTCAAATTGCTTATTCGCACCACTGTTTTGAAAAATAAATATTCCAGCTTATTTAATGACAGGTAAAATGATGCCATAATAAAGCCAATTACACTATTTTATAAAACTGGTGGGAATCAAGCAATCTGAATAAAAGACACAGCCCGTGGATATCACGGGAGCGAGAATTAAGGAATTAATGACGTTAAAAGGAGCCGTTCAGTGCACAAATCGATTAACTCCATCAAATGAAAATGTTCAGTATAAAGAGTTAAAGTTATTGTAACTATAAAAATATTGTATTTATATAATATTTTTTCTCGGGATATTTTGATAGAACTCATTAATTTTCTTTCAATCAAGGGTAACTTTTTATCACTGTATAAATACACTGCTCAAAACAATTAGAAGAGCACATGGTTTTAACAAAATTACGCAAATATTTACATCGATAAGTAACGTAAAATAAAACATCCATAATTTAAAGCGTGGTAGAAAACATATAAAGAAAATTTCACATGCAAATTAAAGTTTACGACGTCAAAAACAAGAAAAAAGAAATAAGTGCAGAAATCGGGATTTTGCAGAAACGTCTGTTTCTCTGTCTAAGTTGTAAAATCCAATTGCTCAGCTTGTGTTTTGAGGCAACGTGATTTGAAAATGTCACAACAACATGATTTACCGGAATCCGTGGCTTAGCGTGTTATCGGGACAGTTGAATCTGGGGGAACACAACGGAGAGTAGCGGACGCTGTTGGAGTCGCAAGAAATGCCAATGCAAGTCTGTGGAATCGATTCCAAGAGGCATGGAATTGTAGACATCGTAAAGGGTAAGGTCGGCTATGTGCTACCACCGAAACTCGTGACTGATATATCCTGTTACAGGACGTAGGGTGTCTAACCGAACAGTCCAAAATAGGCTTCAACAGGGTGGTCTCTATGCACGTAAGCCAATGGTCTGTATTCCGTTGACCTCAAGCAACTGTGCGGCCAAAAGAAGGTGGGCAACTTAACATCGAGTTTGGAGGCAACGTTGTTGGAGTCATACTCTGTTTACAGACGAGTCCCGATTCAGTCTGGATGTGACATCCTATGTGTTTTGGCATGGAGGGATAGGGGCACTCAACATAATCTCACATTCGTTCATGAAAGATCACATTACAGATGAGGTGGGTTAATGCTATGGTCTGGAATCTTCATAGGTGGACTTACGGGCCTGCATATCCTTCAGAAGGGCACTTTGACAGTCCAAAGTTGTACAGACGAGATACTGAGACCTCATCTCGTATTTTATGTTGTAGCAATTGGTGATTTCTTTTTTTCCATGCGTGATAATGCCAGACAGCATGCAGTTCGTCTTTAGGAGAACATTCTTAAAGTTGAAACAATACAGCATATGGAATAGCCAACAAGCTCTCCTGACCTGGATCCGATCGAGCAGGTGTGGGATACACTCGGACGACGCATTGCAGCGAGACTGAAGCCTCCTTTTATTGTACGGGACTTGGAGATTGCAATTCTGTAGGAGTGGAACAGTACTTCCCGAAAACGTATCGATAATGTCTTCGATTCCATGCAAAACGTGTATGCGACAGTTTTATCTATTTGAATGGACCACACACCATATTAAATACCCTGAATCATTCCTAAACAGTACATTTTTTTGTCATTTGCATTTAACCAAATTGATGCCCTAAACCATCTTTTCACGTTCTACCCATTGTTTCAAAGAATTAAAGCTCTCTTGCATTTTTTTTACGTCTTTTTTACTGTATTGCGCACTGATACACACAGTACTCTCAATTGAATGCCCATGCATAGCTGTCTCGCACTCTTCTCTTCAATTTTGTGCTTGCTCCCCTAATTTTTTTGAGCAGTGTATATAGAAAATTTTCAATGTCCCTTTGTTTAAAAAAACGCCACTTAAAATGGAGTTAGTCGCATTGTCTTCTGAACGCCTCAAATATATTTTTGTTTTTATAAATTCTGAATTTGTGGCACTAAACACTAAGTAGTAATGTTGTTTTTTCCTGTATCATTTTCTTTAGCAAATAATATTTTGTACGATTGCTGTGTATTGGATGAATATTTATGTAGCATAATACATGAATTTTGATAACGCAATTTCTGTATGAGCAGCTTCAATAAATGTAAATTTAACCCTTTATATCCTAAGTTATGAATTAAAAAAGCTATCTCCTCGAAACTTTTTCCCTTGCATTGCTATGATACATTAGAAGACATATGCACTAAAAATAAAAGATTTTTTTGTTATTGTTAATTATGGCTAATTACGTGACGTGATACTTCAGAGTACCGTTGGGTCATAACGCTTCGACAAAAATCGAGACTTAGAAAAAAAACCCTATCCAACTTTTTCTTGTTATTTTAATGTGATTTATCATGCATATATCTAGTGTATATATGTCTATGATGTATATATGACTAGATGATGATGTTGTTGGTGCATAATCAGTGACCATTTGGAGATCAGAAGAATATTCTACAATTGCAACTCTATCGTCCAATAGAAAGCGTATCTGAAAGAAATTTCCAAACTTTTAGTTGCAGAAATCTCAAAAGTATTCATAAAAAGGCTAAAAGATATTTTTAGATTTTTTTTTTTCTGATTTGTGATTTTTCTTCCATTCCGTTTTATAAAAACACAATATCTTTTTCTAAAGACAAAAGTAACGTATTTTTTTTCTTTATTATTCATGAATGTCATACATAAATCATGCAATATGTTCCCCTATATTGTATCAAAATCCATCTGTCTAACACACACGCATCGCAAGTAAATATATACGTTTCTATGCATCATATGTTTTCAAATGATAAAAATCTGAGAAAAAATCCAATTCAACGTAATGCCGATAGTACTCAAAAGTACCGCTTTGAAAAGCGCTTCGTAAAATAAACGAACTAAAAATAATTTTTTTTAGAATAATATATTGTTAAGCGATCTATTAGAAACAAGAAAAAAATATATGACAGCCTCTCCTTTAAAATTTAAGATGTTTCCCAGCAAACGATGGTGTAAAGTCTTGGCTTAATTAAAAAATATTTGATTAACAGAACTTTGCCTGGACCAAGACTTCACAACCTGACTAGGTTCTCACGGGTAAAAACCCATTCATCTTGAAGGTACAAAAGAGAATATTTCGAGCTGACTGAGGTCCAATGTTTCCTGACGTTAGAAATTATTCACGGGTCTTCCCTTATAAATCATTTTCTCCTACATACGACCTTCCAAGGGAGAGAGTTTCAGCCTCGAGGAGACACGAGTTGGAAACGGCGCCAAGGAGGAACAAGGAAGCTCTTATGAGAATGCCGGGACTGAGCGGATTGGAGGAAAAGATCCCTTGCGGTTTGAGGGCGGAGACACAAGATGGGGATGAGGGGGATGAATTGGAGAGTGGAGAGGAGTCTGAGTTTGGATCGCATATAGAGAGGCCGGGAGTAATTCCCAGCCGGTGGACTCAGGGTAACTCGAGTGGAGCGACTGGACTTAGAGTGTGAACTTAGTGGAAGAGACTCGCAGATAGCCGAGGTTAGCGGGTATCCTTCGAGAGACATCAGTCTCTGTGGAACTCTGTGAATCGAGAAGGACATTTCTCCAGAGACATCAGTCTCATATGTCAAAAGACTTTTATTCATAATTAAATACTGTGTGGCAAAAGCCTTTTCTTATTAAAATTTGAAATCGAACCCGAAATCTATTATGTACATATTCTTATTTAACCAAGAATAAATATCCAAAAGTTAGACAAAAGCGTTTTCCTGTCACTTACACTACCATATAAATCAGAAGACAGTGAAAACGTTACAATGGGGATTCCATGTCCGACAAGAAAATGGGAGCAAAATTGACACTCGCACGCACCAAAAACAGCTTTCTGACAATTTTCAGCTTACTAAGATTGCTATTGCTATCTAGTGATGGTCAAGGGAAGTCATTACTATTGTTTTCCTGAAATTCCAGGCTGACCAGTAGGCAGTGCATTGAAAAATTAAGTCAAAGGTCTTGGGTTTGACTCTAGTCCTGGAGACTTTTTCATTCACTTGGGAAAATGTCAACTTTTGCGATCCCTACAAGCATTTAAAAATTTCGTGTTAAATTTTTCTTCCTCATTTATTTAACCGGGGAAACTAATGATAAGTAATATATTTTTTTCTTTGAGAAAAGAGATACGGTATTTTTAAAGAAATCCTAATTATTATGATAATTCATATATATATATATTTGTCTTACGTGGCGGAAAAATAAAACTGAATTTATAGCTTGATATACAGTGTGTCCGCGTATAACCTGACCGACCTTTATTTCCGCAACCGTTGGTCCTAGATGCATACTTCCAATTACAAAAATGGTTTAAATAAGGTAAAGAATTATTTTTAAAACGATTTGGGTCAAGAAAAACATTTATTAAAACATTACGAAATTTAAATTTTTATACAGTCCCCCGGTCCTATAAGTGATATTTACTAAAAATTTACTGTGACACTAACAAGTAAGACAAGAAAACTCCCATTCATCTAACATTAAAATTGGCCAATAAGTTATGAAACTTTGAAATGCATGACTTATACCACTTTTTTGCGTATCAAAACAGATGATTTCGACCCTGCTTTCAGGGGTCGTGTATAAAGTACTTAAACTTATTTCAAAGTATCTGCGCTTTGAAAGAAATCGTACCTTTTATTAGTTAAGTTTCAGATTAGATAAAATAATTGTATTTTAACATATGTTTTATTTTGCAAGGATTTGAGGCTATGATTTCTTTTAACTAAAATTATGTTATTTTCATAAGGTTTTATTTAACTTGCAATGATCGCCTTTCCAGTTTAAAATTTGTACTGGAACTTTAACTTACTTTCAAATGTCCGATCGCAGTTAAATTTTATATACTGACTTAAATCCGGTGACAATGCAATATTATTATGATTTTCGAATCTTACCATCTTATAGATACTTATATTAGAGGATAACACAAAAAAATTCGGATAGATTACCGTCAAGAAGTTTAAGGAAGTGTTTTAGATTAGATAACATAAACCTGCGATAGTTGTGTTTTATAAATTTTATAATTACATTTTATGTATTTTTTAAAACTGAATCAAAACATTACCTTCACTTTTAACCATCATGTTAAGATTTTTCGCAAATCTTAAATTTCAAGGTTAAAAAATAGCGAAAAATCTGATACTATAAAATAGATGTAAGACTTTTTTATTCAGTTTAATTTTATTTAATTCAATAATTTATTAGATTTTTTTTGGCTTTGGGTTTCTTACAGCTAAACAGCTCAGGGGTCCGATGAGGTTGGGAAGGGAGGGCGGATCAATTTTAACTTTTAGCTTTTTAACTTTGAAATTTGCGATCTGAGAAAATTCCTGACGTGATGGTTTAAAATGAAGGTCATTTTTGGATTCAGTGCTAACAAATACATAAGAATCAATTTTCAAAAGGTAAAATACATGCCACAACCCAAAATTTCAAAGACAGTGTAATCTAACAGCATTTAAAAATATGTATCATTTTGTAAAGAATTGAGGCTGTTGTTTTTCATCCTTTTATTTAACAAAAAATCTCTTATTTGTATCCTCTTATAATGCTCAGTACAAATTGTACATTTTGCAGTAATATGTCAGAATGATTAAAGATTTCAAATTTATATTGCAATGCTAATTTTACTCTCAACCATTTCTTTAATATATCTGGCGAAATTATATTTCTACTACATTTGTGAATGATCCCTAATATGCAGCAAAAAATCTACTCCAACTTTAAACAGCTATTACTCGGTCAATTTTAATCGTAGAATAACGGGACTTTTTTTGCCTTACTTGCCAGTGTAACAGGGAAATTTTACTAAATATAACTTATAGGACCAGGGGACCGTATAAAAATTTAGATTTTGTAATTCTTCACTAAATTGTTTGTTCGCTTCAAACTTTTTTATCTTAACCCTGCACCTAATTTTGACCATTTTTGTAAATGGAAGTATGCATCTAGCACCAACGGTTGCGTAAATAAAGGTCGGTCAGGTTATACGTGGACACACTGTATGTCGGCTAGAGTAGTTTCTGGAGCGACGATTCTTAGTGCTTTATTTTACGCTCACATGATCCATTTAGCAAATAAAAATTAAGAACAAGAACTCATTTTAAACACAGCACGATTTTTTGCTGATGTATGAAAAGTAATTTTCATTCGTTCGTTTTACGGTCTCGTGATGCATTCAGAAAATCAGCTTTTTGATTAAGAATTTCCTTCAGACACAACAAAATACGTCTTGGTTACTTTTTTAACTTGCCAAGTATCTGATACATATTGTATTTTTCACGTCCAATGAACATACTGCTATCCCGTGGTGTTTTTCCAACACTTTTTCAAAATGAATGTAAGCTGTGCTGTACAGTCGTGGGAAAAAAAGTAAACACCCCTACTAACGCCTCAACAAGTTATCGTAGAAGAAAGTTACTGGTACCAAACGACTGGAAATAAAATTTACTTCTAAATGATGTATATAAAATTTGCTTAGGGGGCCATCTAGATATTAAAACGAGCCCAAAACTTCATTTTTTCAAAGGCAATTCCCAATTTTAACAGGGTTTTCAGATCTTCGGTTCAAACTATGCCTAAACACCGAATTTCAAGTCAATTGAATGATAAGTTTTTTAATTATAAACATTCAAAATTTGGTGCTTCTATTGTTAAATTACATTTTTCATGTTTTTATTGATATCTCCTGAAATGATGTGCTAATTTTTTGTGTAACAATATTACTAAAATATACAAACATAAATACGTTGAATTTCCAATTTTCATAATTTTATGATATGAATTATATATTATGAAATTAATATCCGAAAAAATTATGAATTGCACCCTACAATTTTTTTGATGGATTTAGATTTATTAAGTCCTGCTTTATGGAAATCTAAAATTTCACATTTTTCTTCCAAGTAGTTTTCAAATTATTCTTAAAAAACGGCAAACTGATGGTTTCCGTCTATGAAAGAAGTGACTAGGTATTTTGAAATTTTTCATGCTATCCTGTAATCTAGCAGTCTTCAATGACTGCTTGAGTGGTGCTTAAGATGGCTTGATCAAGAAGGGGGCTCTCTCGGTTTACAATCGAGCACCAAACTTTAATTTGGATACAGCCCCTAAAATACCCTCGCTTTAAAATAATTAATTTATCGGATACATTATCGTACGAATTGCATAGAAATTTGTTTTTAGGCTAATTTAAGGGTATAAATTTCATTTATGCTCCAGAATTGTGTACTGCTATTGGAAAAAAAAAACAAAGTTATGGTTCATTTTAATATATAGATGGCCCTCTAGGCAAATTTTATATACATCATTTAAAAGTAGAATTTATTACCAATCGTGTGGTACCAGTAACTTTCTTCTACGATATTTTTTTGCAGGCTGGTAAGGAGTGTTTACTTTTTTTCCACGATTGTACAATATTATAAGCACCATGAGCGGCAAAGGGCTGAACACGCTGAGGTCTTTTGACTGTATTACAGTGGTGGCACCAACTAAAAATATTTTTAATTCTTTGTACAAAAAAGTTTTATATTAATTGTGTTTTCAAGGTAATTTTTTACGTTAATTATTTGACATTTAAAGAAATTGTAAATTTCATAATGTTAAAATGACTTATGTCCATTGGTAACACCAACTAAACGCATTTTTAATTGCGTCTTAAAAAATATTTGTAAATTTCATATGTTAAAATAATTGATGATAGTACTCAGTCTGTGTAGAGTTGCTGCAAAAAGTGGCGAGCTAGCGAATCGTCGCGGGACCACGTAGCGTTCACGGGGGTGGGGGGGGGTGGGGGGGGTGGCTAGCGTCAGTGATTGGGAGGCGGAAACCACTATTGACATATTGCTCCTTTAATGTGCAGACCTGACTTTTGAAAAACTAACATTTCTTTATCAAAATTCAAACACGTTATTTTATTTTATCTGCGTTGTTCTTTTAGCTTGTGAAATAAAATTGAATACATTCGATATTCAACCTTGTGTGTTAGTATGAACAAAGTCTGATGTGAAACATATATTCCAAATGCAATTAATATTGGTTCATTTATTGCGGAACAAGTACTGATTGCCTTAACTTTATTTGTTTACGCTTTACAACAATGTCATAACCACGACGAGTGATAAAAGGCTTAAGTAGCGATTGTGTTTCAAGTAGATAATTAGCAATATGGAATGGTTTGCATAGTGTTATAACTAGATATTCTACATAGCTATATTCTATATTTCAGAACACATATTGTAATCTCACAGAGCACTGTTGTAATCTATGCCTAATCTGTTTCCATGTATTAATAATATAAAGTTTGATTATTAGTTAAAAAATTACCTGTACATATTTCTTTGCTTTATTTCTGTTTTTTATATGCAGACTAGTATTTAAAAAACTTAGGCAAAATTTTGCTCGTTATTTATTTTAGTTGTTGAAACTCAGCGGTTACTATTTTTCTTAATAAAATAAGTATACTCTCTTAAAGAAATATTATTAAATTAATATTTATTTTTTAGAAAAACTTTTATTATACATAAAAGGGATAGCTAAAATTGTATCTTTTTAAAAAAGGCTTTAAACATATAATTTCATTTGACTTACTGTTGTTATTAACTTGTAAGATAAATTTGAATACGCTTGAAATTCATCCTCCTGTGTGTAAGTATGAGTAATGTATGTGCTAAAGATTTATTTCAAATATAAATACACTAATTCATTTATTTTGATAAAGCGATAATTTCTTTAACGCTATTTGTTCAGTCCTTGCAACAATGTCACTTTTACCCGATTGATAAAGGTCATAAGAAGCAATTGTGCTTACATGTATTTAATTAAGCAACAAGGGTTTGTATAATAATAATATTCTATATTTCAAAGTTTATATACATAAATATACATCAATATGCATAAATTGGAACCTAATATGCGTGTATCTATCTTACATTATTAAGTCTTCCTTCGTGATATCTCCTTTTTACATGCTAAATTAACAGCATATTCACTAATTTCTTATTCTTTAATAATATCTATCATTAACCCTATTAAATTTTCCTTATTATCTTGCTCAATTTACTTAAATATAATTTATTTTAGTTTATTCCTAAATTGTATCACGATTTCTGATCATTTCTATTATTTAATGTGAATTTAAATGTTTCTAAAAGAGCCATTTCACTTTTTTTGTACTTATTTTATTCCGAGATTATTTTCGCACGCTAGGGTATTTTTCATTATGAAATGCATTCACTCCAAATTGTCAGGACCCTTTACTAAATCACTCCCATTAAACGTGACGCAGGCTTTACGCGTATCCTTTATTCTCGCATTGGCCACAGCACGCGCGACGTCATGATTTTGTGCTTCTACGCGTTTTAACAAAAAGCAGATGTACGGGACTTTCCTCAGAGCTTTCGAGAGATTTGTTGAAGATTTCAATTGTCAACAGTGTCCTGGCTGGTCGTTCTACGGCATAATTCATTTTAATAGTTTTATTCTAATTTTATATTAAGATCACGCAGTGAAGTCATCTACTTCTAGACCGGAAGGCCTTATTAAAATGTGTTGAACTGCTGGATGTTGTTTGACTAATAAAAACATGGAGATTTATTTTGCCTCTTTCTTTCATGATGGAGAAACACCCAACGATTTTATTTCTTGTCTTTTCTCAAGCCACTCCACGACTTGCACCAATATCTAATATGCTACAATAAAAGCCACCAGACTAATGGTATTGGTACATTAATTCGGTGGCAGGGCAAACGATTTAACGCCTTTCGCTTTCAAATAATAAAAGCCACCTTTTACTCTACTTACTCTCTTAATATAATGTGTATTAATAATGAAAAGTCTGATTATTAGGTTAAAAAAAGGCTTACACTGTAAACTGAAATGTCTGACCTTCTTATCTGAAATTCCTAAAGCTTATGTATCTGAAACTGATGGTTCAAATTTAAGACGTTTTGAAATGTATCTTTTTTTTAAACACTTTTTACATCTGAATTTCAGACATTAATGACTGAAAACTGACCATAATAAATCATGGGCAAATTCAGGTGTAGCTCCGTCCCCTCGATCTGAGGCGCCCGAAAATTGTTATGCAATTTTCTTACAGTTGATATTTTAAATCTCTTTCGACATTGTTCTTATTATAAGCAATATTTTGAGCTTTTATAGAATCAGATTAATAACAACAAATATATTCATCTAATAAAGTATTTATATAATTTGTATTTTAAAGCATAGAAAGTGTTTATTTTTGTGATAGCATAGGAATTGTACCTCGAATGCATCCAAGGCACTAGGGCTGGTATTAATTTCACCCCTCCTTCCCCCTTTAAATACTGTCATAATAGATTAAACACATTCGATCACTAAAATACACATATCAACATACAAGTTTGGGAAGATATATACTTTTTCATTAGCCTAATCTTACTATAAAAGTATAAAATATATTGATTATAAATGGTACAGGGTCGAAAGATATTTAAAGTATCAACTTTACGAAAATTCTGTATCATGATTAGGCGTCCCTCTAAAATCAGCAGAAAGGATGGAATACAGTCCAGTTTGTAGGAACTATCAGGTCATGCTTCTGCAAGAATTCCAACCCTACTTTGTGGTAAAATCTTCTCATTTATCAAGAAGGATTCAATGATTTCAATTACAGCTGCATATAATGCTGCAAAAAATATTTTTTAAATTATCGGTTCACATGTGTAAACTGAGGTTATGAGAAACTAATGAACAAAAACTTCAGCACTTTGAATCATTACCCAAGTATTCGTTTAGCCATGCTATATATTTTTTATTATCAAAACATTGTCTTCGAAACTTTTTTTTACTGTTGAAAACCTATGAAAACAGAATTACTAGGGACGGGAGATAATTCCGTCTTAGTCAGGTTTCTGTCTTAAGAGATGTAATTTATATATTTTATTCAGAGTTGGGCAATCAGAGTTTGTAATCTCAATTATCCGCAATTTAATTACAAGTTAATTGCATGCAATTAATTATATTGTTATACATTCGAATGCAGAAATTTCGTCAAATAATGGTATGGTGCGGTTCCAGTTACAGTGCTGCAAGAATTTTATACGGCATGTTACTTTAACTATAATTAATTACACACAATTAAATTGAAATTTCATTGCAGATAATTGACCTACTTGCAAATCTCCTCTCAATCAAATAAAAAGAAACTTACTTTAAGAATAATAATACATACTTAAAAGTTTAGTTATTATGTTCACACAGATTTAAAAATGAGTTAAATTTCATGCATTATTTTATGAATTACTATACAAACTGCCAATAAAACCATCAAACTTACTTAAAACATTGTTACAATCAGTTAAAGGGGTGAATTCTTGCGTCTTTTTAAAAGGAATTGTCCTGATTTTTACTTTCTGATGTTAAGAGATTTTAAAAACTGTCACAATAAATTAGCAGGAGAAAGTCTTGTATGATTTTAAAATAATATCTTTGATATGCACTACAAGATCATGTTAAGGGACGGAAATTTTTTTTTATCCTCGAAACATAAATCAACGAGTCAAAAGTTCGGTTTACGAAAATTTGATGAGATAAAAATTACTAAGAATTAACACTAAGTTGTTAGGAATTAAAATTACAAAACTTAACTTTCAGCATTAAAATAATGAAGTCAAAATAAATTAATCATTTAAATCTCACTGAGAACTCGCACATAGAAACAAACATCCACTCTGAATTACAATGAGCAGCAACTTCAAGAGAACGCATGTGCAATTTAAGATAGTAGCACCCCCTGATGGTTGCTTAGGAAACATAATGTCTTAAACAAGTAAATGTCGGAAATATAAGCCTGATGTCTTAATTTCTTACATTTGGAATTTATTCTCAGTTCGTTCATAACATGATCATAGTAAGACACTCATGTATCATAAATTAAGACATTTATTATTTCTAAAGTTTAATAATCAAGTACCTAGGGAATACCTAAGTCACGCGAAGACATTTGCAAGCAATGTTAACAGCATGAAATGTTTCTTTTCAAATTTCTTGTTTAAACTTGAATATTTTTAAACGATTTTTTTTTTTTTTTTTTTTTTTTTTTTTTTGCATAGGATAGCTGAGGTCGATTTTTAATAGAATTAAATTGCAAACTGTTATATTAAAAATGTAACATTAAATAGTAAAACTTTTAATAATAGTAAATATTTCACACCTCAACAAATAATGAGGTGGCTAAAGTTAGGTTTAGCAGGTTTGATTTTTTAAACAAACCACTCGATGCCATAGGTAAAAGAGAAATAATTGCTTTATCGCCGCCACGTGCCGTGTTTTATATATAAAGACTAGCTGACCCGTCCGGCGTTGTCCGGGCAGACTGTCATTGAAAAATATAACAATGGAGTGGACTTAATAAAAAAATAAAGACTGAATAATATTTATTTATTGCACGTTTCACTAAAAGTCCCACAGTTATGCTCCGTTACGTTTAAATCGGTAATTTCGATTTCAGAAGCAACGCGTTCGTGCATGCGATTAAGCCTATTTTGGCGATCGCTTATGCTCTGTGTTTGACGGCGTTTTCAATCCAATCAATTTCGATTTTCTCGTCTTAATTCGGCTTCTTCTTCACTTTCAAACATTCGCCGATATCTTTTACGGGCATTTTTAATGATATTTTAAAGGATAAAGCACATAATTGCAGCGAAAGAGCGAAGCGTAAATAAACCCGATTTACCTGGGCCTCAATCCTGCCAAACGACTTTTACACAATAACCAATGAGATTCGTTTCATTCGGCCGTTGCGATTAAACAATGAACAAATAATCTCGATTTCTGTGCCACGCACGATAGCGTAATATATATAAAAATTATTGTTAGTACAATAGCTGTTATGAGTCGTTTTCGTGTGATATTACTTTACGACGTTTATTGACCGCAATTTCGGAATATAGTATTACTCCACAAAATTTAAACAAAACGTACATACTCGTAACATATATACCCTCGTCGGGGGTGTCATACTGGTGAATCATGTTGAAACATGATTATCATCCAGATAAGTTAGTGATCGTTATGACTAGCGAGTAAAACAACAAAAATTTAGTCAATCATTAGACTAATGAAAAACTCAAAATGTTTTCCAAGATAAATTATGAATCTTTGACATGATAAATTATTAATCTTTTCAATAAATTATAGGTCATAATAAGTTCAACATAAAGTAATATTTTTAACCCTCCAATGTCCATGGTAGAACGCGTTCTAGAAATTCTGTAATTCAGAAAATCTGAATTCATATCAGGAAATATGACTGGTAAATTTCGGTTTATTTCATGGCGGAATTTCTGCTTTTAAATATAACAAAGATTTCTATTTTAAATTTCTGGTTTGATTTAGTAATATCTGAATAAAGCAATCCATTAATTTGTGAACGCTGATGTAACATAAATGAGCATTAGAGGATTAACTCTGTCGCTGCGCAACCCGAGATTTTCTCGGGCATGCATTTTTTCCGTCTAATTAACCCTCTTTGATTATTCCCACCAGTTATTTTGTTATTGTAAATTTTGCCTTATTTAATCGGAGCATTTTTGCCGATTAAATTAGACAAAAAATTTTGTTTCGAAAAACCGGTGACAAAAAAATAAAAATTCTTAAAAGACGCAATATTTGATGCTATTTCGATAAAACAATTACGCAGCGAGAGGGTTAAGCTGTGGCATTCTTTTAATAATTAAATCACATATTCTGTAGATTTTATTGAAGATGGGAATTTGTTTAAAAGAAATATCGTTTACTCTTCATCAGATTTAAAAATATGTATAAATACAATTGCTTACTTATACATTTAAAGTGTTTGCCACCATGATATGTGCATATACATATATACTTCTGACAATAAAACGAAAACAAATATATTTAAATATAAAACTCAATCAAAGATAAAAATACAATATCCGATACAATTTATCATTAGACGGACGAAGCGAAATATTGTCATCATACAGTTAAATTGGGCGAAAAAAAGAGGAGAAATGTCAAAATCGTATTTGTAGCTTATCACAAATGATAATTTCTGATCGCGTCCATATATCTCCATTCATATATCTCGCAGCTGACAACTTCTGTTCAATTAAACATCTTCTGAATGAATCTTTCATGTTATTTCAGATTTCTGTCTGCTTTCCTGAATGACAAGGTGAACTGTTACACTTTAGAAGTTAGTTTCCATGGATACGTGGTGCAGAAAGGAAATGCTACAACCGTCAGCGTCTACAACGAAGAAGACTGTATCCTTTTGAAAATGATTAAGCTAGAGTGGAGGGTATTGATTTAAATTTTTGATTACTGCATTCCTGAAAACTTTCAAAAGAATACCGTAGAAAGAATTTCCTTTGTAGGATATGAATTTTTAAGCGTGAATGTAATTTTGTTTGTTGCTGTTTTCGTGTAATTGAATTAGGATATTGCTATTTAAATGTGTGAAAATATATTATTTTTGAAAATGATTAAGTTAAAGAGAGGAATTGACGTTTTGATTAAAGCTTTCTTAAAAACTTTCAAGAAAATAGAAAAAAAAATGAAAATAAAAATAAATAAAGAATTTACTGAAGAGAAATAGGGTAAATAAATAAGTTTAATATAAATATACAATAACGTTTGTATTCCTCAAAATTTTCAAGCGAATGTGTGAAAGAATTTCCTTTGTAGAATATGAATGTTTATGTGTGAATGTAATTTTGTTTGTTGTTGTTTTCATGTAATTGAATTCGGATGAGAATATTGCTATTTAAATGTGCAAAATTTGTTTGAAAATGATTGAAAATGATTAAGTTAAAGAGAGAGATATTGAATTAAATTTTTGATTACAGCATGCCGAAAAAATTTAAAGAGAATAAAAAAAATACTGATGAGGAATAGGGTACATAAATGAATTTAATATACTAATAGAATAATGTCTATACTCCAGAAAATTTCCAAGAGAATAATCAAAAGAATTTACTTTGTAATATATGAATTTTTAAGTAAAATGTAATTTTATTTGCTGTTGTTTTCAACTAATTATTTTCATTAGGATGAGAATATTGCGGTTTAATTGCATTTAAATGTCTTTTTTGAAAATAATTAATCTAAAGAAAGTATCATTGATTTAATTTTTATTTCTGCGTTCTTAAAAACTTTCAAAAGAATACCAATGGCAAATGGTTATCAATGGCAAATTTAGATGGAGACTCAGCTGTATAATATATTAGAGCGTGTTAATTTAGAAGGCAAAAATAAAAATTCGTGATTTTTGTGAATGAGGGGGTCAAATTAATTAACTTTTGATGTGTAATATCCTAATTTAAAAGATTTTCCCTTAATTATAAAGATTTACTTTGGTAAATTTGCGCTTGATTATAATCTGTATTGAAATTTCCGAAAAAAGGGGATAACTTAATATAAACTCCAACAAAATTTGCTCAAAAAGTGGTTTAATGAACTCAAACAATTTTATTTATATTTTGTCTTTATTATCAAACACTGAATACATATTTTTTTTTTTTAAGTTCAAAGCTTCAACCAACAATATTCATCAAATCTTGCTCGATTAATTCCCAGACATCATTCTTCTGTTTACTTCCTGGACTCTAATGAATCCTTCTCATTTCTCCTGAGTATAATACTTTGTCAAAAGCTTCTGTTACTTGTTTCACGTACCTCTCTATAGATTGTCCATGACATGGCCACTTTGAAAGTTGCATTGGCTTTTCAACAAACTTTTTTTCTGATATTTTGAGTTTACAAGTAAGTGGACGTTCATATGCTTTTTTTTTACCAGTCTATCAGTTCCAAAAGGGAAGTTGCATTTGGATTTACTGCAGATGTTTTACTAGGTCGAACAGATGGTTCTCCTAGTGTAATGCCATCTTCATTCCTTAATTTAGTTATCTCCTGGACCCCAGCTTTTCTTTCTTCTTGGTCTTCAGAGCATAAAAGTGTCTGAAGCACCATTTCACTAAATGAAAACCACGATAAACGTTGGATTGTTGGCAAAACAATATCTGCTATTGTCTTTGTCTGATATTTTAGAAGCTTAAATTGATAAAGAATGTGGCGAGGTACTTCCACCCAAGAGAATTTCGATTTGGTTGTAAACCAGAAGAGATAGTAAAGACCAAGAATGTATTCCACAAGCAGTTGTATGTTCTTCAAGTTGTTTCCTTTAAGGCCATGTTTTGAAATCCATATGCGAAAAATTCTATTTGCAGTTGTTAACTACAGAGAGTGGCTTACAGGACTAATTTCTAATAATGCCAGATTAGTTGGAAGTACGCCTGTCCTTATGGCCTGAGTTATCCTGTAACCATAAGCCTGATCTGTAGAGAGATCTTTGACAACAGTATCACTCACTGGAACCAAAGATTCTGGAAAAGATATTCTGACAAATGAGGGATTGATTTCAAGTTCTGTTGCAGCATCAAGCATATTGCCAATCTTACCAACCAATTTTTCGTACAAAGTTTTTCCATCCAACTCTGTGATCAATTGCCGCAAAAGTAGCTTATTAGTACGAAGAGCACAAACAAATAAGATGAATTTACGATTCAGCTTTGCCTCAACCCAATGCATGACTCCTCCTTCCGAACCATTGTTAACATTCGTTGAGACACCACTAATAGCCTATAAACTTTTATCATTGCTGTTTTTCTTTAAAAAATCCACAAGATGGTTCTCAAAAACTTCAACAGGTTTCCTTTTCGTTTAAGTCTTTGTCTGGAGCAAAATGGCAAAGATACCTTCCACCTGGCTCACTGCAAACAGTGTAATGCTCTTCTTTCACAATACTTAGAAAATGAGGACTTGAGTTATCTACTTGTAACAGAACTTTAATGTAATTTTGTCATCCATCAAAGAAGATACATTCAACATTGCCTGTCCGATATCGAACATGGAATTCATCATCAAGTGATTTCATAACTTTTTCTTGCGCCCTTTTTACTTTATTGTGATCAACCACAAGTCTCCTGTCACTTTCAGTAATTAATTCAACATCCAGAATTGCAGCTGTTGTAATGGCAGCTGTAGCACGTAGACCGACACCATACCTAATATTCTGTAATATAACATTGCGCAATTGTAATGCATTATATTGACTTGTACTTGAAGTAGAAGGCACATCAAAATCATCACATGGAATCTGCAAAGGATCATCAGATTATTCATCTGTAAAATCAGTTATATCTTCATCTTCGTCGGAGAAAAGAACTTCATTTGTTTGTAATGTTAACTCTTCCTTCCATCTCTGCTCACATTCAGAAATTCTTTGTAATTCATCTATTTTCCTCTTCTTCTTTTTAATTTGTCTTATGTGCTCAGGTAGATCTGGAAATCCAATTTTATGCTGTCCAACAGGTCTCTTGACTATTAATAAACACTAGTTCTTTGACAGGGATCTTCATATCCTTACAACAAGAACAGGAGATGTGCGCTTCATGTTTACAATTAGCACCACCTGGACATGGACACCTCACATTCTGAACATAGCTTGATCTTACACTTGCAATTGCGGGTGTCAAAGAGCTTGTCTAACATTGCTATGAAAGCATCGTTCACTTCCAGTGTTTTCCTCTGCCAAGTGATATGTTTTTAGCCTTTACCCAGTTTTCTTCTATCTTCTTCAGGACTGTGACTGTCGAATTTAAAATTGGCACCACAAAAGAACTGTTTGCTCGCTCCCACTGTTCAAGCACTTTTAGATAAATATCCTTTACAAGATTGGCTGTTGGTTAATTTCTGATATTCTCTCCACTTTGCTCTCTTATCAGAATCACATATTTTAGAACATCACGCAGAGTTGGGAGTTCGGAAGGCAGCGTTTCTCGACCAGTTCCAATTAAATTATTCATGTGAGTGGATGTAGCTAGTATTGCCTTCTTTTAATATCCATATTTTCATATTTTACAAGTGGAAGAAAGTATTCATTCCTGGAAAAAGAAAAAAGAAAAAATCACTATTTGCATGATATTAATAAAAATTAATAAAATATACTCAGCTGCAAATGAGTATTGCTAGTTTAAAAACTTTTACGAGTGGAATATAAAATTTTTACTGATGTTATAGTATTATATAAGTATATTCTTAAACTTAGAGCAGAAGTATAAACAGAAATAATGATAAGAAAGCACTCCTTGAGAGAAGACAGTTTGCTGTGATTTTTACATGAAACGGTAAAGCATTATGAAATTGAAGTAGCTATTTACCACGCAAACCAATGTAATTGTCAGTTCATGCAAATATATTTGTGAATAGCTAACCAAAACACAACTTTTTGATCCCCCTTAATTTTTGAAAAAGGAAGAAAAATTGGACTCGCCCTAATAATATATCATATCAGGAAATAGTCAGGAATCAGTCTTTGGGATATATAAACACACATTTTAAAGCAGTTTTTCTTTAAAAACGTGTGAAAAAAGAAAGAAAGAAAGATAAAGAAAAGAAAGAAAGAAAGAAAAATACTACTTGCCGAAATAAGGCGAATTTTGACGATAGCCGTGAAATAGCAGGTGATGATTGCATCGCCTCTCTCTCGTATGTAGAAGCTGTCATTTTCAAGCTATAATTTCCAAAATCTAACGCATATTTTAAGGGTTGATGATTGAAAATGCGTCATACGATCAGATGAATCAATGTTAAAACTTAGTAGTGTGCAGATACGGAGATAAAATAAAGAAGCCTCGTGCAAGATTGGAACTCTCCACTCAGATGGTAACAGATTAGAGAATTTGTTATAAGGAGTTTGTTACATAGGCATACCTAGGATTTCTCACTGCGATAGACATATATAATTAATGAGTGCAGGGTATGACCGCACATTGGGCAATCATTTACACGGAATTATCATTACCGTTATTTACCTTTTGTTCAAATAATGGAGTATTCGAGCACGAATATGTAACCCCACATCTCGCACATTTGACAAAAGTTTTATTAGAACAGTACTTTAGTGAGTTCTTCCGTGGCCTCCCAAATGGTCAAACATCGAACCTATTGACAATGCGCAGGATTTGAGCTGAATTTAAAATCGCTCTTAACGGCCATGCTCTGTAAATGTTCTCCGATAGGCACTTATAGATTGTTGAGAGAATTGGGTGTCTATCAAAGCATTTCCAAGATTTCGTTAAATCATTATCAAGACGTATAACAGATGTCAGCGCTGGATTATTAAATAGCAAAAATAGAAATCGGCTTATTAGCAGTAGTAATATATATTGCGCTATACTTTAACGAACGGGCATGTCGTTAAAATTTAAAATTTATAACTTTTGAGTCAATTTTATACAGCCATTTATATAAGGATTTTTCTCTTGTAATATTTATGAGTTTTACTAAATGCTATTTAAAATGGTTTGCGTTCAAACAGACCCACTGTTTGTACATTTGTGAGAGTTATTTGTGAACTTAGTTCGTAAAATTTAAATTACAATCATTGTAATTTAGAAATCTGGTTCTGAAAGTCGAGAATGTGAAAGAGGGTACCGAGATTAGAAATGCCTAGGAGTTCCGACTCAAACCGCTGTTATTTGAGTGAAAAGTAGGCCTACACATACACAATATTAGATGATTATGCATATTAAATTGCCTTTTCTCTGTATTATAAGTTCAGATATTTTTGTGAGCTACATATAATAGAAAATTTTAAAAGACAAATATTTACCCAGTTAATTAACAAAGAAAAAGTCAAGCAAACTCTATTCAGGTCCCTAATAATATAGATATATTATAAGATAAATTTGCGGATTATGGACAGCAGATACAGGGTGAAGTAGGAACATGGCATACATGCAACAAACAAAGGTTTTCTCATTTATCTGATGCATGGAAAATGATGTATCGATAATTCAGATGTCATACTCATCAGCTATTCATCGTTTCGAATTTTAAGGGAGTAAATTTTATCCAGGTATTTTACAAATGAAAGTTACGCAATATTTGTCACTTTTTTAATTATCTAGGTATAAGATTAGATGAATCTTTAGATCATGTTCAATGGAAAGCAATCTTGATCTTACTTGTATAATATAATAATTTTTTTTTCAGTCATATGTAATCAGAATTTGTAAGCAATTTATTAGTTTAAGTAATATTTCCTTAATGAAACTCAGATCTTCGTTTAGGTGAAAGTATATGCCATTCTCTTTTAGATTATTATTGTGCTACAAAATATATTCCAGCTGAAGCCATACCTTACGAAGTCGTAGAAACTCTGACAAAGACTGCAAGAGCTAAAGTAGAGGCTGCGGGAATTTGTAAATCACCCAGCAGGGTTCCTTCTGCAAATAAGACCTCCAGTAATCCTTCTGCAACAGCAAAAAGTAAAGATACCGGAAAACATAAAGTCAACAAGGTGAAAGCAAGCAGTCAGAAGGCGCCAATTCACCAGCATCTCCATCCTAAGATTGTGGATTTGAAAGAGCCGACGCTTCCGTGATAGATAAAAGATTTCTCATGCTCTGATTTTCTTGTGATTCCGCTTTCATATTACGATAATGTTTTATGATCTAAACTGTTTTACATAACGCTTTTTGTAATTCGTATTTCTCTGATTTTGTAATTCATATTTGTAATGCTATATTTTTGCACGAATTTCAGTATTATACATCCCAATTAGCAAAAAATGGTTGGCCCAATGTTAACTGATTGTCAAGTCCCACCTTTGGTTAAATGTTATAAATATTCTCTTTAATGACCATTGACCTATGAACCATTAACCACTTACCAGATTTGTCCGTACCTCATACGGGCAGCATATTTTCGACCAGCGTGATTTGCCCGTGTTACGTACGCACATCGCATTTTCTAGGCTTATATTTTTGTTTATCCGGTATATTTCAAACTAGTTGACAATTTTGCTCATAAATGACATAATTTTGCTCATAAATTCATATTTCCATATATCATCTTAATTTTTCCTCTGTAATTATTTTTCTTCTGTAACTATTTTTAAAAAATATATTACGTTTTAAAATGGCGTGAAAATATGATTTTTGAATTAAAAAATAGACTTTTTTTAAAGTTTTTTGTCGTAAATATTGAACTGGTAAGAGATTAACCAACAAAATTCCCGTTAAACTATTCCAACAAAAACCACAGGTAGCAGTTGAATCGCGCTTAACAAGCAATAACCCAAAAATTGTTCTACAAATTCGAATTCTACAGTTAAAATTATGAAAATTTACAGCGTATGTGTTCCTACAATTTGCGCACGTCAGAATCTAAATATTTAAATAAAGGAAACTTTAAGCAATTAACAGTACAACTTTTTAAAATTGATATTTAAACAATTTTGAAACTTGCCTAAAATACAGTAGAACCTTGATTATCCGAAGTAATTGGGACCGACCCTCTTTCGGAAAATCGAAATTTTTGGATAATGGAGAATGCTTCAATTTTAAGATAAAAAAAGTATATGCAATATTTCTTATTATGGTAACAAGTGCTTAATAAAAATAAAGCAATAGCAAAATAGAAACAAGAATAAATTAGCTGAATTTTAATTTTGTAATTAAGTACCTTTTACATACATCACAAAGGTTTGAAAAAATGTTTTGTTTGTCGAAGTTTCGATTGCCTTTGCTTTGAAGCTCTATCACGGATTTTTTTAATATTATTAGTTCGCCAGTATCACAGTCTTTCTGCTACTCCAGACATGCTAAACCTTTTTCAAAACATTCAAAAGCTTAAGAATTGCTAATTTATGCGTTTTCTTCGTTCCACTCAGCAGCTTACGGGAGCTCAAGTTAAATTCAAAGGAACTCTAAGAAAGGTGATCGAAAATATTGATATGTACTCATAGTTCAGAAAGGACACATTGCACATAAGGAATATAATAGTTTTAAAAAAAAAGCTTTTAAAAAGGGTTTTGCACGCAAGGAATGTGATATTTAAAATTAAAAAAAGGCTTTAAAAAGGGATTTCGGTTGACCGAGAGTTTCGGATAAAAGATGTTCTACTGTACATCCAATGTGACTTTTTGCTAGCACTTAAAAAAAAATACTGCCATTAATTAGCTAGCACTGAATGGGAAATAACTCCGAGGTAACATGAAATACGCATTTATTAGACATCTATGGGACAGTTGTCGTGAGTTAACAATGGCATAAACTTGAACTACAAGCTATTCGTGAATCTCATTGTTGGTACAAGGAAATTATTTTTATTTGTGCCAACAACATGCTTATTGTTGGCATGCTGACCTACCTGATGTTTTCTATAATTCTCAAACGATGGGCCAAATATCTGTGCTCTTTGGAATCGTATTGAAATACGTTAGAATGAAACTAATTATTTGGCGTGCATTTTTTGTAAGCATACTTTGCAGGTTGGCATGCCAACCTACCATTTTGTAAAGCTATCCAAACTTCTCTACAACGGTAAATCAACTATCTGTGTTACTTGGAACTGGATTAAAATGCGTAAAAGGCGAAGGATTTATTTGAAGCAGTTAGTTTAGAAGCAAAATGACTCGAACTTTTATTAATTTTAATGCGAAGTTAATATTGCAAGATCATTTTACTGTTTGTATGTTGTGTAAATGGCGATTTCTGCAAAAACAATTTGACAGAAGTTTTAAAACTAAGATGATGAAGTAAAAGAAATTGTAGCAACAGAAATGGCATTTCGATAGAATATTTAATTGCTATTTGTTAAGTCAAATTTGAAGATTAGGATTTTAATTATTGATAATTAATTTTAATTATGCATATTATTTCTAATTCGCAGGTTGAAAAGAGCTCCAATCATGCCTTACGTCATAATCTTCAGACATTTTAAAATTGAAATTAATTTCCGAAATTTTAATTTATTTGTAATTCTTAATAAATGTTTTCAATAGTGCCAAAAAATTTAACCTATTGTTAGAGATAAAAGTAAGAAAACTCAAATAATAGGAATTATTATATTGTTAGTGAGGCTTTTTTTCTCATTAAATTTGAAAATATAAAATTGTTTTCAATTTCAGTTGATGCTGAAGGAATTCTAAACCATGCCGGTTAAAACATTTCACAAGTGCGTTGAACGTGGAATAGTTTCACAAGCAAATAATTAAATTTTTTTAAGTATTTAATTAAATTCAAAATATTAAAATATTTTTATAACTTTGTCAAAATGATATCATTTTTATTACAAGAACTCCGAAATTAGAAATCAAATCTTGAAATAATTAAATTCTTTTAACAAATGGTATAATTGAAAACTTACTATTTTATTTTTAAAAGTTTTAGCCCACACTATAAATATGATATCTTACTTGAAATGTCATATTGAATAAAATTAATATTATAATTATTTTCTAAATTCTCTGATTTCTAGTATTGTAAAGAAAAAGTAAGAGCAGAATTTCATGTATCACATTTATTAATACTTAAATTTCACACGGAGGAAATATTTCATGTATCAGTTACTATATCGGGTTTTTTTAGTAATATTATATACTAGCCGCCCTTGGCGACCAGTTTGGTCTCCGTTAGATGTGTGCTAAGCATTGTACCATGTTACTTTTATCCAAAATTTAATTTACTTTCTCAATACTTCGCCAAATCAGAAGTTTCTAGTAGAGAAATCAAGAACTCCGTATTTTTATGAGTACTACTTGGTTATCCCGTCGACCAAAAATATATCTCCAAACTATAAGATTAAATATCAATAATGGTTGATCGTAAATGTCATATTCGCTTGTTTTTAAGCAAGTTACACGTGTTTACGTCATCAAGTTATTTTTATTTCTACGTTTTATTTGTATTTTTATTAATGTTATTCTAATTTATTTGTTCTTTCACTATTTAAAATAAAAATTATGTCAATTTGTACAATTTGGCGAAATTGGTCGACGGTATAACTAAGTAGCACCTTTTTATGCTAGCCAGGCGCAAGTGATAAATCGTCAAACATAGTCTTTCCAATCGCATTTTGTCATATTTCGTTAAATTCGTCTAAAACATAATAATTTCACTCATTTTATTTAAAATACATAATTTTAATTTGAAATTCATGACTTTCACTTTTTCTTTCCCTTTTTTTTTTTTAAAAAAAAAAAAAGAAAAGAAAAGAAAAATAATAAATAATACCAAAAACCATGACTTTTAATTTCAATATCAAAGCATTGTTTTAATTTACCACGCGGAAAATAAAAAATGTAAAAAATGGTTACCTGGCATATAAAAAGCGAAGCGGTCAGCCCGGAACTATTGATGACAGTCACATGACTTAGGCTATTATTATAGAGATAATACAATTACATAAATAGCTATGACAATTCCTCATTTTGAAAATAAAATGAAAGTGCATTGGCCATGGCCTATAAAATGAATTCTACATAAGGTAATTCATGAGTACTTAAGGTACATGGCTTTATTGATAGGTTCGTAAAAAATACCCAGTATGATATGATTATAAATTTCGGAAATATAAATATGTAATAAAAATTTAAGAATGAATTTTTAATTAAAAAAATTATAGACTTGAAAGTTGGTGTCAGACAAAAATATTGGCCATAGAGTAAAAGTATTTTGTTAAAATAAAGTGTTTTTACAGAAAATTTAAAAACTTGCAAAATTTTTATTACGGTGATTCACTCAAAGCGGCATTTATGCGTATTATTTAATAATAACGAAAACATTATTTCCAAATGATTGAATCCGTATCCTTTTTCTACGATAATTTGTGATAGAATTTGTAGGAATATTTACATTGTTTTTCCCAGTACTGTATATTTGTTTCACCACAAAATATCACATTTTCCAGATTATGCATTCAGCACACCATAAATAACACTGTGTAAAGTTGCTCTGCTCAACATTTGAAGATAATGAGCCTTCCTTCCGTCCTGAATTCAAAATGTTTTGCCTTTTGTGATTTAGTTTTTGTTTTAAAAGTAGATCTATAATTATTTTATCACAATATGCTTTTTATCTTCCTAATTTGTTTTAACGATGAAATATTTTAAGATAGCTAGGACAATTTATGAGGGGAACTATGAATTCCAGGATTTATTTCTTACATATTTGAAATCAAAAGAGAAAAAAAATAACCGACCGTTTGATTTGGAATATACACTCATGTCCAAACATTAAGCAGCAAAGTGAAAAAATGTGGAGAAAATGAAAAACATTTGAATACAGTGACATTTCATAGATCTTGGGCTATAATGAACAAAAATACCGGGAGTAAATGTAAGAAGAAGTATACAGGGTGGTTCAGAACTATATTGTCAAAAATGTAAAGGCAGGTGAGGACATAAATAAGCATATTTCGTATATTAATGTGGGTGTGAAAATGCAGCGTTGTAGCAATAGAGGGCGCTGTTTAGTTCGGCGGACGAAAGCGTTTCGCTGACTTGAATGATCACTCTCCGCAGGGATTTCGAGCAACATGCATCATTACACCAATACGAAGCTTGCCGACATGGCTTTTATGTATGGGGCTGCACAAGAAAATAGTTCTCACACGCTGCACGTGTAACAGCTCTCAAGCCTGTTGAAAGACTATCCTTTTCTGTGCGTAATACTACTTGCACAGCAAGAATTCGGCGACATCTTTCAGTGTATCCATCTCCAGTAGACATGCCTCGAAGCATAAAACGATCTACTCGCTCACAACTCCCAATGAAAATGCTCATATGTTCGAAGATCCAGCAGATTCTTACCCGGGAATTGTTCCATGTACATTCTCTGAGCAGCCGCTGCATTTCCTTACGCAGCCTCATACATGAAATGCATGTCAGCAAGCTCCGCATTCGTTAAACAACGCATGTTTCTCGAAATCCGTGCTGAGAATGACTATTCAAGCCAGCGAAGTGCTTTTATCTAACTGAACTCAACAGCGCCTTCTACTGCCTCAACGCTGAATTTCAGCACACACATTCCTATACAAAATTTGCTTTTTAGGTCCCCTCTACCTGCCTTTACATTTTTGACATTTAATTCTGAACCACCCTATATAAATCACTAAATAATTAATGTTACAGATCAAACAAATGTAGGATTTCAGACGAAAAAAAATTCAGTTTTTGTGGCTAGCTAATACGAAATGTGTTGACCTGTGGTGGAACAACAAGTGTAGATTCATGTAAGAATATTATGACTATCAATGCGGCTTTTGGGATATTTGTGTGTCCATGGACAATACCAGATGTAGTTCCTGAGAGGGTCAGAATGATAATGTTAACATCTTCAAAGTTTCCTCTATATATGTCCAGTAAAATTCAAGTCCGGTGACGTAGAATATTTGTCCGTTACACACGAACTGGTAATTAAATGACCATGTAAGTCGTTTTAACTCTGTCATTATAGTTCATAAAAAACAATCAGCATCCATCTTTGCAAGAAAAGAGCGAAAATACTGAACAAGAACCTCAGTATCATATTGTAGCCCCCTACACCGATCCGCACTCAAACCATAACTGCCACACCTGCATTCCTACATATAAAGATTGTTACTGTCATGATGCTAATTTCCATGAACTCAGTGCAGTAATCGTCATGCATCAGCCTGTAGACTAAATTTTAATTTATTTTCCAAGAGTAAAGAGCCTAGTACTCTATTGCCATGTTTCTTAGCAGTGATCGCAATTCCTGTTTAATGGGCTCCTTATGAGCGAGAGCATCCGCAGGGAGCAAACCATTGGTCTCCATGCACCCAATCAGCCTGTACATAGCCGTCACTAAACACTATGTTGATATATAACTTTTCTTGCCACTGACCATAAGTTACAGACTATGTAAGCTGTATTAATCCTGTCATTATAGTTCATCAAAAACAATCCGCATCCACGGTTGAAAGAAAAGATCGGAAATACTGAACAATAAGCTCTGTATCGCATTGTAGCCACCTACGGCGATCCCCAACCGAACGATGAGAACTACCACACATGTATACTTACATATAACAAATGTTACTGCCGTGATGCTAAGTTTCATGAACTTGTGGTAATAATCGTCATGTATCAATCTATAGACTAAATTTTGACTTATTTATGAAATGTAAAGATCTGGTACTCCATTGTCATGTTCAGTAGAAGTGATCTCAATTCCTGTTTAATTGGTTCCGTATGAGATAAAATGTTGTTAGGGAGCAAGCCATTAGTCTACATGCGGCAAATAACTGAGCAATTCACATTAAACACTCTTTCTGACTTTGGCTTCCTCATTGAAAGATGTTGAGTGTCTCCCAAAGCCTAACATTATTTAAATGTTTCTGACTAGCTCATTTTTTAGATTTTGGTTATTCGATTTCCCATAAGGAATCACTAAAATAGAGGATATAAAAAAGTCAATATCACTTTAAACACACATTCTTCTTAACCCATTATGTCCCAAATTATGAATTCACGAAAAGTTCATCTTTCAAAGCATTTTTCGTGAATTTTTGAAGCAGCTTTAGAAGATTTATCCAATCATTTAATAAATTTTAGAAGGATTTCGCGAATTAAAATTAATTAATTAAAGTTGTATTTATACGGATTTTGTGCAATATTTATAGCTCCACACAATTTTTTTATTTAAAATATTTTTTTATTATTATTTTGTAGAACTAGGAAATGTACAAATATAATGTTCTTGCAATAGAAATATAGAAATATTTCCGAACTGAAACATTCTCCCCTCCCCCAATCTAACAAAGTCAAGAAAACTGAAAAAAAATGCAATGGCAAAGAAATCATCCTTTTAAAGAATATTTTTGCTTTGTGCAACCAATAATGCTTTTGGAACAAGATAAAGTAAAGTATCTATAAATCATTCTAAACTGCATTACAACTAATCTATGTATTAAATGAATTTTATAACAAGTTATTTAAATGGTACTTTAAAGTACCGTCTGGGTACCCATAAAGGGTTAAAAGTGTACCAACACCCTTCGCGAGCTAGTTTCACTATGCATGTATTTATCATGTATGGAATTTTGTGATTGCACATTGTTTCTTTCACGAATAAGTTCATTTTCTGTATGTTGCTTAACATTTGGACACCGTGTACTTATTTTGAACTATGTTAGTTATTTGAATTCTCATTCATTTCTTTTTAATTTAATACAAAATTTATTCTAAGTTGTTCAAAGTGATTTCTTAATGTTTAAAATGTTTAAAATAATTTTTATTTCTGTGTATATGATTCTGCAAAAAATAATCCGTTTACATAACTTCCAATCCTTACGCTTTTTCCTCCAAGTCAAATAAACGTATATTGAACTAGAAATTTTATTGAATAAAGGAAATCAAATAATCTTTACAAATTATTATAAAAACCTCAAATCTTTATAATAGAATCTTTCGCATTGAGAGTCATCAGAAAAATATGTGTTAAGAATAAGAAATAATTTTAATTTTCTAAACATATCCATATTTTTAAAATTCTCCACTCTTTTGAGGTGCTTTATTCATAAAATTTGATTATCACTAGCATAATGAAGTATTCACGCATCGCTTACACTTTAAGTATTCTTTGATTCTTGATGTTTTCAAGTGCTTTGTAACGACACAGTTATTAACAAATTAATAAGACACTTTTGCTATCCATTCGTCCATCCAGTGAGAGAGCTTTTAGTTAGATGCATATGTTTAGGAGAGTACTTAGAATTATACAAACTAGGGCACTGTGCATAGAGATTCAATGCCTTTATGCTAAATTGGAAATAATGTGCTAGATGAATTTCCAAAGCTGGTGAAGTACATGCAGAGATGAATGCAGAATGTCGTTTTGGAATGTAAGCGGATATAACTCTATTGGAAGCTTGAATTTTGGAATTTAGATGAAAGGAATCTCTGTTACATTTCATGTTATAATTAAATTTGGTGCTTTAAAAAGACATGTTCAGTGATTGAAAGTACTGGCTATTTTGTAAAATTTGAGAGCGATTTTACACAAATCTTTTGTCTTAAATATTATTTAAAGGGAAAAGGGACGTTTAAACTCATTTTTCAATTTTATTTTTTAATTCCACTTTAAATGCTATTCAAAGGCATACTACATGCATTATAGCATATATTTGATCACACAAGAAATTAAAAATAATTTGGAAAAAAATAAGTTCCACAAGTTATTATAAAAATTCGTTATAATAGAAGATCGTTATACATCAGATCGTAATACATCAGATCGTTATAATAGAATCTTAGGCATTGAGAGTCATCAGAAAAATATGTGTTAAGATGCAGAAATAATTTTAATTTTCTAAACATATCCATATTTTTAAAATTCTCCACTCTTTTGAGGTGCTTTATTCATAAAATTTGATTATAACTAGCATAATGAAGTATTCACGCATAGCTTACACTTTAAGTATTCTTCGATTCTTGATATTTTCAAGTGCTTTGTAACGATATATTTATAAACAAATTTCATTTAATAAGACACTTTTGCTATCCAATGGACCATCCAGAGAGAGAGCTTTTAGTTAGATGTATATGTTTAAGAGAGTACTTAGAAATATACAAACTAGGGTACTGTGCATAGGGATTCAATGCCTTTATGCTAAATTGGAAATAATGTGCTAGATGAATTTCCAAAGCTGGTGAAGTACATACAGAGATGAATACTGAATGTCGTTTTGGAATGTAAGCGGATATAACATTATTGGAAGCTTGAAATTTGGAATTTAGATGAAAGGAATCTCTGTTACATTTCATATTATAATTAAATTTTGTGTTTTAAAAAGATATGTTCAGTGATTGAAAGCGCTGGCTATTTTGTAAAATTTCAGGGCAATTTTACACAAATCTTTTGTCTTAAAAATTATTTAAACGGAAAAGGGACATTTAAACTAATTTTTCAATTTTATTTTTTTTATTTCATTTAAATGCTGTTCAAAGGCATGTATTATGGCATATATTTGATTACACAAGAAATTAAAAAAAATTGGAAAAAAAATAAGCTTCACAAGTTATTATAAAAATTTGTTAGAATAGAAGATCGTTATACATCAGATCGTAATACATCAAATCGTTATAATAGAATCTTAGGTATTGAGAATCATAAGAAAATATGTGTTAAGAAGCAGAGGTAATTTTAATTTTCTAAATATATCCATCTTTTTTAAATTCTCCATTCTTTTGAGGTGCTTTATTCATAAAATTTGATTATCACTACTATAATGAAGTATTCGCGCATCGCTTACACTTTAAGTATTCTTCGATTCTTGATGTTTTCAAGTACTTTGTAACGACACAGTTATTAACAAATTTCATTTAATAGGACACTTTTGCTAACCATTCGTCCATCCACTGAGAGAGCTTTTAGTTAGATGCATATGTTTAGGAGAGTATTTAGAAATATACAAACTAGGGCACTGTGCATAGAGATTCAATGCCATTATGCTAAATTGGAAATAATGTGCTAGATGAATTTCCAAAGCTGGTGAAGTACATGCAGAAATGAATGCTGAATGTCGTTTTGGAATATAAGCGGATATAACTCTATTGGAATCTTGAAGTTTGGACTTTAGATGAAAGGAATCTCCTTTACATTTCATGTTATAATTAAATTTGGTGTTTTAAAACGACATGTTCAGTGATTGAAAGCACTGGCTATTTTGTAAAGTATGAGGGCGATTTTACACAAATATTTTGTCTTATAAATTATTTAAGGGGAAAAGTGACATTTAAACATATTTTTTAATTTTACTTTTCAATTTCACTTTAAATGCTATTCAAAGGCATACTACATGCATTATGGCATATATTTAATCACACACAAAAAACATTGGGAAAAAAATTGCCCCACAAGCTATTATGAAAATTCCAGCACGTTATAATAGAATCTTAGGCATTGAGAATCATCTGAAAAATATGTGTTGAGAAGCAGAAATAATTTTAATTTTCTAAACATATCCATATTTTTAAAAATTCTCCTCTCTTTTGAGGTACTTTATTCATAAAATTTGATTATCACTAGTATAATGAAGTATTCACGCATCGCTTACACTTTAAGTATTCTTTGATTCTTGATGTTTTCAAGTGCTTTGTAACGATACAGTTATTAACAAATTCATTTAATAAGACACTTTTGCTATCCATTCGTCCATCCAGTGAGAGAGCTTTTAGTTAGATGCATATGTTTAAGAGAGTACTTAGAAATATACAAACTAGGGCACTGTGCATAGAGATTCAATGACTTTATGCTAAATTGGAAATAATGTGCTAGATGAATTTCCAAAGCTGATGAAGTACATGCAGAGATGAATGCTGAATGTCGTTTTGGAATGTAAGCGGATATAACTCTATTGGAAGCTTGAAGTTTGGAATTTAGATGAAAGGAATCTCTGTTACATTTCATGTTATAATTAAAGTTGTTGCTTTAAAAAGACATGTTCAGTGATTGAAAGCACTGGCTATTTTGTAAAATTTGAGAGCGATTTTAAACAAATATTTTGTCTTAAAAATTATTTAAGGCTAAAAGGGACATTTAAACTCATTTTTTAATTTTATTTTTTAATTTCACTTTAAATGCTATTCAAAGGCATACTACATGCATTATGGCATATATTTAATAACGCAAAAAAAAAAAAATAAGGGGAAAATAAGCTCTACAAGCTATTATAAAAATTCCAGATCGTTATAACAGAATTTTAAGCATTGAGAATCATCAGAAAAATATGTGTTAAGAAAAAGAAATAATTTTAATTTTCTAAACATATCTACATTTAAAAAATTCTTCTCTCTTTTGAGGTGCTTTATTCATAAAATTTGATTATCACTAGTATAATGAAGTATTCACGCATCGCCTACACTTTAAGTATTCTTTGATTCTTGATGTTTTCAAGGCTTTGTAACGACACAGTTATTAACAAATTCATTTAATAAGACACTTTTGCTATCCATTCGTCCATCCAGTGAGAGAGCTTTTAGTTAGATGCATATGTTTAAGAGAGTACTTAGAAATATACAAACTAGGGCATTGTGCATAGAGATTCAATGCCTTTATGCTAAATTGAAAATAATGTGCTAGATGAATTTCCAAAGCTGGTGAAGTACATGCAGAGATGAATGCTGAATGTCGTTTTGGAATGTAAGCGGATATAACTCTATTGGAAGCTTGAAGTTTGGAATTTAAATGATAGGAATCTCTGTTACATTTCATGTTATAATTAAATTTGGTGTTTTAAAAAGCCGTGTTCAGTGATTAAAAGCACTGGCTATTTTGTAAAATATTATTTGAATTTGAGGGCGATTTTACCTTTTAAGTATTTTCTCTTAAAAGTTATTTAAGGGGATAAGGCACCTTTAGACTTAGTTTATTATTATTATTATTATTATTATTTTAATTTCGCTTTAAATAGGGCGCACTATATTCAAAGGCACACTATATGCATTATGGCATATAGTGAATCAGAAGGAATCACACAAGTAATTTTAATAAAAGGGGAAAAAATAAGGAATTTTCTTGAATATTTTAAGCGTTATGAAGAACTTTTTTAAGTGCCCCATGCGCATTCCATATGAATTAAAACGCTAATATGTTTTATGCAAGTTTGTTGTACAAATAAAACTGCATCGAATTTTATATATTTAAATATAAACGTAAGAAAAAAATATTTTCTAAATTTTATGAAATTTTCAGCATTTTTGTATTCTATTTCTGCAATTAACTACCTTTAACTTTTCCAATTATGTTTAGTTTAAGAAAAATGATGCACAGTTTTATGACATATATAATGACAAACAGCTGTAAAAAATATTGGGATTTTAACTGATATGGAATGCGCATGGAGGGAGCATTTTGAAAAGTTCTTCATAAAGCTTAAAATATTCAAGAAAATTCCATTTTTTTCTCCATTTTTTTTTTTATATTTATTGTGAGATAAATACAGTGTGACTTCAGAAATTCGGCAACTTCAAAAATCTGGCATCAAAACCATCTTTTCCCTTCTTTTTTCTTTTACACTAGGGGGCTCGGCCCCCTACGAGCTACGCTCGCCAACCCCCGTTCAGACACTGCAGTCTCTAAAAGTACGCTAATTTGATCGGCTTTAAAAAGATTTTGGAAGATTGAATTATAATTAAAAAAACAAAAGCGATCTCCCTATTAACGGGTTTCTATTCATTTCTCTCAGCTGCTGTTAAAAGATGCAATGGCATTTCAAAATCATCTAATATAAAATGAATTAAGTAAACAGAGTCTTTGTCTCCCGGTATTTTTTAACAAAGCGAAAAGAAAGTCCTTTTAAATAAGGCATTTTAAATATATCGTTTTTAATCTGACGTAATTTTCACCAAACTTTTCTTTCCCTTTTTAATATTCACGTGAAAATGCTTTTATTAGAAATGAAATATTATTTGCGCTGTCCAAAAAATAAAAAAAAATAGTTGAAAAATTCATCTCAAAATATCAAGTAAATGTCTCGCGCTATTTTTAAATTTATACTGTTTTGCAATATTATTTTGTGTTCATTTTATGTAATAACTGTAATGTGACGTAATTGTGATGTAATTTCTCCTATTTAAGACTTCTAACGCATGTTAATAAATTTATTATTTTACAATATCCTTTCTCTGTTAAAATTCATGTGTAATTATAGATGAAGTAATTTCCAATAAGTTCCTGCTTTTTATAAGTAATTATTTAATTCTAATTTGAAAGATTTTTTCAGTTTATAATAGTCACGTGTAAATAAATTTTTAATTTGAAGCAAACATTATTGTTTCCGTTGTTTATAAAGTTGGAAACAGGTTAAATTAGTACAATTTTCTGAAATAAGAAAAAAATCTCTCTCGAAATGCTGAAAATTTGAATTTAAAATAGAAATGAAACCTCGAAAAATGAGTCAAATTAAAAAAATAAATTAATTCTGCACACCGGGAAATTATAACGTATAAAATTATCTAAAAATTATTAAATTCCGATGCATAGTTTTTGCTCCTATAAAACTTTTTTAGTGGAACGATTTTGTCCAACTTTAGCATTAAATATCTCTTAAAATAATTCTTCGATTTGAAAACTGTCTGCATCAGCGTGTTTATCAAACATTTTTGTATAATACTACCGATTTTCATATTTTTGTATGCATTATTTTTCTTAATATTAACGAAGAAAGACCTCCGGTCACAAAAAATTCAAAACCGGCGGCGGCGGTGACAGCGGTAGTTACTTTTTTTTTAGAACTAGGGGGCTCGGCCCCCTACGAGCTACGCTCGCCAACCCCCGTCCAGACACCGCAGACTCTAAATGCACGCTAATGTGATCGGCTTTAAAAAGATTTCGAAAGATTGAATTATAATTTAAAAAACAGTGGCGATCTCCCTATGAACTGGTTCTATTCATTTCTCTTTGATTGGAGAAATTTTAACGCCAAATCCGCTGCGGTACTACTTGATTATCCTGTCGACTAATTTCGCCAAATTATATAAATCGCCAAACCACTCGCCAAATTATACAAATAACAAATTGACATAATTTTTATTTTATATAACGAAAGAACAAATAAATTAGTACAACATTAATAAAAATACAAATAAAAAGTCGAAATCAAAATAACTTGATGACGTAGACACGTGTAACAACATTTTAAAATAAGCTAATATAAAAGGAATTAAGTAAACAGAGTCTTTGTCTCCTGGTATTTTTTAACAAAGCGAAAAGAAAGTTCTTTTAAATGAGACATTTTAAATTAATCGTTTTTAATCTGATGTAATTTTGACCAAGCTATTCTTTCTCTTTTAAATATTCACGTGCATACTTTTTATGACGTAATTTTCAATAAGTTCCTGCTTTTTATACGCAATTATTTAATTTTAATTTGAAAGTATTTTTTCTATTTATAATAGGTCACGTGTAAGTAAATTTTTAATTTGAAGCAAACATTATTGTTTCCGTTATTTATACTGTTGGCAACAGGTTAAATTAGTACAATTTTCTAAAATAAGTAAAAAATATCTCTCGAAATGCTGAAAATTTGAATTTAAAATAGAAATAAAACCTCGAAAAATCAGTCAAATTAAAAAAATAAAATAATTCTGCACACCGTGAAATTATAACGTATAAAATGATCTAAAAATTATTAAATTCCGATGCATAGTTTTTGCTCCTATAAAACTTTTTTAGTGGAACGATTTTGTCCAACTTTAGCATTAAATATCTCTTAAAATAATACTTCGATTTGAAAACTGTCTGCATCAGCGTGTTTATCAAACATTTCTGCATAATACTACCGATTTTCATATTTTTGTATGCATTATTTTTCTTAATATTAACGAAGAAAGACCTCCGGTCACAAACAATTCAAAACCGGCGGCGGCGGTGACAGCGGTAGTTACTTTTTTTTAGAATAGAGAGACTTTTAAGTTATGAGAGAAGAAAAATAGTAATTCTTCATGAATTAAAAATTTCAAGATCGAAAGTAAAAATGCAAAAAAAGAATATTTGACATTTTGTTCCATTTGTCAGAGGCAATTATTTTCTGGGAGCTGCACCGTTGCTTAGCAACGGATGCATGGCACAATATATGGCCGGAACGAATTTTCGGCAACGGCGACATCAATGATGAGGAAGTATTTTCAGGCTTCCCGTTAAAGGGCAGCAATTTATGAGCTCATTGAATACGCAAAGTCTGAGAATGCATTAAGTGTCCAAAAAAGGATGGATGATTGACTAAGTATTGACGAAAATGCATCAACAACAAACAATTTAACAGGCAGCGAGATCGCTGACGCTGAGCTAAATAGAACCCCCGATGATGCTAGTAGCAGCTCAGAAGATGAGGATGAACAACCGGCAGAAGAAAAGGTGTCAGTAGAAATATGCATAAATTTTACTGGAGAATTAATATATGCTTTTGAGAAACAAGACTGAATTTCCGAAATAAACATTCTTCATTTGTATAACACACACACACACACACACACACACACACACACAAAAAAAAAAAAAAAAAAAAAAAAAAAAAAAAAAAAAAAAACTTGTTAAAGAACGGCCAAAAAATTTTAATCGAAAAAAATTTGTATCGATGTTTCCGAAATTACAAGAGAATAAATAATTTTACTTTTCATTAGATTTTTTTTCCTGTAACATAGAAAATATCAATTAAAGTATTTTTTTTTTTTTTGTATATTTGATTGTCTCTTTTTCTTACATAATTATCACCTAATAATGAATTAAACTATGGCTAAAGGCACCAATAAGAATATAGTGCTACTTTTGACATTCCTAACTACTTCTTATGATATTCCTTCAAAAATCCGGCATAGTGTTGGTCCCGATGATGCCGGATTTTTGAATTTATACTGTATGTATATGCCATATAGAGTGTATTCAGTAGTATTTAAAGTGAAATTTAAAAAAAAAAATGTGTTTGAAGGCCCCTTGTCCCTTAAGTTATTTCAAAATAATATTTTTATGTGCCATTTTATTTTGTTCTTGCTCAGGGTAATATGTTGTATTATATAGAGATTTTTTTTCCAATACATTTCCACTAGCATAAAAGCATTGAAATACAAAGAATAATACATGCAACACATAAGCGAAATACCGATTAATAATTGCTCATAATAATTTCATAAAACCTTCCCTTTTATCACCTGCTTGAGTTTGAAAATACTTTTGTTAAGATATTAATGTTTACAGAATAATATTAATGGTGTGTATCACAATCAAATATTGAATTTATTCTCAGAGGTAGTGTTTTTTTTTTTATTATAAGCATGAAGTATTTATTTTCCCTTCAATAAAATTTGAGACAATGTTACCAGTTTTATACAATTGACAATCTAACTTACCATCATCAACCAACATGATTAATTGAATGTTAATTACCCAAAATGGTCTTAATTTTTGTATGTCATTTTACCATGCATATCTCTCTGTTTATATAATAATTTAACCATTATGAAATATTAAACGTTTAATTTTTTTCAGTAATAAAAAAAAATATTATCTTATTACTACAGATCATACATTATTATTTTTATATTTGGCACTGAAATGTTAAAAATTCTTTTACAAATCATTTTAAATGCTTATTTACGCAAATCCCCTTTTGGTAACCTGATTTTCGTTTTTCTAAAATAGTATCAATGTATCTTAAAACTTATCAGATATCATCTCATAACTTTAGTTTTAAGCATCTCAAAAATTGATCAATAAAAAGAAGAAAAAGCAGACTTTTTTATTATGGAATATGCATATTTATGTAATTAGGCAACATGACTATTTTGTTAAAAGTGTTTCTGTTATTACAAAGTGTATTTTTTAAAAGTTTAATTACACTGATTGATCATTACAAATGAGGTAAACATGTGCTTTTTTGGAATTTTTTAATTGTGCTTTGTTTTTCAAGATTTCAATGATTTCCTTATTAAATTAATTCTTAAAATATGATTTAAGATATATAATAAAGTAAAGATTGACTTTTATATTATATTCTTAGTTTTTAGCGATAAAATTGTGGAATGAGAAGATGTGTAGTTTTTCCCGCAGTTTCCAATGAAAAGTGTCTGAAATGTTAAAAATTATATTATGTTAAATTCCAAGTCATTTGGTGAACGCTTGATATTTTGTACAGTAAAACCTCCCTAAAGCGACCACGCTCCGTTCCAATAAAAATTGGTCGCTCTGAGAAGTGGTATCTTAATGTATGTTATGTTTAAATCTAAATTTTAATTGTTGGAAAAAGGTAACAATTAATGTTACTAAAATTTATTTTTCACATTAGGAAAAAATATGACAATTTAAGTATCAAAACAAAAGTTAATTACATAAGTTAATTAGTGCAGAGTTTGAAAAATGAATACATTGAAGTTTTCTTTGATTTTACGGTTTTATCTTCTGCAACTTTTATTTCCAAGTCCTTTCGAAGTTCAGTAAATAAATGCAATATTTATTTATTTATTTATTTATTTATTTTTGGACGGGAACAAATTATGACGATTTCATTAATTTATATATTTCTTTGAGAGTTTTCTGGCAGAATAGGGCAGGGTAGTTTATTGACTGTCATCCTTAATTGCTCATCAGAGTTAAACTCATTGCCTAAAAAGGCACAAAGGAGTTTAAACACTTTAAATTTACCGGAATAAATAAAAATTCTAAACTTAGTTTAGAAGTTTGATGAATAATGCGCTCTTTGGAATTATTATGCTATTAAAATCTTCTTCAAGCGACCAGGTAAAAACGGAATTTGTTTCCTTTTCTTCAAAGAAATGGGTCGCTCATGGAGGGAGTTCAACTGGTATGGTATCTGAATAGAGGTAAAATTAGTATTGAGCCTATGGGAATAAATTTTGTTCCATGAAAATAATGGCTGTTCAGGGACGTAATAGCACAGGGAGGTTTCACTGTACTTTTACGATTAATGAAAGATTTTTAATTTCTATGGAAATATATTTATAAATATTTCATATGTAAATAAAGATCTTGCTAAAAGATTTTCATAATGAAATATTGTAATGCATTCATAATCTTCGTAAAAATTTAAGTAAATTCTTATATTTTATGTTTCCAAATTAATTGTTAAAATATTGCTGTATAGTAAATAAAGACACAACTTTGCTTAATGGTACACAAAAGATTAACTTTAATAAGTTAAAAGTTTAACTTATTAAAGTTCGTGTTTTTTATTCCATTAAGCAAGGTTGTGTCTTTATTTATTATATTTTATGGTGCAAGTGTCCAGTATGTGTTAATATTGCTGTATAATTTAAAAGAAAAACGTTTTTACATCTCCATTTTTAATTGTCAAAATGTCCTTATATATTTCCTCCCATTTAACTAAAAGCGTATTCATAGTTACATAATCACGTATTAGAGTTTTTTTTTTAGTAAAATTTTCATCTAATGTCTGATGAAATTTGTTTGCAATGGCTATTATCTCTTGAAGTACTTCGATTAATGTAGTTTGATATTTTATGTTTAAACCAGATACAAAATCCATTCCAAAAATGTCTGGAAGTTATTGTATTAATTTTAGAAGTAGATTTTTTAATTTGACTATTACGTTTCCAAGCGTTTTCCAAGATTCTCTCTTGCAGAACATTAAATCATGTTAGTACAATTGAAAAAATGTAGAAAATGTAGTTGTTGAAGTAATTGTTTTTCATGTTGTAAAATAACTACATACAAATGTTTATCAGAAAAAAAATTACATTAAGAAAGCGGAATATTTAAAATAAAAAAAGTATTGTAGATTATTTATTAAATTTTAACTTTCGTTATCTCTAATATATAAGCTTAAAATGTTTAGATAGAACGACGTATAAAATGTTTTCTAAATTATGTTTGCGTCATTCACTTTTAATGTAGTTAATTAAACTTTTCTTGTGCAATTGTAAAAGATACATACAAATTCTTTTATAGAACAAATTTGTATATTACTTGAAACCAAACGCTGCCATTTTATTTTTTAGAACTCGATGTTTTTATTGTAATTTCTTGCACAAAGAACTAGTAAATCATTGTACATACTTTGAATTTTTTTAAATAACCTACTAAATAATCATGAGTATCCGAAAATATTACAAAAGTTAAATTTGTATCATTTTAACATATTGAAATTAAAGAACTTGGACTGTTTTTTAAAGGATTTAAACTATTATAATAAATAAAAACACATCTTTCAAACACTGAAACTCTGTACAATTTTGTACTTTTTTATTGTAAGTACCACTTAAATCATGAAATAATCACGTCAAACTTTGAAAACTTTTTAATAATGGAATGACAAAGTATTAAACCTTGTAAACGAAGTTAAGGTAACATGCCTTATAATTTCACACAATGTATTTATATAGGGAAACATGTAGTTTATATGGCTAAAACCTTTAATCATAAAATATAAGATTTAATATATAACATGCATTTTTTTTTAAATAGAATAATAATCACATTATTTATTACTAAACTGAATCTTGGCTTCCATTTGAAATTCTTAATCCCAAAATGAATCGTTGGAATATTCAACAAATTATTTCGTACGTGCGTTTTTTTTACATTTATAAGTAACTCCCTACTATTAAGACACATTTTAATACTGATTAAATAAAACGTTTGTTTTTTTACTAATTTAAAAATTAAATGAAGAGTGTTTATTATTAACATGTAATGTTCATATTATTTTATAAAAATTTTGAAGGGTTTTACCATGAAACTGTTTCTGAATTTCTTTTCAGAAAAATTCGATATATATATTTTTTCATTTTCATTTATTACATATGGAAGTCTAAAATGACATTTTTTAGTCGCATTTGTATGTAGTTATTATATTGATGTTTTTAGAATGTTTTCTCACAAAGTCCACTTTAAATTGTGATAATCTTCGTCTTCAACCTGCATCAAATATCATTTGTGTTGCAGCTTGTAGTGTGATATAAGTGGTGCATATGGCAGATTTTTACTATGATATTTTGCTTGACGTGATACATTGAGACTCTGTGATACTAAGCTGTAAAACTTGCGCTTTTTTTCTCCTGTTTATGAAACGATTCTCTAAGAACCCATGTGCAAAATCGTGTTAAACTAAACATTTCTTTTCCAAATGAAAACGTCAGGGATTCTTCGATATAAATGTGAAACCCCTTGGAAAATTATGCTAACAGAAAAGAACTTTTGCAAAATTTTGTTTAGCGATAAGTTATCAAAGGTTTATAATTTTGCTTTAAAGATACAAAATCAAATGCTTTGTATTTTTTCCAAAATAACTATGATGTCACAATGAGAACATTTCATACTTATATTCAAATCATAGCAAAAGTCATTTAATTAATACACGTAACGAAATACTGAAATAAATAGAAATAAAAAATACAGATTTTTCATTCTTATCATTACAATGGAAGTTTTTAACAGAATTTTGTCTCACATATTAAACCTACACTATTTAAATATTTGTATGATTAATGTTTGTATATCTTGCAAACATCCTCACGCTTTGTAAAGCGCCCTCATCTAAATAGATTAATTAATAATGAAAAACAAAATTTTAGTACTACACTTAATTATATATATATTTTTATCATTTATATACACTATATATATATGAAGACGTAAGTTTCAAAACTCGCTTCATCCAAAAAATCAAATTTTGAGAAAAGGCGAAAAACTTCTAACTGCGTCCATTAGTTTTCATTGTAAACCAAGATTTTACAATGGCAGAAATGCATGATAAAACTTGTATTTCTGCATATTGTGAGTTTTTCGGTGTAGGTTTACGAATAGAATCGAAAACGATTTTTTTTAAAAAAAAAATTTGGATAAGGCGAGTTTTTAACTCACGTCCTCATATGTTTTGTTTTGTTTATAACTTCCGAAAACTCTTCCATGACACTTAAAAGACTACCTATTGCAGGCCTAACAATTTATGTCTCATAAAAAATTTTAAATATTTAGAAAAGTGTTTAAAAATTATAAATCTTTCCACCATTCTAAAGTTTATTTTAATTGAAATTATACACTGTAAAAAAAACGGAATAAAAAACGGAAATACTACTGGCAATCTAGACGCCAGTACCATTTCCGTTTTTTTACGAGAATTTTTCCCCATAAATTACAGAAAAATTTCCGTTTTTAATCAGAAAAATGGAAAATTTTCTGTAATTTATGGGGGAAAAATCCCGTAAAAAAATGTAAATAGTACTGGCGTCTAGATTGCCAGTAGTATTTCCGTTTTTTAGTCCTTTTTTTACAGTGTAAAATACTCATTTCAAAAATACTGTGTAATGAAAATAACGTTCGATTAAACGAGCATTATTATAAGATACCAGAAAATGTTTCATCCATTTACTATTAAAAATGTTTTTCAATCGTTTCAAATGAATTAGAATATCTTTTTCTATTTAATAGTTGAATTTAAATAACGATAACTATTACGCAAAATATTTTATTTCAAATTAAGGTGCATGCGTTTAATCTTTTCTAAATGAAATAGAATTGTACTTAGAAATTTGTTAGATATTTTCCAAATAAATTGAAAATAAATACATAAATTAAAAATGAATTCGTAATTTTAAAACATCCTGCTAATTTTAATAACATATAACTTTGTTTTCATTTACTAATTATGCTACTTTTTAAATACGAATGCACTTGCAAATTAATTTCCTTTTTATATTTAAAATGGGATTCTAAGTTTATTGTTCTTAAGATTTAGAATAATGTATTATTTCTTTGCCTTGTTTAAAAATAATAATGATGCCAAATACACGTACTTTTCGCAGCAAAAGTTATAATGAATTGTGAGCTTTGACATTCTGAAAATCTAAAACTGATACTTCCTGCACTGATTCAGGTAAATTAATAAAATAAAAACTTTTTTTAAATTCAAAACTAAAATTCATTTATTACTTGTTCTCTGTATAACCCTCAAAATGGAAAATTCCAAAATTTCCAGTAATAATTTATTTTTAGAATTTATCAGATAAACTTCTCTTTTTAATGAAATTTTGGATAAATTGCCTTTTAAAAGAACGAATCAGAAAACATCAAAGTATTTTTAACAAGAAAAATATAATTAATTCTCAATTAATTTAACAATTATGAGAATAATTAATTCATACCTCTAAAATGTAACCTAAGAATTCTAAAAACTCCCTTTTTTTCTTCCCTTAATCCCTCTTAATTAAATGGGGAGTGACAAAATTAAACAAAAAAAAATCGCTAAAAGAGTGTTTAAATGTTATTCAGTAAAAAGAGTAATCTTTTGTTTTAAAAAACAATTTTTTATGCTTCTCTTTCTTAGTATTAAAAATGCCATTAGTTTGTTTAAATTACTTTTTATTGGAATTATTAAGGCTCGTCTGTTCAATAAATGTTTTGAATTGCTCCAATGAGTGTGAAATTGTTTTTAAAATAATATTCAAGTCCTTTTTTTTAATCAACGATACTTTTTTACAAATTTTTTTATAAAATGCTTCCAAACATATGATTTATCAGCTTCGTTATATATTATTTTCTTAAAATATTTCTAAATATTTACAGTATGAAAATAAAGGACGCCCTAACTTTGAGTCTTAATACTTCATTAACTATAATAAATGTACAGTGGCTGATCGGTTAAAGAACTGTTCGGTTTACGAACAGATCGGTTAACGAACACTTTTGCGAGGGATTTTTATGTTCGGATAACGAACAAATGTTCAATTAACGAACACCTCACAAAACAACGAAAGAAGAAGCAATGCTGTTTTTTTTAGATTTGCTATATTTAATTGTATCTATTGTCAACTTAGAAAACATTTTAATAGTTGGATATGTGTGGCCTAATTAATACATGGGCTAACGGGGGTTCGGTACCTACATTTCATGGCCCCCAAATTAGAATAAACAGATCAAAAACATTAATTTTTATATTTTGTTCCTTTTTATAGAAATATTTTTAATTGCAAATTAATTACTTTAATTAAAATAAATTACAAATTTAGTTCAACATGCTCTAGGCTCCACTTGAGCTTTATTGGACCCTGCAGAAAACAGTATCTTTTAGAGAACCAATAAGTTTTTGAAAGGTAAAAGTGTCAAATTGATATGATTTAATGCTGTAGCAATGAATATAACCCTAAAAGTTTTTACAAAGGGATAGTCATCTATTTTTTAAAATACGCCACGACAAAGACAAAACCATCAAAATACGATCTGCCCATATTTGATAAGGACGTATAAAAACCCTATTATAAAGAGAAGATTTATATTATTTTTTATACATTATTTAGCTTTTAAGAACGAATTAATTGAGTTCCCGTACAAATCAATACTAAAGCTATGATCGGTTAACGACCAATTCGGTTAAGGAACACTGTTTTGGAGCGGATTAAGTTCATTAACCGATCATCCACTGTAAATATAAAATAATTAGCCCTAGAATCGAAGGTAATCAAGAAGTTAAACTAAATAGTTGTAAAGGTTTCTTTTACATCAAGAAATTTTCTGCATTTTTTACAGCGTAATACATGCTAAATTCATCAACATTTAGTGACGTAAGCCTGTTTTGCTTTTTAATGAAATGCGAATTTTGCACAATAGAATGGGTCAGGTGCAGGTGACTTTTTTATTAATTTTTAATAAAAACTCGAAATGATTTTACGAAAACCACTTTTATTTTATTCTACTTTAATATTGCATAATTTCCCGTGGACCAAAAACACCTTTTGTATTGTATCATACTTTGTATGGAAATTTTTCTAATCACCTATCTACTCTTGTATTGTTGTTTTTCACTTTCCCTATACTATTTATATTGTAATGCATTTTGCACGTGGATGAATGTGTTTTATCAATGTATTTTACTGATATTATGTTTTTTCTGACACCTGCTTGCTTTCGCATTGTATAATGTTTTGACATTGCTTTTTTAAAAGATGTATTGTGCAATTAATAAATGCTTGATACTTGAGTTTGCTTCTGAATTTATTTTAATTTAATCATTTAAAGTACCACAACGGCGTTGCCAAATAGGAAATGTCTGACATTAAATAAAGAGAAGATAACTATTCAGAAACAGTGGTATATATTTTGAATAAAACAATTCCCCAACTTAGAAACACTATCATGCGATACTTATATATCAACTATATATATCAACGATATATATCAACTTAGAAACACTATCATACACATATCAATGCGATTTCTAAAGCGAGATCGTAATTATAGAATATTAATTATTATTAAAAAACTTAAGGCAATCACATAATTAATTATTAAAAAAAGAAGTTAAAGTGATCGCATAGTAAGTTATTTAAAAAAAGCTAATTTATCCCTTTTAGTTGCAGATTAGAGTTCTCTGTTCGTAAAACGGTGAAATGATTGATTAACACCAGAATTGACAAAAGAATTTCTTATGAAATAAATATAGTCTACTTACGATAACTTGGTTGATGAGCTTGAAAGAGTTTATTAATTAATTATTATTATAAAACAAACTTAAGGCAATCACATAATTAATTATTAAAAGAAGTTAATGTGAACGCTTAATTAGTTATTATAAAAAAAAAAGACTAATTTATTTGTTTCAGTCGCAGAGTAATTCTGTTCGTAAAATTGTGAAATGATTGATCGACACCAGAATTTGCAAACGAATTTCTTATCAAATAAATATAATCTACTCATGATAACTTGGTTGATGACCTCGAAAGAGTTTATTAATTGATTATTATAATAAAATAAACTTAAGGAAATCACATAATTAATTCTTAAAAAAGAAGTTTTAGTGAACGCATAATTAGTTATAAAAAAACTAATTTTTCCCTTTCAATCGCAGAATAATATTTTTAATAAAACGGTGAAATGATTGATTGACACCAGAATTTACAAACAAATTTCTTATGAAATAAATATAGTCTACTCGCTATAACTTGGCTGTTGACCTTGAAAGAGTTTTCTATACTACGGGGAAAGAAAGTTACTAACATATGCAAATGGTACTGAAAATGCATTGTTCAGTTAAAAACTAAATTCTGGTAGTGATTGTCACCTTAATTAACGAATATATTCTAAATTTGTGGTAGAGATCGGCCAAGTTATCGCGCACGGACTTCATTTTCATGACGTATACTTCATTTTCATGACGTTCATTATAAAAGCAAAATTCCATTAAAATATTCTGGTTGCTATTTGCAGTTCGGAATTAAAATTAAGTGGTCACTTTTGTGACCACCGACCTTGATAGAGCTAACTGATATTTTATCAATTATTCAATTATATACAATTAAAACTAAAATAGGGATATTATATTTTTCCATTGTATTTAACGCACCGCGAAATTTTGAATTGATCCGAATATTTTATAAATCGTGTGATATACAGGTAATAATATTATATAATAAAAAATTTTAAAACTAATAAAAAATAAAACCGTTTTCAAAACGTATTTTTACAGTGGCCACCAACTTTTGAAAAATATTGGGTGGGCTAAAAAAAGTTTGAATAATGGTCCACGGTATTTTTATTTTTATTTATGTTTCTTTTTTTTTTTTTTTTTTTTTTTTTTTTTTTTTTTTACCACTGCGAGGAAGACCTTTTATTAACAATATTATTCACTTAAAATATACACACACTGTTACAACCCTTATTCTTAAAAATAAGTAAATTGTACTAATTATTGAGCACTTCCCGATCTTAAAATAGCTCCGAGTACTTAACTCTTAAATTTGAAAAACACATGTACTCATTTTTTTGAGTACATACAGGGACTCGAAAATAAGTATGTATAGAAACACACATACACTATAAGAAAAAAAAAAGCGAAGTTACAGAGAACCGTCAAATCACCATTTTTAATTGCGAATAACTACAAATTTTGGAGTAAAGAACAACGAATTTACTATTTTAATGCTTGAAATTTTATGCATGAGCCGCCTCGTGATTTGAACCCGAGTCCTCTAGGTCGGAGATCAGTATTGTACTGACTGTGCTATAAGAGCAGTTACCAGCTGTTTACAAATGACACCTTTATGAATTAGCGGCGGAAGATCGCTAACAGCAGAGATGAATTTTTCTTAAATATTCTAATTTCTAATAAAACAATTTTAAACTAAATTTTCTTCTTTAGCATTTCTAATGAAATTGTAAATAAATTTGAAAAGTGTGTATTATAAATTAAAAATTATAACAAAGATAGACATATCTTTAAATAAAAGCTTGGAAATCCCTACTGTCAATTCGGTATAAGAAAAGGGTTTATCAGAAAACTTATATTTTTGAGCACATAGGATTTAAACATGAATATTAAGACTTTAAAATACAAAATATATGTATTCATTTCTGCATACATTTATAAATCAAGTTTAAGTATACACAACTTCAAAATATCATGTACTCGTTTCTGAATTAATTGTACTTAAAAAAATCGAGTACAAAGAAATTTTCATTTTTAAGTAGATTAATGCTCCTTTTTGAAACAATTGTACTTAAAAAATATGAGTACATAGAATTATCATTTTTAAGTATATTATTTTTAACAATGTACTTCTTTTTGAAACAATTATGCTTAAAAAAAATACGAGTACGTGGAAGTTCTCATTTTTAAGTAAATTATTTTTGAGAGTGCATGTTCTCAAACTTTTAATCAAGAATGTTCTCAAACTTTTATTTTTCTCCGTTCAATAACAAGAGTTTTTCCCACGTATATGCATATGCAGTCTCATTCTATCCTATTTTTGGAAAACAGCAAAAGTTAGAATTTAGATGCCTATAGAGAATCGAATATCATTTCAATTTCTCCAGAAATTCGAAACTTATTGAATTATAGTCGATTGACCTCCATTGGTTCAGCGTCAAATCTTGAAAACCGCTACAAAAAGTAAATTTTGAAGATGTTTTCTGGAAAATATCATTACTTTTACTTTTAAAAAAGAAAAGAGTAAGAAATAAATATTTCATTTCACATTTTTCTGAATAAAGTGCTCTGAAAATTTTATGTATTTAGGAGGCAAAATGTTTTTGAGAAATCTGTCAGAAAAAAAAAAAAGAATTTCAATTTGTGAACCTTCTTAATCCTGAAATGAAAATTATTAGAGAGCTCGAGCCCTATAAGCCCACTCAATAAGTTGATCTCTACGCCCACCCAATTTCTATTGATTTAATTCGTTATTTATTTATTTATTTATTTAATCGCTGAAATGAAATTTTGTTTTATTGACTATCTCAAAATAATTTTGTTTGAAAAATAGTCAGGCCATCAATTAGACTTGCAGGAGCACTAATAAGTAGATGCATAGTTAAATTTCTCACAAAAAAAAAAAAAAAAAAAAAAAAAAAAATCCTGCATATTTTGCCTTCTGTTTTAACCCATTTTAGGCCAAGCATAAAAATTATAAAATGTGGTATTTTTTTCATTGAAATATGCTTAAACTACATTAATTAAGATACAAAAAAAGTTTCGTGCATGAAAAATAATATTTTATTTAAGAAATAAAATGGTGCGTATACGTACCATTGGCCAAATCAATGAACAAATCCTTCAGTTGAACTGTATTATAGTCGAATTTTATATTTTTAATGGAAATTTTCGAAACAGCGCAAATGGACTTGGCATTTGAGGCACAAATAAAACACACTAAATTTTCAAAAAAATTCTGAAACCTTGCATAAAAAGAGGGTTTTCGATTTTTGCCTATTTTTCATGCATTTGGCCAATGGTGCGTTAACGCACCATTAAATTTAAAAATATGTATTAAGTTTTTTTATGGCATTTGTTTTATTTTTATTTTATTTACAGAACTTGAAACTTTAATCCATTATAAAATCATATGATTAATCTCAAGTGGAATAATTATGCATTTTCAAAAAGTCGAATTTGTCAATAACCGTTTCAAGTTAAAAAACTCTCGTATTTTAAAAATTTCTCAACAGAAAGTGTTTACTCCAATTGAATTACTAATATTTTATAATGTCTTCAGAAACCTTAAAAATAGCAGAAAAATAAAATTATTGAACAATATATTTCACAGTGTTAATAAAAAGACATTTATTGAAATGGTGTGCGTTTGGCCGAAAATGGATTAATGTCTTGAATTGATTAAGCACTTAGGTGTGTAAAATAAATACTTTTCATAGTTAAGAATTTCAATGTTATTTGTAGTAAATATTAATGTAATTATAAGGAACAACTTTACAAGAACGATAATTTAATAAAATTGTTTTTTAAGTTATAATTAAATTAGAATAATTTAAACATTTGCTTAGAAAAACATAATTTAACTTCGAATTATCATCATTAGTCATTTGCTCCTACCCCATCCATCTCTCGCTACACACATATGCACTAGGGAGGGGGGGGGAGGGAATATTTATATTATTTTATTCAAATTATTCTGTGTGTTATTTTACTTTTTGAGCCCACCCAATATATTTAAATTTTGTGCTACTGGTCACTGCTACTGTATTGATAAATGTAAACACTTTTATGATTATCGATGAATCACTGTTGCATATTAATGAAAACTTTGGATGTAATCAGCTGCCATTTATCATTGCACCATACCTAATCTTAATAAAGACATAAGCAACACGCCGTATAAAACATGGTTGTGTTATTATCAACGTTTAATTTCTGCTAAATCTCATTAATAGTTAATCTTTATGATTCTAATTTAGTAGTATTAGCCCTAATCCTAATTTATACCTATATAGTAGCACATCCATCTTAATAGTTGTTGATCTTGTAATTATAAGCCCATTCAGAATATCATTATAAGTTATACAATACTCATGCACTTATCCAAGCTAATTTGAACACAGAGCTTTTCAAATTTAAAAGCAAGCAAACGAATTTTGATTAAAATTTATTTTATATAATTTTGGTTTTAAATAATAGTTTTGAGATATATTCGAATCGCAGCTACTGATCTTCAACAGCTAAATCCACATAAGAATGCACTAAACAACATTAAATGACATAACTTTCTTCCACGTCAGAAAGTGCAGTAGAAAACTCATTAAAGTACAAATATTTCTTACAGTACTACTGGTCAGCAAATCTGTTCAAGTAGTCTATTTCAAGGATTTATATGCTTTTTTATTGGATCAATCATTGTAAATATTAATAAATAGTTTTAACTGTAATCCCGGCACTGCCATTTATCAATGCACATAATGTAATCATAATAAAAAAAGTCCTTCCAGCCAGTGCTGAGTGGAAAAGGTAACTTTCTTATTACATGTTATTTAGAATTCAGATTATTTTACTCAGACACACAAAACTAAAATTTGTTGAACTCTATTATAGAAGATTCAATGGCAGTTTTCGTCAATAATGATTATGAAAAAGAATTTTTCAAATAAGTCCGCTATGTCAAAGTTGGCTTCATTTAGAGCAATGTATGTTTTGTTGCCAAATTTGATGAAATCTTGAAGTGCCCGCCATTAAAACAGCATGGTGGATGAAGCTAACAAATGAACTTGATCGAGACTTTAGTAAGTCTTGCGCGCATGCTCAGTCACATCTAAATCAGTTAGAATATACGAGTGCTATCGAATAACAAAAATGAGATTGTTTCAAAATGTCAGACGGCCTAGAACTTCAACTTGATATATCTCAGCCCTTTTTTGAGGTAAAGACAAAGCAAAAACTATTCTGGAACCCTTGCATCAAGATCAAACTATCAACAAAAAATATTTTTCATTTTCTAATTTTTTGTATCTCTTTTTACATTTCATTTTTTTAATTGAATGGTGGATCAAGCTGACCAACTAACTCGGTCGAGACATTGGTATGTCATCTATAGCCAATCACATATATGTCATGCCAGCTATAGCCAATAATAAGTCAGCTATGTCCAAATTCGCTTCATTTAGAGCAATTTATGTTTGGTCGCCAAATTTGATGAAATCTTGAAGTGCCCGCCATTTTAAAACAGCATGGTGGATGAAGCTAACAAATGAACTTGGTCGAGACTTTAGTAAGTCTTGCGCGTATGCTCAGTCACATCTAAACAAGTTAGAATGTACGAGTGCTATCGAATAACAAAAATGAGATTGTTTCAAAATGTCAGACGGCCTAGAACTTCAAACTGATATATCTCAGCCCTTTTTTGAGGTAAAGACAAGGCAAAAACTGTTCTGGAATCCTTGCATCAAGATCAAACTCTCAACAAAAAATATTTTTCATTTTCTAATTTTTTGTGTCTCTTTTTTACATTAAATTTTTTTAATTGAATGGTGGATCAAGCTGACCAGCTAATTCGGTCGAGACATTGATATGTACTATGCACACACTAAGTCACATCTAAATCGGTTCATAAATACAAGAGTTATAGCATGACAAAAATCAGATATATATATATGGATATACAGGGTTAGCGAAATTAAACTTCCGCTACTCAAAGGGCCCTAGCGGCCGTTCTACTAGTCCGATGAGAAAAATATTTGGGCAATAGACACTTCGGTGGATGCGCTCGAGATTTCCGAAATAAAAAAAAAAGTTTAAAAAATCGCCACTAGATGGCGCTACGAGTTAGCGTGTGAAGAGAGAACAAACTGAGATCCCGAAACACTGAAGGACCAGTGGTCTTACACAAAAGGAACACAATAAGGACAATAAGTGGGCACAGAATTTCCATGGCCAGAAATCATCAACCGCCATTCTCGCGAGAAATTTGTAGCGTGAATGTTTTGCGAGTGTCCAGATCTTGTCGTTCCAATTTCTGAACCGCTTGAATGTTACACGGGCAGAAGATCAGAATTCTAAGAATTGTATTACACTGTAGTAGGGTATATCAAGGGTACGTGAAATCGTCGGTACATTGACATTTCCATGAGGCGAATGAGAGCTTGCTTCCACGACCGCTGTAGCAATATCCTCTACGACGGCGGTTGCACACTTTTACTTCCACTTCCCGGCAAATCGCCTAACTGTCCTGTTTGCTCGAATTTCATCATCATGTCATTAAGAGCACGCTCCGATATCTGTCCACGTCGTTGTTTCTTGAGACGGCGGAACTCTCTCACAACTGCATCTGCATTCTCACCGTTGCGGTAATACAGTTTGACTAGCATTGGCAACGTCGGCATTTTGAAATGCTCATATGATTGGGGCACGGACTTCTTCCTTTTATCGTGCGTGGAATTTGCATGTGTTGCTGCAATGTGCTGCCCTGCTGCGCCCTCTGGTGGCGAGTTTTTAAACTATTTTTTATTTATTTCGGAAATCTCGAGCGCATCCTCCGAAGTGTCTGTTGTCAAAATATTTTTCTCTTCGGAGTAGTAGAACGGCCTACAGGGGCCTTTGAATAGCGGAAGTTTAATTTCGCTAACCCTGTATATGTATAACAACATTTCAACGGAGGGTGGTTTTGGGGTCTTGTGGTCATGATCGATAAAAATATACCAAACTTTTCCTCCGGACGCCTACATTAGGCAGCTTTTTACTTTTTGTAATGAAAGCTACCTAACATAAACAAAATATCCTGTAAGCGAGGTTTCATTATTATCAACCCACAATATCTGTTAAATCCCATTAATATTTCATCTTCATTATTTTAATTTAATCACAGAAAAAAAAATGAAGTACTCAAAAATGAGTAAATCTATGTACTCGTACCGAATTGAGTATGCTTGGATCAAAAATGAACCTATGCTTTCTCAATTTTGAAACATCACATGCAATCAAACCCAAACTAAACGATAATTTTGTACTTTGTGATGGTTTTTTTTATCCATAGAGGCATAAAAAATATTCATTAAAAGGAAAGCTGGAATTTCCATGCCTGGGCCTGACGCGGCTAGTACGAAAGTTATCTTGACCTGATCCGGTTCGTTTGTATTTCCGCGGTTCATGCCCTGGACCGCCCGGGCTAAAATTGGTAAAATTAGTAAAAACAGGCCCGTACAGTGCAAAAATCAGTGAAATCACACTCGACCCAATTTCCACTGAAAAAGCCGATTTTTCTTTCCATACATTTAAGATGTTTTCCTAGAATACTGCATGCATATTTATGGAAAATTTGAATATTATAGATTACTATATGTTTTAGATTATTTTATGTTCGCAAGCCATAGAATGCAGAATAGCGTCAGTACCGGCCCGTCATGTAAGCCGAGTATGTAGAAAGAAAATGTAAGCCTGATCCTGACCCTGCTTAAATAATTAAGACCTGGTTCAGACATGATACAACTGCCAATTCCGATCTCACGGTGAACATGTTATATTTCTGTACTGATGCTGTCAATACAGCACCGCCTCGTGCAACATATTTATACTTATATTTATACTTACGCTATAGTCACGTCCTTTGAAAACTGTTCGCGTTTTATTGGTTTAGTTTGATCCTCTTAAATTTTTATATCGGGCCGAATTTTTTTATCCCCTCGTCCAGGCCTGCTTATTTTTTCATCGGCTGGGCCTGGCGCGTTAAAAAAAAAATTGTCTTTAATCCGCTGGCCAGGCCCGACACGTTGGAAATTTTATCTTCATTTTGCCGGGTCGGTTACGGGCTTCGCACGAAACCCGGACATGTGCAGAACTCAAATATAAAGTCACAGGTTAAATCACATGGCGTAAAAGTAGCGCGGCTAGCAAGTTTGTTTATATATTTCATCACTTGGGGCAGCACAAATACAGGCAAATGGATGCGGAACATACATTATACAGTCGGACCTCTATTTAACGAACCTCTATTTTGCGAATTTCTTTATTTTGCGAACTTTTGCTCGGAACCAGAAACATTTTGCGAATTTCTTCATAAAATAACCTCCAAATAGCGAAGTGTATTCTCTATTTAACGAACTTTTTCTTCTGGTATAATTTTTTTTTCTTCCTATTTCTCAAAATATTTCCGGACACTTCAAACTTATTCTTTCTTTTACACATTTTATAATGCTCAATAACCTTGAATTAGTTTTACCAGGTGCCTAACTCAACGAGAACAGTAAAATCCCTGTCATTCTTTGCACTTCATCCAGGAAATGCAAACTTTCATCCCCCTTTCACACTCAAAAGAGCTTTTCTGAAGCAAATAAGTTTCAGTAATTAAATTTAAGGACGCATGTAGTAATACAATGCTTAAAATTACTTATTATAATAAATACGATAATGTCATTAAAATTCATTAATTTTAATGTAAATATTTTCTTAAAACTGAAAATACAGTGTATTTCCGGACAATATATTTTTTAATTCTTGTTGTCCTTACAGATTTCTTTTTGATGGGTAAAATGAATAATAATAAAAAAAAATAAATATGATTTACAAGAAAAAAAGTGTGATTAGTTAAGTTTTTTAATAATGTTTAGCGTTTATTAATTAAAAATCTGCTTTGTGTAGTTTAAAGTATTTAAAAAGGTTCATCTCTATTTAACGAATTTTCGACATAACGAACTTTTTTTCGGGATTTAGCGACTTCGTTAAATAAAGGTCCGACTGTATTTATTTCGAAAAGATTATTACTCAATAAACGCAGATTAGAATATTCGTGTATTTAATTAAAATAAAAAAATTATATTTTAAAAACAACACGAAAATATGTATGATGGCGCATTAAAATAGGGATAAGAATTCACGCATAAGCTATACCTGTTCTTGAAAATACGTAAAACTTGATATAAACATAAAATATAATCGCAAATTTTCTAAACACAATGCTTTTGAATGTCGCGGTTCTGAATGTTATTCCCAAGCAGACGAATTTTTGTAACCTCGAACCGAAAGGAAGAATATTGTCCATAGCATAGTTATAAAAGTCCGGGAGGCAGCGACATTTTCAACTTAACCATCTGATACAAGCTGATTTCAAAATGTGTAATTGATATTACTTATCAATCTCCAAAACAGACCTTGGCTGTCGCGAAAGCGGTGGATGAGGCGATGGTAAATGAAAAATTCCCAATTTAAATGGCATTCGTGTTCCACCAAGCGAAAAAAAAAAGCTGCGAATTTTTCATAATTGATTTCAGTCCTTACGGCCAAATTAATGTATTATAACGGAAAATTTTGGAAAAAACAAGAATCTCAATCAAAAAATTACGCCTGATTTTCAAGATGAACGCTTATAAAAGAGTTTTTAACCATTTGGAAATGGTTGTTGTTTTCGATCGAGGATGGGGCCAAATGATGCTCGCATTTTATTTTGTTTAACGAAATTCAACGATGTTCTTTACTTTTAGAAGAATTTTTATTTCAATAGGTAATAGCAAGGCATAAAATCGTTAAAAATTGTTTGAATAGGTAACCGAAAGGCATAAAATCGTTAAAAATTGAACAAGTTAGAAAATGGGTAGGCGCAAATTATCAGATATGGAAAAATCCAAAGCCAAAGACCGACGCCGAAATGAAAATCGTCTTGCAAAGCAAAAATCAAGGTCTTCAACTCATTATGTAGGCCATGAAAATCGAAGTCTTCAACTGATTATGTAGCCCATGAAAATCGATTACAGGATAAAAGATGAATGCGAAAAAGGAAAAAAATCTAATGTTTAATCGATTGATAGTAAAAGGCCATCTCTCGAGGGGCTCCAATCCACTAGCCACGGCGTTTTACTATCGGTCGATTCTAATCGGGAAAAATTGTGCTCAACGTAGGTAATTTGTCGCAATCTGTGGATGATTCGGTGGAACTGCTTTCGATTTGTAAACTGTTTTTCTTCTCGAAACATGACTTGGAGTGTTTATCGATGAAGGTTTTGGTAGTCTGAAGTTTAATCTTTCGATCTGTTGTTGAAGAGGATGCGACAGAATTTGGTGGGCTAGATTTAGATTTTTCGGTTAAATTTTGTTACGAAGGTGATTTGTCGCGATATGTGGATGATTCGGTGGAACTGCTTTCGATTTTTAACCTCTTATCTTCGCTGCTCGTTTCGAAATGCCCCGCAATTAAAACTAAGTAAATATTAAGTCAAAAAAGAAAAACAAATCCAAATGGTCGTTGTAAACTATTAAATTACAATTTTTTTTTCAATAAACTATTTTTATTTTCATATTTTTTTTATATTAATGGTACTAAAAAGGAATTGCTTTTCCAGAAAAACAAAGCGATTAAAGTATAGTCAAATGTAATACAAAAATATAAAAAGAAAGAAAGTTAGTGAAATCGCTTCAGTAGTTCCTTAGAAAAATATCCATCTAAAACGTTATTTTACATAACATTTTCCAACTTTTGTTACCTTTAAACAGCAACTATGTACACTTTCTTCTAAGAAAGCTTAGGGATTTGTTTTGAGATCGATAACTGTAGGATGTTAAATTTGGCATGTTATTATAGCACTTCCCCTTTTCCAGTATATATATTAATAAAGACATAAATACCATATCCTATAAACGCGGTTTCATTATTATCAACACTTAATCTCATTAATAGTTAATCTTCATGAATATAATTTAATGGTGTTAGCACTAATCCTAATTGTTACCTAATCAATAGTACATCCATCGCATTAGTTGCTGCTCTTGTAATTATAAATTCATTGATTATATTCGTATAAGATATATTATTCTTCTGATTTAATGTGAATTAAATTGTTAAAACTAATTTGAATTGAGGACTTATTGAATAAAAAAAACTCCTACCGAATCTAGAAAGGTATTAAAAAAGATGATGAGTTAAATATTAATCTTAAAATCTAATGATACTAAACTTTTAAAGCTCTATCTACATTAAAGTGGATAAACGATTGAGTAAGAGAAAAAGCTTTTAAAGTAGCATTAATTTAGATTTAAGATTTTAAAGCCAGTTGAAAATTAATCGGATGTGGCATTCCTAAAACTTTCTTCTATCTCATACATGTTAATACTTCCTGAAAAATGCAGTGTATCAGCGCTACCGGTTAGGTGATTTACACCAAAATCTAATCAGCAACAACTTATGTCAACTTCTAACTCAATCTGAAGTTTGATGAAAATCCGTGCATTAGTTTTTGACATAGAGCTATTGCGGAAATCGTAAAAAACTTTGCATAGCAACGCCATCTGTAAGGCGATTTACTCTTAAAGACTAGTCAGGACTAATTTATATCAGGTACTAACTGAATGTGAATTTTGATGAAAATTCATGCATTGGTTCTTGAGATACAGCTATTGCGAAAATAGTGAAAAATGAAGTATAGAAGCGCCACCTGTCAGGCCATTTACACCAAAAACTAAAAAATACTATTTTTTCAGTGGCTAACTGAATCTAAACTCTGATGAAAATTCGTGTATTAGTTCTTGAGATAGAGCTGTTACGATTATCATGAATAATGCAGTATAGAAGAGCCACCTGTGGGGCGATATACACCAAAAAGTAATCAGCACCAAATTATATCAAGGACTAACGGAATCTGAAGTTTTATGAAAATCCGTGCATTAGCTTTTGAGATAAGTATAGCTATTGTGGAAATCGTGAAAAGTGTAACATAGTATCGGTGAACATATACATAATTTTAATTAATCTTCAATTGATTTTCAGCAGTGAATTTACGCTTAAAATTATTGAATATTAAATACGTGAATTTTTACAGTGCTAACTGAGCGTAAAACCAACCGAGTGAAAAATGTCCAAGCCGGGAATCAGGATTAAGTGCTCCAATATTTTCACGTATACTGTGCTTTATTTCGTTTGATGTTTCGCTGCAGGGTTGTGTGCTCATGAAGACTTTCCCATCTTGTGCTGCGGTTATAGCCTTGCCGAAATATGCGAGTGTTAGATGCCAAGCTGGGTATCGTCCTCATAGCTCAAAGGTAGAGCATTTGAAGCGTTGTTCCAAGGATCCGCATTCGATTCCAGACTTAAAATTTTTTCACTCTGTTGGTTTTACGCTTCGTTAGTAGTGTAAAAATTCACGTATTTAATATTCGAAAAAAAAAAAAACTTTTAACTGCATTTTCATTAAAAAAAATTTCAAAAAAAATTTTTAGTTGTGTTTTCACAAAATAGATGTGGAATTTTTACTACTGAATTACTTTTATGTTACTTAAAAGAAAAAAAAAATGTGCTTTAAATCACCTTATTTGCTTTATGTTGCTAATGGTACAATAGTTAAAAAAAGAAAATATGAAACTACGCTTAGTTAGCAGTGTGAAAATTCAAGTATTTAATATTCGAAATGTAAAAAAAACTTTTAACTATATTTTCATTAAAAACATTTCAAAAATAATTTTAAATTGTGTTTTCATAAAATAGATGGGATATTTTTACTACTGAATTTAAAACATTATTTTTATGTTATTTAAAAGTATTCTTCAATTCACCTTATTTGCTTTATGTTGCTAATGGTACAATAGCTTAAAGGGGGAAAAAAAGGAAACTAAGCTTAGTTAGCAGTGTGAAAATTCTCATATTTAATATTCGAAAAAAAATAAACATTTAACTGTATTTTCATTAAAAAATTTTCAAAAAAAAATTTAATTGTGTTTTTATAAAATAGATGGGATATTTTTACTACTGAATTTAAAGCATTATTTTTATGTTGTTCACGTATTTAATATTTAAAAAATATAACATTTAACTGTATTTTCATTAAAAAATGTGAATTTTTTTTTGTGTGTGTGTTTTCATAAAATGGATGTGGAATTTTTGTTACTGAATTTAAAACATTACTTTTATGTTACTTAAAAGACAAAAAATGCTTTAATTCACCTTATTTTCTTTATGTTGCTAATGGTACATTAGTTAAAAAAAGAAAATAAAGAAAATAGGAAATTACGCTTAGTTAGCAGTGTGAAAATTCACGTATTTAATATTTAAAAAACATAACTTTTAACTGCATTTTCCTTAAAAAATTTTTCAGAAACAATTTTAAATTATGTTTTCATAAAATAGACGGGGAATTTTTGCTACTGAATTTAAAACATTACTTTTATGTTACTTAAAAGTATACTTCAATCACCTTATTTGTTTTATGTTGCTAATTGTACAATACTTAAAAAAAGAAAATAAAGAAAATATGGAACTACGCTTGGTTAGCAGTGTGAAAATTCACGGATTTAATATTCGAAAAAAAAAATACTTTTAACTGCATTTTCATTAAAAAAATTTCAAAAAAAAAAAAAAAAAAATTAAATTGTGTTTTCACAAAATAGATGTGGAATTTTCGCTACTGAATTTAAAACATTACTTTTATGTTACTTAAAAGAAAAAAAATATATGCTTTAAATCACGCTATTTGCTTTATGTTGCTAATAGTACAATGATTAAAAAAAGAAAATAAAGAAAATGGGACTTGGATTTTTGTTTTAGTTTCCGAGCAAAACAATTTCAACTGCAGTAATATACGAAGGAAAGGGGAGAAATTGACAAAAATTAGACTTTTCATTCGTAAAAAATAAAATATTGTTTTATTTATTTTATTTTTTCTGACTTTTCATTCGTAAAAAATAAAGTATTTTTTTATTTATTTTATTTTTTCTGACTTTTCATTCGTAAAAAATAAAGTATTTTTTTATTTATTTTATTTTTTCTGAATTCCCAAAATGCTTCCATGGAATGGAATGTTCAATAAGATTTTTTTATTTAAATAATTTGCGGATTTTAAAAGCTAACAATAAAAAGAACAGGAAACACATAAATGCGTTTTATAATTTCATACAGTACATCAAATAATCGAAATTTTTTGTAAGAACAAGTAAAGCTGGCTTTATACGAGCAAGATACGAAATCCTTGATGTGATGTAATTTAATGCATGTAGAGCGTTAATATAAAAATATCAAGTCTCATATTTATTTCAAGTTTCAAAATTCTTGAGTTTCCGAGTATGTTGCGGGATGTGTGTGTGCAACACACACACATACCTCTTAATAGTTGTGCTTCCATTTGTAATGCAATTTGAAAACCAATTTTGAAAATTTTATGTTGGTATTTGAATCATGAAAAACTGATTAAATTATGCTGTTATAACGAAAATCAATAAATATACACATTACCAGCATGTTCTACATTTAAAATATTAAAATCACACGCAAGGATGTAGTGCATGATGTACGGTTGTATACGCTACGTACCTTCTGAATAACTCCGTATATCCTCCATACCTATAGCATACACTCTGTAGTGTATATCCATTACCTATAGCATAGATGCTCTCTGGATTTTTTGCGAATACACACCGATTCACACACAGGTTCAAAGTACTATTTACTAGTATTGATTTTAACTCAGTTTTTCTGTTAAAAAATCACAGCAAAAAAAGAAAAAAAAAAAAAAACCATGTAAAACAATATAATTATATGATTATAGCAATAGTATCATATTATAGTTAATATTAGTTGCATTAATCATGTACTGCGCTTCATTCTAGTGCCAAATACAATATGTTATTAGCTGACACATTTTTATTATTGACTTCGCATTTTAATTATTCTTTTTCTCATGATAGGGAAAATAACATGCACAACATGAAGAAAACAATCTATTTCCTAAAATATATAATGTGAACATTAAAAATTCCACAATCTTACTTAACCCTTTATCTACTGACGGTACTTATAAGTACCATTAAAATAACTTGTTATAAAATTCATTTAATGCATCGATTAGTTGTAATACAATTTAGAATGAGTTATAGATACATTACTTTATCTTGTTCCAAAAGTATTATGGGTTACACAAAACAAAAATATTCTTTAAAGGATAATTTCTTTTGACCTTGCATCTTTTCAGCTTTCTTGGCGTTGTGGGGAGGCGGGGGGGGGGGGGGATATTTCAATTCGGAAATATTTCTATATTTCTATTGTAGGAATATTATATTTGTATATTTCCCAATTCTACAAAATACTAAGAAAAATATTTAAAATAAAAGATTTGAGTGGGATTATAAATATTGAACAAAATCCCTATATATTCAAATTTAATAAATCCTTCTAAATCCTTCAATCCTTCTAAAATCTTTCCAAAATTTATTAAATGATTATATAAATCTTCTAATGTAGTTTAAGCAATTGACGAAAAATGCTTTAGAAGATAAAATTTTCATGAATTTATAATTCAGTAGATAAAGGGTTAAAAGGCGACTAATGTAATGAAATAGATGTTACATGTTTAAAATATACATTTTATTTAAAAGCTTCTTAGTACTTTCAAACCTTCCAGATTCATCATCAGAAAATATCTTGATAACTAAATGTTGTTTATTTATACAAATACGTCAATCTGTTTTGAAAATGAGAGGGCCAATAATTACTAGAGTTGAAAGTAGAAGTAGCAGTAGCAGTTTCATGGATTGAATTTAATTAGAGGAAATATATGCTATTATTATTAATTGCAGTTCCATTTATTTTATGACATCACTTTGTTTCTCATGCGTCACTTTCCATTGGTAGAAGAAAATATTTAACTTCTGTACTTTAAATTTTATTACGTCATTTTGCTCAGGTTTTCAGGATTTATTTTCAGGATATTGAACCACAAACTGGGGATATTGTACGATAGGGCGTCGTTACAAACTTCACTGCTTTTATACAGGATTTCTATTGATTCTCTTATAGTGGATGCATAATAATTGGATGTTGGGAATATGATTTTTGCCTGATCAAAGTTTATTGCGATTCTATTGCGATTCAATCTATTTCCATTTATAAAAAATAAAAATAAAAAGAAGGAGAAAATAATCTTCAGTTCATTATACTTATGAAATAACTAAATTATTTTTCACTAAGGATTTGTTAATTAAATAAAATAATAAATAAATTTGCCTCAAATGTATTATATTATTTGGCTAAATTTTTAATTGTAAATCATATAAACGCCTAATTAATTCATTTACTTCAGCAATACTTACATTTTTTTACATGCATACTTTTTTTACATTTATTATGTTTTTTACTACTTCTAAAATTGTAATTTATCATGAAACAGTAAAATTAACATAGTTTAACCCTTTCAGGAGAAAGTAATTGTGCTTCTGTATTGTTGAAATTACACCGACATTTTTGAGAACTTTTATTCGAAAATAGGGAAATGCAATTTTATAGCCTTTTTTCGCCGAATTTACAGAAATAAAATTTAATTACAATATTCTGGTACGAATCTTAAATAAAATTAAGAGGGATACAATATATCCCACCGCATCTTAAGGGAAGTGATAGGTTAAGCCTGTAAAAGAAAAAAGTAATATTGTGTAAGGATGGACGAATTTAGGGGATACCATGAGGGGGGAGACACTCCCAGCAGCTCCAAAATGCCACTACTACACCAGAAAGTTTAAGATACTGTTATTTTGAAATAGCGCAACGCAATCCCACACCCACACCTCCTAGGAACTCTACTATAAGCCACGGAGTTTCGAAATTGAATTAACACTGTGCGGAATTTAATGCAGCCTCGTGTATTATATATTGCGTATGTACAATATAAATGTGCATATAGCAATTATCTCCTTACTAAACTTTCCTGCTCAAAGAATTTAAAAATTACAGAAAAGTGCTATCTAAAGAAAAAAGCTTTTACCAAGAACGTTATTTATATTCAAACATTTTACACATTTTGTACGTTATTCTTACCCGTTTTAAACATCTGCTCAGGAATATGCGATTAGGAATTGTAACTCATAATTAACATAAAAGTAACAATTAAATCTCACTTAAAAAAGAAAATAAATGTACACTGAATTTATAGAGATCCGTGTAAATTCTACGATTATTCTCGCATTAGCATTAATTTCTAGTTAACATTTATTTTGTGTAGATGGCAGCACTAGTTGAAACTCCGGCTCTTCAAAAATGAGAATGGAATGACGCTCACTAAATGATATGACATTTTACTAATATCTGAAGTAAAATTAAAGGTGAGAAGATAGGCTAGTCCCTTTCTAATACTGTAGTACGGAATAGTTAATTATTTAGATAAATCATTTCGATCGGCGCAAAAATTTTGTTTGAATAAGACATGATACAGATACAATCTCTCTCCAAAGATCCGTAATCAGAGTATGGATCCAAGGTTTGATTTAAAATTTGTTGGTCAGGGCCAGGGCCGCACAAAGAGGCCGCGGGTACCGGAAATAACTCCAATACACACACACACCCTCTCCCCCACCATAAGCATGATACAATAAAACAGGTTTAGACGGAAACGCAAACGAGCAGTGAAATATTCCGTTTTATACAGGTTATTTTCATTTTAGAACGTATACAGTACACTACCTATACGTATATACCTACGTATACAGTACAGGTCGGGACCAAGGGCTTTGCGGATTATATAGTTTTGCAGATTATAGGTCGTTTCTTTATTTACATTCTAATATTTGGAATTTATCAACAAATATAGTAATCCCACTATAAATGAATAACACAGAAATGTAAGGAAATGCTTTTTTTATATAAAACTATATTCAATACTGAAATATATTTAAATGATATAACAGAAAATTAATAGAAAACATTTCTACTTATTTTAAAATATATCAGACATCGCAGTGTTAGTGGTTTAGTTTCTAGCTTTTAATTTATGCTTTGCCATTTAATTTTGAAGACTTTTAAGGGTCGGGATTTGTTGAATGTTGATCAGTAACAAAAGTTTGTTTTCCTAAAAAACTAAGATATTTGTCCTCAAGAGCTAACCCCTCTTTCAGAGCAATTTTATATTTTATATAGCCAAAACATGCATTCAGAATATAGCAGTCTAATAATTATTTGCAAGATGCACAGAACATTTCCTTCTAGTGCAGAGGCGTCGCGATGGGGGGTTATGGGGGGGAGGGAGCCTCCCCCTCCGATATATGTGAACTTGGGAAATTTGAGCTTAGAGTTGGAAAATTCCAGCTTTTTGAAGCACTTCATTTTTTTTTTTAAATAAGAGTAAAAAAATAAGAATTTTTTATTGTTTTGCTGACTACTTTTCTGAGTTCTGTAACAGTAAACTAGTTAAATTACCAAAAGAAATACAAAAAGCAGCCTGACTCAATTTGTCATTGTGTTTCTCTGTGCTACGAAAATATCATACATCTACCAGACCTGAATTTCTTTAATGTTGTCCATCAACAGTTCTCTAATCTATTTCCTCCAAAACTTTGTTCCTTTCTCAAAAATCTCACAATATTATGAGGCTGTATTTTAATATGAAGTACGATTATGACTCATACACAATAGAAGAAAAAATCTTTCATTAAATGAACCAATAATTTTAATTTTTATGTTTTTAGTTTTAGTACTTTTCCTTGGATTTTATTTTTTTACGTATAAGTATCATTATCATTAAACACATACTGCACATATCATTTCAGTTGGAAAATAGAGCAATTTGTTTCAAGTTGAGAAATTTTTGAATTCTCCCCCCCCCCCTCCCGAAAAATATCTGTCACTACGCCCCTAATGAAAGTGGAAATGCATTAAAACTTTCTTAATAACTTCATCAAATCAATCAACTTTTAATATGTTCAAAGTGTACATTGATTATCTTGCCCAGAAAAAGATTTTAACTGTTTGTTTACATCTGAAATATAGTTCGGATTATAGGCATCTGCGGATTAGAGAGTTGTATTATACTTTTTGTAATGACGTTTCATCCTACAACATAACCTAGATTTTGGCTCAGTTTGCTTAAGGAATCATAAAACACGTAATATTCCACTTCCCTCTATATCCATATTTTTATTTTCCCAATGTTGTCCGGATCTAAAAATTAACTTTCACTCCTTTCGACACCAACTACGTGAAATTTGAAAATAAGACGCTTCTATTTTTGTATTCTCTGACGAAAGTTATATATATAGTTGAAAGCAGTGGCGTGGCGTGAAAATTTTCGGTGGTCATCGCAATTATTTAAGTCTGTGGTGAAAAATTATTAACTCTAAAATTCAATGGTTGAATGTTCAAAAAAGAAACTTTAAATCTTACCTTCACTTATACATGAACTCCAAATGTTCTGCTAAAACTGGATCGTAGAGTTTTAAAAGCTTATTAAGAGTTTTAAAATATTGCTTGGTCATCGCCGCATCCAGCGATGACCGGACGCCACGCCACTGGTTGAAAGTACCAAGGACATTAAAGTAATTTAACATCTTTTTAAATATTTTTTCATCTTTTAAGTAATTTGTACATAGTGTAATTTTAAGTTTAACTTTTTAAATATGAATTTAGCATTCTATTTATTTATTTGCAGGAGCACCTTTTTAAAATTTTCTTGATATCAATTGAACTTTCAAATATTATATGGATACACGGATTAATGGCCCTGAGCCCGGCCCGTAAAGACATTCTAACAAATTCTGACTTTTGAGTTTTATTATTTGTTAGTTATTTCACTTTAAAATTTTGACGTAAAAAAAGCAAGAGTCTACTTTTTCTAGTTTTTTTTTTCTTTTTAAACAGGGACCGATGCCCGGCCGTGGTAATTTGTATCGGCTCTACCCCTCTCTATACGGGGTCCTGAGTAAGATCCCCGTACCTTAATGTAACCTTACCCGTAACCTAAGGTACATTACCCGTAGGTGTTCGTACGTGCCTTTTTTCTTCCACTTTAATAAATTTAGATAGATGTGTTTATGGTATTTAATTTGAATCTGATCACATCTAAATACACATATTTTTCGTTTGATTTAATCGACTATAACAAAGGAATGGAAGTAATGAATCATAAAAATAAAGTATGATTTTAACCTAGTCACAAATAAATAGACGTCCTTCGTATGATTTCATGTATGGTTTCATCTACTAAAACAAAGAAAATTCAATAATGAATCATAATACATTTTAAATTGAATCTGATCACATCTAAATATACATATTTTTCATATACTATCTATACTAGAAAGATAGCCCGTCAAAAATGACGGAAAATGGTATATAAAGATACATACAACACATGTGAAAAAATATTTTTCTCGCTTGTTCCTTAGTGAAGATGAAAACAACGCATTTTAAAATGTAAAAATATGTTGCCAAATTTTCTTCTTCGCCAAGGCTCCTATACTGCAAAAATGCCGAAAATTTAATTTCTGTATCCGGCTATGTAAAGCACATTAAAATCGGGCAGTTAAGAGCTCAGATAGCACAGCACCGTCTAGTGGCGGCTATTTTATTGGTAGAATCGGGATAAAGATGTAAAGACGTACATTTTCGTATATTACACTTTAAATTCTGACCTAAAAATTTCTAAAAAAAAAAAAAAAAAAGAAAAAGAAAAAAACCCCTTAAATGCGCGGAGTTTATATTAAATAGCGGTAAGCTCTGCTATGAAAGATTAATGGGTTTCAATGGGAATTTTGCCAAATTAGTCAGCTGTCGCCAAGTTGGCTTCATATATGGCAACTTATTTTTGTCGTCAAATTTGTCGCCAATACCGCCAAATTTGGTGCTATTGTGGCGACCCTGAAATAGTAATTTTCAACAATTACTCATTGTTGAAGCTGGTACCGATTTCTCCATATAGGCACCCTCTCACATGGTCTCAATCAATGAGGCGGTCTAACCGGAATTGTGAGGGACACACGGAGACTTGAAATTTATATAAACAGGCATATAATACATTACCATAAGTGGAACAGAAATCGCGATTATTTGTTAATTGTTTAATGGCAACGCCCGAATGAAACGCATATCATTGGTTATTGAACAGCCTTTAATGCAGCTCCATACCAGCAGCTCCATAGGGGGTTACCATAAAGGGGATCCTGTTCTGTTTCCAAATGCCGCCAAGTGTGTCGCCAACTTGGTGATATATTGCTAAATTTGGCGAACAAAAATAGTCTTCAAAAGTGACGCCAACTTGGCGATATCTCTAATATTCCGCCAAACTCCCATAAGATTTCCAATGTAAACCAATAGGGTTTACTTGCTTAAAGAAAATCAACAAATTGAGATATTTTACTGCAACAAAAACTAATATTAGCTTAAGGGATTATATTAATTATATTTAAGGGAGTCCAAGTAAATTAAATTAAGAATAAAAGTAACATGATACAATGCTTAGCATGCTTTTTCAAACATAAATTTTAAGGAAGACCAAAGTTAGTCAACGGCGGCTAGTAAAAAGGAAAAGACAACAATGAATCATTATAGAGTTTAATTGAAATCAATTCAAATCTAAATAGGCAGTTTTGTCAAACGATGACAAATCCAAAAGCTTTCTCAATAATTTACTAATACAGAATTAGCAAAGATGCAAGGTGCAAACAAAATATTTTAAAAATATAAATAAAAAATTAAACAAAACGAACTTCAAGATGTTGTCTCTAAACACCTTGAAGGTTGGAGGGATATTTTTTATACCACTTAATTTTAATTACGATTTGTACCAGAATTTTGTACTAGAATTTTCTTTTTATAACTTTCGTTAAAAAAAGCTGTCCGATAAATGTTTGAAAATTCTGGTGTAAATTCAACAATACAGAAAGCCAATACTTGCCCTTTGACCCACGACTTACAGTTGTATACTAAAACATTCATGTGGAATTTCAATTTAACCACCATATAAGACGCATCTGTGTAAAATATATATATACATTTATATATATGATCAGGGTTCCCACGCCTCGGGGAATTTCCAGACCAGGAAATTCTTCGGCACCAGTACTTCCTTACAGAGAATCTCTCTTTAAATAAGGCGAAATTTCGTATGTTTAATCTAGATATATTTTTCTATAAAATAAATACTGATATATTGACTGGAAAATTCCCTGAAGCGTGTCAACTCTCATGATGCAATGAAATTTTTAAGTAAAGTAGTGCTATATATCTTTAAAAAATACAACATTTCATTGCATTTTGCCCATTTTTACAAAAGTTACAGCAAAGAACGAGATTAAAAAGATAAGTAAATAAAAATAACAATAAAGTTAAGCAATAAAAAGAAATAGAATTTTTGTACTTTGGAGAAAATTACACGACACCACCACCAAAACGAACTGTTTAAATAAAAACCAAAGCATTCGTTCCAACAGTTTGCGTGAACATAATAAAAAAAAAAGTATAGCCGTCTCTATCTGAAAGTTAAAGAACGTTGAGTATTCTATATACCCTATGTATTATTATTTAACATTTCAAATAACTATATAGAAAAAATTAATAAAAAGTAAATTTAAATGCTACAAAAATATGAATCACGAATTTGAACAAATTCAATAATATTCAAATGACAATTTCATTTACCACAACAACAGGAAGGAAGCAATAACGAACAATAATAGAGTTTAATAGGAACCAGCAATAGAGTTCAACTCGAATCTATTCATATCTAAAAAGACAGTTTGTCAAACGATGATAAATGCAAAAACTTTTATAATAATTTGCTCGTTTAGAATAGCTAGCATGAAAACAAAATATTTAAATAACACACAAAACTCATTACAAACTATATTAAAATACGGCAACGTGATTTCTTCAACTAAACACCGACATTATAAAGAAAAATTTTCTTCATAGCTTGTTTTCCTTTGACATCGACTTATTTCACTCACGTACAAACTGAAGTGAATATTTCCCTTTTGAATTTAGATTTCTATGAGCTGTCAGGCGTGGTCTGAAGCAGTTTAGAAAAAAAAATCAAATAATTCAAAATTCGTTTTGATTAGAACTGCCATTACCAGCTGTTACAAACAAGATTTCATTATTTTGTTGGGCAGCAACTCTCGACGAAAAATGACAGAAATTAATTTTAAGCGTAAGAAATTCGAATCTCCTGTCCAAAAATGTCATGAGACTACGAAATAACTTTTTAATCTTATTCCATAGTAGTAGTTAGGATGATGATGATGATGATGATGATGATGAAATTCAATAAAACTTTTCGATGATAAGTAAACATCTATTTTTCGTATAACTAGTATTTCGTATTTCAATATTAATAAAGAGTATTATGAGTTTAATTTAGATTACAAAATTAAAATAACTTTATATCGTAAGTGATTTTAGTACAGTGGAACCCCACTAATTCGGACCCCGTTAATTCGGATCTCCGGATAATCCAGATCGGTCTGGTCGATTTTTTTTCTTTTTTTTTAGTTTGAGACGCGGTTGGCAAATTTGCATAACATTCATTTATTTCATCCACGTATTCTGAATAAAAATGTCTTTTCTGAAATCTTTAGAAGAATACCTTAAGCATTCTTATTTAAACTCTTATCCTTCAAAGAAACAACAATGTATCACTTTAAGTTTGGCAATTTTATGGTTCCGGGTGTTACGAAATATTTAAAATCGTGCAACTTACCCATCAAAGCTGTCCTCCTAATTGATAATGCCCCGACACACCCCGAAGAAAGTCAACTGGCAAAAGGAAACATAACGGTAAAGTTTTTACCACATGATGTGACAGCGCTGGTACAGCCAATGGATCAAGGGGTTCTTCAAAACATTAAGAAAGTTTATAAACGACAAATGCTGAATGAACTTTTAGAAGACGATGGAGAGCATGGAGTGTTAGAGATTCTCAAATCAATCAATATCAAGAAAGTAATCTATATGATTGCTGAATCTTGGGATCAGGGTGCTGAAAGTACTCTCCGAAAGTCATGGAAGAATTTATGGCCTGCAAGTTGTGATTTCTCGACTAATAAGCTTGAAACAGAAGGAGGAATAAGCGAGAATGAAAGAGAAATTACACCTGAAGATTTTGTGAGCATGTTAAAAAAAATTATGGTTGCTCAGATGTTGATATCAGCGACATTAGCAATTGGTCAGAAGAAGAAAATAATGAAAGTTACGCCACACTTATAGATGACGAAATAATCGCTTTGTGCACAACTGAAGAAAACGAAAATGAAGATGATACAGACGAAAACACCATTATCAATAATGATTAACCAAAAGTTATTAGCCATAATGAAGCTACGTCTCATTTAGAACAATTAATGGTTTATCTTGAACGTTGGGTGAAGACTACACCCAACGAACTACTTATGCTCAAGTGGATGCGTGACCGTGCGGCCCGCAAAAGATATAGAAAACTGGCACAGCAGAACATTACAAACTTTATAATTACAAAGTAAACATTTTTACTGTCTGTAAATATTCAATATGTTTAATATAAAGGAATAAAGGTGATTTTGTGTAAGTATGTTTTATTTTATTTCATTTTTTCTCATCCTCCGGATAATCCGGATTTTCGATAATTCGGATTGGGTCTGGTCCCAATTAATCCGAATTATCGGGGTTTTACTGTAATTAGAAATACTAAACTTGTTTATTTTTACGTAAGGTTGTTCATCGCAAAACAATTAATTATCTAATATATAAAAATGAAAATTTGTCTGTCTGTCTGTAATGCTATACAAATCTACAGTTTGGAAGTGAAAATTTTGAAATGTTACATACATGTGTATTAAAACACAGCCGAGGCAACTAAATCAATCCGGAATGGAAATAGTTTATTTCCATTCCATTTATATTTCATTTTTAATTAATAAAAAAACACCCATTTTTCAGCAATTACCTATCAAATTTAACCATTTTTCGTTATAGCAGTTGCCAAAAATTAAAAATCCACAATAAAGCTCTTACTACAACAATTACCTTTCTATTGCAAGACGCATTGCATATTACGTACGCCACGCTGCACGAAAAAGCTGTAGCGGGTATTACGATAATTCTTTTGCATCCCATGCAAATAATTAGACATATACATATTACGTAAACCACGCTGTAATAATAAGAAGCTTTAGCGAGTGTTACGATAATTCTTTTACCTCGCATGCAATTAATTAGAGATGATTTAATTGCGCTTAATTATTACAAATTTTTAAAAATAAAGAAACACGTTTTACCACAGACATCAACAAAACTTTTTATTCTTATTCCCTTATTCCAAAGATATCGCTTTATCGCATGTAGCCATTGTAATATGTTAAATTTAATTTAATAAAAAAAATGCACAGTAGTAGAAAAATATTTTACTAAATCGAATAGTTATTTTTTATTTTGGTTTTAGAATTAAATTCATGAACTTCCGTGCATAGAACGAGTTAAACAGCTAGTAGACAATATTGTGACGGCTGTATCCAAGTTGCCATCATTTAGAGCAAATTAAGCTTGGTCGCCCTTGCCATGTCGCCACATTTCGGGATATATTGAGATGCCCGCCATTTTAAAACAACATGGTGGATGAAGATAACCAATGAATTTGGTGGAAATCTTAATAACGTCTGCGCACGCTCAATCATCTCGAAATCGATTAATATACATATCGCTGTCGCATAACAAAAATAAGATTGTTTCAAAAAGTCAGGCACCCTCGAATTTCAAACAGCTATATCTCAACCATTTTTTAAGGTAAAGAGGTGAAAAATGCTCTGGAATTCTTGTATCAGGGAAAAACACTTAACCCCTTCGGGACGGGAGCCTTTTACGAAATTTTTAATCTTTTGTCACCGTTTTTTAAAAACAGAAATTTGTGTCTTGTTGAATCGAGAAAATGCGCTGATTAAATAAGGGAAATTTTACAGTAAAATTTTACTGGTGAGGAAAAACAAGGATTCTGAGCTCTTCATGCAGCACGTATACGTGCCGCTCGTCCCCAAGGGGTTAAAAGAAAAAAGCTTTTTCAATTTCTAATTGTTTGTACCTCTTTTTAAATGACCGCTATTTTGAAACAAGATGGCGTATGAAACTTTCTAACAAACTCGGTCGAGACCATCTTATGCCCTATACACATGCTTAGCCACAGTCACATCAGTTAGTAAATACACATGCTATCGCATAACAAAAAATCAGACTGCTTCAAATTAGCCACCCTAGAAACTTAAACTGCTATATGCCAGCCATTTTTTAAGATAAAGACGAAAGAGAGAACGCTCCGGAATCCTTGTATCAAGATAAAACACTTAAGGAAAAAATATTTTCCAATTTCTGTTTTTTTTTTTTTTTTTTTTTTTTTTTTTTTGTACCGCTTTTAAATTGTTTATTGAAAAAATTAAATTGCCGCCATTTTGAAACAAGATGACGGATGATACTGGCCACCGACGTCAGGAAAATGGTATGTAATATGCACATACTAAATCACAACCAAATTGGTTCATAAATACGAGAGTTACAGCATGACAAAAACAAGATATTTATATACATAAGTCAATATTTGAACAGAGGATTGTTTTGGAGTCTTGAGGTCATGATCGGAGAAAAAATACCAAAATTTTCTGCAATAGGTGGCTTTTTACTTTTGTAATGAAAGCTACCTAAAATGATTGGACACTGCACATCACAGTTCCGTCAAGTATGTGGAGCAAAAGAAAACTACTGTGCACAATTTTCCATCCTATAAAACTTTTTTAACTGAATTATTTTGACCTATTTCAACATTAAACAACTCTTAAAATAATTCTTCGATTAAGAAACTCGTGTGTTTATCGTACAGATCTCTATAAAACTAGAAATTTTCATAGTTTTTATATGCAATGGATTTTTTAATGTAAACCGAGAAAGAGTCCTTTCAGAATAAATTCATTTACGACAGTAACAGCAGCGTTAGTTACTTTTTTTCTAGAATAGAGAGATATAAACAATATAAATGATTTTTTACCATATTTTTGTACTAACAATCGCTACTTGTTAACCTTATATAATCTTAATTAAAACGGTCCAAGTCAATTTTAAATATCATGTCGTAAAAGTTGTAAGATTTACATCATTTTTAATGTACAAAAGAAAAAGAAGTGAAACAAAGGACTATTTTAACACAAATATAACCAGACAAAGACATTCACAATTTTTAAAAGGCTAATTTAAATTTATTGTGTCTTAAACTTTAAAATTTTTTAGCATGTTTTTATGAGTTTTTTCTTTTCCCTAAGTATAATCAAGCTAGAATGACATTGAAATTTCAGTGCATTAGAAAGTTTAAAAGCATGAAATGAAAGAAACACTTAACTTTAATTGATAAAACAGAAGCCAGTTTTAAATATCACGTCTTAAAAGTTGTAAGGTTTAAATAATTTTTGATTTACAACAAGAAAAAAGAGTGAGACAAAAACCTAATTTAACCAGAATATAATCAGACAAATGACAATCACGATTTTTTAAAAGCTAATTTAAATTTACTGTTATTTCTCAGATATTATAACCTTTTTTGCATATTTTTTTCTAAAAGAGTCTTTTATTTAAGTATGTTCACGCGCAACTATGATATTGATATTTCAGCAGATTGAAAAATTTAAAAGCATGGGATAAAAGAAACACTTAACTTTAATTGATAAAATGCACCATTCGCAGGTAGGAGTTGTCAACATCAACGTCAACAAAATGTGTCAACATCACGTAACGAAGCATGTCAAAGAAGCATTTAAGCCATGAAAAAATAGCTAATTATAAGGCTATTATGTGCTATTTTAACATCTCAATCTGCTCTTAGAATTTTCACGAAAATAATTAACACTTTCCTTTCCCTCAATTTCATATATAGAGCGTCAAAAATCTCTTAACTGGTTCTTTAAAATAAAATGAGGAAATTTATCTGTCGTTAGTCCGAAAACTGTTGGATAATTGATATTTTGAGTTTTTTTTCATAGCAGAAAGAATTCTTAATGAAAATTTTAAGTGGCAAATGTAAAAACGTAAATCTTAATGAATATTTAATAGTTGCAAAAGCGTAAGACGCTAATGGAACACTTCTAATTATGACTATGATAGTCGTATCACTGTAAAAGCGTATTAAATTTCATTTAAGTGAAAAAAAATGCACATTAATAAATGTTTGAAAATAATTTATTCTCCTATTTCTGTTTTAAATATTTATATCTCTAAGAATAATAAATCTTATAAAACAGATAGCAAAGCATATTAATTGCAAAAAGTGCATATATACATCTTATATAAAATAAAGTAAAATTTCTGTAGAACATCAGTATAGATAAACCTTACATTGATGTTATAAAGAAGATTTACAAGGGTAGAAAAGCAACAACAAACATCCATTTGGATATAGAAAAAGCAATGACAAAACTGGGAAGAACAGTGAGACTAGGATACGCCACCTCGACTAAGCTTTGGACTTCTGTCTTAGCAAATGTGCTTAAGAAGCTGGATTTGGAAAACAAAGGGATTTGCTGGCGATATTTCAATTTTCAGTAAGAGCACTGAAGAATTGGTTGAAGCCCCTGAAATGCCGGGTGTTGCCTTTCGGTAACATACCCAATTTAGGATTATAAATACTATTAGAATAATATTGAAGATATAATGCCTAATGTTGCCAATAAAATACATTCTAAAAATATTATTAAATCGATTTTCAACATTTTGATGGCAACACTTGTGCTGTTTAAGAATAAAGATAGATTTATTTTTACAATTGTTGATACATGTTCTTTTTGTTTTGTTTTAAAGCTTCCGAAATACCCTATTTTGTTCTGCAGTGAGCAAGTAAAATATATTTTCCTATCATAGTTCTCAAAATAAACAGGAAATAACATGAATGAAATCAATAGAAGAACTAGAAAACAGGAATTCTGCTTTTTCAGAATTTAGTGTCGCCGCCGATGAAAAAAAAAATATATATGTATATAAATATAGATAGCACAAAACATATTTCAGTTTTAAGACTTAAAACACGCTTTTATTTTATATAAAATATCGGCTATCTAATGACTCATATGCCCTCATTTCTTTGTAATATTAATATACATACTTAAAATTAAATTTTGTTTATAATAGCTCCATGTTTTATCAGAAATCATTCATTTATACATTTTTAAAATAGCACGTATTTTAATTATATTTTGTTCTGTTGTTACTGGAAAATGGAAACAAAAAGATATAATTACTGTTTTCCAACTATTTTCTGCTTACTTTCTACAGAAATGGAGTACTTGCGTTGCCAAAATTAAACAAATGGCGCTAAAAACTACAAAAATAAATTGAGATGCAGTTTTCAAACCGATTGCATTTAAAAGTACTTTTTCCCAATACGACGGTATATAAATTGAAAGTGTGCGATGCTATTAGAAGTTTAAAAAATCGCGGGAGAATATTTAACAGTACAACGATACATATGTTTTGTTTTACGGCCAGCTGATACAACGGAACGTTATTTTTGGAGACGACAGTTTAATAGCTGAAAGAAAGAAATAGCATACCGGGGGCTAATAACAAATTAGCGGAGTGCTTTTAGGAAATAGAGTATTACCCTGAAGAGTAAAATGCCTCTTTGCACATAAAGCAAAGTGTTTAAACAATATGTTTTGCTTATGGGGCGGCAAGAAGGACGCTAATAAAACGAATGGTAGAAAGATTATAAGCAACACAACGAATTATGGTATGCTAGGCATAATTAGAGGAGACAGAAAAAGAATAACCTGCATCTGAAGTCAGACTAAAGTTTTTGGCATCATCTAGAGAATTAAAAGTTTAAGATGAAAATGAAAAGACAAGATAATAGAGCACAAACACCTACAGTGGTATCTAAAGGATGTAAAACAATCAAGAAGACGGATTTGGGTAAGATGGATCAACATAATCATAAAAGTTGCTGGAGTTAATTGGATGACCAAAGGACTAGTAGGAAACAATAGAAAAATCTGGGGGAGACCTACATCCAGCAGTGGGTTGAAAACGGTTGTTGTTTTTGATGATATATATATTGAGTCATTCATAGTTTCTTAGTTTGCATACTGGTTTCATATGTTCATTTCTAAATCATCTTTAGAACTTTATCAATTTCTTCATATATTTGTGATTTCAAATTTATTATATGTATACAGGGTGCAATATTTTATCTATCGCCGACCTTTAATTTCTCAACCGTTGGTCGTAGACATATAGTTCCAGTTACAAAAACGTTTCAAATGAGCTAAATATTCATGTTGTGGCATTATTTAAAGTGAAAAATCAATTTTATAAAAATTACGAAAACTAACTTTTTATACGGTCCCCCAGTCCCTATAGTTATATTTAGTAAAAGTTTAACTCATATCATAACAGATATAACACAAAAAGTTTGATATCTGTACTACAAAAATTGACCTAGTTATTAAATTTCAAAGTTTGAGATTTTTGCACATGATTTTGTCTTTCATTAAGGGATCAGTTAAAAGATGAATTAAAGTAATTCTAGATCAAAATCAGAGTGCAATGTCCTTTTTACGGCGAAAGCACCTTTAGCCGGTATCAACAAATCGGGGAATCACCAAATAGGGTTATTTGATCCAAAAATTTGAGCTAATATTTATGGGTCGAACAACATTCGAAAGTACCGACGATACCGGCTAAAAGTGGCTTCGCCGAAAAAAGGACATTGCACCCTGAGTTTGATCTCAAATTACTTTAATTCATCTTTTAACTGATCCCTTAATTAAAGGCAAAATCATGTGCAAAAATCGCAAACTTTGAAATTTAATAACTGTGTCAATTTTTGTAGTACAGGTGTCAAACTTTTTGTGTTATATCTGTTATGATATGTATAAAATGTTACTAAATATAACTATAGGGACTGAGGGACCGCATAAAAAGTTAGTTTTCGTAATTTTTATCAAATTGATTTTTGTCTTTAAATAATGCCACAACATGAATATTTACCTCATTTGAAACGTTTTTGTAATTGGGACTATATGTCTACGATCCACGGTTGAGAAATTAAAGGTCGGCGATAGATAACATATTGCACCCTGTATATATATATATATATATATATACTATATATAGTGGTGTTGTCGGGATAATACACAATGGTCAATTTATTTTTAAAAAAATGATGGGGCATATAAATTATAACTACATTGCTAATGCATATTTTATATGGATGTTGATTTGATGTTTTATATGTAATATGGTGACGTTATATTTATATTTCAAATCATATTAAATTTATTTAGCTTAATTAATATTTAATCAAGTTAACAATTAATTCGTTTTTAATTTTTAGTCTACTCGGGACAATATCATATTAATTTCTAATAGTATACCATCTTTATAGAGAATAATATGCATAATAAGTTCATTTGATATAACTACTATACACTTTGTATTAAAATTGGGTTACTGGTTTTTTATTATTCCGCTATACTTTTTAATATTGTTTAATTTTGAACTTTGTGTTCAATGACTAATTATCGGTTTTATGTGTATGTTAATCCCAAACTCATCTTCTTTAGTTTTTTTTTTTTTTTTTTTTTTTTTTTTTATTGCTAATATGAAAATAAACCACACAATTTATTTTTTATCATTAGGCAATTGGGAACTGGAGATTCTGACAAAATTCTATAAACATCCATTTTTTCCTGTTCATTTTATTAATTAATTATTTTTTATATTTAAAAGTATTTATTATAGATTTTTATATTTTTATTATATATAATTTATTATATATAATTTATTTTGTGTTATAGCATATTGCTATATAATATTATCAATGTTATAAAATTATTTAAATTTTTCGTATAGATTAATTGGGTATGGTAGTAGAATAAATTGTAAGCATTCTATTAACATTTGTATTTATTTACTATTTATATGAATAATGATATATAATATGGTATTTTTATATTAAGATTTGTGAGGTAAAGCTGTTGGTATATTTTGAAAGAATTAGCTTCTAATAGGTTAATCTTATGATATTTTGATCGTTATAGTTTTAAGTTATTATACTAGATGGCAGCGCCAAAATTTAAATTGCATTCTGTCTGTTGCTTCCATTAGAGTAATAATTTGATTTTTTAACACATGGTGGTGCTAAATGCTGGTTATTTGCGATATTGTAAACTAATAGTTTTGGTATTTTTTACTTTAGTTGAGCAATATAAAAATTTAAAAGTGTTAATATGTATTTTAAAAACTAATAATGTAATTATTTTCTATTTATATTATTTTAATTGCATTTATCACGGTATTTCAAAATAGATTAACTGTATCCATTAGGTTTTAAAATCTGTGTTACCTTAACTGTAAAAATAGCCTTAAACTTATCGAACTTTTGGATACTATGTGCAGGAGTATATTTGGATTTAAAAAAACGGGGATTTTATTAGGTATGTTGTGTAATAATACTATTTTTCCTTGCTATAAATTAAATATTTAAAAGGTTGTATTGCTTTTTTCCATTTCATAGCATTTAATATTATTCTGTTTCCATCTTGAAACTATTCTCTTGAATATTTTAGTCGTTTGAATACAGGAGAAAAAAAATTTTCAGCTTTTAGCTTTTTTCTCACAGAAAATGACTATTTTGCGTATATAATTGAATTCTGTACTCGTGATAACGTAATTCAATATATAAGCTTTTCAATTATTTTTATCGGTATCCATATTCTTCTTTTTTTCTTTCATATTAATTCTTGTAATTATAGTACAAGGAACTTTATTTTATACATAGCAGCTTGTATATTATGTTTTTGGTATCCATTCAGTGTGTTTGTGGAAACTGTATTATTGTCATTTCATTCATACTATCACAATTTTTATGGGTGGTCGGTAATGTTTAATTAATGGTTATATATATATATATATATATATATATATATATATTACCCTAGATTACTTTTCTTCTTATTATTATTATTACTAAATTCGAAAACATAAAGGAAGCCATAAATATAAATGAATAGATATATAACTATAATTACTAAATATAGATAAAACAAGAATAATATTTAAGAGAAAATACTAGTTAATGAAAAGACATAGTCTATTCATGTAACGCTAGACCCGAACGGGTTAAGGCAACGTCCCCTAGATTAGAGAAAGGCCGTGACACTCTTTGTTATGACGTCACGAAACGGCACACGAAGCAGGGAAACCAAAGATAAAAACAAACTTGAATATTTCGATTTCATTAGCTCGTAGAATTATCAATTATTATTAAATAATAATAATTAATAATTATTAAATAATAATAATTAATAATTCCACGAGCAATTATTAATTATTATTAACTAATAATAATTAATAATTCCAAGAACCATCGAAACCGAAGCATGCAAGTTGTTAGAATTTGTTTTCTTTATTTTTCCTGATTCATGTGGCGTGTCAAGGCTTTCTCCCTTATCTAGGGGGCATTGCTTAATCATTATTTTTAAGTTTTAGAAAAATGCATATATGGCGAAACAGCACCGAAAACTGGCGATATGAAACACTTAAAATAATAAAAATAGATTTATTATTTTAATTAAGTACATATATGTTTTTTTTTTTAAATAAATAAATGTTGATCATAATTCGCAAACAAATTCTGCATTATCATGTTTTTTATTGCATTTTTTTTTTGTTTAATTTATCTTTCATTAATTATCGGTACTTGTATTATAGCTTCAAGCAGAACATGATTTGTAAAAATTATGTAATTTTCCTCGATAAAAAAAAAAAAAAAAAATATTTTTTAAGTGCAGTTACATAAATAAAAAATACACCGTTCTCTCATTATAAGCAAAAAAATGCAAGTAACAAATAACTTCCAAGCATTACAGGAGAACAAAACAATAAGTCGCATCATTTATTTCATAAAACACAAGCAGAAATAAAAATTCCAGAAAAAAGCTACTTTATCTCTAAAACAGCTGATAGTACAAAAAAACTCTAATTCAACTCGAAAACTGCGGATGGTTTTCTCATGCATTCTTTCCGTGATATAGAAAAGAAAGTATGGTATAAAGAAAAAACAGATAGAGAGAAAAAAGAAGAGCATGCGAAGCCCAAAAGGCAATCAATCAGATTCTTCTGCAAAACGGAGAAAAATTCCCACGCACTAATGGTGCGTGAAATTGACTTTTGCGGTGTTGGTGAGACGTTTTTAGGCTTTTGCTAGTTGTTTTTGCTCCTTAAGGATTTTATCTGCAACAAAAGATAAAGCTGAGTAAGGTGGGATTTCACAAACATGAGCAAGTTGTATGTGGTTTAATTGAAAGAAAGATATAAAGAAGAAAGCTAATTGTTTCAAAGTTAACTATTGATGATTTTGAAAAAAAAAAAAAATTAAAATTTATTCTTCGCAAGTCGCATAAAGTAATTAAACATTAAAAGGAAGGAAATTTAACAATTTTTCGTTAAAACAGATGCGTGTCTTTGAGACCCCCTCCCCCCCGTAAACCGCTCGTGGAACACAATTTTTAATTCAGCTTTCCTTTCCATGTACATATGTTTTTCAAATTCATCTTAAACGCAGGATTCAGTAGAGTACAGCGTAAATTCTTGCGTAAAAAAGAATGAACAGTATCAATACAACATTAAAAAATAAAGCCAAGTAGAATTTTTTTTTAAATATTTAATATTAGCCAATTGTTCAGTATTGCTTTTTATATGGATATGATTGAAAATTGCCTTGCACGAGGAGATCTGACAAAAATTTCTTAGTCTTATTTTTTTGTTTAGACACCCCAATTTAAAAAGCGCAGCCTAGATAGCGGACTATAGACGCAGCTGATACAACCTCCCCACCCCACCCCACCGCCACCACCATCGCAACTACCTTACATTTCTCTCCCAGCGTCCATGCTCTTTAAGGATTTTATCTGCAACGAAAAATAAATGTTGAGTAAAGAGAAATTTCGCAAACATGAGCAAGTTATATGTAGTTTAATTGACAGATATAAAGAAGAAAGTTTAGTATTTAAAAATTAACTAGTAAAGTTATTAATGTAAGTAGGTATATTCTGGTTGAATCTAATTTATTATCTAGGGAAGCAATTAATCTTGTTCATCTTTCATAATGTATAAAAAAATGATTAGCTAGGGAAATCGGATCATTAATTGGATTGGTATTAATAGTTTTCTGTATATTGAAATTCATAAAAATAAGCATAAAATAAACTTCTAAAGATAACATTTTTACCGAAATTTTGCCACATTACATAAATGAGACTTGTTTATGACAATCTAAAAAAAGAAAATTTTAAAGAATGGGCTTATAAAATTATGCTAGAATTTAAAACTTAAAAAATATTACTCATTTAAGTTTATCGTTCCATTAAACAATATTTTTTAAAGTATACTTTTCAAATTTGATCTAAATTCTAATCATTGTTATTTAAAGGGCAGTTTCTAATTGAAAAAAAAAATCAAACATGATCTGTAACGACCCCGGCAATGCCGCTGTGTATTTAAGCAGTCATATTCCAATATAAAGTAAAAAATATATTAATTTAAACAAATCGGTTAGGAGAGTGAGAGGGTTTCTTCCTCAAATTTGGCCTAAGACTACTTAGCGAACAAGCGGGAGCATTCACAGTTTTACTAACAAAGAAATATGAAACATTTAACTTACATCAGCCTCTTCGATAGTTCCTTGATAACAACACACTGAAATGATATCTGGAGCTGTAACTTAAATACTGCTTAATCTTTAATGCAATCTAGCCGACAATCCATGGTTTTCAAACAGAACTTTATTTGTTCAAGATATGAAATAAAAATTTCTTACCAACGGAGATGCTTCAAATACAATTCACGTGGCGTAAAACTCCTTCTCTAAATCAAAATTCGCAGGCCTAAAACACTTTTAGAGGAAGGACAATACCCAAATCCGAAAACACACACTTTCGCCTCGACTTATATACTCTACAGATTGAGCGACGAGCCTAATTTGCATAAAATAACAGCGAAAGCAAGTATCAGTAGATTCCAAAAGATTCACACATACATTGGAAAATTAGAGTAAAATATGGTATAGAGCCGTGACCAACGAGAGACAAAGCCAGTTCATGACTTTAATGTGTCAAACGAACCGGATCATCTAAACTCAAATTCTCCGCAGTAAAGTATTACGAAAGTGCATAACGTCTTTAGAATATGACTTTTTAAAGTAGTATATTACAAGTTTCTAATGGGTATCTATTGTTTTTATTTATAATCTGTAAAGTTTTGTGATCGTTTAGACATATTATTTTAACGATTTGGTGAATTTGTTATTAAATTTATTACGATTTTTTGATTTGTCATCGTTGTGCTACAACTTGATATGGGTGTTTAAGCCTAGCTATAAATTGCTATATAATTTCATGTTTTCAGAAGTAAATTTGTTTCATTGCTTGTCTTAAGCTATAATCTACTTATTTTATAGACCGAATACGCTGTATAAAGTTTATTTTTTCTTTTGTCACAGAATAAAAAGCTTTAAATTGTGCATTATTAAATGTTATATTTTGTACATTTGTTTAGCATGTAGCTTATGTTTACTTTTATTTTTCTCCCTAAAACATTACTACACAACAACTAGCGAAGTAAAATTTATTTCTAAACATATTTAATTTCTCATTTTGATTAGATTTAATAGTTTTTCTATAATTCAGAATGTTACTGTACCTTGGCTTTCTATCAGTTTTTTAAATTGCATTCTAAAACTTAAGATAACCTTCAGATGAATATTTTAATAGTACAAAAATATACATATTCTGTATTTAAAAAAAGTATGTTTGCATATTTTATTTATTTTTCAATAAGGAAATGCTATTTCATTTAAGTTGCTGTAAAACAGATTTTCACAATCTACACAAAAAATACATGTTAAAAAAAGATTTCGGATTTTTCTTTTACTTTTGACAAACATGCGATGCTGCATTTTACTAAAATAATTATATGCAAACACAAAACACAACTGAAGCATCCCATTTCTTTCCAACTAAATAAACATATTATGAACCAGAAGTTTTCTTAAATGAAATTTAAATAAAAACTAGACACATTTTTCAATGTTTCTGATTTATTTAAGTTTATAAATTATGTGCAAAATGAAATCTAGTTTGTGTGTATTTATAAACAATTCTTTAGAATATACTAAAACTCTTTCATCTTAAACCTAGATCCAAAATTTTTCTGTTGAGTTTAAACATTTATGTTTTCTTTTCAGAACATTTAACTATAAGATCTTTAGTGAGAATGGTTTTCACATCAACCTCACATGAACCTTTTTTGGCCCAAAAAGTGTCACAGAGTGCATGTTGAGTATTTTTAACATCACATTCTTCAGTGACACTTCTCCGGACAAATTTTCTGCTTAAAGTTGCTTTTAAGTGTTTGAGCTCTGTGTCCTGGTTCTGAGTTAACCAGTTCTTCATGATTACGCGATTAGCAATGCAGGTATGTCTTAAAATATTAATATATTTGTTATTTCGCATCAGATAGTTTAAATTAGATTTGTTTCCATTCTAATAAGTTTTTTATTTGAATTCTATTATATATAACAATATATTTTTATTATAAAAAGGCACAACTGAAAAAAAAAAAAATTAAACTTTTATGAAAATCTTTGAGTATAAAGTAAACAAATATCAGTAGTTTAATGTATTTTGTTGGTCGCATTCTGACCGAGTGCTCCCATGGTAGTGACGTCATTGACGGCACACCATGAACTGGCCTATTGCAATTCGTTGTTCACTATAGAGTTCTCTGTTGCGCCACATACACTGTCAAAAATCTACAGTTGCCACATACACTGTCAAAAATCTACAGTTTAAGTTGCATAGTCACCCCCACCGCTTTTACATAAAACGTTTACTCGACTATATTATGGAGTCTTCTCATTGGACAAAAAAAATAAAATAAAATAAAATAAAATAAAAAAATAAATAAATAAATATTCTATAAAAGCGCTGGAGTGAGTATGCAGTAAAGCTGCAGAATTTTAACAGTGTAGGTTAAATATTTGATGTCACGCTCACACTCAAAATACTAGAGACCCTTTATAAGCAAATCACTAGTCCATCACAAATCGTAATGCTCTATTCGCAAAATAACATTTAAACTACTTACTAATTTAATTTAAAAAGTTGCATTTAATTTTTTCTTGCCATTTAATCGACGAGATCCGATAATAAACTGATTTTATATTAGAGAAAAATTAGAGAAAAACTTATTATGCTTCGCATACAGGCATTACTTCAATATGTGGCATTGGTCAACAAAAAATAGTGATTGTTGTATAAAAAAATGAATGAATATCAAAATACTGAATTCATTATTCATTTATATACGTAACACATATGCTGTAGAAGAGTGAACAATATAAATAAACTAAATATTATAATTAAAGTAATATTGTAAGCAAACTAAATTTCACAATTAATGATTAGAATATACAATGATTCTTTTTAACTTTAAACTAATTTTCATTATTAAGATTGCTATAATAAAACATAAACACGTGATAACATCAAAACACATTTACATGTATTATTTATTATCGTATACTATAAATATTTTGCTTCAATTTTCATGGACACTATCTGCAATGATGTATGTTTATAACGATACTTTTGTTGTTGTTCGATTCCTTTAGGATGGCTATAAGAAGCTCCTTTTTCTAATATAGTAATTATTTATTTTCTAAATCACACCTTAAAATCTCTTCTTTAATTTGATTTATTTCCAATAAAAATTTTAAGTCAACAACTATTGATGAAATATGTATTGTAAAAGAATTTTGTGTTTTTTCCCATTCTAAAGTTTCAAACTTAAATGTTTTTATATTTATCGTACTTTTCTTCGGAATGGGTTGGTGATTATTTAATGACAATTTGTACAAGTTTTTATCAAAACTTGTCGAGTTGTCGGAATTTTGTTAGTCCTACCATTCATATAAAAAATGTTGCATTACCTGAAATTACGAAAATTTTAGTGTATTTTTAAATAAATTAATCAAAAACAAAGAATCGACACTGTCTTTCCACAATTTTACGATAACTGGCAATTAAAAGAAAACTAGCTAAATGAGCCAATCCCAAAACTTTCTTCTATCTCATACATCTTAATATTTCAAAAAAGTAGTTAGATAGGTTAATACTTAAATATCATTAGTTCAACACTACATCAACTATGATTTAAATCTGAATTTTCTGCTTCAGTCAATTAATCGAAGTAAACACGAGTTAACCTCAATCATGATATTTGATAAAATCAATTGTTTTCGTTATTCTGTTGTACGTCATCTGCTTGTAAATCTCCCGATTAGCAGGATGAGAAGTTCTGGTCGCTGCACGAGCCGCCGATCTACAATAGAACTCCGAAAAATCCAGAAAATTACCCAAAACTCGCTATTACAGTATACCTCTTTCCAGCATAATATTTCCAAATTCAAGTGAGACATACGTTTCATAGCCGAAAACCTATATATGAAATTTGGTTCAATTCTATACATAACTTCATACACTTTTAGATGATACGATAATGAAAATGGCACAAAATCGCTATTGCAACGCCCTCTTCCGGCGAAACATTTCCAAATTCAAGGAGGGCCTGTCGGCCATAGGCAGAAACACACACAAAAAATTTGGTTCAGTTCTATGCATAACTTCATGCACTTTTCGATGGTACAATAATGCAAATGACTCAAAACTAGCTCTTATAGAGCTCCTTATCGGCAGAATAGTTCCAAACTCAAGTGGACTTGTTTGCCGTAGCCAAAAACATATACAGTAGAACCCCGCTAATCCAAACTAATTGGGACCAGTGCCTGTTCGGATTATCAAAAATGTGGATTATCCGAAACTCCGATAAAGATAGAAAATAAAAAGATGCATTCTAAAATATTGCAAATTATAAGTACTCTAACATAATAAATATCCTCTAATCCGGCATCCTAAGGTCCGGCACGCTGGATAATCTGGAACGACTTTCAGAAAAAAATAGTATTCCCTGTTTCATCACTCCTGATGTTTAAAATAATCCAATAAAACTTCAGAATGAGAAATTATGTAACAACCAATTAAAAACGGTTCAAAATCGCGAATCTATAAATAGTTCAGTCATCACGTCGACGAGGAGGAAAGAAAGAAACGTTTCTGTAGATAATTTGCAAAATCATATTGTAGAAAGTAAAAATAAATTTTTGTCATTTGAATTAAATACTTTTTGCATTTTGAAAGTGAATTTTATAGCGACTGGCAAACAAACTGTTATTCGAGATTTTTTTAAGATAACTTCTACGAGTAGGCTTACAGAGCACGTTTGTATTTTATATTCGTGTACATAGGTTGTACTTTTACATTATTGAGTATTTTTTTAAATTCTATTAAAGCTGTTTAAAGAATAAAAAACATGCTTTACTGCCATTTTCTGTGTTATTCTAACTTCTAAACGTTTTTTACGACATTTATCCTGTAATCCCGAAAATTTCGTAAGTTAATCTTTTCAGTTAATTTGTTCAAGTATCATTTTCGAAAATAAAATCTATTCGGATTAACCGGAATTTCAGATTACCGGGGTTCGGATTAGCGGTGTTCTACTGTATATGAAATTTGGTTCAGTTCCATACAGAATTTCATACACTTTTCGTGGTAGAATGGCGACACACGAACAGACAGACATTTTGTATAAACATTATTTTTTTTCGGAATCTCTGACCCCTAAAACAGAAAAATTCGTCGAAAACCAGAAGTCGAAAAAAATTTCGATTACAATAATTTCTTCTTCTACAGATAGATGAAAGTAAAAATATGATTCTCGATTTTTATGTATTCTGTATGGAAAAAAAATAGATAATAAATGACAACCAGTCACGAAACACTTAAATTAAAGCCGTCTGCAAAGTTTTTTTTTAAGCACTTTAGAAGCATTTCTAAAACAGCAATCATCAATCAAAATTACTTCGTTTAAATTTTAATTTAAAATTAGTTTCCTTGACTTAGTGAGCGAAACTTCTTCAACTGCTAATTTTTTCCCTCTCAAACATTCCGGAACTCTTTCTTGTGAGCAATTATCTGCTATACTGAACATTTGGTGATTTATAAATGCGAGAGCTAAATTAAATACCGATTTTTCTTAATTACATTCCGTCTTGAACTTCTCCCCTGAAGGGACCAACATTAGCATTTTAAATGTTTTGGGCAACAGCGGGTAGTATCCGGACTTAGTAGCACACTATGCAATAAAAACAAACTTGAATGCAATTAGGTGCCTTTTGAGAAATTACAGGATAGAAAATTAGTTTCACTACCATTTTGTGTTGTTCTTTTGTTTTATTTTAGTTTGAAGTGAAAACACTGATCCTTCTTTCTAAATAACTTCATAAATTAAAAATCGACTAAAGAAATAAATAAAATTTAACTTTTAAAAGCCTTTAGTTTTACGTTTTGTGTCGTGAATCATTAAATCTGACATATATTTTCTGAAATAGCTGAAATAGTTTTAGATGCGTTTTCTTTTTTATTTCTTCAAATGATAAAACCTCAATTTTTTTTAAATTTTTTTCGTTGCTTTTATTTCAATCGTTCAGTCGCTATATTTGAAATGTAATTTAAATACATCCATTACATAAAAATGAAAATTTGTCTCTCAGTCTGTAATTCTATACAAATCCACAATTTGGAAGCCGGAATTGTGAAGTGTTACGTACTTGTGTATTAAAACACGGCCGAGGTAACCAAAGTAATCCGGAATCGAAATAATTAATAGTTAATTTTTAATTAATAAAAAAACACCAATTTAACAACAATTTTCTATCATATTTAAACATTTTTCGTTATAGAAGTTGCCAACAATTAGAAATCCACAATAAAATTCATACCACAATAATTACTTTTCTATTGCAAGATTTCCATGTGAAAAATGTAAATGAAACAGTTTAACAAATTTTTAAAAAAAGTGAATATTACGCCATATTGGAAATATAATGGACGTCAGCAAATGAACATATAACGTCATATGAGTTTGAAAAAAAGTTATTGAAACTTGATAATAATCCGATTATGGATATATTGGCATATTTTAACGTTTTGCGGTTCTCTGAATTTGTTTTCGTCATTTTTAAATCTATTCCATATTCTGGTTGTCCCAAAAATGACTGATGGATTTTAAAATTAAATAACGGTGACAGATATTGCAAAAGGTGACAGATATTTAAAAAAAAATCTTTCAGGAGTGTTATGTAAAATGTCAGGAGTTTTTATGCTGTGAATCTCAGTTTTAGTTACAAATAGCATCGATAAATGGCGCTGCAAGCAATAACCGCTAAATCCAGGCTAAATTTTTCGGCCTCTCTTTTCTTCCATGCGAAAAAAGGAGATTAAAATGCATTGAATGGATCCGAAAGTACGAAAAATCGGTACTGGACTGAGCACCTATTGCTTTCAGCGCCATCTATTGTTTGAAATTCGAACTAAAATCAAGAATCACTGTAAAAATCTCCTGACATCATACATAAATCTCCTGCGAGAATTTTTTTAATATCTGTCACCGTTTGCAAGTTATTGAATTTTAAAATCCATTTTGGGACACCCGGTGTATACATGTATATTAAAATTTCCACAAAGGTTTTGGTCCTTAGAGATCATTGTTAGTGAAGAACTGAAATAAAGATTTCAGATTTTTTAAAAATAAATTCATAGGATATTTGTACTTAACATTTTCCATTAATCATGAAAAAATTAATTGAATAACAAAATTCTCGGAAACAACTTCTGATCAAAAGGTTTTAATCTCGGTCTCAATCCAGATCACAGATTATATATTTATGGATTAAGTAGCTAGTCTGTCGTTCGGATTAAACCCTTAAATACCCGGTGTTGCTTTTCGGCAACATACCCAACTTAGACTTCTAAAATACTATTAAAATAATATTTAAGCTATAATGCCTAATGTTGCCAATAAAATACATTCTGAAAATATTAAATAGATTTTCAACATGTAGATGGCAACGCTTTTTTGTTTAAGAATAAAGATAGATTTATTTTTTCAAATGTTGCTACATGTTCTTTTTGTTTTGTTTGGAAGCTTGCGAAATACCCTATATTGTTCTGCCGTGAGCAAGTAAAATTTATTTCTTATGATAGCTCTGAAAATTGTTGCGTGTTTAATATTAGAGAATTTTATCAGAGAAAATTATTTTTTCAATTAAATACCAGTATTGCCGATTAATAACAAACTGTTTTTTAGCCGTAAAACATACTTAAAACAAAATATGATTTTTTTTAGTATTTTGCCCATGATTTATTTAAAAAATGAAAGTCGAAGAATATTATTAAAATGATTTTTGAAAAATCAGGCATTTAAAGGTTAAATGAAAGAAAAGAGTGAAAATTACGTAAATTAACACGCAAACGTTGATTTTTCAAAACAAACATCCCTAAAATTCCGGGCAACGCCGGGTACTTTAGCTAGTAGAACATTGATTGCAGTATAAATTTATTGAATATATTGAAAGAACAAATTCACTTTACGTTGTATTTAACCCTTTGAAGGACGGTGGCATATTTTTTATACCACTTTATTTTAATTTCAAACTGCTAATTGACATCTAGAATTTTTTAGTAAAATTTTGCTTTTATATTGTAGTACCTGAAGAAAGTATTTATTTATTTTAAAATCAATTGGATCGTAAATTCTGGTGTCATTCATTCATTTCAATATATCATAAGAATAATATATTTGCCCTTGAAATGGTTAAAGGGGGAATATCTATTAATTCAAAGTATCCAGGATATCTGTATAACATAAAATGTGATCATAGATTTGTTAATATCAAACGCAGAAAGCATTATTTACCGATGTCGATAAAAAATTAACAATGAATAGTCTAGATTTATATTTATAATTTCATAAATATAACTGATACATATCATGCCTGTATAATTCTAAATTAATTTATTTACGGTGGTTAAAATGAAAAGCATTGTGACACTTCTATCTCACAAGCAATTTACTATAAAAGGCATAAAATTATGTATTCCTTCAGTGTAGTTTCCAGTCATATTAGTCATACTTTCGAAAAACACAACGAAAAATGTATTTTTACGTTGATGATATTAAGTACAATTACCATTTTGATTTGCGCATTTTTCCTCAAAACATAGAAGTTTCGTCAATTTAAATTAAAAAATCCCCGCAAGCTCGGCCTACAGCGGAGGTAAATTTCGAAGTTAAATACTAATTTCACCAACAAAACCTAAAGTTAGAGGTAAACCCAGTTTACCGCTATCTGGCCGCTTTTGATGAATTATCTTTCATTTTTAGGTGCATTCGTAATTGCCGAAACGTCAGTGAAGGCTTACTGTGGAGACACGAAAAGTTTTGATTTCCGTTTGTCTGTCTGTCTGTCTGTCCTTCTGTTCCGCGATAACTGTCGCAAAAAGCATCCGATTGGCTTGAAATTAATGTGGCATGTTGATGAAGTACTCGGACTTAGCTGTATGATTTTTGGTTAAATTTGGTTCATTCGTTCGGGAAATATAGAACATTTTATTTTGCTCTGTAATGCTTTTCAATGGCAAGTCAGACGATTTTCAAATTTTCATTTGTTGAAAGAAATGGCTCATATAAAAAATGGATTTCAATGGTAAATTTTTGATGCTGAAATTTTTAAATAAGAGTAGTAAATTATTCCTATTAGTTTGCAATTTTGTCAAAACATTTGTCAGAGCTTTTAAATTAGGTGTATAACTTATGATGGAATTTTATACATGTGTTGGAATAATATAAAACATTTTATTTTATGAATTTACTTATATTTCATTTTTTTTCTTTTAACCGTTGCGTAGCAACTATATCTCATCTAAAAATATCATAAATGTGAAAGTATGTATGGTTTTTAAAGTCAAATCAAAGTTAAAAGGAATGAATTAATGAATGCCTTTGTATAGATATTTGCATATAGATTGATTTAAACGCAGAAATGAAAATAGTATTTATATACTATATAGAATAATATCTTTATTTATGTATTCAACTATTTTGATTATAAAGGAAAAAGTTCGTTATTTTCATACAGAATAAACTGACATTATTCTATTAAACTTTATAAACTTTATTGTTGCCAAAAAAAAAAAGAAAAAAAAAAAAAAAGGGGGAATAACAATTTCTCCCAAAGAGTTCATTTTAATTTGTAAGATTTTCACGTGCAAAGGGAAAAGCAGCAAATTACAAATAATAAAAAAGATAAATAGGACAGGAATGAATACATATAAACATTTCACACCAAATACCACCTAAATTAATTTTAGGTAGATTTCGTATGAAATACTACCTATTGGGATCGTTCCTATGTTGGAATTTCTGAAAAATTTTTGCAGATCTACACCGATCATGACTCCTAGAACCCAAAACCACCCTCAGTAAAAAACTTTATCTATCTATCTATCTATCTATCACTTTCTTCTGGACACGATAACTTTCGTAATTCTGCACCAATCTCTTCCAAACTGATACATAAAATCAAAGGGCATAAAATCTTGGTCAAGTTCGTTAATGGGCAAAATCGGACCAAGGGGATGGAAATAGGGAGGGGTTTTGTGAAAACAGAAACCCCCCCATAACTTCTTAATTTTTGTACATATCAAATCAGTTTAAAGTTTTTATTACTTCTAAAAATAGGGCCAAAATTTTATGTATCACAGATTTTTGATAAAATTAAAAATGGGCTCAAGGGGCGCAAAAAATAGGGTTTTTGGGAGAAAAAAATTCATAACTTCGTCAATTCTCAAGATATCAATTCCAATTAATTTTATTATAAATCTCCATAATATTATGTACAACTTTTATATTCACATGTTTTTGATAGGACCAATTCGTACCGCAAAAAAAAATTAAAAACGAAAACAAAAAGGGGGTTTGAAGAAGTAAAAAATCCGTAACTCCGTCAATTCAAAAGATATAAAATCCCCATGAATTTATCATATATCTTCTTAATATTGTCTACAACATCTATATAGACAAGTTTTGGATAGGACCAATTCTTACAGCAAAAACAAATTAAAAATACATAGCGGTTGAAGAAAAAATCATCTAAGTAAGAGTGTATTCAAATCCAAACTGCGTATTTTCTGACTCATTTTACAATTCATTTTTGCTCTCAAAGGCTTCCAATTGGTACGTTTTCTTACTCAGAAACTATATAATGTACCGTAAGGGTCGATGTTTTGGTAGAGGCAGAATATATTTTAAAAAATGCTGTTAAAGTGGGCATTTTGAACCGAATTTCCCGAAGCGGATTGTGTTGGAAAAATCATTGCATTAAGGATGCACTCAAATCCAAACTGCTTATTTTCTGACTCATTTTTAAATTCATTTTTGCTCTCAAACGCATTTAATTGGTAGATTCGTTTATTCAGAAACTATATAATGTACCGCAATGATAGATTTTTTGATAGAGGCAGAATATATTTCAAAAAATTATGTCAAAGTGGGCATTTTGAACGGAATTTTCCGAAGCAATAGTGTTATCACTTTCTTCTGGACACGATAACTTCCGCAATTCTGCACAAATCTCTTCCAAACTGATACATAAAATCAAGGGACATAAAATCTCGGTCAAGTTCGTTAATGGGCAAAATCGGACAAAGGGGATGGAAATAGGGAGGGGTTTTGTGAAAACCGAAAAAACCCCATAACTTCTTAATTTTTGTACATATCAAACCAGTTTAAAGTTTTTATTACTTCTAAAAATAGCGCCAAAAATTCATGCATCACAGATTTTTGATAAAATTTAAAATAGGCTCAAGGGGCGCAAAAAATAGGGTTTTTGGGAGAAAAAAATGCCTTACTCCGTCAATTCTCAAGATATCAATTCCAATTAATTTTATTATAAATCTCCTTAATATTATCTACAACTTTTATATTCACAAGTTTTTGATAGGACCAATTCGCACCGCAAAAAAAATTAAAAACGAAAACAAAAAGAGGGATTGAAGAAGTAAAAAATTCATAACTCCGTCAATTCAAAAGATATAAAATCAACATAAATTTATCATATATCTTCTTAATATTGTCTACAACATCTAGATAGACAAGTTTTGGATAGGACCAATTCTTACAGAAAAAAACAAATTAAAAATACATAGCGGTTGAAAAAAGAAATCATCTAAGTAAGGGTGTATTCAAATCCAAACTGTCTATTTTCTTACTCATTTTTAAATCCATTTTTGCTCTCAAACGCATCCAATTGCTAGATTCTCTTATTCAGAAACTATATAATGTACAGTAATGATCGATTTTTTGATAGAGGTAGAATATATTTCAAAAAATGATGTCAAAATGGGCATTTTGAACAGAATTTCCCGAACCGATTGTGTTAGAAACGAAAAATATTGCCCTACTGAGAAAATAATTGTTTATTAATCAAGTTTTAATTAATTGAAAGAAAAATAAAAACACAGGTCGCTTATAAATCTTTTCAAAAATAACGTCAGCATGTTTCATATATATATTATTTTTTATTAAAAATTAATCTGAAAATGTGCCAGAAAATTTCGTGTTGTTGAGTATGGAAAAATATTTTTTTAATATCGCCTGAACATGATTCTGATAAAACCATCTATTTTATAAAAAGGAAATAAAAACTCGTCAAAAGCAGACGGATAAAACTGTTAAAGTGGATTTATATCTAATAATGATTTAGTTTTTGTTGGTGAAATTAGTATACTTAACTTCGAAATCTACCTCTGCCTGTAGGCCGGGCCGGCAGGGATTTTTTTGTAGTGGTATTTTCCCACACTACGAAGAAAGATTCCTCGATTTACACAATTTTACTTGGCCTTCCTTTTCTCATTGGTTGCGATTTCATTTTCGCAATTGCGTATATTAATTGGCACAAAATTTTACATTTTTATGACTGAGGTATATGTAAGGCCATACAAATAAGAAATTCCGTATTGTTTCCTATAAAATGTGATAAAGTGTTGGTTAACTATATACGTTTCTATTAAGAGGAGCAGAGCTGCCAAGCCTCCGGCGTTCTGGATACCAGTATTTTAATACAAAAAATGTTACTTTATTTAATTGAAACATTTGCTCGATTTAAAAGAACAACATTTTCTGTAAGGTAATAGTGTTGTGCAAAACGCCTGAGACTTGCCATGTCTGGTGGTGAGTGAAATGTTTTATTTAATGCATTTATCTCTATTTTAATGCTATGTGAACAACGTCCCGTGTAACAGCTTGTAGAGTGTGAAATAAATTATTAAAATAATCCCTATTACGAAAAATGAAACAAAATGCCCGGCTAAGGGAAATAAAAGGTTAGTTAACCTTTCGTAATTTGACCTGAACACAGGTGTGCATCAAATTTCAACGGTGTTTGTAACATCACGATTTTAAATTAAATGTGGATACTATTAAAAGGCTATCACAAAAAATACTTAACGGCGCCATATCACGTTTATCTATTTAGTCAATTGGAAGTGGACACGATGATGAATTATTAACCGTTAGCTTTAGAACTCCCCCTACTTTAGGGTGATTTTAGTAAGTTAATGCTATCGAGTACATTTTTAGATATTTAGATTAGATCTTAGATATAAATATTGCAGAATGGTAATCAAAATTATTATTAGATTTCTAAATTAGATGTCTCAGTTTACATTTCCAAAAGTTCTTTATCCATTAGATACAGATGTTTGTGGTTAGCAGGCAAATAAATACTGCTGCATGGATATTAGGATAACGTAAAATGCTTGACCAAATTGTTGCTTATACTTATAAATCGCAGTGTAAAAATGAATCTAAGATATAGGATAATCATTAACTCAATCAATAGAAAATTACAAATGCAAAATAAATTACACAACGGGGGGTTCAGGGGTGGCACCCCCCTGAAGAAATTTGCTTTATTATATAAAAATTACTAGAATAAGTAGCTCGTGAGAATTTCAGAATATCATTACATAACAACGTGTTTAATTTAACGCTTCTAATGTCTGAAACCATCGAAATATTTTTTTCTCCTTCTATAAATGTTTGTGTAATTTAAAAGTTTAAATTTTGTTTTTGTAGAAAGATTAATATTAAGCAAAATTTGCTAAAAACAATAAGTTGCAGAGATGACGTTGAGGCTCTTGATCTGCAGATTTACTAGTTATATAATTACGTAGCATCTATAGTCGCCGTTCAGTCCGTCCGTCCGTCTGTCTGTCTGTCCGTCCGTCCGCATATAACAGAGCAAAAAGTAGTCAACCGAATGGTCTGAAATTTTAAATATATAATTGCTGCACAATTTTGTCGAGTCACTTCAAATTTTATGAAAATCGGATGCATAGTTTAATTACAGGGACAGTCAAAAGTTGTCCGTTACGTTACGGCCAATGGGAAAAACTTATTGCAAGTGCATTTTAATAATGTTACAGCCTTCCGAATGGTCGGAAATTTTAAATATATAATTGCTGCAAAATTTTGTCGAGTCATTTCAAATTTTATGAAAATCGGATGTATAGTTTAATTGCAGGGACAGTCAAAATTTTTCCGTTACATTAAGGCCAATCGGAAAAAATTATTTCAAGTGCATTTTAATGATGTTACAGCCTTTCGAACAGAATGAAATTGATATGCACTTACGAAGTGCATTAATATATAGATTCATTACAATATGTGGTGCAAAAAATATTTATAAAACTAGTTATAGTACAAACGCACCTCATTTGCCACGTTTGACGAGCAGTTTCCAACTTGTTCTGTAAGAGCTACTTTTACCAGAATCATGTTAAGGCGGTATTCAAAAAAACATTTTCCCATGCTCAACAACTCACTTTTTCTGACACATTTTTAGACTCATTTTTAAAAGTAAAAACACGAAACTTGCAGACGCGACTTTTTTAAAGAGATTTATAAGCGATCTGTGTTTTAATTTTTCATTCCATTAATTAGAACTTGATTTACAAAGAATTGTTTTCTTAGCACGATCATTTTCTTCATTTCCAGCACTATCGCACTTCGGGAAATTCGGTTTCAAAATGTCCACTTTGACAGCATTGTTTTAAAAAATATATTCTGTCTTTATCAAAAGATCAACCAATAGGGTACATTATATTGTTTCTGAATAAGAGAACCTGCCAATTGCATACGTTTGAGAGCAAAAATGAATTTAAAAATGTGTCAGGAAATAAGTAGTTTGGATTTAAGTACACCTTTAATACGATAATTTCTTCGTCAACCCCTATTTTTGTTTAATTTATTTTTGCTCTAAGAGTTGGTACTATCAAATACTTGTCAAAATGAAAGTCGTAGATAATATAAAGAAGAAGTTTAATAAATTTAAGCGGGATATCTTGTGAATTGAGAAGTTATGAATTTTTTTCTTCTTCAAACACCGCATTTTTTTCAGTTTTTAATTTTTTTTCAGTAAGTGTTAGTCCTATCAAAAACGTATCAATATAAAAATTGTAGATAGTATTAAGAAGATTTACAATAAGTTTAAGGGGTCTTGTACCTTTTAAATGCACTTAAAATTAACGAAAAACTTGAAAGTTTGAATTAGTCTATCTTCAAAATATTTTTATGTATAAACATGAAATTTTGGATATTTATTAAACAGATTGTACTTTGTAATTTGCTACCATTAAAAATTTATTAGCCTTTTACAGAATCTGTGTATTGTTGAAATCAAAATAGCTCTTTTTTTTACTCCATAAGTGATTGCTCACATGATATCTTGAGAAAATATGTACGGATTGGCATGAAATTTGGTAAAATTACTATAAAAATATGTGTGTTTAAAATGAACTAATTTTAAGTATTTAAGGTGGTAATGTGTTTAGTTATGCCTATTTTTATTCATTAAAAATGTAAAATTTTGTTTTTTTTTTACAAAAATATATTTTTTTATAGTTAATGAAATAATTTTGGCCTAAGAGTTCTGGAATTAATTACCAAAAATTAATTATCTTCGCGTCCGATTGTCGGAATTAAAAAATAAAGACATATTCTGAAAGAGAATGAAATTTTAAGTTGGATGGCGTAAAAACCGTAGCTCAAAAATCGACATTTAAAAACATTTTGGTCCTGTATAAAAATTCGGAATCTGTTTCGTACCGCAATACGCACCTGTTTTATATTCTCTCTTTATCGCCGAAAACTCAGTGTCATCAGACATCTGTCGGCTTCATAAACAAAGGAAAATAAAATATCTTTTTCTCGCGTTTTTATGGTACGATTGAGATAATTTTTAGAATTTCTGGAGGCTGATTTTTTCATCCGTCTTGTGGTATAATTTCGAATTTCTGGGATGCATAAAAAAATAATAATAATCGCTCATTAAAGAAATCGCCAGTCCTTATTTGCCGTTAAAATGACGACGGATTTTAATCGGTGGAAGAGATCATTTTTCCGTTTGATAAAAATAATCCCTGCTTTTGTTGATTTATGAATGCCTTTCCGATCTTGTAGTTGGATTTTTTAAATGGAGAATGTCCGTTAATTACGACTTTTTCAAAATTTTATGATTTGTCGTTTGATGTAGCTGTAAGTATGCAAAATTCCAAGTCACCAACATATATATTTTCTGAGAACAGGCTCTGTGATAGACGGACAGACAGACAGACAGACAGAGGAGTGTGACGAATAGGGTTTCTTCAGATGAACAAAACCCTAACAGCATCTATATGTATTATGAAATAAAAAAAAATTTCTTGGAAAAATGTCTCGCGCAAAATATCTATTCAAAAATCAGCAGTAGTTGTCTTATTCGTCTACTCTTCCATAATTAGGTTCATAGCCGATGTTGCCGACGAGATTTCTAAAATAAATCTAACCCTTTGTATCACCGTATTGCATATCTGCAACATATCCAAAAGACGATGTTATTTATACAGGGGGTTTTAAAATACATTATATTTATTGTTATCTTTTAACATAGCAGTTAATAGAAAGTGTTCATTAAATTCTCAACAGACGGTGATACTGGGTTAATTTTTCATGCCGAAGTTTTATTTGTCATTTGACTGTTTCACATCGTTATTGGTAAAATGGACTTCGTAAATTTTGTAAAGTTAAAATGTTTGGATAATGTCTAAAAATAGATTTTTTATAAAGGTAAGTTCTTATACTGTACGATTTTGTATTAGAAATTTGATAATATTTATGAAAAATATGTAATTTTTAGATTATGATGATTTATGAGGACTGGAATTAGTGAATTATTAGATATATTAATATTTATGATGAGATATACTAGTATTTATGCGAAATATGCAATAATGTTTGTTGCAGATATGGAACATGAGCACATTTTAATCAATAAATTTTTATTTTTATGGTCTAATTTTTAAATTATTTTTGTATGCTTAAAATAATGTTTTTTAACATATCAGTAAATAATTTTCAAATTTGAGCTGTTGAGTTACTAAGGGCTAAAATAGTTGAACTACTTGTTTAACTGTATTTTTACTTTCTTCTATCTTTACAAGAAGAAAGTATTGGTTTCATGAAAATTTTCGAATTCCAGTTTTCGACGGATTTACACGTTTTATGAGTCAGAGATTCCAAAAAACATGTTTTTACAAAATGTCTGTCTGTGAGTCTGTCTGTCTGTATGTGACACAAATTTTGTGGGCGCTCTATCTCAAGAACTAATGGACGAAATTTCACAAAACTTCATATTTAGTTAGACCTTGATATAAACTGGAACTGATTAGTTTTTGGTGAAAATCGCCCAACAGGTGGCGCTGCTATGCGGCATTTTTAACGATTTCTCCAATAGCTGTATCTCAAGAACTACTGCACGGATTTTCATAAAACTTCAGATTCAGTTAGACCAGGATATAGTTTGGTGCTGATTACTTTTTTGTTAAAATCGCCCAACAGTGGCGCTGGTATGCTGCATTGTTCATGATTATCGCAATAGCTCTAACTCAAGAAAAAATGCACGAATTTTCATCAAACTTCAGATTCAGTTAGTCCCTGATATAAATTAGTGCTGCTTAATTTTTGGTGCAAATCGCCCAACAGGTGGCGCTGCTGTGCTGCATTTTTCACGATTTGCACAAGAGGTGTATCTCAATAACTATTGCACGGATTTTCATCACACTTCAGATTTAGTTAGTCCTTGACATGAATTGATGTATAAATTAGTGCTGTTTAGTTTTTGGTGTAAATCGCTCAACAGGTGGCGCTGCTATGCTGTGTTTTTTGAGATTTCCGCAATAGCTTTATCTCAAGAACTAATGCTTGGATTTACAAAAAATTTCAGATTCAGGTATACCTTGATATCATTTAGTACTGTTTACTTTTGGTGTAAATCGCTCAACAGGTGGCGCTGCTATGCTACATTTTTTCAGAATTTCCGCTATAGCTCTATCTCAAGAATTAATGCACGAATTTTCATCCAACTTCAAATACAGATATACTTTGATATGAATTGGTGCTAAATCGTTGTTATTTCTTGTACTATTTAAATGATTTAATTGCCGTGATTTATATAGAAGAAAGTTTTGTGATGGCCACAACATACTAGTTCATATATGAATTTAGCTATATTTTATGCTTCTACCTAAAATTGCAGCTGAGATATGGCGAAATGACTTAAAACTTTCTACCCTCGTTTACCCCCCCCCCCCCCTTACTGGTTTAATTTCTAAATTCTATAAAGTATGCGTTAAACAAATTTGTAGTCAATGTTTTTGCTGAATTTTACACCCCTACCTAAAACTGCTGCTAAAATATAGTGAAGTGACCTGCAACTTTTGAACCCCTGCACACTTAACCCCCTTAGAGGATAAATTTTCAAAAAACCTTACTTCTTGCTTGTTGAAGCCCCACCAGTGGCTGAGAGGTTCTTCTCTCGAAGCTGGTAGACGAGAGGTGCTGGGTTCGATCCCAATCGCGCCCGTCGGCCTAATCCTTCGGAGGTTTCGTGGTTTTCTTCGAGACATGGATTTTCAAACGTAAATACGGGTTAGGTTCCCTTAGAAAGACCCCCATGAAGGGCACGCCTCCCTCGGGTCTATATCCCTAGTGTAGATAATCGGCCGTCAAAAATCAACCAACCAATCTTGCTTGTCGAAAAATAACAGCAATCTACTGTCCAAATTACGTGATACTGACATTAGTTGTTTCAGCTCTTTAGTTGGGAGAACACTTTCTCTCTTTTTAATACAGGGTTGCCATAAAAGTATGTCCTTGTTATAATTTTTAATAGTATCAACTGTAAGTGCTGTATAATGTTGATTCAAGGTCACAAATAAAGAGTAACTGGAACAGTTTTGGATAAGCGAATGCGCGAGTATTGCTTTCTCAGTTACTCGCTTGCAGTGCCACATACGCAAAATAGTGACTCCCGATCATATAGCGTTATTGCTGGACTGAAAATTTAAAAAACCGTTAGAACCATGCGATTTTTTCCTTTGGTGCTTTTTAAAAGATCGTGTCTACGTTTCGCCGCTACCTAATAATTTGCTAGAGTTGAGACATAGAATTGAAGAGGCTATTGTTTCCATTATCGAAGTGAGGGAAGAATTGGACTTTAGGTTGGATGTGTGCCGTTAACTAAATGTGCACATATTGGATATTTCTAAGAATAACTAGGTTAGTTTACCTTCAATTTGATGTATGATTTGTTGTAAATTATCTAAATTAAGCTATTATAATACACCATTTAAAATGGGACATCCTATATTAGTACAGATTAGATATATCCCTTGTTTATTTGAAAATAAGACCGAGTCTTAATTATTTTTTCTCCAAAAGACGTATTAGGTCTTATAATGTTGTCGAAAATGTGAAATAAAAAGGCAGGTGTCGCTGCTAATTCGATAACCCCCATTTTGAAGTGAAATGAAGAGAACACTTCAGTGTTTGTTGTATGATTGAACCACCGAACCGATGTAACGATATTGTGTAATAATGTTCGCTTCGAGAAGAAGCTATGAAGGAGAGATCCTAATAATATCTTGGAATATGCTCATGAAGATTGCGAATAAATATTTGTTAAGTTTTTAAGAAGTCACAATATCATTTTAGAAGTAACACATCTTACGTAAAAATATCTACACCCGGTATAAAATTGGAACGAAGCCAAGTGGGTTTCTAAATGGTGCAACCGGCTGGAAAGGAAATAAGGTCATTTAATTATTTTGATTGAAAACATTTTATTCGCAATAAATAACAAAAAAAAGTAACTTTGTTAAGTAATAGAAAAAAAAATATATATGCTGTTTTGTTTTGAAGATAAATTCTTGTTCTGATTCATTTTATTTTGAAAACGAAAGTTGTTGTTCGAATTTAATAATGTGATATAAGAAAAAAAAACTGTATAATTTAATGATTAGAAACTGAATTATTTATTCCGTTGATATACAGTGTAGGTAAATAAACATGAATGATTAACTGAAATTTAAGAAAGAAAGGGCTGTTTTGAGAACAGGGGTAACTAAATATATAAATGAATTGGAAAGTGATGATTTGGAAAAATGTACAGAGAGCTCGCTAGAAGAATATGTTGGTTATTTAGATCAAATGAGTAAAGAATTAAGAACCTTTGATAATGAAATTAAAAATTTAATTAATGAAGATAGAGAATTTGAAAGTGAAGTGCAGAGTGCCATCGAATGTAATCAAAAAATAACGACTTGGATAAGCGGAATTAATGCGAGGATAAAAATTATTAAAGAATCGAAACAAATTACGCTCTCCAGTCCTGATAGTACACCGCAAAGGGTTATATCTAATAAACCTAGCGAATCACCTGAAAATGCAGGAAATAATAGTTTAAACTTTAATAATGTAACAGTGAAATTACCTAAAATCGCGATTGCAAAATATTATGGTGATCCATGTTTATGGATGGAATTTTGGAATCAGTTTCAAAGCTCTATTGATAAAAACGAAAATTTGTCAAAAATAGATAAATTTTCATATTTAAAAACTCTTTTAGGAGGGGTCGCGTTCAATGTTGTAAACGGATTTGCTTTGTCAGAGGAAAATTATGAAAAAGCAATAAAATTACTAAAACAAAGATTTGGTAGACAGGAATTAGTTGTTAACGGGCATATGTCAAAATTGTTAAACCTTAATCCCGTCAAGGACTCGACTAATATATTTGAGTTAAGAAAATTATATGACATTGTTGAAATTCAAATTCGAAGTTTAGAGTCGTTAAATGTAACGACTGAAATGTACGGTCATCTTTTGTATCCCATTCTGATTAGATTAATCCCAGATGATCTCGTTCTAAATTTTAATAGAAAACGTTTAGAAAAATCAGATGAAAATGAGTTTAATGTTTTAGAACTATTGAGATATTTAAAAATCGAAATTGAGTGTCGGGAATCTTCTCTTATGCTAAATTATTTTAAAGATACTAAACGAAAGTATACAGGTCCCCCCGATAAACAAGGTAGTAAAAATTATTTTAAGGGTTCGAGTTCTGCTAGCGCTCTTAATGCACAAATTCTATCATGCATATTTTGTTCTTCTCCCCATGATTCATTCAAATGTAGCTTGCCCCCGCAAGATAAGTTTAAGATATTGAAAAATTCTAATCGCTGTTTTAAATGCTTTAAACTTTTTCACAACAGCAAAAAATGTAGAAGTAAATTGTCTTGCTTTAAATGTAAAAATCAATATCACCATGGTTCTATTTGCACAAAAGACAGCAGAGGGTTAAATGCCGCTCGGGAGGATAAAATAAGCAATACGCGGCAAAATTCTGAATCTCCTAATTATGGATTTGAGGCGACAGTAAATGTAAACAATTCTAGTTCCGAAATTGTTAGTTCTGTTTCGTATTGTAATAATAATGTGACGCATTCTAAAAATGTATATTTGCAGACATGTAAAGTAGTTGCGAGTTCTGATTTCAATTCAAAATTAACTAGACTACTTTTAGATAATGGGAGTCAGCGGTCATTTGTCAGTGAAGCTTTAGTGGATGCTTTGAATTTAAAGCCAGTAGGTCAGGAGATTTTATCAGTGTATTCTTTCGGAATGCAAAGTGCGGTAGAGAAAGTATATCCAATAGTAGAAGTAGAAATTAAAAGCTTAGATGAATCTTTCAAGGCGAAAATCCGAGCGCTTGTTGTTCCTCAGATATCTAGTGCCGAGATGTACGAACCATCTGCACAAATTAGGGAATTTATGAGGGATAATAAAATGGAAATGGCTGATGCTTGTGTAGGAAAAGATTTGATGAATGTTGAAATGCTAATTGGATCAGACTTGTTTTGGGAATTTATTTTAAACGAACGAATATCCATTAATAATGACTCAGGAGCTATAAAAACGGTTTTTGGATGGGTAATTACGGGACAGGAATTGAGAAAAGGAAATAATTGTTCTCAAAATATTGCAGTAATGAAAAATGCGGTTGAATTAAATGATTTAAGAATATTTTGGGAAATTGATTCTATCGGAATTTCGGATGAGAGTGATGAATTATCTCGAAAGGATAAATTATTAATGGAAGATTTTGAGAGGAAATTACAATACAAAAATAATAGGTACACAAGTAATCTTATTTGGGATTCAGGTTCACACGAACTTAATAATAATTTTTGCATTGCTAAAAAGCGGTTCAATAATTTGAAAGAAAAATTGAATAAAAATAAAGCAGTATGCGCTGAGTATAAGAAAGTTATCGATGAGCAGTTTCGTGAGGGAATTGTAGAAGAATCTAAAAATGGTGCGTTATTGTCTGGATACTATATGCCTCATAAGGCTGTTTTAAGACCAGATAAAGAAACTACGCACGTGAGGATAGTTTTTGATGCGTCATCAAAGGAAAGCCATTCGAAATCTTTAAATGATGTTTTGGAATCAGGTCCAAATTTAAATCCTAATTTATTAGACGTGATACTTAAATTTCGAACATATGAAGTTGCTTTTTCTTCCGATATTGAGAAAGCATACTTAATGATAGAAATAGCAAAAGAAGATAGAAAATACTTAAAATTTCTTTGGTTTAATAATGGTGACTCTAACTCCTTTAGGGTAATGAATATGACACGTTTACCTTTTGGAATTAGGTGTAGCGCTTTTGTCTTAGCGGCCACAATTAAGGCACACATTAAAAAATATAAAGAATTTTATCCTGAGGTTTTTGAAATGTTAAATAACTCCATGTACGTTGATGATCTTTATTCTGGGACAGATACAGCTGAAAATGCTTTTAACCTTTCATCCAGTGCTAACACTATACTTAAGTACGCTAGCATGAACTTACGTAAATTTAATTCAAATTCGACTGAGTTAAAAGAATTGTGGCAACAAAACGGTATGTTAGATAACCCATCTGGGCGGTCTATGTTATTGGGACTGGAATGGGACACTAATAAAGACATTATAAAAATTGATTCATTGGAATTTCAGAATGTTACAGCTAACACTAGTTTGGCCACTAAAAGATCGGTCCTGCGTGCTGCAGCAAAAATCTATGATCCCGCTGGATATATAGCCCCCTTTGTAATCAGAATTAAGCTGTTAATGCAGAAAATATGGCTAAAAGAGCTAGGATGGGACAAAGAACTTCCCGAAGACTAGATATTGAATTTAGAAACTGGTTAGTGGACGTTCAAGATTTGGAAAACATATTAGTCGATAGAAAATATTTTCTGGAAGGAGCCTGTCCAACAGAAGTAACTATACATATTTTTTGCGATGCTAGTGACAAAGCATATGGAGCTGTCGCGTACTTCAGATACAAAAGCAATGAGCTCATAAAAAATTTAGAAAACTTTAGTAGTATGCTAAAATTACTTAGAACAATTGCATGGATTAAACGCTTTATAAGGAAAGTTAGAAAATTACCTGGAAACGATGGTCCCTTATCTGCTGATGAAATTCAAGATGCGGAAATATCCTTCATTAAGTCAATCCAAAAGCAATTTTATAAATCAGAAATTGATTTGCTTAAATCGACGAGTGAGCTTCCAAAACAATCTAGCTTACTATCATTAGCACCGTTTCTTGATGAAAACGATTTATTAAGAATAAAAGGAAGACTGGACGAGAGTAAATATACTTATGCAGAAAAGCATCCAATCCTCCTGCCAAAGGACTCTCGATTTACAGAACTGCTAATATTACGAGAGCACAACAAAATGCTTCATAGTGGTGTTGAAACTACACTATGTAAATTGCGTGAGAACTACTGGATTCCCAAGGGGAGGCAAGCAGTTAAAAAAGCCATCAACAAATGCCTCGTATGTCGAAAATATGCAGTGAAGCCAGCAAAACAAATGACGGCGCAACTTCCCAGAGATCGAATCTCAGAAACCCTGGTATTTTCCGTCTCTGGAGTAGACTTCACCGATCCTGTTTATATAAAAAATGGAGATATCTCCGAAAAGGATTATATAGCTCTATTCACGTGTGCTGTGACTCGTGCTGTCCACTTTGAACTTGTTTCAGACTTATCAACTAAAAAGTTCATATTGGCACTTAGACGTTTTCTTAGCCGAAGAGGAAACTGTCGTATATTCTACTCCGACAATGCCAAAACCTTCAAATGTGCAAATAAAGAAATTCAATATTTCTTTGACATACTTAAGCACCAAGATTTTCAAAATTTTATCTCTTAGAAGGAATATCATGGAAATTCATCGTTGAACTTGCCCCATGGTGGGGAGGTTTCTATGAGAGGTTGATGAAAAGTGTTAAAGACTCCCTAAGACAAATCTTAGGAAAAGCTTTGCTTACTTTTGAAGAGCTTATGACTGTGCTTGTGGAGGTGGAAAATGTTCTCAACCACAGACCTCTAACATATTTGTATGATGATTTCCCTGAGCCTGAGCCGCTAACACCGGCTCATTTCCTGCTTGCTGGACACAAGGTAGGATACCCCTTTAACTTTAACGCCTCTATAACTAGGACTAGCCTAATTAAAAGAAAAACATATCAAACAAAACTTTTGAGCCAGATTTGGGAGAAATGGAAGACTGAGTATTTACTAGCAACTAAAAGCTTGCATTCTTTCGGAACTCCTAATGCTCAAAAAGACTTGAAAGTCAATGACATTGTTTTAATTGAAGGTGTAAGTAAATCAAAGTTCCTATGGAACTTAGGACGAATTATCGAGGTCAATAGAGGTCGTGATGGACTAGTCAGGTCTTGTGTCGTCAAGACCAAAAAGGGAAATTTAAGACGACCTATTCAACTTATATATCCTTTTGAAATTGCTGATTAATGAAATAATTTTGTAAATAAATTTTCTGTAAATATAACAATATTTAATTTTAGTATTGTGTATATGTAAATAACATTAATAACTTATTCTTTTACTGTATTATAACTGTAATATATTATCTATACTGTAAATACTGATATTATTTAATTTTGCATTTATTGTGTTATTTTATGAAAGTTTCTTACAAAAATCCTGGCCAGGTATATTTATGTTATACATGTTGGTAAGAAACATATGTTTTGTAATTATATTATGGTTTATTTAGTGCTTTATTTCAGATTTTCTTAAAGGTATAACTTTTAAAATCTATTGTTTTGAATAATTCCATATAGTATAATTTTGACATGTATAATTGGTTTCAATAATTATTGGTAAAATTAGATTAAAAATGTAGTATGATAATTTTGGCAATTATCAGGTGGGGAGTGTCGAAAATGTGAAATAAAAAGGCAGGTGTCGCTGCTAATTCGATAACCCCCATTTTGAAGTGAAATGAAGAGAACACTTCAGTGTTTGTTGTATGATTGAACCACCGAACCGATGTAACGATATTGTGTAATAATGTTCGCTTCGAGAAGAAGCTATGAAGGAGAGATCCTAATAATATCTTGGAATATGCTCATGAAGATTGCGAATAAATATTTGTTAAGTTTTTAAGAAGTCACAATATCATTTTAGAAGTAACACATCTTACGTAAAAATATCTACACCCGGTATAAAATTGGAACAAAGCCAAGTGGGTTTCTAAAAATGTCTTTAATTGGATGTCTTTAGGATGGTCTTAGGATGTCTTTAATTATTTATTTATTTGGAATTCTAATCTCAACGAGTTTTGAAAAAAGGCAAGTTGATGACTTTTTTTATTTCAACCCATACTAATCGCCTATTCTCAAATCAGGAACCGAAACCAAAATATTTACACGATACAATTTTGTAAAATGATGCAATTTAGAATATTTTTTATTTCGCTCATATTGAGATTGGGGCCCTAATCTCGAAAAAGCGAAATTCCGCTACTCTAAAAAATAATGACGAGAAAACTTTCATTCATAAATCTTAAGCAAAAGAGAGGGTAGGAGCATTTGGTTTTTTTTTCAATACCTATTTTTAAGTCGAACCTAGTTAGTACCTGAAAAGTCTTTTGCTCTATGTTCTTGGATTTTTTTACAGTAAGATAAAATGACAGAATTTTTAAATACTGTTTTGTAAATTGTGACACGTAAGTTTTGCTTTTTTATATCATTATCCTATGTCAGTTTTAAAATTTTAAGATTAAAGTGACTATGGTATCCCTTTTTCGAGTTCAATGAGCTAAATAACAATTTAAAAAATGTCCTTTTTTTAAGGATTGAGAAAACTATGTAGGGTAGATTGGGTGAAGATGCCGTAGTTTTGGACTTAATTGTTTTAATAATCGTCTGTTGTTTATATTTGTTATTCATTGATTTCTTGTTAAACTTTAGACACTTATGTATGACTTAAAAACTTTTTTTCATTTTACAGATGGTATAGAAAGCATCGAAAATTTTGTTTTTGTAAACACTTGCATTTCGACATCTTACCCATAGGTATGGGTAAGATGGCCAACTATCTAGGGGTAAAAGGCCTTATGGAGTCTCAATGTAAACAATAATTTTTATTAAGCAGTATAAAACATAATGGGACGAATAAAAGTAACTTTAATATTTTAGACATACTAAAGTTGTTAATTTAATATTAGGAAATTACAAAAATATAAATGTAACAAACGTTGGCAATATAATAAAAGAACAAACTAATATTTATTTGTTACATAATTATTTATGTTATGTTAATATATTTGGTTGTGTAATATTTAATTAACTATATTATGTTCTACTTAACATTTTAAAGAATTATGGCTCTTAAATGCCTATTTTTAAAGATTACAACAAGTTTAACTATGGTAAAGTCACTGTGATAAAATGCTTTAGAGTCAATCTTTTCTCTTAATGTTTTTCATATGCCCTTTGTTCTTTTTAGCACTATATCAGGTCTGCCACAAACTGCACATTTGTTTAGGAACCTTGAGAAGTTTTTATATAACCAACAGTTTCACTGAATGCTCTTGATTTCATCACAATTTCCCGATGTTTTATTACACTCTGCTAGACACTCTGAACAATCATTCTCATTCACGTAACAAAAATCCTTGCGTTCTGAATCTTGAGAGGGAGTTAAGCATTATCCATATCATCGTCAGTTAAGATTCTGTCTTTCTACTCTTTGACTTCTTATCTAATTCTTTTTTAGAAAGGCTTGAGACACCTGGAAATTCACAGTTGCTATTTTCACACCGATTTAGTTTGGCTTTTATAGGCCTTTAAAATTATTTTTATTTTAGTATTAAAAAGAAAAAAAATGGTGAAAATTACGTCATATTTAAAACGATACATTTAAAATGTCTAATATAAAATAAATTTCTTATAGCGTCTTTATAAAATTGTTTACTTAGCCATTTTTTACAAGCTAACTTTAAATTGTTGGGTTGATCTTATATAATCTATCACGAAAGCAGCAATTAGCTCTCTCGACAGCAATTGATTCTGTCTTAAAATCCCCCAGCCAATGGAAAATGAATGAAAACCTGATACAGGAGATCGCCACTAGTCGTTTAATTACGATTTAATCTTTTGTAATCTTTTCAAAGTATATCAAATTAGCGTGTTTTTAGAGTTTGCGGTGTCTGGATTGAGGTGTGCGAGCATAGCTCGTAGGGGGCAGAAACCCCTAGTTTTCTAAAACTATATTTTATGCTACCAATATTTAAATTTACTAAAATTATTTATAACTGCATTTAACATAAAAATTTTAACAATGATTAAAATTAATAATTATTAAACAATTATTTATAAGGCCAATAAAGTTTATTTATAAAGCAGAATACATATAAAAACACTTCAAAATTATTTTCGGCTTAGATTTTATTATTTTTTATGTCATTTTAATCAATGACTTTTTTTAATCAGTTGATTAAAATCACTATTTAATCACTGATTTAAATTATCGGATTAAAATTGTTAACAAGTTAATAACCAAGAGTAATTTAAACAATGAAGAAACAACCAGGCATTTGACCGCAACAGAAAATAGCCGGATTTTACCCCAAGGGAAAACAACCGGCATCTTAACACCAAAAATTTTCGTCGATTCACCCCAAATTATTGGGCAAGACACCGGTGCCCCCACTGACATGAAGAAACGGTAACAGGCCACAATTTATGCTCTCCAGAAAGGCCAGGTACCAGTACTCTCTAAAAAGATCAGATTTATTTCTTTGGTGTTTAAACTAAGACTTATATAAGCAAATAAAAAAGTCACGTAAAAGATTTTGGACACTTACCAGAAGTGTTAAGACGAAATAGCAATAAAAACGTACCATTTAAAAGTTTAAAAAAAGAGCGCGAATGGAAATTAAAGTATCACTAGGGAACACCGTTCCTTACAACTGACCAGCGTTTCCCTACATCGCCTGCACATATGAAAACTACGTGATACGGTATCTTGTACAACACGGCATCTCACCTCGAGTTACCCTAAGGTGCCTGTACCCAATATGGACACCCTAAGGAAAATTGATTTTTTTCACCCCCGTGTACACGCCATAAGACTCCAAAAATATATGACCACTATCCCGGGACTGTTGACTATCATTATTAAAATTAGCGACCTTGAAATTATTCTGGTTTAATGTTAATGATAAAAACAAAAAATGTTTACAAGTGTCCATATAAGGAGCCACCTGTCCCTATTATGAACATGCATCTCCATATTAGGGACAGGTGGCTCCTTATTCACCTACTACACAGGGTGAATGGAAGAGTCACTCTTCCAAGGGATTTTAGAGGAGAGGGGATAAAAGAAATATATCTTAAAGTATTGCTGGGGAAGGGGGGGGGGCACAGTAAATATTTTCAGAACATGCACTTTAGAAGAGGGGGGGTGTCATTTTCGGTTGTGGCTCTTCGAAGACCCATGCAAAGAACTTCAGTTACTAGAAAATATTATAAAATAATATAGTTGGTTTTGCTTAGCTCTGTTGCATATGTCTGCAGAATTTACATTTGTTATTACCCAGTCCTTACAGAGTAGACATATAAAAACTTCTTCATCATGGGCGGTAAGTCCCACACAGTCCTCATGGACATATCTTCCGCATGTGATGCATAGCCGCATGTCTGCAACAGCACCAATACTGCACAAGAAGCGGTACCAGCTCTCCTTTGTTGAGGAAGTCATACCACTGGTACCTGCGATTTCGCCAAAAGATACCCTACTGAGGGGAGGCTTCTTTTGATTTTTCTGCAAGGGCTTTTTGGAGGATTTTTTTCTTGGAGGATTGTTCAGATGACATTAAACAGATATTTCACAAATTTGTGAATCTGAAGACACACTTGCTGTATTTCCAATGTGGACATAAGGTGTCCACATTGGGAATCGGGAGTAGTTTTTTTTAATCTTATAATAAATAAACAAAGAAAACATTTTTAAGCAATATATGCAATAGCAATCGAAAATATGTTTTATCAGCTTTCTAAAACACTCCACTTTTCAACATTTAAAGTAATTTTACCATATCTAATAAGAATTTAAACTTACCTGTAATTACGATCAGCATACCACGAAACAACAAGTTTACTTCCAAATGGCGAACAGCGCGTTTTTTTGCACCAAGCTTAATTATCTTTTCAACTGCTTTTCTTGAAGGATATGTAGCGCCATCTCTCGATCAAAATTGTTACTTTTAAAGATATTAGGGATGTACATATTGAGAGCATTGTCCATATTGGGTACAAGTACCTTATATGTTCGGTGTAAGTACCATCGTAAATACAGTATTTAATGCTGTAAATACCATACGCTAATACCAGCAAAATACCAGAATAACCAGAATCTATATATGGAGTTTTTTTCGCTACAAAATTTTAATCCCGAGAACGACAGAAAGAGAACTTCTAGTAATCTCAACTATTAAAATACTTAGACCAAAGTTCTACAGCTTCATCATAAATCTTTCATAGAAATTTTGCTGCAATTATGATCTTAACACTATAAACATCAAGGAAAATTTGCATGATATATCTGATGACCATGTTTGTAGTAGATGTAGAAACTCAATTTTCAAAGTGCTGCAAGGCGTATGCTCAGAATCTCATGATATGACCTGAGTACTTTACGTTGAAAACAGAAAATGATACAGTTTTAAAAAATATATTAAATACTTTTAAAAGCTATTTTCGAATACATTACACAGATTACACATTCAATGTTATGACACAATCTTTTTCAGAATACATACTACATAGTAATATTTCATACAATTTTAACAGATTAAATAATATTTTCCTAAATGCAGAGTTTCCAAGAAAAGATGGTTGAATCTGTTTAAAATGCGTATATTAATATTTTATTTCTCTTCCAAAATCTATTTTACTTCAAAGACTTACATTTTTTATTTTAATCTTAAATATCAATATTAAGTTAATAAAAATTATCTGTCCTGTAATTATAATTTTTTACCTTTTTTTATTTTTCATTTATTCTAAAAGCCGAATTCGCGCGTTTTGGGATAAAAGCCGTTTCGCTTCGTTTTGCTTCCGCGCTTAAAAAATACCCAGTTTATTCGCCGTTCTTATTGGCTAGACGGCATGACCGTAAAAGTCAATCCGCCAGCAGGTACTTATTGACAAAACTTGAGTCAGGAGCTCAGATTTTGTGTGTCAGGAATCGTTTTCAAACCTCACTACTGTAATTAGGAACTGATACTCTCAGAATAATAGAGAAGAGCTTATTTGCCATCATTTAAAATGTTGTATAGGATGAATAGCTACTAGAAGCTTAACCCCTTGAAGGACACCGGTATGTTATATATACCACTTAAATTTAATTCCCAAATGCCACATTGGCACCAGAATTTAGAAATTAATTTTTTCTATATATAATGTACGAGAAGAAACGCTTTTATTTACTTTCATATAAATTTGTTCAAAAATACCCGGTGTAATTCAATTATTTTAACATTTTAACAGCAGAAGTGCTTTGCCCCTGAAAGGGTTAAGCGGTGAAAAAGTTGCTATATTAATATGACGGTTGCGAACTTTATACTAATAATCACGGCTGCAAATATTATGTACTAATAAATTAGTGTAACTAGTGCCGTTCAAAACTCCTAAATTACGGAATGGTGTGATCATTTTCAGTGGAATCTTTATAATGGATCTAGAGAGAGATTATTGTGTTATTGCTCAAAGCTTCTCATCATTATTACAAAATATTGTAACATATATATTTATGTATATATAAATGTATGTGTATATATTTGTTTTGTTTAACCAAAAGGAGTAGAATAAAATGAATTGTTGTTACCTATGTTAAAATTTAGAATTGTACATTTTTTAAATATTATGATTAAGTTTATAATCTGGATGATTTTTTTCCACACATCTACAAAATTTAAATCCATAGATTGACAGAAATAGCAAAAATACGTTTAATCTCAACTATCGTAATACTTAGACAAAACTTGTGCAGCTTCATCATCAATTTTTCATAGAAATATTGCTGCAATTATGATTTTTGACACTGTAAACATCAAAGAAAATTTGCATGATCTATCTGATGACATGTTTGTAAACACATTTGAAATGCTAATGTGAATGAAAGAGAGGAACTCTTTCAGGGAAACTCGGTAATTAAGAAAATTTCATATGTTGTATGGAAGGCGTATGCAAATCATAAAAGTTTTGTAAAACTACTTGAATAATTAGCTCTACTTAAGCTATCTAAATGCATCAAAGGGAGGAATGGCTAAATGTCAAAGGGTTGACTCGCATAAACTCTCCGAACAGATTGCGAACTTTGTATATTAAAATTTTAAATATTTTAAAAATATATATTTAATCTTTTATTATAATGATTTATCTTCCATCCAATTGTATATATGTTTATTTACATAAGTTTTTAAAAAGATTATTGATCATTCAAAATATGTTCTATATTTTTATGAGCTTTATGAGCATTATAACGAGTATCTGTTTTTTATCTATTATATTTAGCAACACAATAATTTTATATGCTGCGAATAAATATACATTTATTACATAAATTTTGTATTTGTATCTATTAAATAATTAAATGTTCTCTAGATATAAAGGTTGATTTAGGAAATGTTTGTGAATATTTTTTAATTAAATATTTAAGTTAAACTTAAACTTAAAGCTTTAAATTGAGTAAATATTCCGAAAGTTTCAAACTGTTTTATTGCAATCAGCATTCTAATTAATAAAGATTGTTCCGTTTTATGATTATGTTACATACAAAGTTACCATATTCTACTTTTTAATATCATAGAGTTTTTTTTTTTTTTTTTTTTTTTTTTTTTTTTAATTGTCAGAACAAATTGCTGAATCGAAACAAATGCATTATGTGACTAAATTATATCGTACTTATTTAGAGTCATCCGATAAACATATCACCCAGGTTGAGAAAACTGAAGGGTTGACAAGGGAGGGTTGACCATAGGGGAGGTTTGACCCACCCTTATGCCAATTCTTTTAAAACAAAAAGAAGAAAAAAATTCTTTCAAAAGAATGCCAAAAAGAATTTTGCCAAATAGGCGACAACCAAGGCTACTGAAAGGCATAAACAATACTCTTTGTTTCATGCAGATAATTGAAACAGGTAAGGAAAAATCATTTGTGAAGAGTTTTCAGCTTAAAACGTGTATTTTGGGGGGAAAAAATTGTAAGTAGGTTTTAAGTAATGGAAAAATATTGATCTTTCATTCCAGGCATAAAGAATGTACAGTAAATTAGGCTAAAGAAAACAATGTGATATATTTAAAAAGAGTTATGTGGGGAGGCTTGACCCAATCAGTGTGAGAGAGGGTTCACCAGATGGTCAAAGCTCCTTAATTGTTTTTAGAAATCTTCTTATTACCCACTGTATATAATGAAGAGTAAATGATTATATTTCTAAAATAATGCAAATTTATTCTGTAAATCTACAGTAAAATAGGGTGAGAGAAAAAAAAATGTCTAAAACTAATTAAATGAAGATGAGAAAAGGTGTTATAAGAAGCAAGAAAAAAATTAATGACATATAAAGTGGAAAGTTGATAGGAACTTTTATTTCATTTAAATTGTACCCATAGTGCATAAATAGAAAGAATGGAAACGACTAAAAAGGTTGAAAGCAGCAGCCTTAAGAAATGTTAGGTATTCATTGCTCTGCAATAGAACATAATATTGATCAAAACACTTTAGAAAGGCATATAGACAAATTTCACCAAGATGAACACAATGAGATGAAGCCAAACTATGTGGCAACTAGTGTTGCTAGGTAAAGTGTCAGAAAATGTGTGTGTTTAAAACGGAATTGTTCTCCTGTGTCTTGAATTTCATCTAAGTAGGTTTGTTTATGTTAGAAAAACTAATCTCTTTCAGAATTAAATAAACACTATCAATCATGTTAGACAAGCTAATCTCTTTCAAAATTATATAAACTCATCATTAATCAAGATAAACTGTTTTTTCCTGTCATTCAAAAAACACTTTAGCTATCATAAATAAAGACTAAGATTACTTCCTGTTTGTGAATATGTGGATAAGAAACAAAACATTCAAATTAAATGACTATTATTGTGACACATGAAAGAACTATTTTCTTAATTTATGACTTTAAGTATTTTATTCATATCTATAATTAAGATTCATTTTATTTGTTATTTTAATCATTTATCAATAATTCTTTTGTAAATGTTATAATTTCTTCAGTGTGTTTTCTGCAATGTAATGAGAAGGGAGCAAAAATGTATGCTCCAGTTTGTATTTATAAGCGTAGATAAAATATAGTTTAAAACCAGAATCTTCACAATGTTCCTAAAATATATATCACACAAAAAGGATACACAATCTTTTAATAAAATAAATTCACCAGTTCTTATAGGTGACACATCGCTGAATATTTCAGTTTTATCTTGGATTTAATCATCTTCTTTTCATTGGATATGTTGAAGAAACTTACCTGCTTCGAAGTGGACGATCTACAATTAAAAGGTAAGGAGCTTTACCTTATCTTTATTTTGTGATTGAATGTTATTTACCTTCAGTCTCATTTTTTTTAATCTAACAGTTTACACATCAGATTTCCTCAAATATTTTATAATAATAATTAAGCCTTGTAGCATAAAGTTATTCTGCCTTTTTTTAAACTTGTTTTTTATTTCTCTTAACAAATATTTAAGTATAAAGTAAAGTGGGTCAAACCTCTCATATGTGGGGAGCCTTGACCCATTATTTTCTCATGTTTAAAATCAACCTTTTTTAAAGTTTCTTATATAGTACACTCATATCGCAAGCTTTTTTTTTTTTATATAACTGATTGTATAACGAATAAAACACTATATGAAACTTTATTCCAAATTCAAGATTTAAACAATAAAAAATCATTTTGTAAAAAATGGGCCAAACCTCCACGGTCTCTCACATTTCAATTAATTTTGCAGATGTTGTAAAACTCATAGTTCAGTGAACAGGTAAGTGTAATCATATATATCAAAGCGTAAACCTGATTCTGTAAGATAAGACTCAAAAATTCACGCATTTGCGCATGTGTGAAGTTAAATTTACTAGATCTTCCATTTAGAGGAAAGTTAGAGCAGGTCTGGTTAGCCGAGTGGTCTAAAGCACCAATTTAAAGCTGTGAACTTTTGTAGACGACGCAGGTTCGAGCCCAACGCCCAGAAAAATTATTTCTGTACACTTTTTGGTGATAATTCGTTTCGATAATGACATATTTTAAGTTATATTATTTTCATTTTATTATTATTTGAATGGTTTAACATTAAATAAAATTTAACACTCAAAAATTGAAAAAATAATTTTATATTTAAAATATTTAACCTAAAATATTTTGCATCTAATTATCAATTAAATCAATTGAGCTGATCTACAACTTTTGTTTATATTTTTTTACCATTATCAAGAATATATAAGTGTGTGAGTCAGAAGGAAAAGTTTGCCATTCTTTTCCGTAAAGAAAAAAAAAAATTATAAATAAATAAAACGGAAATAAAGAAAAATATTCATATAAGAAATATAAAATAAATTATATTGATATCCATGGTTTAATATTTAAAAAATGAAGAAAAAAGTAAAATAGAATTCAAGTAATAAAAAATATATATTATAAATCGTTAATTGAATCATGTTTCAAAATTAGGCTTTTAGAGAATGAGACTGATATAAATAAAATTCTTGACAGCTTTTAAAGATCGTGTAGTTAAAAAATAAAAATAGATATTGTTTTTTTTTAACAAAAAAATGAGATTGTAGTAAGTAAAGATAAATGCTCTGTCCAGTATTTTTTGGTAAATTTTTGATAAAAGGCAAGCATTGGTTCTAAATTATAAACTTAAAGTTCTTTCACTTCATTCAATAAGTTAGACTGACAACACCCTTAGCTCGCCTTCCAGAAATAAGAATCCCTTATGCAATGTAAAAATTTGTCACGATTTCAATAATTAATTTAAAAGCAACTAATTCAAAATTCAAGAATTCTTCTAATGGAACATTCAAGTTATTTATCGTCAAATCTTGACGGGTACTATCTAGCAATAGTATAAAGAACAAAGGAAATTGAAATATATTTAGTTGAATGAAGCATACGCTATCTGGCGTAAGCAAGAAATTTTACTGAAAAAAATTACAGAAAAAAAATTAAAATGTTATGATATTGTTAGGATTTTATGTTTTTCATCATTCTGTTTTACAATTGACCAAAAAATATATGTATTTATTCAATGTCGTATCTTTTTTTAAAGTATTCCGAACGTAGGCAGACCTTAGCCTTTTGGGGACGAGCGAACGGTATACGTGCCGCGTAAGGTGCTCAGAATCAGTGATTATTCTCACCAGTAAATTTTTATTGTAAATTTTGTCTTATTTAATCCGAGCATTTTTTCGATTCAATTAGGCAAAAATTTCTGTTTTGAAAAACCGGTGATAAAAGATTAAAAAATTCTGTAAAAAATTGCTCGTCCCGAGGGGGTTAAGAATAATAAATATATAAACTAAAACAAAAATTCATGTATTTCAAACAGAAAATGAACTCAAAATTTTGTTTTAAAATAAAATTAATATTTGTTTTAAATAAAAATATGTATACTTTAAAAAGTTAACGCGATTATCAGTTATTTTTACAGAAAACAAATTCAGAATGCATTAAATAATTTGCATTCATTGTACACTTTTCATTCTTTTTGAGGCATAGGAAGAAAATTTCTTTCTAAAACTTTAGAATCTGTTTAGAATAATAGCAGCCTAACACAAGCATATCTTGAGAATAAATCACAAGTTTCAAATAACAAATGGCATTGAGGTGTGAGTAGTGAAGGGAATTTGATTCTTTTCGGAATCAAAGAGGGGGTCGATTTCTACTTTTCGATTCTTATTCTGCTCACATGCAGACTAAAGAAAAGGTTAGAATTTCTTTTAACAATTCTGTCGTTAGTCGTGAGGTATCCATTACTGCGGTTCAAGAAAAGGAACTCTGCAGAATTGAAAATAATTTATTTATTCAGTTAATGCTATAGAAGAAAGTAGGGGAATGGCGCTCACTTAAGGGAAAACATGAATAGGTAGTCAAATTTAGACAAAAAAATCAATATTTTATTAACGAAGTATAACTCCAAAGAATATGGAACAGTTTACAGACAACTAATTTTCATAAAAGTTTTAAGAATTTTTTTTTTATCGTTTTATTTAAATGACCATCGATTGAGCGGTTATGCCCGACATGGTAGGATAATTGCGCTCAGAGTTTGAATACAACATTTAAGTAAGACAAAAGTCACATATGTAGTTGCGCGGGCTGTTCACACCACTGCAGACATTTTGCTACCACTTTACACATATTGTACACACATATTGTGTTAGACATATAGTGAGCTACTTTTTTTATATTCAGAATTTTTGATTTTCACCACTTTTTTGAAATCATAAAATTCTCCTTGTTTAATGACATATTAATAAAGGCGAAAATGAGGAAATTTTACCATTTCAAAAAAGTGGTGTCAATCAACAAATTTCAATTTAAAAAATGTTTCCACTGGCTACACTTCTTCTCGAATACCACGCGAACGCCATTACCCGTTATCGCCATGTTGGGTTTTATTACATTATAAATGGCGTAACAACGCACTACAAAAATAAATAAAAGCGTGAAAGTACAGCTAAATGTATATATTTTGTAGACATAATGAGTAAATTAATATTTGAAAATAAGAGTGTACACTTATCTTCAAGTTAGATGTTGTAGAATTTTATAATAAAACAACTTCAAACTAATAATGTGAGGACACAAAAATACTTTCCTCCCGACGGGCACTAAATTCTTACTGGGAACTTAGGATGAAGTTCGCTAGGTGAAGTTACCGATCTCACGTTTTCAATTCTATTCTGTTTAGAGATATATGGTGAGCGGGATGGCCCTTCTGAGCGTCATTACCCTACTTTCCCCTGTAGGGTGACCGAGCCAGTAGTTGATCAAATAAGGTCGGTGTTACGGTGTTTTTATTATTTTTCCTTCCTTTTAAGGTTTAGAACTAACATAACTGCTACAACCCTTAATGAATATCCTATAATTTGCAAAAATGAAACCTGCTGAAATTAAATAGCAACAAAATTATAAGTAAATGGTTTCATTTATTGCCATTTTTCCAGTAGTTGATCAATCGAAGAAATCAATCGAAAATTCAAAAATTAATCTTGAAAATATCATGCTGAAGCAGTGATTAACAGTAATTCACATAAAAATGTTATTTAAAACAAGCAAGATGGAAGTTGATTATTTTAACTTACCGCAATTGTCTCCAATTAATCAAAAACTAATTTTTTACATTTTCTAATTAAAAAAAAATAATAATAAAATGGCTTCTCTTACAACAGGCAGTTGACAACAATGTGAGAACAGGTACTGCGACATTCAAACAAAAATATTATGTCTAGTGCCATGTGTAAAACTCATTTCCGCCTGAAATGGCGCAATATTTCAAACATTCATATTTCATTTGATCAACTACTAAAGGGGTATCAACTACTGGTGCGGTCACCCTATAACTGTCGAACTCAATAAGAAAATACACACTGTAGATTGCACATTTAATTATTCCTATAACAAGGCGATCCAACCCGCCTTACCCGGGTTAAGGATGCTCGATAGTCTGCCCTGCGTAACAGAACGCAGGTGAAATTCGTTTTAAATTGAAAACTGTGTGAAAGATTTTTACTTTCTTCTATCTTTACAAGAAGAAAGTATTGGATTCATGAAAATTTTCGAATTCCGGTTTTCGACGGATTTCCCCGTTTTAGAGGTCAGAGAACCGAAAAACATGTTTTTACAAAATGTCTGTCTGTGAGTCTGTCTGTCTGTCCGTCCGTCTGTCTGTGTGTCTGTGTGTGACACAAATTTTGTGGGCGCTCTATCTGAAGAACTAATGCACGGAATTCAATAAAAATTTATATTCTGTTAGTCCCTGATACAAATTGATGCTGATTAGTTTTTGGTGCAAATCGCTCAACAGGTGGCGCTGCTATGCTGTTTTTTATGATTTCCGAAATGGCTCTATCTCAAGAACTAATGCACGGATTTTCATGAAACTCCAGATTCAGTTAGTCCTTGGTATGACTTGATGCTGATTATGTGTTGGTGTAAATCGTACAACAGGTGGCGCTGCTATGCTGCATTATTTATGATTTCTGCAATGGCTCTATCTCAAGAACTAATGCACGGATTTTCATGAAACTTCAGATTCAGTTAGTCCTTGATAAGACTCGATGCTGATTACGTGTTGGTGTAAATCGCTCAACAGGTGGCGCTGCTGTGCTGCATTTTGCACGATTATCGAAATAGCTCTATCTCAAAAACTAATGCATGGATTTTCATCTAACTTCAGATTTAGTTAGATGTTAACACAAGCTGTTGCTGATTAGGTTTTGGTGTTAATCGTCCAATAGGTGGGGCTGCTATGCTGGCATTTTCATGATTTTCGCAATAGCTCTATCTCAAAAACTAATGCACGGATTTTCCCCAAACTTTAGATTTAGTTAGACTTTGACGTAAGTGGTTGCTTGGTAGTTTTGTTTAACATAGGTTTTGGTGTAAAGTACCCAATAAGTGGCGCTGCTCGGCTGAATTTTGCTGGATTTTCACGATTTCGGAGATAACCATATCTCAAGAACTAATGCACGGAATTTCATATCTATAGAATCCTCATGATGGACATAGATTGCCGTTTAATTTTGGTAGTGTGATAGCGAATTTTCAAGTATTAACAAGCATGAGATAGAAGAAAGTTTTGGGATTGGTATATCCGACTAGTATTTTTTAAAATTAGTATATTTTCTTAGATTTCCAACCAACACCACAAAAAAAGTACTATTGGCAGGTGCGAAAGGATTCTGTATGTATAGCAATTTTTTTTTCTCTTTTTTTTATTGTTTCTTGTGTTTAACCCTTTTGCCACGTGCGTCTTTTGCAAATATTTAATCTTTTATCAACGTTTTTTTCTAAACAGGAAGTTTTGCCTAATTTCATCAAGAAAATGCTCGAATTAAATACGGCAATATTTACAATATAAAATAACTAGTGGGAATAATCAGGGATTCTGAGCACCTTATGCGGCACGAATACGTAGCGTTCCTGCATAGTACTAAAAAAAACAATATTTGGGTTATTTAACATTATTTTAAATATTTTTTAAATAGAGTAACGATTAGCTATTTTTAGAGACAACAAATTCAGAAAGCATTAAATAGTTTATGCAAATTGTGCACTTTTCATTCTTTGTTGAGGTATACGAAGAAAATTTCTCTCTAAAACTTTAGAATCTTTTTAGAATAATAGCAGCCTAACAAAAGCATATCTCGAGAATAAATCACAAGTTTCAAACAACAAATGGCATCGTGGTGTGAGTAGTGAAGGGAATTTGATTCTTTTCGAAATCAAAGAGGGGGTTGATTTCTACTTTTCGATTCTTATTCTCCTCACATGCAGACTAAAGAAAAGGTTAGAATTTCTTTTAACAATTCTGTCGTTAGTCGTGAGGTATTCATTACTGCGGTTCAAGAAAAGAAACTTTGCGGCATTGAAAAGTATTTATTCAGTTTTATGCTATATACAACTGTCTAACGCAATATCCGCACCGTAAGTTTTATGCTTTAACTCTTTTTATAAAAAGACGATTGAACCTATGTTACGCTTTTCTTTGACCTAAGTTTAAATGCTTAATTTTAAATCTTTTTATTTTTTATCTTTTAAAAAATTCTTAAATTTAGTTTTTACCTTAAATTTCTTCTTATACTTACATGTAGTTTTAAAACAACACATTTTCCCCCAATGGCTCTTAATTATACACAGCTAGGTAACCCCTCAATGCTACTCAACTTTTCAGCTCTGTTACCCTTGGTGTTGCATAGAGCCTTTATAAAGGAGGATTTCTGCGCGCACCCTGGGAAGCTCCGCCGGTTGAGGGGAAGGGGGGAACTAGGCAACGGCTTTTTCTCCAGTATTAAAAAAAATTATTTATATAATTAAGTATTTTTTTTTAATATTATTTTAATTTTTTTTTCATTTCTTTTTTAAATATAAGCTGAAGAAAAAAAATCCCCCCCCCCCAATTTTTTAAGTTTATTTCCCATTGCTGCCATGGATCACATTCCCCATTACTGCTTACAGTTCATTATGTGACGGGGAAGTGGAGTGCTGGGCAACATATAACTATGATATGTTCCCGCACCATGTTGGTTAAATCAAAGTAAAATTGCGTAATTTGTTATTTCTGTTTGTATAAATATTTTTTATAAAATATAATTATGAGTGTAAAATTATAATGTTTACATATTTAAGTAAAATAGGAGTGTAAGTTCATACAAAAATTATTAAGTTGATTTTAAATATTAAATACATATTTTTAAAAAATTGTTGTATTGTAAAATGAATGTATAATGTTGAATAGAGTTCGGATCTCAGACAACAACAATAGCCAGACGCCATGGTGTCGTTTTATGACAAGCCAATGGAAAGTGGTGTATAATTAGAAATCGTAAAATAATAAAAACGTTGGAATAAATTTATGGCCTCAATAAAAGTGTTGGGATAAATTTATGGCTTTTCAGACCACCCAAACTTTAAGGCAGATAATAATATTAAAGTATATGTAAGGGGCCATTTGCAGACTGTTAGCTAATAGGCCTATCGAAGAATAATGCAAAATCTTCTCACATCCAATAACAGTGGACTAGACAAAATAGTTCCACCCACTGCAGGAGTTGGTGTGCAAGAAGAATAAGGTTTGAAAAAGGGAGTCTGAAATAAGATGTAGAGGACGCAGGAGCTCTCCTGAAAGCCCGTGCAATGAAACCTGAAAGCCCTAGTAATGCCCAGGCGAGATGTACATATCGGAGCGAGCCTAATCAAGCCTAATTGAGGATGTCTTCCTGATGTACGTATCGGAGTGAGCCTAATCAAGCCTAATTGAGGATGTCTTCCTGATGTACATATCGGAGTGAGCCTAAGCAAGCCAAATTGAGGATGTCTTCCTGATGTTAAAATAAAGAGGATTATTCTACAGAGGTCCGTAGCTATGCATCCTGCCATCCCGATGTTGCCGCTCTGATACGAAGCGAATTCCAGATGACATATGAATATGATCCTAAGCAACGCGACAACTCTGAATTTGATGAATAAAGGCCACCATCCCGTATATTAAAAAAAGGTACTACTTTAAACGTTTTCTTTTACCACTTAAAATCATATGAAAAATTATAAATATACTTTTCTGATATTTTATGGTAGAGAGTGATCTGAGATCCGACAAAACCAATAATTAAATAAAATTAAGGTAATTTAAAAATGAAAAAGAATTATTCTTTTAGCAAAAAGAAACAAATATAATAATTAGAGTATATGAAAATTATTGTCTTTTTTTTTAAGATTAAATATACATAAAATAATGAGAAGCAAACAAAAGTGTTGCTTTCTATTTTTTGAATTAATATTATGTTTTTCTGTATATAGTTGTGTTCAATGTAAATAAAATATTTAATCAAGTTTTAAAAAGTTTCTGTAATTATTTAATTGATAATGTTTAAGGTATGTCAATTTATTTTTACAGCTTAAATTTTAGTTTAATTCATAAGTGGAAGAGTTCGTCTAAATAATTCACAACGCAAACTCTTAATTTTATTCGTAATTATTTAAATTTAATAATTACATTTTGACGCGAATTATAATTTAATTTTATTAATGCTTCGCGTTGCTCTTCTACTAGAATTATGTAATTACGATCACTTATGTTATTTGAATTTATCTAAGGTATATAAAATTATATACCAATTTGCTATGAGGTTGCTTGGATGATTTGGACCAATTAACAATTTTGGATGTAAATTAAATAGAAAATAAACAGGTGTAATTATCTGTCCAGCATCCCCTCCTTCATAGTAAAAATGGTGCTATGACTCAGGAACGTTCATCTGAGGTAATTAGAAATAATAATAATAATAATAATAATAAAGGAAAATAAATTTAAGTATTATTTTAATGTCACAATTTTAAAGATATTGTAGGTATGTAAATTTAATTGATTAAAATCTTATTAAAATTAATTTTATTATTGTAACAATAATGACACACATATAATAATTTTATATAAATAAAATGAATAATATATGTTAGCAAAAAAAAAAAAACATGGAAATGAAAAAAATAATTCTGGGATTTATAATAGGTAAATTTAGGAATTACAATTTTGTTTTTTTTTCTCTCTTTTCTTTGTTGGTTGGATCTCAGTTACCATTGAGAAATAATGGCATTCACATCACAGATGACACATTTGTAAAAATAATTTTTTTTATATATACTGTATAAATAATAATAATAAGAATAATAAGTAAAATTTGATAATATGTCTGGTATAAAAATGATTGAAATGTCAATAGATCATGATTTTTGAAATTGTATCACCTTGATACAAAAGAAAATTTATGAGTCGTACTACGAAGTAGTAGTACATTATTTACATATAAAAAAAAATAAAATAAGATTGTTTTTTCTGTAGAAAAAGACAGATATTTTTCTGTTAAATGAAATTATGTTGTTTTTTTATATATACGTGTATTATAAATATTTTAGGGGTATTTATGTGTGTAAAAGAATAATCTACAAAACAACTTCATCTCCTAAGAAATTTTTTTAAATTTTAGTGCTGTTGTTTTTATGTATTTATGCAATTTAGAATATTTTCATACATATGTTGTAATATAGAGAAAATAGTATGAGATGCAAAATATTATTTTAAGAGGTATAGGATCTATTTTGAATTGATATTTTGAAAAAGTATACATTGATTACTAATATTTGTTAAAAATGACTCAGACGCTGGATATAGATACACGTATTAAGTTAGTGTCACCATTTGACAATAAAAAGAACAAAAACATTATATTTTTCTTAGAGGAATTTGATAATATTTTGAATTCGACAGATATACAGGAAGAAACTAAATTATTAATTTTAAAGGCTAAAATTACTGGGGACGCAAAACATATTTTAAGTAAACAGATTGAAAAATATAAAGAGACCAATTATAATTTATTTAAAAATAATTTGGTGGAGTTATTTGGTACAAAACTAAGCTTCCTTAATGCTCAGAGCAATTTCCTAAATTTAAAACAGGCCGCAAGTCAAACGATAGAGGATTTCATTTTGGAGTTTAAAAAGGGTGTAAAATCTTATATCGAAAGCGCAGGCGAAAATGTGGATAATAAGGAAGAGAATTTTATCGAAATCTTAAAAATGTCGAATTTTTTAAATTCAATTAGACAGGATATTGCACTAGATGTTCGTAAAAATGCGCCCAGGTCCTTCAAGGAGGCATGCGAGTTAGCAAAACTTATGGAAAGTGCGTATAATGAATCAAAGTTTGAGGAAATTAACGCAATAAATAAAGAAAACAAAGATCTTTATGAGAACATTATAGAAGCAAGTAAGCAAAACAAAGAGCTAATCGAGAAATTAAAAGGGGAGATTGAAAAACTAAAAAAATCAAAGAAAAAAAACCATGCAATTAGAGATGATAGTGTTCCGCGGAATAAGAAACTCTTTAATAAACACAATGATTATCAGGGTCCCCATTTCAATAACAATTTTCATTATAATGATTATGAACGATATTATAATGATTACTACAATTCCTTTAATTACCCGACGCATTATGGGATGTATGATTATTCACAACCTAACTGGAATTCGGGAAATAGGGATTTTGGATATATTTCTGAGAATTATGATCAAAATGGTTATCAATTTGAAAAGCGCAAAAAGAAAAAAAAATGGGCAAAGAAAACAGCGAAATCGGATCAAGATTCGGGATTTTCAGAGACGGAAATCGATAAAATAAATAAAACAATCGCAAATATAACAAATGCAGACAAAGATAATCTGCCAATTATATCACTAAGTATACAGGGCGTCGAAATACAAGCGTTACTGGATACTGGAGCTGCTGTTTCCCTTTTATCACCTTCTTTATTCACAAAATTAAAGATACAAACGTCAAAATCAAATATTTGGGCAATCAGATCCAAATTAAAACTTTAACAAATTCAAAGATTTTTTTTAAACAATGTGTAAAATTAACTTTTCGATTAAAAGGTATATTCACAACAGGCACATTTTATGTCACTAATGATGATTTTGATAGGCAGTACCAAATGTTATTAGGGTACGATTATCTCAAAGAAAATCATATGATTTTGGATTTATGCAATAAAACATTAAAATTTAAAAATCAACAAATTAAATTAAACGTTGCAAGTGAAGTAAATAATTATGAAGTGAATAACATTACGCCATGTAATTCAGGGGAACATTCAAATAAAAGTATGTTTGCCATTACTAAAAATAGAATTTTTCTCCAACCTGAAGAATCGAAAATTGTAAAATTAAAATGCCCAGAGGATATAAATATGTCAGATGTGATTATTTTTGACCCCATTCAAGAAAATAGTAAATTTTCATGCGAGACTTCGTTACACGAAGTTCAAAAAAATAATAACATAAATATTATAATAAAGAATAAACTGTTAGAAAAGTTAATTATTCAGAAAGGAACTAAAATGGGGGAAATTATAAAGAACTTTGAGTGCAAGCAGGATGACTCAACTGATAATATAGAGAAAGGGACATTTTATGAAAAAAATAATTTAAATATAGAAGATGTAAGAAAATTGCGAGAAGCAGAAATTAAAGAGACGGATTTCGATTTAAGCCATTTATCGGAGGAAGTACAACAAAAATTTCGAAAAATTTTAATGGGCAATGTTCATGCATTTTCAAAAAGTTATCAAACATTGGGGCAATCAGCGTTTGTCGCACCAAGTTTTCAATTGAATCATGAATTCCCGGTACAAGCTAAGCCATATAAATTGCCTCAGGCGGTAAGACAGTATGCGAAAAGGGAAATTGAACAATTGTTACAGGCTAAAATTATAGAGAAGACTGACTCCGAGTATGCTTTTCCAGTTATTTTCGTTAGAAAGAAAAATCCGAGTAATAACCCGAATGCAGAACCCAAGTTTAGAATGGCAACGGACCTAAGACTATTAAACCAAATTTTACAACCTTATACTTATCCGATGCCGGACGTAAAAGACTTATTACAGAAAATAAGCGGTAAAAAATACTATACGGTGCTAGAATTACATAGCGCTTTTTTCCAAATAAATTTAAAACCAGAAGATTGCAAAAAATTAGCGTTTATTACGGAATTTGGAAAACATATGCCACTTCGTTTAGCTTTTGGCACACGAAATTCTAGCGCAATTTTTGCAGAAGTAATCGATAAAATTCTGGGTCATTTTGACAAAAGCACGGTATCATACTACATTGATGATGTGTTGATATCTGCAAACACAATAGCAGAGATGACGAAAACCTTAGAAGAAGTTCTACAGGTATTAATAAATCACAACATGACAATCGAACCTTCAAAAATGCAAATTTGCAAAGCAGAAATAGAATTCCTGGGATTTAGGGTGAATCAAATGGGATATTCTCCATCACAAAAGAATATTGAAAAAGTGAAAAATTTAGTCAGACCAAAATCGAAAAAGGGGGTCAGATCTTTATTGGGCTTAGCGAATTATTTTCGGACGCTAATACCCAACTATTCAGGCAAAGTTAACCCTTTAATAGAGCTGACTAAAGATAAAGTTAAATTCAAGTGGAGTCCAGAAGCAGAAAAAGCTTTCCTGATAATTCAGGAAGAAATTGTACAAAAACCAACACTCAGACCCCCCGATTTTAACAAGGAATTTTTCTTATTCACGGATGGGAGCAAAGTTGCAATTTCAGGTGTTCTAGCTCAAGAAAAGGATGGTCATTTGCTACCTGTTGAATTTTTCGGGAGAAAACTTAGAGAACCGGAAAAAAATTATCCGAGTATTAAATTTGAGTTATTAGCAGTGCATGAAGCAATTATGCATTTTAAATATATGCTTTCAGGTAGAAGATTTACTGTGTTAACTGATTCGAAAGCACTAACTCAGCATTTACATTTACAAGATAAATCGGAAATTATAAACAGATGGGTAGCAGATTTACAAGACTTTAATTTCGACTTCGAATTCGTCGAAGGGATTAACAATCCAGCAGACTATTTGAGCAGGAATTTAGATAATCTTACAACAGACAGAGAAATCCAAAATAATTTGTTTGCAAGTAACATAGCACTTACAGACGAAAATATTAAATCGGAGCAATATGCAGACGAAAAATTAAAAATTATAATAAATAAAATCGAAAAAGACAAAAATAATAGAAGCACGAAGAGATTTGCTTTAAATCAAAATAAATTATTAATTTTGAAACCTGGTTCAGATAAAAAGGAGCTTTTAATTACCCCGGATTCATTAAAAATTGCAGCCATAGAAGAAGCTCATAAAGCGCATTTCGGATTTCAAAAAACTTATGATAATGTGAAAACAAGGCTTTTTTGGCACGGAATGTACAAAGACATTAAACAGTATTGTGCAAATTGTGTGCAGTGCCTCACATCTAAACAACACACGACAATAAAAGTCCCTGTTAAAAAAATGGTGAAAGATCACGAAGTCGGTACAGTCCTGCATGCTGACGTCATTGGACCTTTAAACCTCACGTTAAGGAAAAACAGATACATTTTAATTATAATTGATTCGACATCGAGATTCCTGGAAGCTGTTCCCCTACGAAACGCAGTGTCACAGACTATATTAAATGTACTAAATAAATATTTTGCAAATTATGGGATGTGTAAAGAAATTATCTTCGATAATGCAAAATATTTAAGAAGCGAAATTATGAAAGAATATTTGGAATCTTTAAACATACAAAGGAAATTTGTGAGTGTATACCGTGCGCAAGGAAATGGACTTTGTGAAGTTACCAATAAAATATTAAAAACATCAATTGTAGCTATGTCGAAACGCACTACGGAATGGGACATAAGACTGGATTTTTTTAAACTAGCGTATAATTCCTCGAAACACCGCGCTACGGGATATAGTCCCTCACTGCTATTTTTCGCAAGGGAAATAAAAAATCCCTTCACAGCCCATATTCCTTCTGAGGAAATATATACCCACTCTTATGTTAAAAGCAGAATACAGCATATGAAGGAAATCAAAATTCAATCCCTTGCAAACCAGGAGAAAATAATGCAAGAATATATAGATGAAGAGGCATACGAAAAAGTAAAGGATTTAAATTTGGGTCAAACAGTATATTTAAAATGTATTGGAAAACCAGGCGCATTAGAGCCAAAATTTCAAGGACCCTACGAAGTTACTAAAAAGTTTAGAAACTTTAATTATTTATTACAATATGTTCCAGATAAATCAATAGAGCCGATCAAACGACATATGGATCAGCTGTACTCTCCGAAATATGCAACAGGTCATACAGAGGCGGAAATTACGAATTTACAGGGGTCTCAGAAAAAAATTAAGGGTCATAAAAATTACAAAAATAAATGTGACATTTGTCAAAGAAAATCACACTCAACTGAAAATTGTTGGTTCAAATTGAACAAAAATACGAGTCAAAAGGGTGACAAACTTACTAAAAAGTATTATAAAAAAAATAATAAATATTCTGAGAATGTAGACCCATATTTAAAGTATCAAACGGATTATTATGATATAAATATGTCGTTATATGGTTATACACCATATACAAACTTATACGGGGATGTTATACAAGATCATTACCCTTTCCCCCCTCCCCAATATTATCCATGGGATATGAATTGGTATTACAAATAAATCAAAATACATAATTAATCGAATTTAAAAATTTAAAAAAATTTTCAAAATTTAAAAATAAACTTTTCTCTTTTAGGTAAAAAAAATGAAACAAAATTAATAACTTGCCTTTTTAAAATTCAAAATAATAATAAGAAAGGATAGGAACATGGGAACGCCAATTTGTCTCAGGGTTACAATATTGAGCAAATGTGCAGGGCGCACCCGAAAACATACTTATAAAATTATGAAATGTGCTTCACAAAACTTCAATGGAGCAGTGAAATATTTCTCTCCAGGCAAAAGTTATATATTTTTTTTTCTTTTCGAATATGAATTAGAAAATATAAAATCTTAACAAAGCCAAATAACATTAAAACTTAATTAATTTAATAGTGAATAATGTTGGAGTAATTTTCAAAAAAAAAAAAAAAAAAAAGAGAATTTTTCTGTCTTCTATAAGGGTAGCCTTTGCTAATAGCCTTACAATTTAGATGACAGAATTTCAGAATTACTCTTTAAAATGAGTAGGTGTAAGCTATAGGTTCAGGGTAGTTAGAACAGCTTTATAGCATACTCATATATATATATTTTTCTTATATAAATATATGGTTGACAAGGAATACATTATTAGTGCACTCTATATTAGGATAGCGGTCAGCTATAATCCTAAATATAATAAAATATACAAAAAGTGCTAAGATTTATTCCGGTAGTTCAATTACAACTTATATGCTAAAGTCTAGAATTTAGACAGCAGGGATAAGTTTTATGAACAAAAGTGTTATAAAAAAATAAAATAAAAAAAGGATTTTGGTGTAGCACATTGGTTTTTAAAAAACATATATATGTATAACAATGGACAAGGCAAGTTATTTCAATATGATTGCACACAAAATTATTGTAAAAAAATTACACAAATAAATAATTGAAGTAAAATTAAAATTTTCTCACCAAAGGCTTTCTGTATAGGGTGCAATTTTGGCCTACGGCTGGGTATGCACCAACACCAACAAAATATTTGTAGAAAAGTTATTCACAGATACATCAATATATAGTCATCACTTGGACATAAATTTCAGGATTCTTGGCTGAAAAAGGAATCGAAGAAAAAATTAAGTATGGTATAATTACTAGATGTTATGCTCAAACAATAAAATTAGTAATATTATATTGTAAAAAGAAGCATTTTGAGTTTTATTTAGGAAAACTTTTGATTTTTAGGTTTTACACATTTATGGAGTGTCTAGCTCAGTGTATAGTTCCTAGATTTAATTCAAAAAAATAATAAATAAAAATATAAGTTCGTGTTGTTTTCAAAATAAATAACAAAAGGTATAGCAATTAGCATTTACAGTTAAAATTTATGGAATTTTCAGCAAAATTAACATTAGACAAACATAGTTTATATTATATTTAACTTGATAAGCTAATTTACTTTTATTAACGGTATTCAATTAGAATTAAAGTAGGCTTAAATTCAAGTTAAATTAATTAATAACATTGTTGTAGTGTAAAATTTTATGTAAGACTATTATATTTTTATTGTATATATAAAAATATGCAAATTTAATAATTAATAAAATGTATTAGCAAAATTATTTAATATAAATATTAAATGACATCTTGCTGAAATCAGCTAGAAATTAGATTTTTTTTTTTTTTAAATGAAATATTTATAAATTTATGTTATTTTAGAATTTAAGCATTTTTTTTCTCTTTACTTTCCCTTAGAATTAAATGCAATTCTAAATTTAACACATATAAATATACATAGTATTGATAAATTTGAGTGTGTGAGTTCATAAATTTTTTTTTATATAATTTGGCCAATTTAACATAAGAAAACAAAATAAATAAATAAATATATTTATATATATTGGCCTTTTTTTTTTTATTAAAATAGGTAGTATGGCTTAATAAATTTATTTACTTAATTTTTTTATAGTACGTACAGTAATTATTTTAAAAACTTGATCTATAAAAAAAATTGGATGTGGTTGTTTGTGAGTATACAAAGATTTTTTCTGCTGGCAGAAGTTCTTTGGTCCGGCCGGGTACTCATAGATGGCTGCATACGATGTTACGTAGTAATTATCATTTGCTTTTGTTTGTTTTTTTTAATTATACAAGTGTATTAAGTACTTTTTTTATAATTAAATAATAATTATTAATGTTTGATTAATAATAATAATTTAGTATCTTTTACTTTTTTAAACATATCATTAAATTTTAGACATTAGAATTCACATACGGAATGTTAATGATAAATAAAATTTTGAATAAATAAATTTTTATTTCATTCAGTAAAAAATAAATAAATATGAAAATTTAACAATCTTTTAAGATAGAATTGTTGGCTAAATAAATAATAATTAAAGACACAAAAATTGTTCTCTTCTTCGTCAATGGCATTTTCTGACAACACTATTTAATAGTATTAAATGAAGGTGCATTTTTAAGGTCAGCGTAATGCATATTTTGCATTTTGAGAGGCTGTAGAAGTCATATTTCCGTGTTGTTTACATTTTAATAGTAAACAATATCATGAATCAAAATTTGTGTTTGTTAGAAAGGTCTAAAAATATACAATGTAATCAGTTAAAGAAAATTATATGCTTTTTTTCTTAAATCCTGAAAGGCAATTTGGTTTAGATTTGAACCTGACAGCATAAAAAGCCACGCTCGCTTCAGTCGCAGTATGAGGCAGGAGAATTCAAATGCTAGAATCGCCATTTTCCCCTACAAAATAATAAAAAAAGCAGAAGGTTTACATTAGATATGATACAAATACATACACTGTTTATGCATAGATTATGTTAAAAATTACATACAGGCATGCACAGTTAGTTAAGAAGAAAGTATATCAAGAAATTATACTAATTAATAAGGTAATTACAAGCATGAAATGGTTTTAAATACATACTTTGGGAAGTCGTAAAATTTTGTCACAGCACAAATCACCTCGCAGAAAGTGATTAGTAGCTTGACCAACCCCTCGTTTCGAAAGGATCGGGGACGTTCAAAAACTGGTTTTATTCTCTCCTCCTTCTTCTTTTTTTTTTTTCTCTCTTTCTCGTATCGGGTAAAGTTGGAAAGCATTACGTAATAATATATTAAAGGAGATGAAATAGCTTGTATATGTTGACGTATCATACATGTTAGAAGTAACAAACAAATAAATAAAATAATGTAACCAGTTTGTATACAATATTTTTCTGATTATAATTTGAATACATCAGATTAATTATGTGAAAATATAACATGTCATATTACAAGCATTGTATTTACTTTTATTCAGTATAAAATGTGTTTTAAATGAAACACTGTGTCATAAGGTTGTATGTGATGAAATAATATGTCAAATGTGTATGCCATTATTTTTCTTGTAATTAGGTTTATTTCGGCATATTAGTTTCATACAAAATTATAGCTTTGAATGTATTTTGGGCACTTAAACTGTAAAGTTACAAAATTATTAAACATGTGTGTGGTAAAGAAAAAAGGCTTCGAGAAAGACGTCAGATTTTCTGTACAGAGGTCTTCTATAAATGTGAATGTCAACAGACAGCTATGCTATCATGTGTTGAACTTTCTGTTATGAAAAAATAGAAGAACTTCTTATAAAATATACCAGAACCATTGATAATTGAACTTTACAGACTTAGTTCAAAAACTGTGTAGATACACAGTCATATGGACACGTACATTCTTTTACAAAAAAAAAAAATAAAACCAGCAATCAGTTTTTATTTTTTTTTCTAACCACCGGGAGAGATGCTGGGCAACATATAACTATGATATGTTCCCGCACCATGTTGGTTAAATCAAAGTAAAATTGCGTAATTTGTTATTTCTGTTTGTATAAATATTTTTTATAAAATATAATTATGAGTGTAAAATTATAATGTTTACATATTTAAGTAAAATAGGAGTGTAAGTTCATACAAAAATTATTAAGTTGATTTTAAATATTAAATATATATTTTTAAAAAATTGTTGTATTGTAAAATGAATGTATAATGTTGAATAGAGTTCGGATCTCAGACAACAACAATAGCCAGACGCCATGGTGTCGTTTTATGACAAGCCAATGGAAAGTGGTGTATAATTAGAAATCGTAAAATAATAAAAACGTTGGAATAAATTTATGGCCTCAATAAAAGTGTTGGGATAAATTTATGGCTTTTCAGACCACCCAAACTTTAAGGCAGATAATAATATTAAAGTATATGTAAGGGGCCATTTGCAGACTGTTAGCTAATAGGCCTATCGAAGAATAATGCAAAATCTTCTCACATCCAATAACAGTGGACTAGACAAAATAGTTCCACCCACTGCAGGAGTTGGTGTGCAAGAAGAATAAGGTTTGAAAAAGGGAGTCTGAAATAAGATGTAGAGGACGCAGGAGCTCTCCTGAAAGCCCGTGCAATGAAACCTGAAAGCCCTAGTAATGCCCAGGCGAGATGTACATATCGGAGCGAGCCTAATCAAGCCTAATTGAGGATGTCTTCCTGATGTACGTATCGGAGTGAGCCTAATCAAGCCTAATTGAGGATGTCTTCCTGATGTACATATCGGAGTGAGCCTAAGCAAGCCAAATTGAGGATGTCTTCCTGATGTTAAAATAAAGAGGATTATTCTACAGAGGTCCGTAGCTATGCATCCTGCCATCCCGATGTTGCCGCTCTGATACGAAGCGAATTCCAGATGACATATGAATATGATCCTAAGCAACGCGACAACTCTGAATTTGATGAATAAAGGCCACCATCCCGTATATTAAAAAAAGGTACTACTTTAAACGTTTTCTTTTACCACTTAAAATCATATGAAAAATTATAAATATACTTTTCTGATATTTTATGGTAGAGAGTGATCTGAGATCCGACAAAACCAATAATTAAATAAAATTAAGGTAATTTAAAAATGAAAGAGAATTATTCTTTTAGCAAAAAGAAACAAATATAATAATTAGAGTATATGAAAATTATTGTCTTTTTTTTAAGATTAAATATACATAAAATAATGAGAAGCAAACAAAAGTGTTGCTTTCTATTTTTTGAATTAATATTATGTTTTTCTGTATATAGTTGTGTTCAATGTAAATAAAATATTTAATCAAGTTTTAAAAAGTTTCTGTAATTATTTAATTGATAATGTTTAAGGTATGTCAATTTATTTTTACAGCTTAAATTTTAGTTTAATTCATAAGTGGAAGAGTTCGTCTAAATAATTCACAACGCAAACTCTTAATTTTATTCGTAATTATTTAAATTTAATAATTACATTTTGACGCGAATTATAATTTAATTTTATTAATGCTTCGCGTTGCTCTTCTACTAGAATTATGTAATTACGATCACTTATGTTATTTTAATTTATCTAAGGTATATAAAATTATATACCAATTTGCTATGAGGTTGCTTGGATGATTTGGACCAATTAACAATTTTGGATGTAAATTAAATAGAAAATAAACAGGTAAAGGTCCCAGGCTCCTAGTGAAACAGTAAGAAGTCTATGCTACCCTTGTTTAGAGATTTCTGCTCTGAACGTAGGGGAAAACGTAGGGCAAAAGAACGTAGGGTAAAATCCCTTTTAATTGAAAACTCTATAATAGATTTATTACACGTAGTATATTTTTTAGATTACCACCAACACCACCAAAAATGAGTGTTTAGCACTTTCGTATTAAACGCATGCCAGAAGTTAATCACAAAAGGATTCTGTATTTATACCAAACGTTTTATTTTAATTCTTTCAGTGTTTAATCCTTTATCTACTGCATTATGATCTACTGCAATTTTTTTCATGTAATATTTTTTTTTTAATTACTGCAATGAAAATTAAAGGATAAACATGAAAAAAATACTCACCCGTGAGGAATTTAATTATTTAGAGGTAATTAATTAAAGTGGTACTTTAAAGAACAGTCAGTACTCTGTGACTAAAATATCATAACAGAAAACCCAGAATGTATTTCAATTAGCACCAGAAAATATTTTCGATTTAATAAGTATGTGAAATATAGGCTTTTTCATACTTACAAATAAATCTTTTGGCAAATTCCGGTGCCAATCATTTATTTCAACACTTTAGAATTGAAAATGCTTTGCACCTGGAAGGGTTAAAAAAAACCTATTTTTTTTTATTTTTTTTTTTTAGGTTTCGATTTTGTTAGCAGTCCTTTTAGCTATGCAACTTCTATATTCCAGGGACAACATGTTCTCTCGCATCTCCACATATGCAATATATAAATTTACATATGCCATTTCTGTTACCGTAAAAAGTTCTTCCAACTTTTCATTTTGAAAGTTTAAAAGTTTATTTATCAAATATCTGATATTTCAGATTTCAGTGGAGGCTATTTAATTTATTTATTTTTATTCAGTGATCAGTAATCATAATCTTGTTAGGATTTGAATCCCAATGAAAAAAGGCGTGAGTAAGTTAGATAAAATTGGGATTTACGCGTTCTTCAGGATACTTATCTATTTCGGTGTAAATCCACACTTTGTGTAATCCAATATGTGTTAGTTGTCATATTTTTAATCAACCACTCTTTATAACCTCCTTTGACACAAGAAATTGTAGACTATTATATCAAATGAATAAGCAGTGGTAACACTTTAAGCTATTTAAGTCACATTGTTTAAATTGTAAAAAAGAGAGAGCATTTTCATGCCTCTTCTCTGGAATGACTACATTTTCAGAATGAAAAAATATTTACATTATAAGATAATAAATCAGTAATAATAATTGTAATAGCAATATCATAATAATAATAATAAATCAGTTTAATGTCTATGAGTCACTCAACAAGTCATTATCTTTATCAAAGTTTTCAAGGTTAATTTCTTTTGAATTATTTGAATTTTATGGCTGAGTTGAAACGACGCATTATTTATGTAACTGATGAAATTATCTTTATCACAGATAATTAGCTTGATTTATGTCCATCAACTCCTCCTTAATTTCTGAAGTTATATTCTCACATAAATTTAAGTTCCTTCTATGGGTTTGAAAATCAGGTTTGGGAACTGGTTTCGTAAACAGGTCTGCTATCATCAATTTGGTTGGGCAGTACTTTAGGTTGATAGTCCCTTCTTGCTTTAGTTGTTTTATCAGGTGGAATCTAATTTCAATATGTTTAGTCTTACTTGAGTGCTTTTCTAATTCCATCATCTTGATCGTGGACCTGTTGTCTTCATATAGGTCTATAGGTAAGGTTTGCTTTAGGTTTAATTCTTCCAGTAGATTGACTAGCCACTTTATTTCAATTGCTGCATTTGCTGCTGACACATACTCGGCCTGTGCCGATGATAATGCAATGCAGGATTGTTTCTTGGTCGACCATTGTATGGGATTTCTTCCTAACATGTATAGGTTCCCACTCGTTGATTTTCGTAAATCTACATCTCCTCCCCAATCTGCATCCGCATAAACTTCAAGTATCGGTTTCTTTTCTCCGCTCAGAACTAGACTATAATTTTTTGTAGTCTTTAAATATCTTATCACTCTTTTTACTGCATTCCAGTCTTTCATTCTTGGTGATTCATTTCTTCTGCTAAGAATGTTTACTGCTGCACAGATGTCAGGTCTGCTTATAGTTGCTAGATATAGAAGTGCTCCTATGGCTTGTCTGTAATATGTGTTGTTTGGTAAAATGTTATCCTCATCATTAAAGCGTGTGTAATTTGTTTCCATGGGTGTGCTACACGGTTTTGCGTCTTGCAAATTAAATTTATTGATTAATTTTTCTATTTTCTGAGTTTGATTTATCATGTAGCTTTTATTTACTTTTTTAATGTTCATAGATAGGTAGTTACAGATGTCACCTAAATCTTTTAGCTCGTATTCTTTATTTAAGCTCGCGATTACTTCCTCTATTATTTCGTCTTTTCCAGCAATTAAAATGTCGTCTACGTATGTTATTATGTATGTTGTGTTATCTCCCCTTTTCGCGTAAAAAGGCATGAGTCAAATTTGCTCTGACTGAAATTCATCTTTTTTAGTGTTTCTGTGATTTTATTATGCCACGCTCTCGCGGCTTGTTTAAGTCCGTATATGGCTTTGTTTAGCCTGCATACTTTATCTTCCTCATTTGGTTTAGCGAAACCTTCTGGTTGTGACATATATATCTCCTCCTCAAGCTCTCCATGTAAGAACGCGGTGTTAATATCAATATGTTTACATTTAAATTTTGATGCAATGCTGTTATTAATAATGCTCTTATTGTTGTATATGACACGACTGGTGCATAAGTTTCATCATAATCCTCCCCGAATTTTTGTGAATATCCTTTTGCAACTAAACGTGCTTTATATTTTTGGATTTTTCCTGTGTTGTCGCGTTTTAGTTTGTAGGTCCATTTGCAACCTATTATTCTCCTATTTGGTGGAGGTTCTACAACTGACCAAGTTTTGTTTTTCATAAGGGAGTTCATTTCGCTTTTCATTGCATCTATCCAATTTTGTTTATCCTTAAAATTTTCCATGTTTTCGATTTCCTCATAATTTTTTGGTTCAGTAGCGTTTTCGTTCTTAACCATGTATATTAACCTATCAGGAGGTACACCTTTATTAATTCTTTCTGATCGTCTAAGTTCTGCTACTGGTTGATTGGACGTGGATGGTGTCTCATTGCTATTTGAAATTTCTATTTCTACAAAGTTTTCGTTAACCCGATTTTCATCTTGTTTTGGTTTGTTTTCTACTTTCTCGTTTCTATATTTAAATTTGTTTTCGAGAAATTTAACGGTCCTCGCGATCTTTATTTCATTTCCTCCTACATATATTCTATATCCTTTGGATTCATTATCATATCCGACGAAAATTCCCTCTATAGCTTTATCGTCTAATTTTTGTCTTCTGGCTTTACTGATATATGCGAAGGCTTTGCAGCCAAATACCCTAACGTAGCTTAAGTTTGGCTGTCTGTTTGTCCATAACTCGTATGGCGTCTTTTCATTTTCGGTAATCTGTTTTGCAAATGATTTGCTGTGCAAATTGCTTCCCCCCAGAACTTTAATGGTAAATTTGATTCACTTAACATTGTCCTTGCCATTTCAACTAACGATCTATTTTTAGCCTCTCTGCCACTCCGTTCTGGCTTGCGCAATATTGAACTGTGTGTTGATGTTTTATCCCATTAGCCCTGAGGTAATTTTCTATTTCATCTGATGTGAATTCCCCTCCGTTATCTGTTCTAATTGCTTTCGGGTTTTCTCCAAATTTGTTGCTAATTAACGCGATGAATTCTTTAAGTTTTTCGTAAACTTAACTTTTTCTAGACAATAGGTATATGATCGTAAATCGTGAGTAGTCATCAATAAAAGTCAAAAAGTATGATTTCCCCCCTATTGTCGGTGTTTGAAAAGATCCGCACACGTCGGAGTGAATGAGCTGGAGTCTTTTAGTTGCTCTATACTCTGCAATTTTTGGATAGGGTTCATCAGTTAATTTTGCCTTAATGCACGGTTTGCAATCTATGTTATGCTTACAGTTGTTTATTTGGATTCCTCTAGCTAATTCCTTTTGCGTAATTTCTGTAATTGATGTTAGATTTCTATGTCCTAACCTACGATGCCATAATTCTAGGCAATTTTTATTGTTGCAGCTTTGTGCTATGTTTGCATAGCTTTGGAATGCCAACTGAACTTCGTATAGGTTATTTACTTTTCGCGCTTCTAAGCATATTTCTCCGTTAAGTTTGAACATACATTTGTCATTTCTGAATATAATTTCACATCCATTTTGCGTCGCTTTGCTAACCGATAATAAATTTGTTTCGATTTCAGGTACTAGTAATACATCTTTAAGTGTTATTTCATGAACTTTGTTGTCTGATGTTCGCGTGTTTATATTTACGTCACCTGACCCGTAACAGATAAGTTTTTTCCCGTTTGCGATGGTTACATTTGTTTTTTCGCGTGATTTTATTTGTGTAAACATTGATTCTGAACATACAATATGGCTTGAGCTGCCACTGTCTACTATAAATGTTTTGTTTTCTATTCCTTGTGTTATAAAGGCGTAATTTTTATTTTCGCTCGCCCTCCATGTATTGTTTTCATTTTCAGAGTGACTGTACCTACGGTTTGATTCTGGTGTTTGTTCACTTCTAAAATTGTTTTCACTCTTTTGAAATACTAGTGATGTAGAGTAATGTTTTTTGTTTGGTCTAATGTGTTGATTTTGTGATGTATTTTGTGTTTTGTCTTTATTATGCCAACATTCCTGGGTATAACGGTTTCTCATCCGACAATTGGAGCAGTATTTATTACTTGTTTTGTTGTTGTAATTTTTCTGTGCTTTAAATGCTCTGGCAGGATTTTCTGTTCTCTCATTATTATCATATCGTCGGTTATATTCGTCAATAAGTTTAGACTTAATAAATGATGGTGTGAGTTGATTGTCTTCTCTCGATTCAAGGGCAGTAATAAGAGTATCATAAGATTGGGGTAGGGAGCATAATAACAGTGCAGAAATGTGGTTATAATTTATAACTTCTCCTATGGCCGCTAATTTATCTACTAATTCCATTATTTTTGTAATATGATTAACAATGTGGCCACCTTCCGCTAATTTAATCCCGTAAAGTTTTCTTAAGAGATAAAGTTTGCTAGACAAATTATGTCGCTCATGGATTTCACGCAAAGCTTGCCAAGTTTATCTGGCTGTCTGTAAATTTTTAACGTGAGTAATCTGACTATCATCAATTGTTAGATTAATTAGAGCACGGGCTTTCTTATCACTTTTGGACCAAGCGTCCGTAATTGGATTAGGCGGTTCTTCCGTAATTACATGAAATAAGTCTTCTTTAGTTAACATCATTTCGGCCTTGAATTTCCAAATCGAGTAGTTCGTAGCTGTAAGTTTTTCAATTGCTAAATTATCTTTAGAAGCTGCCATTTTCTTAACTTTTGATTACTTACGTGTTACCGTAAAAAGTTCTTCCAACTTTTCATTTTGAAAGTTTAAAAGTTTATTTATCAAATATCTGATATTTCAGATTTCAGTGGAGGCTATTTAATTTATTTATTTTTATTCAGTGATCAGTAATCATAATCTTGTTAGGATTTGAATCCCAATGAAAAAAGCCGTGAGTAAGTTAGATAAAATTGGGACTTACCCGTTCTTCAGGATATTTATCTATTTCGGTGTAAATCCACACTTTGTGTAATCCAATATGTGTTAGTTGACATATTTTTAATCAACCACCCTTTATAACCTCCTTTGACACAAGAAATTGTAGACTATTATATCAAATGAATAAGCAGTGGTAACACTTTAAGCTATTTAATTCACATAGTTTAAATTGTAAAAAAGAGAGAGCATTTTCATGCCTCTTTTCTGGAATGACTACATTTTCAGAATGAAAAAATATTTACATTATAAGATAATAAATCAGTAATAATAATTGTAATAGCAATATCATAATAATAATAATAAATCAGTTTAATGTCTATAAGTCACTCAACAAGTCATTATCTTTATCAAAGTTTTCAAGGTTAATTTCTTTTGAATAGATTTATGGCTGAGTTGAAACGACGCATTATTTATGTAACTGAGGTTAATTATCTTTATCACAGCTAATTAGCTTGATTTATGTCCATCAATTTCTAGCATAGCAAAAACGAGCCGCTGCCGCAACTTTTTCAATTTCCTATAAAAAATAACAATGAATCAGAAAAGAAATATCAGGGAAGTCATTACTACACAACATTTTAGTAATTATATTTTAAAGCAGATGAAAACGATGGATAACCACACAGACGAAAAGTAAACAAGGAGTTTTTCTCCAACACCCAGTGTACTGACGGGACTTATAAATACCACCGAGTAATACAACTGTTAATCAAATACATACATCGTTCACCTAAAATAGCTAGTCAAACTGTATTCTAAGATCATAATGAACACATAAAAAAAATCCAACACTTATCTTATATCCTTTACTGTGTTTGCAACAATAAAAAGACGAGCATCGCAATCTGTACAAAATGTCGGCATAAAACCCATCGTCTGTGTCAAAGATAGCCCCCTTCCTCGCTAGAATAACAAACCTAGAACTACTGCTGCCATGTATCCGGATAAAGTGAAGTTAAAAGAGTGTTTTTGTAAAGTACCATTAGAATATTAGTAATATTCACTATGGGATGAAAGTTTAAAGTGAGTGCTACTTATAAGTGCCGTCAGTAGATAAAGGATTAGGTGCGTATTTCAATTACAATTCTGTTAAATTCGGAGAAACAATCAAATGATGGATTATCTACAGTGTTTTAAGTGCAAAGAGTTTAATCTGCCATAATCGGGATGCATGTTCCTTTTTGAGATAGATTTTTAAAAACCCTACTTGAAACATATTTCAAAAATCATAAAAAAAATCACTAAATTGAGATACAGGTTTGAAAGAAATTATTTTTTAAGTACATTTTATTTTTCCGTTTGAAGTTGTAAAAATTTAATTTATGCGATGTTTAGAATTCAAACAAGTCGGAAATTGTACGTCAAACGTCGCAAATGAGGTGTGTTCGTACTATAACTATAGTTTTATAAATATTCAGATCTTAGTGCTGTAGCACTCTTATGCCAAACAACGCATGAATACAAAATGCAATACGAATATAAATATTAAATTCAATAATACGGAAATAATATGACTTCATATTAAATAGGACGTCATCAACATGGCAAACTATAATCATCACCTATCATAGGATATCGTTGAATTAATTACGTATGTTAGGATTTAATAGAATGAAGAAAACTTTTTCTAATATCTTTTTAAGTTTTGATTCGATTTTCATAAAATTTTAAACGATTGAATAAAAATATGCAACGATTATGTATATTAAATTTCAAACCATTTGGTTGGCTTGTTTTTGCGCTGTTATATACGGACAGAAGAACGCATCAAACGACGACTATATGTGCTGCGCATTTATATAATTACAAATGCACCTAAAATATTGCCATGAAACGAAGTTATTTGATCAGATGCTTGCCACTGTTGATATGACGTCAGCATTAATCCCTTTATGTAATAGCTATTATAAAATTTAATTCTTTTCGGAGACAAAGAGGTGTTGATTTCTACTTTTCGATTCTCATTCTGTTCACATTCAGAGCTAAGGAAACGGTTAGAATTTCTTGTAACATTTCTGTCGTTAGTCGTGAGGTATCCATTACTGCGGTTCAAGAAAAGGAAATTTTGCGGCATTGAAAATAATTTATTTATTCAGTTAATCTTATATATAACTGTCGAACGCAATAAGAATATCCACACTCTAAACTGAATTCTTTAATTTTTAACACCTTCCAACAAAGTTGAAAAGTGTTTATGCATTCGGTTTGTCTGTCCGTCAGTCCGTCTGGCCATCTGTACGTCTGTCCGCGTGTCCACGCTCTAATTCCCGTAAATATACTCGGATTTTAATGAAATTGATAAAACTTATTTAGGGTCACCAAAGCATGTTTGGTATTATATATGAAGTATGTAGGATTAATCGTTCATTTACAGGAGCACTCAAAAGTATTCCATTACATTATGGCATATGGGGAATAACTCCCGTAAATATACTCGGATTTTCATGAAATTGATAAAGGTTATTTAGGGTCACCAAAGCATGTTTGGTATTGTATATGAATTATGTAGGATTAATCGTACATTTACAGGGGCACTAAAATGTATTCCATTACATTATGGTATATGGGGAAAAATCGTTTGCAGAGTATTTTAATGACATTGTGCTATTTCAAATGTAATGAACCTGATATAAATCACTGAATTTCACTACTATCACGTTAGACTAGGACATTCATAGCATTTTTTATTCATTTAGAGGGACACGCAAAAGAAATCTGTTACAATACAGTACTGTCTTTGAGTAATAATTGCTGGAGTGCACGGTTTAAAATTCGGTAATTAATTGTACATATATGAAATAACTGCGCAAGCGTAAAACATCATGTTTTCATTTGTTTGTAGTATTTATATTTATGTGATAACAATATAGAATATTCTATTAATTTTTATTCGTGATTATTTAATTTGTTTATCATACATAATTATTTAAATAAAAACAGTTCTTATTAGAACTAATATAACTTGCTAAAATGGCAAAATGTTGGCTATCTAATAGCTGTAGTTTTCGGAATATTGAGAAAATTCTTTTTCCTATGGAATTCATCTCTGTCCTTTTCCATAGAGTAAAAGAAGTTAGTTATGTGTGTCTATTTTAATTTATAAAAAAAAGATAAAATATTATTTAATATATATTATCAAATGTTGCTGATTTAAATACGCTCGATTTTAATTATTTTTTTTTTAATGTAATGAAAAAAGACGCATAAAAATTAGTAAGGAGTTAATATGTTAAAATAAAATTTTGTAGTCTCATTTTTTACTCAATTCTTATGTGCTAAAGTTATAAAAAATGATATATACTGTTATATTCCCGATGAGCATACAACGCTTATGAATGTTTAGAATATCTATAGAACTTAATTATAAATAAAATATTGAATTTTAAGTCTTTTTTTCGTTTAAAGAGCACAGACGATATGTTCCCAAAATTCTCTTGAACGCATTGCACTTATGTTATTTAACTAACAAATATTTCATTAATTTAATTTAAAACTCATTTCATTTTATATTCGGAATCACTTTAATTTAAAACGTATGCATTAAATGTTGTACTGTTAAACAAGCAAGTATTGTTCATTTATTTGTTTAAATATTTTGCGATTCTAGACAATAACTTCCATAATTATCCTCAAATCGGTAGATTAGATATATATATATATATATTTTTTTTTAAACAGACAAAGAAGCCATTTAGAGAAACCCTGTTAAAAATTCAATCACGAATTTACTTACTTATGGAAGATGAATCTTTTGTTTACCCGATTTATTACAAAATATTTTTGTTATAGCTTGTTTTGATTAAAATATGTGTATTTGAAAAATAGTCGGAATGTTATTTTAATTTCAGTGCAAAAGGTAATAATGTTTTTGTGGTATTAGTGTTTTATCTCCCGAAATTAAAATGATATTGTGACTATTTTTTAATATGTACGTAATTTTATCAAAACAAACTGTAACAAAAATATTTTGCAATAAATCTAGTAAACAAGATTCATCTTCCACAAGTGAGTAAAGATTCGGAAAATATGCGCAAGAGATGCGCAGATAGTAGATATTCTGTCATATATGACGTCATACTAAGAACCCGCGCTTTTGCGTTATCAACCCCGTCTACAAGATGGCGCAGCTGTGTAAATTTACGGCAGATTCTAGCATTAACATTGTACACTTCATATATATGCAGTTTTGTCTAGTGATGGGCGATTCTGGAAAATTTGAGAATCGATTAAAATCGACATCGTATAAAACAGAATCTATCACAATAAGAATCAAATCCCAAATTCTAGAATCGATACTTGAATCAAAATTTCTATATTCCCAGATTCACACAGATAAGCTCAAAAATAGTAATTCTAAAACGTAGCTAATCAGCAAGGCCGTAACGACCGCCTCTCACGGGCCTAGACAATGTCAGGGGCCCAGAAGTAAGCTATTACAGACCTTTGAGTCGAATAATAAAGTTTTTTAAAACTTTTAAAATTATTATTTTAATGTTTAGAATTAATTTTAATTAAGATGTAATTTAGTAATAATTCATATTATATTTAAATTAATTTTTTAAGAAAGATCTCGGTCAGAAAAAAAAAGATGATTTTTTTTCATCCGAAAAGATGTACTTTCTACTCTTATTTCCTTCAACCAAACAGATGGGGACTTACTTCCTATAAAGGTAATTCTTATTAAAAAGGCGGAGATGAGCGAAATTTTGAAGGCTCTAAATTTATTTTAAAAGTTAAATGGTTTTTCAGTCTTTTTCGGGGTCCCCTATAAGCGTGGGAAAAACGCAAATATTGCTAATCTTCTTTTAAAATAGCTGCAATGATGTAATTAACCAATCATCACATACTAATTATCCCCCAATTAATAAGCAAAATTCTCCTTTTAATAATATATTTAACTAAAATTTATTTTCCTTTTTAAAATTTGTACCTACTTTATCTCATTTACAGTTTATAAATACCATTCTTTTTAATGTCTACCAAATTTGCAGCTGTTAACAAACAAAAAAAAAGTTCTCGTCCTAAGAATCATTAACAGTGAAACAACATACTTTCTCTGGTTAACAAATAAATAAAAATATATTCTTTGATCATATGGTTTTTTTTCAGCAGTAATCTAAAAACCCTAAACAGTTATTGACTCATTGGCTGACAGTATCGGACGTGGAACATAAATCTGCAAACGCCATGATTTTCTTTTTTTTTTCTTTCTTTCTTTTTTTTTAAATACCGTTCTCATTCTTGTTCTAGATCAGAAAAAGAGGACTTCTGTGTTTTTCGTATAATGTTCTCTTATAATCCATTTTAAATTGCTGATACTGTAAAGACTTAAATTTTTATTTCATTTTATGTTGCTCCTATATAGAAGCTTAATAGACAATTGCAACATCCTCATGTGCATTCTTTCTCTTGTATAAATATATACGAAATAAAATACCGATACAACATTCTCAGTGTCACTTTGTTTAAATTGTTTAATATATTATTTGAAGAAATGAGTTTTAAAGACTTTTAGCAGGCATTTTCATGCGTGTATCCTTGAAAAACATAGGACCATTTAATGTCGGAAAACTACAAAATTTCATAAAATTCAAAGTATCATGAGTAAGTTTGGGTGTTACTTACACAAAATCTTTGACAAATTTGAGAGATATAACTCAATTAATGAGAACACTATGTAATGTGGCTTTAAACCAAGGATAAAGTGTTTGAACTTGAAAAAATCCGAAAATTTTTATTATTGTTCATAAATACTGATCACCAATAGCTGCAGATATCATATCAATGTTTAGTTGGTAACCCAATAACTCGGTAAGAACGTCCAAAAAGGTCCTATTGCAATTGGACCACAATTAAGAAAATTAGGATTGGGGGGAGGGAAGGTGGGAAGAGAACTGGTGACGATCTGGAAAAGTAGTAACATAAACTAGTAATAACTTAATAAATTAGTAACTCAAATTACTTGGCTCCTAAACTAAAAATATAACAATTTAACCTGGAAAGATATACTTTCTAACCTGGGATATACTGCTTCATATGGTGACGAGCCTTTGGCGTTCTTATTTTCTCATAAACAGAGAGAGATTTTTTCATGGTATTGAATAAGGATTTCCATTCAGGGTACCGACTATTGGTCTCAACTTGAATAACTTGTATTGTGGTTCTGATGGGAAAATTTTCGTATACCATTCAATTTCAAATGTATTCAAGATCATAGTGCGACTATCTGCTGTTACACCAATGACAGGGTTCCCAAACAATCTTATGACTTTAAAGTTTGCCACACTGCTCAAGATACAAATCCTTAGATACTTTTTTATATCTTTCGAGCATATATTGAGTGGCTTTTGAACATCTTTTAAAACACTATACAGGTTTGTTTGTTGAGAAATATGTGCGAAATGTACTGGGTGGAAAAATGCAAAAAATATTTATATGGTGTTTTTAATGATAAAACACTTTCAAGAAGAGAAATATCTCCAATAATCTTTATCCAAGAAGGATCTGGATGAAGAATTTGAAGCTTTCACTCTTTTCTGTTTACGTTTACCCAGCTGTTTTTGTTTTGATGTAGATGGAATATTCACTATCCCAACGTTTGCATCAAAATTCTAGTCAATTTCATTAGCTGATTTATCTACTTGGAAATCAGAATCAGCATCATCATAAGTATCTGAACCATTTTTGAACAGAAGGTTTCGATCAAAAGGTGGATCGTCATCCACCTCATTGTAAGAAATGCCACTTTCACTAGACAATCCAATCCAAATGTCTTCTGTTAATATTTTGTTTAGTATCTTTGCTTTAAAATATATGTTAAACATGATCAGGCTCTATCAGAACAAATTTTTTGATGAAAAAATAGACAAAAAGCAAGATGAAACAATCAACAAATTCATTGAACAGAATACTAAAAATGTAAATAAAAGCGGAACTCAATTCATGGTGTTGCCAACTGACAACAAACGTATATTCGCATGCACACAGTATTTGTTGTAAAAAACCTGACTGAAAATTATTTAAAATAGCTTTTAAAAGCAGATTCTTTTGAAAAAGATTTTTTTCAAATGAAATTTTGCATTTTAAATATTTTTTATTTGTGTTAGAAATCCATCTATGGCTAGGAAAATGGAAGGCTTCAAAAGTTCCTTTTTATTTGTAACTGATAAACAACTATTATCACCTATGGTATTTTTACTGTACTGGGCCTAAGCATAGGGTCAAAATGAACACATAAAGCATAAAGTTATCAAGAGGCAACGGTAAATAAACGATAAACAGAGAAAATTTAATTTGTTAGCCAATTGACGATTATCAGTATGCACTAGAGGGTTAAAAGGTGGGGAGTGGGTGCTGTAATGTATAGGCCAAGAGCTCTAAAACGATATGTCACATGAAGAAATCCATTTCCCCTGCCCCCCCCCCCCCCCACGATGGGAATGACCGCTAATTGTCTGTGGCCAAAATAGCCCCCACCAATCGAAAGGCCTTGACGAAATACCTCTTCGGTTAATCCTTCAAAAAAAAAAAAAAAAAAAAAAAAGAGGTCCAAGCACGCTTTGGCTTAATTAGGAGCTGAGTTTAAAAAAAATTGCTTAAAATACAAAATCTAGAGGCCGGAAGGTAAAAGTGTACAATATGAAATAATAATATGAAACAGTAGTCAAAGGTCTTTTCGATAATATATCACATGACGCGTTGGAAAAAAATTAGAAAATTGCTCCTCCCGAGAGGGTCCACTCTCGTGTCTCCAGAATACACCCTGAATTCACCCACCCCATATACAGGATAACTTTGTGAACAGTGTGCGCAATAGAACGATAAAAAAAAACCAAGTGCGCGTAACTGGGGGGGGGAGGAGGGGAAGGGGACGGACAGAAAATAATTTAGGACATTAAAAGATTTCCAACGATATGTTACATGAGAAGATCTGGACGAAATTTATAATGTGCCCCCTCCCCCGAGGGGGAAACTAAACACCTAACGGTCGAAGGGGCGACGGTAAATATATTTTCGGTCAAAGTTTTAAAATGTGGCATTATAATAATATAGAAGAAGAATTAGGCATTTAAAATTGCATGTATATTTTGAATGGCTCTGTAATAACGATTGGTGGTGAAGAGGAGGGGGAGATGAGAATAGACGAACTTCAAAAATACAACTTTATAAAGTAGCAACCCAAATAACTAGGCTTCTAAGAAAAAGTATAACAATTTAACATAGAAAGAAAAAAAAAATCTTTCTTTATGCGAAATTTTACAGCAATTCTGCCACTAGAACAGAAAAATTGGAGGAATAAATATATGAAATTATTCCATGAAATTAGAACAGAAATATCGATCTATTCCCGTAAGAACCCGAATCGAAAAATATCCGCATCCAATAATCGGGGGCAACGACGATTTAAAGAAAAAAAACGATTCAACCCGAATCGAAGGATCGACCCCAGTAGAATGTAAGTTACCGGTGTAAAAGGGGAATGGGAGGACAGATCAGGGATAGAGGGACAAAATATGAATATGGGGACAATATGCTTTCCAACGATGCATCACATGATGGACTCTGAAAAAAATGAGAAAGTGCCGTCCCCCCCCCCCCTTCCCAGGGAGCAACTAAGCCCCCCAATGGTCGGGAAGCGCGTAACCGAGCACATAAAATATTTGACAACGCCAAATATACCTTTAGTCTTTTTAAGGTTTCAAAACGAGGCATTATATTGAAATTGAACAAAAACGAAGATTTTAGAAATTGCATGCATATTTTAAATGACCTTGTAATAACGACTAAACCAATGGAGCAGAATCATTTCTATTCTTAATCTGACAGCTAAAATAATACCAGAAACAAAATGAAACCACAGTGTTGAATTCAGTGTTGAGTTCAGACAATTTTCTCCTGGAGGGATTTCTGCGGATCCAGGTAGGAACAGTTCAGAGGGAGAGGGGATTGGGCTTTTGTACATTAAGCATAAAATCTCAAACTTTCAGGGGGGATATTTGAATGTTGCAGGTGGGGAGGGGAATGTCCTCCTGGGCCAGCCCCTGAATTCAACACGTTTTTCAGGATTTAAACGGTTTTAGGTATAATATCTCAGGAGCTAATGAACGAAATTTCCTCAAACTTAATATTCTGTAAGACATTGCCATAAGTTGTTCATGATTAGGTTTTCGTGTAAATGATATAACAGGTTGTGCTGCCATGCTGCTTTTTTTTTAGTAGTGTTGAATTCAGGCATTTTTCTTCGGGAGGGATTTCTATGGTTCTGGAGAGATACATTCTAGAGTTTCAGGGGAGCGGGGGATTGGACTTTTGTCCATTAAGCATAAAATCTCAAATCTTCATCAGGAACATTTCAATGTTCCGGGGGTAGAGGATTGTCCACCCGTACCAGCCCTTGAATTCAACACTGTTTTTCAGGATTTCCGCGATGTTAGCGATAATATCTCAAGAAGTAATGAACGGAATTTCATCAAACTTAATATTCTGTTAATCATTGACATAAGTTGTTCCTGAGTTTTTTGTGTTAATCATCTAACAGGCTGCGCTGCTATACTGCTTTTTTGCATGATATTCCTGATAGCCAGGCGCGGATCCACTGGTCCCCCCAAAATATAAATCCACCGCTTATCGCGAATTCCAACAAATGGTTGCCGAAAAAGAAATCACTTTCGTCAATCGTTCGCAGAAAAAATTACCAAATTCGACATAGAATCGCGCATTTCGTCAAAGGATCGCGCAGAAAACGCCAATTTCGTCAAAGAATCGCAGAAAAAAACGCGAATTTCGCCAAAAAATCGCGGAAAAAACGCGCAAATCGGCAAAGGACCGCAAAAAACGCAAATTTTGTCAAAGGATCGCAGAAAAAAACGCAAATTTCGTCAAAAAATCGCAAAATAAAACGCGAATTTGGCTATAGAATTGCGGAAAAAATAATACGCCCCTAACGGCCCCTAACCAGGAACGAAAATACAAATTAACATACTCTTTCAAGTAACCCAATATACCGCAAAAGGTTATTTATATTTAAGCTCAGAAAGTAACATATTTATGAGATTTAATGTAGCATTTGTAAAAAGACAGTTTTTTTTTTTTTGTCACTAATTTCGGAAATTTTTCCGAGTTGTTTTTATATTACATTAATCAGTTTTCTCAACCCGGAATATACCGTATATACTCGTGTATAAGTCGAAGAATTTTAGACAAAATTTGGGAGTTAAAAAAGGGGGGGGGGTTGACTTATACACGAGGTAGTAAAAAAAGTAATAATTGCAGGTAATTGGCGAATGCACTTATATCTGTCTTTCTAAACTGTCTTTTAAGTAATCACGTAAAGGATAAAACCGGACAATGGTCACCTCCCTGTGATTGACATAAAAGCTCAACAATAATGTCCTTGTAACTGTTCTGCAGTCATTTTCTCTTGGGACAGAATTCCCTTAAATACAGAGGCTTTCCTTTCAACATTTTAATCCCCTTTTTAAAAAGAGTTTAATTTTAAAATGCTTCTAGATATCTCTTCTAAAAGTCCTACAATACAAAGGAGTACTATATTTTAGCAGTTTAAGAAGTTATTTGCCCTTGTATAGATTTTTGAAAGAATTTTTTCTTTTTAATTATCATTAAATTGGTGTGAATAAGTTTTACAATCGTTTAAGCTTTTTCGGTTTTACCTAATTATACAGTTTTAAAACGTTGAATTAAAAAAAAAGTCTGATTAGAAACTGTAAAAAGTTTACTAATTTAATGATTTTTTTTTTCTTCGATTACAAAACATTTTTCAACATCCTACCAGAAATGTGGTTCGACTTATACACAAAAATTATTTTTTTTTTAAATTTTGCATAAGATTTGGGGGGGGGGGGCGTCTTGTACACGAGTATATACGGTAGGTTTTTCTAATGCTATCGATTTTCAAATAAACATTTTCATATTCAACAAACATGTTTCACAAACAAACACATATCACAAAAAGTGTAGAATAATTATGAACATAGTTCCGTAGGTCCTTAAAAATGAGTTAGAACAACTTATTGATATTGAGTAATTATAACTTAATAATTATTGATTAAGAACACCGATTTACCTTTATGTCATCTGCTACAAAAGAAGAATAGTCACAAGCACTACCAAACTGTTTGTCACTTTGAAATGTTAAGGAATATGATAAGCGCGAATAATGATGTAAACCGTGAAGAAGAAACGGCGGGACCGTTTCATCCTAATCAACAGAAATATAAGCCTTTGATTTATATTTCGCTTTAGTATCAGCTACTGTCACACGATGGTTAGTAGTGCTTGCACTGAATCCTCCTGTTTTCATAATCAATTCAACTGACACTAATAATTGACTTTATTTTAGCAGCGTACAGTTTCGAGAAGTGTAGTTTCCGTAAAGTATTGCACAGTTTAAAAACGTAGGTCTAAACGATGAACGTTTATTAGAAAACAATGTGATAAGTACCTGTTATTCAAAGCATTGTCCATTGTTAGCTATACGTCATTTTCCAATCTTTTCCGATAAGAAATTTATTTTTCGTCTTTGGAGGTTATCAACGAATCGAGCCATTTTTAGATATCTTCAAAGGAGCAGAAGTGGGACTGCGTGGATTGAAATCAGTGATAATCCGAAATAGTAAGGTCTGAGGAATGAAGCGGGTGTAGTAGCATATCCCATTTGAGCAGGTTTAGTGTTACTTTCGCCGTTCTTCAGACGTGTGGCCAAAACAGTTGAAGTGTTGGAAAATCATCTTGTCGAGTCTTCTGGTCATATTCTGGTTGTTGTCCTTAAATTCGCGATTCAGCTGCACGAGTTGTTGTCGTTGACTATCCCTAGTAATGGTTTGACAAGGTTTGAGCAGCTCTGAAGAGACGACAATCTTCTGAACACACCTAATACAGAGAATCACCTTCGAATAATGAATACTTGGCTTTGCTGTTGATGTGGATGGTTGGCCAAGCTTACACCACAATTTTCTGCACTTGGGATTATCGTAATCTGTCCATTTTGCATTTCCTGTGACGATACGATGCAACAAGTTTTTCATTATTTGTTGTTGAAGTAACATTTCACATGTGTAAAAACGCCTTTCAATGTCTTTTGGTGCTAATTCATATGACACACAATTTTCTTTCTTATGAGCCACTCTCATGTATTTCAAATGTTCCCATACGGTCCTTGAGCGTTTATGCATATCTGCGTCCGGCAATGCCTCCGATTCTGGTATGAAAACTTTTTCGCTTGACCGCACTGTCCCTTCTCGTCTAAATCAAAATCGCTATCTTTGAGTCATTGAAACCAGTGCTCACACACTGAAATCGATAGACCATAACACCCATAAGTTTTGGCCAACAAACGACAAATTTCAGCTGCGAATTCTTTGAATTGAAAAAAATGTAACGCTTCGGGCTTATTGCGTTTCTTTGGCACAAAACTTGACATTTTAATGTAGAAAACACATCTGTTGTTTCCATTTCCACTAAATAAAATATACTGATTCTATTTTAGCATGGTTTCCGTTTCAACTCGTAAGCCCGCCGTCTGTTATTATTGTATTGTACTATTTTCACCTAGACATTGAAAATATTAAGACAAGAATACATTCTAGACAATTTCTGTTTTCAAAGGTTTCACAGTCTGTATAAATGTTTCTATGAAAATAAGTATGGAAAAGCAAGATCTGAAATTTAAAATAAAAATTTTCTTTACAACAGAGGGAATTCTTAGAAATCCACATTATGTATGATTGATTTTCAAGAAACACAATACTATGCTATTTTAGCATAAACTTGAGAATTTTATGTTCCCTTGGGATTTTTAGAACATTTGCCCAGAGAAAATTAAATTTGAGGGGTGAATATTATATCTTCAAGGTACTTGTAAAAAGGATAGAATCATTCGGGTTAGATTATATGAATATAAATACTTTATTCCAGTGCAAAGGTTTTCGTATTTTGTTTTGTTTTTCTTAAATCCGGTTATACGTATATTATCATAAACGAAAAATTATATCTGTTACAAATGTTTTATACACAAGCTACAAATTAAACGTTTTGAAAATGCTCTTTGAAAATTCAGAAAAAAGAGAGAGGTAATAACTAATAGACATAAAAACACAGATATCGAATTTTAATTAGATTAATTATCATCAGCAATAATTAGCATTAGCATTAGTAAGAATTACGCAAGTATGACATTTACATAAAACAACCCAAATGTAAACTATCGGAGCAATATTGTATTATCCAGAGCTAAGTAAATTGAATTCAGGTATCATGCACGGGTAGGACAATAAAGCAATAATGTATGATACTGCAAATATAAATCCAATTATTGAAGTTCTGAAGTTAGAGCCCCAATTTAACCCATTAAAAATATATATCCGTGAATAAAAATTGCAGACAATAAAGCAATAATGTATGATACTGCAAATATAAATCCAATTATTGAAGTTCTGAAGTTAGAGCTCCAATTTAACCCATTAAAAATATATAACCGTGAATAAAAATTGCAGACAATAAAGCAATAATGTATGATACTGCAAATATAAATCCAATTATTGAAGTTCTGAAGTTAGAGCCCCAATTTAACCCATTAAAAATATATAACCGTGAATAAAAATTGCAGACAATAAAGCAATAATGTATGATACTGCAAATATAAATCCAATTATTGAAGTTCTGAAGTTAGAGCCCCAATTTAACCCCTTAAAAATATATATCCGTGAATAAAAAATTGTAAAAGATGGATTTGAAAAGAGTAATGCATATATTGAAATTATGTTGAAAAGAAACTTAGAAAGACGTTAGGTGTGACCTTATTTTACTTTAGGCAGAATAACAATAAAAAAAAACTTATATCGGTAAATAAAAACTTGTAACAGGTGGATTTATAATGAATGATCATATATTGAAATTCTGATTAAAAGAAACGTACAAAGACGTTAGGTGTGAATTTATTTTACTTTAAGTGCTATGAAAAACTTTCTTTGTTTCCCTATGTTTTAAATTATAATTATACAATATATATAAAATATTGACGCATATTTAGGATTTAAGTTTCTACGTGTAAAATTGTGTACACAATATGTTTCTTCAAATATATATTATGTTTCAGACTACAGAACAAAAAATAAAAGATTTCAAATTCATTAACATATTTTCTGTCTGGTATTCTAAAATTTGTTTCTGAGATGTTTGGTAGCTCAGTGGCTGGCACATTGAGCTGCCATATTATAAGTTCAAGGTTCGCCTAAAAACTTCAGTCAATTTTCCTTTGCGATGGACAAAATGAGTAGCAAGCGTGCTTGAAAACTCAACACCGGGAGTTCTGCGTAAGATGGCCTCTTGACAAGGACACATGCTATATACACCATCTTAGGACCCGTTGTTAAGAAAGTAAATTTATGAACTGTAGACCATGATCATTCGTAATGGACTGTAACCAGCGAGGAGTTTAGTTTTTTTTTTTTTTTTTTTTTTTTTTTTTTTTTAGTTTCTTAATGGAATTTCATCTTTTCATAAAAACCGAAATGATTAAGCGAATTTCACTACATTATATTGAAGACTAAAATCCTCATAATGGCTCCGAAATATTATAACAAAATTCCATATAAATATTCGATTTTACGACTTTTAATTTTTTTTTTCGCTTAAAATTTTATTTGTAATTAACACCATCTTAATTTTTGTATGTTTCTTAGAGTATTTTCTCGGTTGTTTGTGAGTTTGCATCTCTGCGTATACATCTGAATATTAATTTTAAACAATGTTTAGTTCTAGAGCTAATGTCAGAACATTCTCTTTCGAGTTGCACTTATGCCTCTTACGAAAAATGGCCACTGTTGAATTAGAATTTTAGAATAGCATATTAATGGTAGTTATTATTTGAAATCGCATGCATTTTCTAAAAATATTTTTAGCATTTAGTCGATTTACACTTATCTTAGTAAATGATGGTATGACAAATTTATCTTTCATCATTATAACTAAATCATGATTTTCTGCACTTGCGATCCACAAGGCTTTTTTAATCTCCCATTTAACATACTTAATATTTTGAAAAAAAATTCAAATTTTAATATAAGAGAACTAGAATTTAAAGCATACAAACTATTTGGGGTGATCAAGAGTGATTTTGTAAATTAAAATCTTTTACAAAATAATTCACAGCAGAACTATTAACAATTGATAAATAAATGTCAAATGAAATAAATATCTTTATAATGATTAAAAATTTCAATATCATATGGCCTGGTTTTTATAAATTTCAAATAAGCATTGCACCTGCCATATACGTAATTAAATTTAATTGCTTCATTGATTTATAAAACTGCCCACCACAGTTCTATCTATATTATAAAGGACAAACATATCTGTGCGTAACGCATACGTCATTTTGCGAATGGCAACACTTTGAAATTTGAAATAATATTGTGGTTTTGCAATTTTCTCTATTGCGATTTTTTAAACTTCTAAACATCGCACATTTTAAGTTTTTATGCCATCGTATAAGGGAAAAAAATGCTCTTTTAAATGCAATTTGTTTGAAAGCTGTATCTTAAATTAATTTTAAGATATTAATTTTTTTGTAGCTTTTATTACTTTTTTTGTAATCGTGGCAACTGAAGTACTTCATTTCTTTGAAACTAAAGGGAAAATAATAAAATAATAGATTACTGTATCTTTTTGGTGCCATTTTTTCATAAAAACTGAAAAAAAAAATTGAAATTAAATACGTGCTATGTTAAGAATATCGTTTGTTATAAAACCCGATAACTTTTGGCTTTATTTCGTTTTTATTTATCAACTAGCTGTTTAATCCGTTTTATGCAAGGGAGTTCATGAATTTAATTCTAAAACCAAAATTAAAAATAACTATTCGATTTAGTAAAATATTTTTCCACTACTGTGCCCTTTTTAATGAAATTTAATCAGCGTGGCGTACGTAATATGCATATCTCTAATTATTTGCATGCGAGGTAAAAGAATTATTATAATACCTGCTACAGCTTTTTAGTAGCTTTTTTTTTCAGCGTGGCGTACGTAATATGCAATGCGTCTTGCAATAGAAAGGTAATTGTTGTGGTAAGAATTTTATTGTGAATTTTTAATTGTTGGCAGCTACTATAACGAAAAATGTTTAAATTTGAAAAATTGGTGATTTTTTTATTCATTAACAGTTAACAATAAATTATTTCGATTCCGGATTGCTTTACTTGCCTTGGCCGTGTTTTAACACACATGTACATAACATTTCACAATCCTGGCTTCTAAAGTGTGGATTTGTATAGCATTACAGACAGACAGACAATTTTTTCACTTTTATATATTAGATTAAATGATTTTTAGTTCGTTGCAATTTAACTTTACAAATGATACAACACTTTCTCTTTACAAAAATACATTTTAGAGAATATTTGTGACTTATTTTCTTCACATTTACTTATTTCGTATCAAAAATCTGAAAGAATGCAATTTTATCAGTTCGTGTGTAATTACATTTTCCGAATTTTGAAAAAAAATATAAGTGAATGACATCTGATAAAACATGGAGATATTATAAACAAAAAAATGATGTCATATATAATTCATTAGATACCCGAGATTGTTTTGCCTAGCTTCCTAAATGATGTCATTGCTTTCTGCTGGGATTATGTATTATTCCGAGATAATGATGTCATTTGCATACCGTTCTATAGATGTTGTTTAAGACGGGGTCGGAAAAGTGGGATGCTTTAGCGGATGGAATTGACGTCATTTTATTTAAAAAAAAAAGCGTGTATTTTAATTCTTAGAACTAAAATATGTTTTGTAGAAGTGCGCCATTTTCACCCCAGCTGCTTTGAAATTCTTCACGGATAAAAATGCTTTATCTTTGAAAATAACTTAATCGAAATCACACACCAATAAAACGCAATGTTTTACAAACGTTTAGAGTGCTTTATGGAAGAGCAGTAACATGCAGTGAGCTTTTTGCCCGAAAAATAGCAATTTATATTACAGAACTTGATGATTCTCTCTTGGATGTATTCGCTTTGCCGAGTTAGATGAGCAATCACAGAAGATCTTGGCAATAATTAGGGGTTTAAAATAATATCAGGTTTCCCAAGTTTTTGTCAAAAATTCTCTCGACTAATAAAATTTTATTGCTATTCTTTAAGACATGTCACTTTAATTTTATCAAAATAACATAATTTGCTTAATTTAATTTTTCATAATTCTATATAATCTATATATTTAAAACACAAGAATGTTTTTTAGTCATCTGCCCTGATCTTTCTGTTGAACCAAATTGACTATATATATTTTTTTAAACTGAAAGCTGTTCATTTGTATATGTGCCTGCACTAGCTGTTTCTTTTAATATCCCATTATTATATTTTAATTTGAAAAGTATTCTATGAAACGTCTTCAAAATGATGGTGATAAGATAGCTTTCATTATTGCAGAGAAGAGAGAAATAATGAAGTTTATTTATCCTTATTCTCACGAAAATTCAAAAATGTTGATAAAAATTGTTGTATAGGGTTTAATGGCGCAAAATCCCATTAGCGACATAATATTTTGAACGGAAAATTACATACTGCTTTTGAAAACACGCATTTTCATCATAAAGTTTCCAAATTTATTTTCCTTCTGTATGTGTACTAAGTTTCAGACACTATAGGTGAAATGCTTAAGTAAGTGAAAATGACGTCATATTTAAAGAAACGATGATTTTCTTAGATAAAACTAAACTTTTTACACAAATGCGTAAAAAAAACATAAATTAAGTCAATTTTTACTCTCCGGTACTGATATTAGAATCTCGAGTTAAGAGTTCGACTGTTCACATGCAAAGATTTTGCTGTCAATCGTGACTTCACGTTTTGAATTAAAATGATTTTAAAATGATCAAATTAAAATACCAATTTTTTAAAAGAGTGATTGCGGGTATGACAGGTTAATTTTTAAATTTATCTCTATCGCGTGGAACTCGATTAAGGAAGATTAATCCGTTTGCCCTTAAAACAACATAAATAGTTCATTTTCTTATAACTAATATTCCGTAAACAAAAATAAAACTTCCTTTGGAATTAAATAAATAAAATAATATAAATAAAACACAAATTTAACAGACACGCAATTGAACTACGCACTTAAAGCTCTGAAATTTTCAGAAAATAAAAGGATGCCGTAAGCAGAAAAATCTTGGGCTAATAACTCTTATCATGCGGCTAATACGAAAAAAGATCACTTTTGATAAATTTCAAAAGTTTATTTGATTGTATAATTCATATTTTTTACATGAAAAATGCTTTTTCATTTTTAGTGTACAATCTAAAAAATATATTGCATGTAAATATAAATATTACTTTTCAATTTTTAAAAAAATTGGTTTTCACCTATATTCTGTAACCCGGGAAGCCCGGGTACGATCCCCTAGTTTTTTTAATGATATAAATATCGAACAAGTGTAGAGATATTAGTAGTCTACTGGTAGTGGCACCAATTTATATGGGCCCATGTTGCGCGAGCCCACCCAATAATTGGAACTGAGCGCCCACCCAATAATTGGAACTGAGCGCCCACCCAATAAGTCGAACTGAGCGCCCACCCATTTTCAATCGATTTATTTCGTTATTTATTTATTTAATTAATTTATCGCGGAAATGCTTACAGGAGCACTGAAAGCCCCTTTAGCGCATGTATAGTTAAGTTTTCCTCAGAAACAAATTTCCTGCATATTTTTGACATCTGTTTTAATGTCGAATTGATAAAGCACTTAGGTGACTAAAATTTATATTTTTCTTGACATTTAGTTTTTTTTTTTTTTTTTTTTTTTTTTTTTTTTTTCAATTTTAATAGTTAGATTTTTTTTTTTTTTTGTTATTTATAATAAATGTTAATGCATTTATAAGGAAGAACTTAAGGGGTCTCAGGACTCTTAAAATTGGAAAAAAAAGAAAAAAAAAAGACCATTTTCAACATTTAATATCTTAAACTGCATTTGATTTTAAGACACACTTTTAATTGGAATAAAATATATAAGTATGTTCTTTCATTTCATGTATTTAAAAAATTATAAGATGCAGAATTAGCATTTACAGGGGGCTCCAAAGTGTTAGACATTTTTCGAGCAAAAAATTGGCATAACAGCTTACGCGCACGATTACAAAATAAGTGTTGCAACTAGAATGAAAATTTTGGTACCTACTTATACTTCAAATTACAATAATTACACTGAACCTAAATAAATTTGTATTTAAAGCTTTTTTGTACTTTTAATACAAAGTTGTATTTAGCTAATGCAAAATTAAGAAAATTTCAACAGTATAATCGCCTAAAAAAATATTGTTTTGAACAATAAAAAGGAAATTTTAGGTTCAGTTTATACAGACTAACATGAAACATATGTTGTGAAAATTTCATGAAAAAATATTAATAAGTTTTTGAGATATCGTGCGCGTTATGTCCAAAAACGTCATTTGGAGAAAAATGGCTTCAAAGTTTCCGAAACGACGCTTCAGCTATTGAACGTGCATAAATGTAAAAGCCATAACTTCAGTTCTAATAGGAATTTCAAGGAGACAATTATATCAAAATGTTCAGAAAAAATAGGAGTTTAACATCTAAAAAAATTAAAATTTCGAAAATTTTAAAGCTTTAAGAGTCCTGAGACCCCTTAAGTGAATATATTTAATGAAATTAAATTATAATAATTTTATATTTTGATTTAGAAAAAACATAATTCAACTTCAAATTATCATCTTTAATCATTCTCTCTTGCCCCGCCTCTCTTTTCAAGGGAAGAAACAAAAATGCGTTACTTTACTTACAAGTTTTGAGTCCACCCAATATTTTTAAAAAGTTGGCGCGACTGTACTGAATATTCTTATTGGGTATTGAGTGGGTATTCGATGCGTAAATGAAACTGTTAATTTTCTCGTAATTCAGGTAAAGACACTACAGAGAAAAGTTTTTTTTTTATCAGATTAATTTTTTTTTATATAAAAAAACTGAATTCAAGGGGTTGTTTTTTACCTTTACCTTATTGCGCGTCAGTTGCCATGTAGTAGTAGAGGTCTGCACGGGCCGACATTTCCAGGCCCGGGCTCGGCCCGGCCCGTACAAAAAAATATTGGCCCGACCCGGTAAAAAAGTTGAAAGTTCGGCCCGAGCCCGGCCCGTAGAAAAAAATTATTGGCCCGGCCCGGCCGGGCCGGCTCGACTAAAAAGTTAAAAGTTCGGCCCGAGCCCGGCCCGAAAAAAAGTTAAAATCTCGGCCCGGGCCTCGCCCGAGTGAATTTCTACAAAACATTGATTTTTACGTCGATTCGGTTAAAAGTTTTTCTCGTACGAGGAGATCAAGCCAAAAATATTTTTCTTAACTTTTCTTTTCATGTTTATAATCTTCGTGTTTATAGAAGTGCCGCAGGGTGCGATATTTATTTTTTTAACGAAACTCTATTTCTTGTATGTAAATGTTTCAGTTATCATTAATATTGTTAATCCATATTCCATGTATTGAAGTGTTAAATATCTGAAAAATGCTATGCAGTAAAATCTCAGACTGAATTGCATAGAAAAGAAAGAAAAAAAAAATGAGTTATAGACAAGTTCCCTTCTTAGCAAGTGTAAATGTATTATATGTTATTTTCATACGTAGTATATTAATTTTGTTTGTTATTAATTTTTATAATTTTCTTACGTAGTATTAAGTAGTATATTAATTTTGCATGGATCAACACGTTTTTCAGTTTAAAACAAGATTCCGTCATCGACAGGTTCTTTTTCACACGTTTTACTATATTTTAATTTAACTATATTTTATAAGTGTAGAAATCTACTACTCTTAAAAAATAATGAATTTGAATGTTTAATTGTAGAATAATGGTGATTTAAAAATGTATGCATTTTTTGACAAAAAATTTGTGCCAAGCCTAATTTTACTGACCTTTGAATGGACCAGGCCATTCCGAGACAATGATTTTCATACGGAGTGGGTGAGAACTAGGAATGAAAATTTTGGGCCATGAAGATTAGGAATGAAACCAGTACCCGGGTGTGTGCAGAAAAAATAAGTTAGGCCCGGCCCGAACCTTCAGGAAAAAAGTAAGGCCCGAGTCCGGCCCGGCCCGTAAAGAATAGTGACTAGACCCGGTTCGGCCCGAGACTCCAGAAAAAAGTAAGGCCCGGGCCCGGCCCGAGTGCCGTCAACGAAAATAGGGCCGGGCTGGGCTCTGGCTTCGGGCCACGGGCCGGCCCGTGCAGATCTCTATGTAGTACTGAGAGCGGTTTGGTGATTATGTTTTGGTGGTGATCGATTATCTGAGCAAGGGGAAGGAGAAGGGGGGTGCCTTTGAAGGCAGGTCTTTCTAAGGACGCGTGGTTTGGTCATGAGAGCATTTTGTGACAACACATTATTGTTATATTACATTTTAAATACTACTATGTGACACCCCTCGAAATTTGACAGAATCAAAAAAATAATAATATGAAGCTTTTAAAGGGACGATTTCCTTTAAAATTGGTCGAAATTCGATATTTCTTTTTTTAATATTAAATGAAAGCCAGTTTAATTATGAATATTTTGACACCTCATTTTTAACCGTACGGTAATTATATCACGAGATATAACACCACTAGACAAGGATATGTGCTAAATACACTACTTCAGTTTTCAGTACCTGCTGTTAAAAAAGCGCATTTATGCACTGTAGACCATGATTATTCATAATGGAGTGAGACCGAGATGGAATTTAGTTTTTAACAGCGAAATTCTAACACGTTCCATGAGTAATTGTGTATGTGCAGATAACTATTTTGTCTACTTGATTGGGTGATAAGTTCATAACAATTGGTCTATGTGTATGTATTGTTGAGGTAAACCATACTATAATGAAGACTTAAATGTTCACAATAATCCCAGAATATAATTACAAAATCCAGTATAAATATTTAATTTCAATTCGATTAAAAAAAAAATAATAATTTAAAGCTGTTAAGGGGAAAGTTTACCTTAAAATTGGTCAAAAAAATCGATATTTCTTTTTTTAATATTAAATAAAAGCCTGTTTAATTTTGAATATTTTGACACCTCATTTTTACCTATAAGGTAATTATATCACGAGATATTATAAATTTTGTTAATACACTCAGCGCAATTATCCACGCAAATTAAAATTTTAAATGGCTTTTTTTCCATGCTCATATTTTCTTCACTTTCATGTTTTAAAAATGATAAGACTTTTTTTCGTATTTGAGATACAGATTTAAACTTTTCTGTACATCTTTTTTATTATACATGTGATAAATCTGCGCATGGAATTAGCCTTCAGGTAATTTTTTTTTTAAATAAAAGCATATAAAGATGCGTTAGATTTCCTCGTTTTACATATACATATCAGTAAAAAAATTATATTAAATGTAATATTAGATGTATCTAAATATCCATGCGCAGACTTGTGTAATACACGAAAATCTTTAAAAAAAATTGGGCTGAAATATCAATTTAAAAAAATTAGTAAGGGTTTAAAAAAATCAAATTTTTATAAACTTTATTAAAATATAATTAAATATACAGTTAATTTTTTTAATGATTTTTTTAATGTTCTTTCATTTGAACATTGAAATGCAGCGAGTTCACCATTTGAACCATATTTTTAAAAGTAAACAAAAATGTTGAAAAGTAAACTTTTCCCTTACATGAACTCTTAATAAGCAAACAAATATATATATTTTTTATAAATATGCATTCTTACACCGGCTAATCATAATTCAAAAACAATTATTATTTTTAAATTTATTTATTATAATACTGTTTCTATTAATTTAAACTTTTTTATATTATTGAAAATTTATTCTTCATTCATTTAATTTATAGTTAATGTCAAAATGCATTTTAGTTATGAAATGAAAAAATAACAAAAATTATGTCATTTTGACGCAATCTTACTATTATTTGTTTTTTAGCATTATCAATGAAAAATGCGTTTGAAATTTAATATAGCGTCAATTTCATTAACGCACATTTTTTGTTATTTTTCATACGTTAGATTCATTTATATTTTAACGTTAAATAGTTTATTAATAAATATTTTTTCAGATAAAAAATGAGGTTATTTTTGCTAGCGAGAACTTATGACATGAAACGATGAAATTTGCAATTCAAAGCTCCTTGAATCCTTTCTGTTCTAATCTTAGTACCTTCAGACTAATAAGTCCAAAATTTGCGCAATCTACTGTGGTGGCCAAAATAGTGGACATTTAAAAAAATTTTTCATGTTTTATAACATTGTGTGCTTGAAGAATATAATAAATTTCACTTAGATACAAATGTTTATACAGTCGAACCTCTTTATCCCGACACTCTGATGCCCAGAAAAATGTGTCGTCATAAGCGGAGTGTCGCGGTAACCGGAGTTGGAGAAAAAACTGTATTTTTAATTAATTTAAGACAATTTTAAATTCATAACTGTTCTTGCAGTTTTAAGCAATAAAACATTATTATTAAACAAAATTAACACAAAAACAAAATTGAAAACAATAAAAATCAGATGTATGATGACTTATTTTTTATTGTCACATAAAATATTGATGAATTAATGCTTACTTATCCCTAGGTGAGCTTCCCACAATTATTTTTTCCATATTATGCAATGCAATGCTTCGGTTTTAGTCGGATGAAAAACGCCATGTAATCACAAGAATGCGCCGCCTGACCAGAACAAAAAGACAGCGAATAGACTGATAGATACGTCTATCTGGAGCTTAAGTGGTTTATTCATAGTGTGTGGATTTGTTTATTCAGATAAAGGATTGAAGTAAAATTTCTCATTTATCTCAATGGATATTTTACACACTTTTGTGAAAAGTTTGGCTAAGACATTTCTTATCGCTTAATTTCCGTGCTTATAAGATGTGTTATGAAAATGTGCAATTTTCCAAAACCGTCGGGATATCGGGAGTTTAAAATTATTCAACGACGTAAAATCCGGAGTTTATTTACATTAAAATCATATACAGAAAATCGGGACTTAAAAAAAAAAAGACGTGATAAACGGAGTGATGTGAAAACAGGGTGTCGGGATAACGAGGCCGACTGTATATCAAATTAGATAATTAATTTAGAATTTAAATAAAAATAATTAAAATATCTGCATTGCAAAAATATTACGCTTACAAAAAATAAGGTCTATCTTAGATTTCATTGTATTTTAAAGATACACTTACACATTCAATATTTAGTAGGATAACCCTTGTTTTGTTTTGTTTTTACCTGATGGGTTCATCATGTTTATAAGGGAATCATTAACACAATGCAGTCATACAAGGCCGACCTGGAATTCAAACATCTTAACATTTAGCCAGTGTTTTATCCACTAAACAAACAGATATATTCATGCTCTAAAGCAGCATATCGAGCTTACGTTAGAACTCTTTGTAATGATCAGCTATTCAATAGCTTCATTCCTTCCTGAATTTTAAAGTCATTTTAAAAACTGAACCAAGCACAGGATTTTTTGAAAGTTTATATGAATGTTGGCTGTGTTTCATATAACTTCTTTTACACTATGGAATTGTTTAATATCGAACGAAAAATTTTAACAGTGCACATGAATATGGATAAAAAAACGACAGTTCTGAAATAAATGTTAAAATATTTACCAGCATTACAATTGTAACTTTTCTTCTATTCACCTTTGAAAGTCTGGAAAAAAAAAATCGTGTTTTTTTCCATAGAAATGGATGCAATGCAGGATAAAACCTCTTCTTAGGATAAATAAGAATGGTAAGAAAGTTTCCAGGTGTAAGTTTGGAATATTTTATAGGCGTACTTTCAAGATATTTTATTGTGACATTTATTCCCTTACAACACTACCTTATATATTTTAAAACTTCTCTCTTTCAATATGTAGAAAAGATATAAAACTCTTCAAATATTTTTTTTGCTGTTTAAAATATTTTAAATATCGCCAGTTTTAAGCTGTGGAATTAAAAACGCAGTTATACACAGCGTCCTAAAATGGACTGAATATATTTGAAATTCAATATGTTAACGAAACTATACTATTGAACTTATTCATTCAGGCGATTAATGTGTGCAGAAAGGAATTTCTTTACTAAACCTCCTTGTTTTATTTTTATACATCAATAAAAGATGGCGCTGTGCTATTTATATAGTTCAAAAATTCAGCAATAGACGGCGCTGTCTCAAACTGTTTGAGCGCTCAAACAAACGTATAAAATGGATCAAATTTCAGTCAGCTTTTAATCCTCATTCAGTATAGCTGCTGAAATGCTAAAAAATAGTTTGAGATTTTAAATATACATTGGGAAGCATTATAGTTTGAAACAGTGTAGTGACATATGTTGATGATATTTGTAACTAAAACATAGTAGCGTTCGTGACTGCATGCGCTATTCTCCTACAAGAATAACTTCATTAGATGTTACCACTTTAAATAAAAAGTTATCAATTAAAAATGGGCATATAAAGAATAGAAAAGGGAAAAGTTTATACTATCAGAATAATAGTATATAAAAATAATTAACACGAAACTTCACCAGTATGCTCCAAAAGTAATCGGAATTTTTTTGGCGTGGTTAGAAAAAAAATTAAAATCGTACCGACAGATGGCGCTGCAAGTTAACATAAACAAAAAATATCGTCAGTCGAAAAAAAAACAAACAATGGCCGGTACTTTGAGAAAAAGAAAACTTTATTACGCAATTTCAAAAACAAACACAATGCAGTAATTGGGAAAAGGAACTGCGAACACCTACGCAGAAACAGAACGAAATAAAAATATGGAGTAAAGCATTCGTACGAAACTGCGCAACTAACGCAAAAGATTTTCAATATGCTGTCCACTGTTTTCAACTATGAGTTGGAAGAGTGAAACCGCATGTTCCATTAGAGAGCGAGGAGTATCCGGCTGGATGTTGTGGATCTGGTACACAATACGTGCCTTCAGGTCAGTTAAGTTCTAACACCACCACAATGCACAATATTCTTTAGGTACCTCCAGAGCCAGAAATCGCAGGGTTTGAGATCAGGCGATCGAGCTAGTCAGGCTGTTCGGAAATTGCAATTTATAATCCGATCATTTTCGAATGTTCTACTCAGCAGTTTCTTCAATTATGTGCCAATGTGTTTAGTAGTACCATCTTGCATAAATACGGTGTTATCCAGACACTGCTGGAGTGTTGGAATGATACCTGGACAACAGAAATTTGTAGCGATTGGCATTGACAGTGCAGGTAACTGGACCTTCAAGAGTCACTTCCTCGAAAAAAGTACGGACCAACGACAAACTCTGCAGTAAATTTGCACCCCATGGTCACCTTTGGGGAAAAAAGGGGTAATGGTTGAAAATTTTTTGGATTTTCTGTTGCTCATATTCGGCAATTCTATGTATTGACTGCGTTTTACCGGTGGCTGTGGACCTCATCTGTACACAAAATACTGTAGGGCCATGCGATGTCCCCTTCCATGCAGGCAAGGAATTGAAAGGAAAAATGTTCTCGTTTTGGAAGGTCTGCAGCAAGGAATTCTTGCACATGGGTTATTTTGTACGGATAACATCGCATAATTTTTCTTAAAACTTTATGCACCGTACTGACGGTTATGTCCGAAGTTCTGGCGATGCCCCGTTTACTGCAGCTTCCCCACTACTGCTGGATCCTTCTTATAATGCAGTAGCTATGCTTTCCACATCAGTCACATGAACTGTTTTCCTCCCTCTACAGGGTTTTAGGTTGAGTGAACCAGTCCGTTCAAATTTCAAAATTATCTTCCGCAGGCCTTCTATAGTCATTGGAACTTTTCTTAAATTCTTAACAGTCCTAAATATCTTAAGAGCAGTTGGTGCGCTGTCATTATTCTGATAATATAGTTTCACTAACAACACACGGTCCATGAATGGCACAGTCATTGCGAGGATACACGTAGAATAATTAAGAGAGGTGTGCGTGCTTCACGTTTTTATCGCCATTATGCGTATGTCGTGTGCAAGCTCGTCTCCCGATTTTTCTGCATATATAGCACCATCTCTTGGTGAGATTTCAAGGTTTTTTTTTTTTTTTAACCACGTCTAAAAAAGTCCCATTGCTTTGGGTGCATACTGATGAAATTTCAGGTAATTTAGATCAGTGGTTCTTTTGTTATGGTGTTTTACTTTCACAACTTCAAAAAAATCACTGTGTATATTACACGTTAATCTTAAGCTTATGGAAATGGGAAGTTGATTTCCAAGAAATAATATTATTATAATTTCTAATTCTTATATTATTCATTAACGCAAAGAAAGAATTTAAAATCAGTTTGTATAATATAATGAGAAGTCTTGTTTTAAATTGTATTAATACAAGTTATTTTAAGGGTATTTGGAAATCCCAGTACCCAGCATGCTAAATTAATGTACCTTTTATCAGATATGTACTTGAAATTTTTTTGCATACATGATATGAAAAATTCTCAATAAAGTGAAGTCAACTTTATAAACACATATTCTTTACTTATTTTTTGAAAAAAAAAATCTTGAAGGAATTTTACTTTTAAATAACAAACTTGCTTTTTTCCGAAGGAAAGCTTTTTTATAAAACTTTTGTACAAATGATGTTCCGAAATGAAATATAATATGTAGTAGTTTCTATGAAAGAGTGCATCGAAGCTCAAAAAACAACATTTAGAGAAAATTAAGTGTAAAGTTCACGTATGTAATGTTTATATGTTGATGCAAACAAACTGAATTACTTATTTTTTTTAACTTCTTGTTGCCGAAGAAACAAAAGTAATACAGGGTGTATCTGCTTCAACAAACTTAGAGGAATTATAGTACTCATCAAGACGAACAAAAAATGCGATGGAACACGGGGTCGCAAATTACGTTTAAAGGGAGAAAATCGCAAAACTAATAAAAATATCGAAATTTCGCTTGCTGCTTTTCTGCAGAATTTGCTAGTAGCAGAAAGCTGGTTTTGTGCAGATCCAGTCAGAGAGAGATAACAAAAACTTGGAAGAAAGCCAAACAAATCTGTGAGCAGGAATCCACGTGTGCAGGACTCCGGAAGTCTTCGAGCATGTCCGCCATTCGTTAATCCGAAGATGTACTCTGTGTAATAATATCCGCGGTCGACACTTTGAACATTGTTGTAAAATATTTGTTTTCTCTGGACATCACGAGTTCTGTTGTACCTATTCTGTGTAATAAATAATTTTCTGGAGCGTTTCTTTCTTGTCTCAGTTTGTTCATTTCCAGACGCTTTTTCTCGATTTTCCTCCGTTAAACGTCATTTGCGACCCCATGTTCCACTGCATTTTTTGTTCGTCTTCATGTGTAATATCATCCCTCTAAGTTTGTTGAAGCATTTCAGATATACCTGTCGAAAAAACAAAAATAAATTATTGAAAATGTTAAAAAATAAAAAAAAGACGTTTTTCACGAATTTGACTTCTAACTGCTCTTAAAAAGTGCAAAAATTTAACAATATTATTTATTACGAAGTTCCCTAATTTCAGCAATATATAATTTTTCAAAAACAACTTAAAAACGTAAATCCTACATGAGGCATATCAACAAAATTAATTAAAATTAAATCAAAGTTCGCAAATCTTTTAGGAATAATAACAATGGTTAATTTATTTCCTTCGTGAATTCTTTTCTTAGCAAAAAGAGCAGTGTTTTTCTCCCTCGTGAATCTGCAACGCTATAGATTCTGAAGTTCTTAGCTTCACTTACCACTGGAGAGTTCCCAGGACCACTTGATTTTCAATTTTCCCTTTGGCTGATGGCAAACAAAAAGCTGTATACTATGTATTAGGTATGGATGTGCGTGGAGTACTTAAAACTTTTTCGAGAGCAACGTTAAATTCAGTTTTCTAGAATCCTTGGGAACGAGGAAATGAAAGGTCTTTTCAAGCATGGTTTATTTTAATTCATAAATAATTTCATTTGTATATCCTTAAAAAAATGTGACTAATGTTTAGGGTTTAATGGGAGATTTATACATTTCTAATAAAGTAATAATATTTACTTGCAGGGGTGTTCTATCAGATTTTTGTAATTGTTAATTTAACAATTACTATTTGAAGGTGAATATGTAAATGATTTAAGGGGTCTCAGGACTCTTAAAGCTTTAAAATTTTCGAAATTTTAATTTTTTTAGATATTAAACTTTTCTGAACATTTTGGTATAAATGTTTCCTTGAAATTGCTATTAGAACAGAAGTTATGGCTTTTAGAATTATACGCGCTCAATAGTTGAAGCGGCGTTTCAGAAACTTTGAAGTCAATTTTCTCCAAATGACGTTTTTGGGCATAACGCGCACGATATCTCAAAAACTTCTGATTATTTTTTCATGAAATTTTCAAAACATATGTTTCATGTTAGTCTGTATAAACTGAACATAAAATTTCCTTCTTATTTTTCAGAAATATATTCTTTATAGGTGATTATACTGTTGAAAATTTCTAAATTTGCATTAGCTAAATACAACTTTGTATTAAAAATATAAAAATGCTCTAAATACAAATTTATTTAGGTTCAGAGTAATTATTACAATGTGAAGCATAAATAGGAACCCAAATTTTCCTTCTACTTGCAAAATTTATTTTGTAATCGTGTGCATAATCTGTTATGCCGATTTTCCGCTCGTCAAATGTCTGACATTTTGGAACACACTGTAAATTCTAATTCTGCATCTTGTACTTTTTCAAATACATGAAATGAAAGAACATACTTATATCTTTCATCCCAATATAAAATTTTGTCTTAAAATCAATTACATTTTAAGATATTATATGTTGAAAATGGTCTTTTTTTTTTCGATTTTTCCAATTTTAAGAGTCCTGAGACCCCATAAGGAGATCTTCTACTTCTTTCGCCTGAAACGGGGAAAAGATATTAATTATACATATCATGCGTTGGGGAGTGCACTGTAAAAAAAAATCTGTAATTCTACAGATGTAAAGTTACAGAAATCTGTATGCTTACTAAAATTTTATCTGTGCATTGTTCAAAGAAGATGTAAATCTACGAAACCCCCCTCAATAAAAGGATATTTTATTGGAAATAAAAAGATTTTTTAAAACAGTGCTCTTTCAAAAATAAGCTTAAATCGAAAAATCCCTGCCGGCCCGGCCTACAGGCGGAGGTAGATTTCGAAGTTAAGTATACTAATTTCAGAACCAAAAACTAAATCATGATTAGAGATAAACCCACTTTAACAATTTTACCTGGTCGCTTTTGACGGGTTTTTATTTCATTTTTATATAATAGCTGATTTTATCGGAATCATGTTAAGGCGGTGTTAAAAAATATATTTTTTCATGCTCAACAACTCGAAATTTTCTGGCACATTTTCAGATTCATTTTTAATAGAAAAAATATTAAACTTGCTGACGTGATTTTTGAAGAGATTTATAAGCGACCTGTGTTTTATTTTTCGTTCAATTAATTAAACTTGATTTATAAACAATTATTTTCTCAGTAGGACAATATTTTTCGTTTCTAACACAATCGCTTCTTTAAATTCTGTTCAAAATGTCCACTTTGACATCATTTTTTGAAATATATTCTGCCTCTATAAAAAAAAAACGATCATTACGGTACATTATAAAGTTTATGAATAAAAGAATCTACCAATTGGATGCGTCTGAGAGCAAAAATGATTTTAAAAATGAGTAAGAAAATAAGCAGTTTGGTTTGAATACACCCTTAATAAGATGATTTTTTTCTTCAACCGCTATGTATTTTTAATTTGTTTTTGCTGTAAGAATTGGTCCTATCAAAAACTTGCCTGTATAAATCTTGTAGACAATATTAAGAAGATATATGATTATTTCATGGGGATTTTATATCTTGTGAATCGACGGAGTTATGATTTTTTTTCTTCTTCAACTCCCCTTTTTGTTTTCGTTTTTAATTCTTTTTTGCGGTACGAATTGGTCCTATCAAAAACTTGTGAATTTAAAAGTTGTAGATAATATTAAGGAGATTCATGATAAAATTAATTGGATTCGATATCTGGAGAATTGACGAAGTTATGAATTTTTTTCTCCCAAAAACCCTTATTTTTTTTTTGCGCCCCTTGAGCCAATTTTAATTTTATCAAAAATCTGTTATACATAAATTTTTGGCCCTATTTTCTGAAGTAATAAAAACTTTAAACTGATTTGATATGTTCAAAAATTAAGAAGTCACGGGGTTTTTCCGTCACAAATCCCCTCCCTATTTCCATTCCCTTGGTCCGATTTTGCCCATTAACGAATTTGAGCGAGATTTTATGTATCAGTTTGGAAGAGATTTGTGTAGAATTGTGGACGTTATCGTGTCCAGAAGAAAGTGATATATATATAAATAGATAGATAGATAGATAGATAGATAGATATAAAGTTTTTTACTGAAGGTGGTTTTGGGTTCTAGGGGTCATTATCGGTGTAGATCTGCAAAAAATTTTCAGAAATTCCAACATAGGGGAGAATGAAATAGGTAGTATTTCATACGAAATCTACCTAAAAAAATCACACAGAGAGTTGAGAAACACCTGCAATGTGTTTAAAATCAAATTAGATTGCACACATTGTTGGGGGTTAAAATGATAGAAAATAATATTGTAATTCCTTTTTCCTTTTACATGACAAACAAGAAGGAAAAATCCTGCGTTAAGCATAAGTTATGAAACACTTCCAACAGTACAAGAATAATTTAATAGAAATTCGTTATTTATGTAAATAAGTTATATAAGATACGCAAGTAAACACTTTAGGAAACGTATAAAACATTTGAAAAACTGATTTCAGCAATTATCGCTCATAGCCAAATATATATTCCAATTCTTTTGTACAGCCCTGTATTTGATCTATAGATTGGTCAATATTGTATATGAAAGTATGTGAAAATTTAATTTAGTTAGAGAAAAAGCAAAATAAATTGAAATTTCACTTTCAGCAGTTTATAGGAATAGACGGAAACATATTTGAATATTTTTGTGCAGCTCCGTATTTTACCTATCTTTATATACGCACCATTATTTAGCTAAAATCTAATTCAGATTAAAACATGGTTAAAACTACAGAAATCTCACTTCCAGAAATTATCATCCATAAGCGGCATGTATCCCACTCGTTCTGTGGCACTGTATATCATTTTATCTATGTTCTGCAAACATCTCTTAGAATAGTAAATGTTGTTCAGCGTAAAAATGCACAACTTATTCAAAAACCACATTACGCAATTTACGTGCATACTCAATAATCCTTATGAATTCTTTCGTGTAGTACTGTATATAATCTATAGCATTTATACACATCCCATAGTATGCAAAAATGTAGTTAAACTTAAAAACGCATCATAACTAAAACTGCACTTCCAGCAATCATCGCTGATATACACTACTTCGGATACAGTATAGTATAAGAAAAATCTTTTGTGTGTCCCCGTAAATGCAAAGCATTTCATGTTATAAAGGAAGTAATTTGTAGCAAACCTCAGCAACGTATATCACTTTCGTTATACATGAAATAATAAACATAGTTAAAATACGCCGCAAACATTTTTCTCTCGATGCCATTATGTAACGGAATTCTTTTGTGTGGCCCCTGTAAATTAATAATAAATATTCTTTGTACCGCATAGTCTACAGAATGCATATTTTAGTACACTTCATAAATGCATATCAATTTCATTATGGCTGAAAGGTTGTAACATCATTAAAATGCAGTTGAAAAGGTTTTTTTTCCCATAGGCCGTAATGTAACGGAATAGTTTTGACTACCCCTATAAATGTACTACTCATGCTACAAACTTGATTTTCAATAGCGATCGTGTTATAGTAAACGTCAATAACATACAAAAATTTTAGGGCCATTCGAGTCTATTTCTGAAAGTTAGAGCGTGGACAGATGGACAGACTGACAGACGACCAGAAAAACCGAAATCATAAAGTGTTAAAAATGCAATGGCTGCCTCTCTATTATAACTTTGCAACACTATAGATTCTGAAGTTGTCAGCACTCGAGAGTTCCCTACACCACTTTGATTTTAAATTTTTACTAGGGCTGATTCCAAACAAAATGGAGTATTATATCTATTGGGTACAGATGCGATTGGCATATTTAAAACCTCTCAAAGATGAATCAAAAATTCAGTTTTCTCAAGTTCTTGGGAACGAAGAAAAGAAAATTCCTTTCAAGACTGGTTTAGTTTCAGAAAAATAATTTCGTTTCAAATTAGTAACCTTTATAAAGATGTTCCAAAAAATTTATTTTAAACGCAACTATTGAAAGGCGAGTAACGTGAAAAGATGATAAAAAGAATTATTATGCTTTCATAATAATAATTAAAAGGTAGTAACCAGACATTTTATTTTTTAAACAATTACATCTAAAAATGTAAATTTATATATAATGCGTTGCACAGACAGTTCAAACACATTAGCAAATCTGATTAAAATGAAATAAGATTTCACAATCCATTTGAATTGAAATAACCATAATTCTTGTCATTTCTTTCTGCAACAGGAAGTGCAGTGCTTCTGTTCCTCGTGTGACTCGACAAATCTACAGATTCTGAAGATATTGGCTTCATTTACACAACAGTGTTCACAACATCGCTTTATTTCCAATTGTCCCTCTGGCTAATAAAAACAAAAAGCAGCACAATATCTAAGGGATATGGATATGGATAAATACTTGAAACTCTTCGAGAGCAATGTGCAATACAGTTTTCTGGAACTGTTAGGAGTGAAAGATCTTTTTAAGTATGTTAACGTTTCAGAAATAACTACATTTGTTTATAAATCCTTATATTGTTGTGAAAATTGCGATTAATATTTAGGTGCTGATAGAAGATTTATAAATTTCTAAATAAATAGTTGTACATATATTTAAATGGATGATCATTTACAATACAGAAAAATAACTCGAAAATAAAAAAGTAATATAAAAGAGTAGTGTAAAATAAACGATTTTCTTTTATTTTAAAATGACTGTTGAAAGGTTGGTATTTAATAGATTAGAAAAACAGCAAATTTTGCACTATGAGAATAATGTCTGAAAAGAACTAAACGAAAACTTTATATTATTTTAAACATTATTATTTCAAATGATATTATGAATTGATTAAATCATGAGTGCTACACAAACAGTCCAAAAACATTAACAAAACCTGTTTCTGTGTGTGTTTATAGAATTAGTAGATTAACACGAGATGTAAATAAAACTATATTAAGAATTGACATGTTACAATTTCTTGCATGTGTACAGGAAAGAGAGCTTGCAGTTTACAAGGACCGGGGATTTTGTTACCCGGCTGCGAAAATTGCGAAATCACAGCTAGAAAGATGAGCTGTTGCGTACAGTGTGAATGCTCGAGTTCAACTGCCTCTTCAAATGTACAATCACTCAAACCAGGAAGTGTCCTTGATTCCTTGATCAACCATAACTCACAATAATTATTTTTAAACAACTGAGGAGATGAAAGTATCTTGATATGATAAACAAAATTGGATATAACACCATTTCAGATGATTCATGGTTAATTGCTAAAGAGATAATATCAATAAGGGTTTTCTTAAATAAAAGTTATAACAATAAATCACTCTAAAGTGATTTTAGTTGAAGTAAATGGGTTCTCATAAATCTAAATTGATAAAATGTATGTTCACTGAACATGCTCCCCCCCTATCAGGGCTTTAGTCCTGATACTGAGGGAGTAATGCTAACTTCTACACCGGGCGTTTGAAGAATGAAGACCCGCGTTGCACAGTCACCACTCTGTTGAGTCCATCACTGCCTGGGTGGACCTCCGTAATACGACCCAACGGCCAAGTTCCAGGCGGTTGATTTGCGTCCGTTAATAACACTACCTGGCCCACCTCGATGTTAGGCGTGGCGATCTTCCACTTAGCTCTGGGTTGCAGCGAGGCCAAGTATTCTCTGGTCCAACGTTTGGAGAAGCCAGCTTTCATGTCTTGGAGCAGCTCCCATCGTTTCTTTAGATTGGTTGTAGTGGTTGCTGACTCATCGGGCACAGAATGCAAAACATCCCCTGTAAGAAAATGTGAGGGAGTGAGAACATTTATTGAGTCAGTATCATTATCGTTTAACTGTATAAGCGGCCGCGAGTTGAGCAAGGCTTCTATTTGCGTGAGTAACGTGGTTAGCTCTTCGAAAGTGAGCAATGTCTCTCCTATGACTCGCTTGATGTGATACTTTGTTGATTTTATCGCAGCCTCCCAAATCCCGCCAAAATGAGGGGCAGAAGGAGGGATGAAATGCCATTTTAGAGAGTTTTCAGCTTGATAGTGGGACATTATTTCATTATCTGTAAATGAACGCCACAATTCATAAATTTTGTCCAACTTTCTGGATGCACCGACAAAATTGGTGCCATTGTCGCTGTAAAGATACCGTGGGGTGCCTCGCCTTGCACTAAAACGTCGAAGGGCGGCGATAAATGCCTCAGCTGTCATATCACTCACAGCTTCGATATGCACCGCTTTTGTAGCCAAACAAATAAACAAAGCTATATAGCCCTTAGTTGTTTTTGCACCCCGACCCTTACTAAATTTAATAGATACAGGGCCTGCGTAATCGACACCGCTGGAGAAAAATGGACGTTCCAGGGTTACTGGATGCTGTGGCAAATTCCCCATTAGTTGAGGGGTTGCAATGGACCTTTTATATCTGTAGCATTTTAAACATCTATTGATGCATTTGTTAATGATCTCTTTTCCACCAACTATCCAATAAGATTGTCTGATGATGTGGGATAGCAGTGAAGGCCCAGCATGTAAATGGGCAATGTGTTGTTGCTGTATTAATAACTCAGCCATTTTATGCTGTGAGGGCAAGATTAAAGGATGTTTGTGATTAAAGGATAATTGTGAATGTTGTAAGCGTCCTCCAACACGTAACAGCCCCTTATCATCAATAAACGGGTGGAGGGATTGTAGCGTACTTTTCTTTGGCAAAACTTTCTGTTCTTGGATACATTTAAATTCTTCCTGAAAGTAAGAATTCTGAATCCAACGAACAATATTCTCTTCGGCTGCTTTTGTTTCTTTGTAAGTAAGATGTGGTGAAGAAATTTCTGTTTTGTTAGACTTCTTGCATTTTTTGATAAATCTTTGGCAATATGCCAAAATGCGAATAATTTTAGCAAGTGAAGAGTGCTTTTGAAACAAATTATCAAATAGATCATTTGATGTGTGGGCGTGAAAGGAAAAAATTGGATCAGACCTTTGTTCGGCTTTGATTTGATCATCAAATTCCTCAACATTTGAGTCGTCTTTGGGCCAATTGGATGGGTCTAAAGTTAGCCAACTTGGCCCCTTCCACCACAAATCACAACCTGGAAGACATTTTGGATCAATACCGCGTGAAGCGATATCTGCGGGGTTCTCTTTGGATGGTACATGTCTCCAGTGCTTTGTAGGTAGAATTTCGGTAATTTGAGCTGTCCTATTCGCGACAAAAGTCTTCCATTTACGCGGATGTGCTGATAGCCAAGTTTGGAGTCCGTCCAGGCGAAAATATCGAACTTGTAACTCTTTAATGTTTCCATGACGGAACGGAACAGCTTAGCTAGTAGGTGCGCACCGCAAAGCTCTAATTTTGGCACTGAAATCTGTTTGATTGGAGCAACTTTAGTTTTAGAAACTAAGAGAAAAGAGTTTATTTTCCCCTTATAACTTTGTCGGCAATAAATTGCGGCAGCATATGCCAATGTTGAGGCATCAGAAAAACCGTGTAATTCAAACGGGTTACCGGATGAAAGCGTGACACATCTAGGAACAGACAATTGATTTAGTCCGTTAAAGGAAATTTGAAATTGTAACAATTCGTCTGTAAGATGTTAGGGTATAACAGAGTCCCAGTCCCCTTTTGTAAGCCAAAGTTTCTGATAAAATACCTTTAAAGTCACAGTATAGGGCGAAATTAGACCTAGCGGGTCGAAAATCCGTGCAGACTCAGCTAAAATGTGTCTCTTTGTAAGAGGTGGAGTGAGTGTTAATGCAGTTATGAAAATAAAACTATCTGATGAAGAGTTCCAGCTTAAGCCTAGAACTTTGGAGCTTCCGTTGTCATTAGGAATGATTTCAAAATTTGATTCAGTGCTAGAAGAATCTATAAATTCATTAAGAAATGCCTGTGAATTTTAATTCCACTTCCTCAAGTGGAAACCATGCGCGTCTAAACAATCTGTAATTTCTTTGCAAGTTTCTATTGCTTCCCTAACAGTATTCGTACCGGATAATAAGTCATCCATGTACATATCCTCTTCTAACATGCGCGAAATGCAAGGATTTTTTGTATAATCCTGAGCGATTTGTTTTATACATCTAGTTGCCAGAAAAGATGCTGGCGCTAAACCATATGTGACCGTTTTCAATTTGTAATTTTTTATTTCCTCATTAGGATTAGACCTCCAAACTATTTGCTGATAAATTTGATCCTCTTCAGCAACCAAAATCTGGCGGTACATTTTCTCTATATCCGCAGAAAAGACTATTTTCGGAAATCGAAAATTAAGTAAGATTTCGAAAATGTTCCGTTGTAACTTAGGGCCTACACCCAAAATAGAATTCAAGGAAACACCACTTGAAGTTTTGCATGAAGCGTCAAAAACTACCCTTAATTTAGTAGTGATACTAGAAGATTTAATAACCGCATGATGAGGAAGAAAGTAGTGTTTGTTTTCATAATTATTAATGTCATTTTGCGCAACTAATTCCATGTGATCTAATTCTTCATATTCGTACATAAACTCTTTGTACTGATTTTCAAATTCCGGTTTTTCTCTAAATTTCTTTTCCATAGCAAGCAAGCGAGAAATTGCGGCAGGTTTAGAATTACCTAATTCTGATTTAGATTGAATAAAAGGTAACTTAACCACAAAACGACCCTCGGAATTAATTGAATAATTTTCCTGAAAATGTGATTCAACAAATTGCTCTTCAGGTGACAACATTTGAGTATTCTTATTAAATACTTCTTCTACTTCCCAAAAACTCTTTAACTCTTTATCAATATTAACTTCATAAATGTGTAAATTATGTATTGAATTTGGAGATGTACTAGAATGTGGCATTTTCCCTGATACCAGAAAGCCAAAAATTGAATTTTGAGCAATTAAATTGCTCTGAGTATCTGTTACTTGACCAGGAAGCAAAATAGAAAAGAAATAATCAGATCCTAGAATAATGTCTATTTTACTTGGTGTCCCGAAATGTGGATCCGCTAAGTTTATATTCTTTAAATGCGAAAAATGCTTCTCATGTATTTTTTCCGCAGGTAACGGAGCAGTTAAATCATCTAAAATAAATGCCTTAACAGACAACTTGGTGTCTGCATTATAAATTGATGTAAGATCAAACATTACGTAACCCTTAGTTACTGCGATCTTTGAGTTAGACAGACCTTTTACGGGGAACCTAGCATTTTTCCTTTTAATTCCTAACATTTTCATGCAGGATTCAGAAACAAATGTAGACTCTGATCCACTATCACACATGATTCTTAAAGCGTGCTTTTGACCCATGCAATCATTAATATATACACTAGCAGTGGGCAAAAGTGCGAAAGATGTTTGAACTGCATTTATGGAAGGAGAAATTTCCTTTTTATTCTCATCCGGAATCGAACCGGTCTCTGAATCAGGTTTGTTTTTGCGGCACTGTTTTTCATTTGAACGAGAAGTTGATATTGCGTAATTTTGCAGCTTATTTTCGCATAAACTAGTATGATGTTTCAGCTTGCAATTATGACAAGAGTAAGAGGAATTGCATTGCCGGGTAGTGTGCTTGTAAGACAAGCAATTACTCCATAACTTGTTTTTCTTAACAAACTGTCTCCTATCCCTGATGCTTAATTCTTTAAATTTAACACACTTGTAAAGTGAGTGATTAAATTTACACAATAAACATTTGCTAATGACACTGGAAAAATATCTATTGACGTTATACTGTTTCTCTTGTTTATGCGAACCTTCATTTTCACTTTTAAACAATTCTAAAGATGAACATCTATCATTTATAAACTGAATAAATTGATCAAAAGACGGAAAGTCTTCGCTTGAGGTCAATTTTGCCCATTCCTACCTTGTTTTAGAATCAACCTTTTGTAATAAAATATGAATTAGCCATAAGTCACGGCCAGATGCCTTTTCATCGATTGATTTAAGGCCTCTAATTACTTCATCTGATACCTCTGATAAACAGCGTAAGCTAAATGCATTTACTTGAGTAATGGGGGGAATGTCCAAGAATGTTTTAACTAAAGTGGAAACAATTTGTTTTTTCTTATCATATCTCGACAGCAATTTTTCCCACTCTTCTGAATAACTGTTTTCAGAAATAGGAATATGTTTTATAATAGAGGCTGGCTCTTCCCCTAGTAACCCTCTTAAATACTGAAACTTCTGTATATTAGTTATGCTGGCATTGTTATGAACTAATGATAAATATAAATCTTTAAATGACAGCCAGTTTTTAAAATCACCATTAAATTGCTGTATATTGAGCCTAGGCAATTTAAAATTGTTAGAAATAGTAGAACTAACAACTGGAATCTGATCATTTATTATTTGAGGTGCATGCACATTTACGGTAACTTTTTCAAGTTCCGTTTGCAGTTTGGCTTTGGTTTCATAATATTTCTTTTCAAATTCCTCAATTTCCGATGCTTCAGTTGGTAATTGAGCATCATATTTATCAAAATCGGAATAAACTGTCTCTAATTTTTCTAATTTATTGTACAAGTCATTTTTTTTGAAATATTTGGTCAGAGTTAATGAAGTTATTTATCCTTGTTAGAGCAGATTTAGCTCTGCCACGTAAATTTATAGCTGCCTTTTCCAATTCTTCAGCAGCCTTTTTTTGCGGCTTCCAAGTCGGTATTCATTATTCAAATAATGAGGTGAATAGCGTAAAAAACAAAAGCCAAACCGATAATAATAATAAGATAAAATGTACTTATCTGTAATAAATGTGACGCGAGGTGCTCCGTCGTCTGTTGCAATTCCACATAAAACTGGTGAAAACACTATTTAGAACACTGAAGTAATATGATGAGTGTACATTAATCCAAGTTTGAAAAAGTATCCAAGATCTCGCAGCGGTGCCTCCAACTTTTATGTTTCTGTGTGTGTTTATAGAATTAGTAGATTAACACGAGATGTAAATAAAACTATATTAAGAATTGACATGTTACAATTTCTTGCATGTGCACAGGAAAGAGAGCTTGCAGTTTACAAGGACCGGGGATTTTCTTACCCGGCTGCGAAAATTGCGAAATCACAGCTAGAAAGATGAGCTGTTGCGTACAGTGTGAATGCTCGAGTTCAACTGTCTCTTCAAATGTACAATCACTCAAACCAGGAAGTGCCCTTGATTCCTTGATCAACCATAACTCACAATAATTATTTTTAAACAACTGAGGAGATGAAAGTATCTTAATATGATAAACAAAATTGGATATAACACCATTTCAGATGATTCATGGTTAATTGCTAAAGAGATAATATCAATAAGGGTTTTCTTAAATAAAAGTTATAACAATAAATCACTCTAAAGTGATTTTAGTTGAAGTAAATGGGTTCTCATAAATCTAAATTGATAAAATGTATGTTCACTGAACAAAACCGATTCTAATAAAATAGTTGACAATTCTTTTTGGGATAAAAAAAATCAGAATGGATTTATATCCATCGGGATTTCTTTTTACTAGATAAAGTGCAATGCGTATTCTTCCTCGTGGAACTCTGTAGCTCTATAGATTAGCGATAAGTTATATAGTAATTAGTATTTTAGAAATTTTAAAGCTTGATTTTTCAATTTTTTCTTGGGCAGATGATGAATAAAAAGCAGTATACTACCTATTGGAGTAATAGTTAGAACTTCACCGAGAGTAGTGTAATACTTAGCTTTCTCGAATTCTGGTGAATTAGGACACGAAAGATCTTTTCAAGGAGTGTTTAGTTTCAACTATTTATATAATACGCTAAGGTGACGATTCCGTCGCGCTCATCCTTGGAAGAAAAATGTATCAAAAGAAAGAAAGAAAAGATAGAAAAATTTATAGAATTTATAGAAAAATTAAAAGATTCACGGAGGTGAGGAACGCTCAATATAAATATTAACCTACATATTTATTCTTCCGAGATTTTTTTTTTCTTTAAATCAACATCTGTTGACATAATTACATAAGCAATTTATAAGCAAATATCTTAGTATTGATTTAGTCACCTTGAATTTTAAGTTCGCGGGTGTGAGAATCTCCAATAACCATGTTTTTTTTTTATAACAAAATCTAATACCTGACGATAAAAATAAATTTCTGACTTATAATTTAACAACAGCAAACATACTGGCTAACTGTAGCATCATGGGAAATAAAATTTGATGATAATTTTGCCATTTTTAGGGTTCCGTACTTAAAAAGTAAAAACGGAACCATTATAAGATTACTCCTGTGTCTGTCCGTCTGTCTGTCACAGGCATTTTACTCGTAAACTATGGAACGAAGAAAGTTCAAATTCGGGGAAGTAATAAGGACCATTGACCCACATATTTTCAGATTAATAAATATTCATAAATATATTTAATGAAAAAGTAGAGGGGCTAATTATGCTACATGAAAAAAAAAATCTTTTCTTTGTATATCATGTGGAGTATCCTGTGAAAGCTTTTGTAACGCTAAACTCAAAAATACATTCCTTTTAATTTTAGGTATTATATTTTCAAAGATATTGTTGAAAATGTAGGGCAAAAATATGTCCCCCCCCCCATCTAATTCCGAATCTACTGAAACTAAAATTATGAAAAAAATAGAGGTAGTAGACGTTAATATAAACCTTGCAGGAAAAGTATAGCGATAACCCTAGGTCACATAGTTTTTGAGTAATTGGAATTTTTCTGTTATACACAAATCTCGATTTACGGGCATTCAGAAAAATTGTTGAGCATCGCTGAATACACCTATCGTTGCAGAAGAATAAAAGCATTGTTGATAATGATTTTCGAAAAAAATCATCGGTAATTAGCCGAGATATTAACCCTTAAAGGTACGGTCAGTTTGGACATACACAAGGACAGGGGCGGCGTACTCTATACCTAGTTAACAACTTTTAATGATATATATGTGTAATGTAATGTCCAGTAACAGTATAAAATCAATAAACGTCAAATTGTTAAAAACCTACTAATTTAAGGGGTCTTGAGACCCTAAAAAGTGGAAAAAATGAAAAAAAAACCATTTTCAACATTTAATGTCTTAAAATGTATATGATTTTAAAACACAATTTTAATTGGGATGAAAGATATAAGTATGTTCTTTCGTTTCATGTATTTAAAAAATTGCAAGATACAGAATTAGTATTTATAGGGCGCTCGAAACTGTTAGACATTTGTCGAAGAAAAAATTGGCATAACAGTTTACGCGCAGGATTACAAAATAAATATTGCAACTAGAATGAAAATTTTGGTGCTTACTTATACTTCAGATTGTAATAATTTCCCTGAACTTAAATAAATTTGTATTTAAAGCATTTTTATATTTTTAATGCAATGTTGCATTTAGCTAAGACAAAATTTTGAAACTTTCAACAGTAAAATCACCTGAAAAATATTTTTTTGAACAATAAAAAGGAAATTTTAGTTTCAGTTTATACAGACTAACATGAAATATATGTTTTGGTAATTTCATGAAAAAATATTCAGAAGTTTTTCAGGTATCCTGCGCGTTATGCCCAAAAAACGCCATTTGGAAAATAATGACTTTAAAGTTTCGGAAAGGCCGCTTCAGCTATTGAGCGGGTATAAATCTAAAAGCCAAAACTTCTGTTCTAATGTGAATTTCAAGGAAACAATTATATCAAAATATTCAGAAAATATAGGAGTTTAACATCTAAAAAAATCAAAATTTCTTACATTTTGAAGCTTTAAGAGTCCTGTGACCACTTAATCCTTTCCGGCACGGAGTAATTCTATTTATAAACTTATGAAATAATGAACTGACACCAGAGTTTATAAACGAATTTATTACAAAATGCGAACTTGCTTATTTTTACGTACATGATAAAAGGAAAATTTTAATTAAATATTCTTGGTGCCGTTTGTCTGTTTTGGAATTAAAATTAGGTGTCCGTTTTTTAAGGACATCGCCCTCGAAAGATTTAATTAGAATGAATCACATAAATACTGTGGGATTCGCGATAGTTTGCATTGATTGTATCTCGCAATATGCCTCGAGTGACTTTAAAAGTTAATTAAACACCTATCTGGAAAAACGCGGCACTGACCAAGGCGGCGTTGCAATTTTGAGACCCCAATTCAAAGCGCGCTTAGCACAATGCCAAATTTAAACTTTGAACAAAGGTTTTCTTTTAGCTACACTGTAGAAATAAAGGTTATTACTACGCGGAATTTAGTTTCATGAAATGCCAAATGAAGTTTAACTATGCACTGCTTTTATTGTCAGTACCGAATTAAGTTCATCATAAACAGATTAGAATAATATTAAAAAAAAGAGTTATACGAATAGCTATATTTGATATTATTTAGGTTCCATATCTCTTTGAACTTTCATGGTATACCCGATTATACTTTTCTAATATATACAGTTATACCCAACCCTACGTTGTATAGTTTTTTTACAAAGTCTTAGTATTCTTTTAGCAACTTTTTTTTTTATATAATACAATTACAAATTCATATATTTATTGTACGGAACCCTCTGTGCGCGAGTAATGGTCGCACTTGACCGTTTATTTAACATGAAAATGCAACTTAATGTTTGATTCATGGAGGTGAGAATTTATTTTGTGACACTCCTTTCCGTACTCAGAAAACAAACAAAAATACAAAGAATGTAATTAAAAATGCTAAGTTACTTGCTCTTGAGATAGTAGTAGCTAGAATAATAATTATTTAACCATTTTGTTTTAAATTAGACAAGTAATCAAATTTTTTCTCGGTAACATTGGGTGTGTGATATGACACGGAGGTAAGATCTCACATACTTCGTCCTACAAAAATAAAAAATATAAAGTAATTATCAAAAATGTATGCACACAACACGTTTAGTCTTCTTTAGCTTTCAACAGAAAACACAAATTAATTCAAAAACGTTCTTGTCAAATACTGAAAAAGGCTTTGTGACTGAAATGTTACACTTTTTGGAGAATGACCCATATATTGGCTACGGATGCGGCTGTAATATTTAAAACTTCTTCGAGAGTAACGTAAAATTCAGTTTTCTCGAATTCTTTCGAAGTAGGAAACGAAAAATATTTTCAAGGAGGGTTTAGTTTCAAAAATTAATATTTTCGTTTCAAACTAATAATGTTCATTTCCACTAAAGATTATTTACAAGCAAGAGATAACATACAGCTATGTTGTTCCTTAAGGTAAATAAAACGTTTAATTTAAATATATTGAATGGCAAATATCAAGAAGAAATGATAAAAATAAATTTGATACAATCAGAATAATATCCTTAAAAGAACTATTCTGAAATTTAATATTTTTTAAACATTATTATTTAAAAAAATCAAATTGTAAAATGGATTAAGATCAAAAGAGTACTCGCAAATCTTTGAGGTTAAAATAATCCAATTTAATTCACCTCCATCGTGATTTCGTTGACGCAGGGTACCTCTCCCTTGTATGACTCTGCAATTCGATAGGTTCTAAAGTTGCTGGCCTCATTTACCATACGAGAGATCGCAACACCACTTGAGTTTCAATTTTCCCTTCTGCTGAAGGTAAAAAAAGGAGCATACTATCTATCGGATAAAAAAGCGACTGAAATACTTAAAACCTCTTCGAGAGCATTTTGAAATTCAGTTTTCTTAAATTCTTTGATTTTAGAGAATAAAAGACATTTTAGGATAGTGTAGCTTCAGAAATAATTATTTTTTTAATACAATGATGTGAAAATTTGATTAATATTTAGTTTATGATAGACGATTTATAAATTTCTAATCAACTAGTAAAATCTATTTGAATGAGAGTTCATTTACAAGATTTAAAAAAAATTAGTAAGATCTATGAAACTTTTTTTTTTTTTTAAATGAATATTGAAAGGTGAGTATCTACACTGTAAAAAAAAAAATCTGTAGTTCTACAGATGTAAAGTTACATGCTTACTAAAATTTCATCTGTAACTGTGCAAAAGAAGCTTAAAATCTACAGAAGTTTTTGTAAAACGCCAGAAATCTGTAACTTTACTAATGAATCTGCAAAAATTACAGTAATCTTACTAAAATTTTATCTGTAACCCTGGTTGCAGTTAGATGAAAAGTTCTAGGCATCCCAGTTTCGTAAAAAGTTCTTAGTAACCTTATAGTAACCTATTTTCGGCGCAAAAGTGTGTCTGTTACATGATTTTTTGTTGTTGGCGTTACATAAAAAGTTTTAGGAATCCCAGTTTCCTTGAAAACGTTATTAACTTTAGAGATTTTTTTTTACAATGTAGAAGATTAGATAAAAGAAAATTTTGCATTATTAGAACATCTGATTAGAACTAAACAAAACTTTTATATTATTTTAAGCGTTATTATTTCAAACTAGCCGTCCTTGGCAACCAGTTTGGTCACCCTTAAATGTATGTTAAGCATTGCATCATGTTACTTTTATTCATAATTTAATTTATTTGATCAGTCCTTCGCCAAATCGGTCAATCATTTTTTATAGAGAAATCAAGTAATCGGTATTTTTTTTGTTAGTCGAAAGCAGGTGATAAATCGCTAAACATTGTTCCCGTCACATTTTTTCGTATTTCATTAATTTTATTTAAAATATAATCCTTTGACTCATTTTATTTAAAATACATAACTTTAATTTAAAACTGAAACATTTAAAATGACTTTTAATTATTTCTTTTTTTAAAAGAAAAAATCTAATTAATACCATAAACCATAACATTTAATTTCAGCATCAAAGCATACTTTTAATTTACCAAGTGACAAATTAAAAAATGTTAACTGGCGAGTTTAAAAATACTGTTGGCGAGATTTGCGCCCGGTTAACTTAAAAATACCAAAATTTCTTTGCGATCGTGGTAACTTTTATGCAGTTTTATTCGAAAAAATAATTTTGATGAAAAATAGCCACCTTACATATGAAAAGCCAAAGTGTCAGCCCGTAATTGTTTACGACAGTCAAATGACTTGGACTATTATAATATAGATTAAATGATGGCGATGGAGTAATATTTGGCGAATTATCACATGCGCCCGACTAACATTAACGTACTAAAATGGTCGCCTGCATTTAAAAAGCGAAGTGGTCAACCCGGAATTGTTGACGACAGTCACATGACTTAGGCTATTATTATAAAGATGTATGTTATAATCATAAATGCTACGAAAATAGTTGAAAGGCAATAGAAAAACCGATTGGAATAAAAAAATTGACAAATCTCTTGGGGGAAAAAAAATCAGGATGGCTTGACCTCCATCGTTATTTCTTTCTACAGCAGAAAGTGCGATGTGTACTCTTCCTCGTTTAACTTTGTAACTCTATACAGTATTAGTGGTATAGTGATTAGTGTTTTATAGATTGTAAAACTTGATTTAATACACGCAGAACTCCCAGAGCCACTTGATTTTCAATTTCCAGTTGTGCAGACGGCGAATTAAAAGTAGTATAGATATCTATCTCCTGTACGGTTCAGAAGGAAACCTATTAGGTACGGATGTGTCTGCAATAGTTAAAACTTCATCAAGAGTAATGCAAGATTTAGCTTTCCAGAATTTTGTTGAATTAGAGAACGAAAGGTCTTTTCAAGGAGAATTTATTTTCATAAATAATTGTTTTTGTTACAAACACGCAACGTTCACTCGAATGAGACATCATTTGCAAGAAAGAAAAAGGTTAAAAGAAAATTTTAAATGTTTTTCCTTACGATAAACGAAACGATTCAATTAAATATAACTTTTGAATGGAGAAGATCTACATGAGATGATAAAAATAAACTGTATATATACCAAGAGAAAAATATCCGAAAAGAAATCATAGGAAATTAAACTTTTTAAAACATTACTATTTCAAAAATAATTAAAAAAATTAAATGCTATAATAACGCTAAAAAAGCAAAATTGATTAATATCAAAGGAATTTTCACAAATATTTTAAGTTAAACAATTAGAATTAATTCATCTCGAACGTGATTTCTTCGGTACAATGTTCTTCAGTCTCGTATAACTCTGCAATTCTGTAAATTCGAAAGTAGTTGGAGAGCTCCTGACGCCATTTTAGTTAACATTTTTCCTTGGGAAGATGGCGAATAGTAATTAACATTATACAACCTATTGGATACCGATGTGTCTGTAATAGTTAAAACTACTTCTATAGTACTGTAAGATTCAGTTTTCTGGAATTCTTGGGAATTAGGGCACGAAAAATCTTTTAAATGAGGGATTAGTTTTATAAGTAAATATTTTCGTTTCAAAGTGATAATATTCGTTTGCACTAGAAATCATTTAGAAAAAAGAAAAAAAAATCATTTAAGCTATTCCTAAGTTAAAAGAAACGTTTAATTTAAATATAACTTTTGAATTGCGAACATCTAGAAGAGATGATAAACAGAAACTGTTTACTAGAAGAAAAATACATGAAAAGAAATAATCGGACACTTAACGTTTTTAGGTATTACGATTTCAAAAATAAATTAAAGTCCTAAATGCTGTACAAACACATGATACACTTTGACACATCTGATTAAGATCAAATGAATTTTCACAAATATTTTAAGTTAAAGTAATTAAAATTAATTCATCTCAAACTTGATTTGTTTGGTGTAATGTTCTCCAGCCTCGTATAACTCTGCAATTGTATACATTCGAAAATTGTGTGCTTCATTTACTTCACAAAAACATCCTACGCCACTTGAGTTTCAATTTTTCCTTGTGTCGATGTCGAATAAAAAAGCAGTATTATTCCATCTATTGGATACGGATGTGGTTCTCTTAGTTAAAACTTCTTCGACAATAATGTAAGATTCAGCTTTGTTAAATTCTTGGGAATTAGGACACGAAAAATCTTTTCAAAGAGGGTTTAGTTTCAAATATATATATTTTGATTTCAAACTATTAATGTTCATTTGCATGGGAAGCCATTTACAAGAGAGGAAAAACTACATCTTGGTCGTTCCTTAAAAATAGAACAGTGGGAAATTTTGCTTAAGATTAAAGTAAAACATTTTACTCTAGAGATTTTATTCAAAAACCGGTAAACTTAATAATTTATTATATTTTTGAACAGCATTTATTAAATTTATTTTAGAAAAAAAATATCTGGTTTGAATCAACATCTATTCGCAACATACGGGTCAAAATAATCCCCCATCGCGTTTTTTGTGTTAAGATAACCGAAACTTTTAATTTAAATATAACTTTCTATTGGGAAAACCGAAGGGGATGAGTTCGGAGTTCACCGGCTTACGCCAAATACCCAGTCATGCACTATACTTAAGTTGTTAAAAATAATAGAATATAAAAATATTTCTCTTACCTTTTCTGGTAACCACACGAAGAATTTTCTTTCGTCATCATTTGAGCAGCTGAAATATTTAAAACATTTTCATTTGAAGATAAATCTGTGTTGTTTCGTTATTTTATGAGATAGGTATCCCGTGACTGATAAGACAGGTTTTTTGGCACGCTAAATCTTTATTGGCAAAGGTATTCTTGATTAGATGATGACACACTGCAAAAAACGCAAAAGAAGAGATTAATTAATTATAAAGAACAGTATACTGCCAGGGAAGGACAGCTTTTTAGAATAAAGGTTTCGCACAGCGAATTCGTGCGTAGTTGCTTGGTTAAAAACCAGCACATACACTAAAAATTTTGTGGCCTTTGAAAGTTCTCAGAAAGTCTGAAACAAAGCAGAAATGCAGTTTGCATAATTTCTTTCTTTTTTCAGACGTACATGAACTTGCCTAATGAAATGGAACGGGGAAACATTATCTGTGATGCTGCCGTCTGTCAGTTTTTTCAGATAACTTTTTGGTCTTAGTTTGGTGTCTTCACCTGGTGGATGCTGGAAAAAGTTCTTTACCGTCTTGCAATTAGAGTGTTAACACAGTTTAATTGAAGCACTGATTGAGTTTATTTCACATTGAATAATTATGTGGGGCACAACTCACAAGAAAATGTTTGTGTCACGCGCGATAGGGGGGGGGGGTTGGCATAAAACACACACTTCCTAAAAAGAATTCCATCACTTTTGAATGACTAATATCTAAAAGAAATGATAAAAAGAAACTGTATAATACGAGAAAAATATCTAAAGAGAAATTATCGGAAAATGAACTTTTTTTAGATAATTTCAAAAAACAAATTAAAAACTTGAATGCTATAAAAACACTTGAGAAATCAAAATTGATTAACATCAGAGGAATTTTCACAAATATTTTCAGTTAAAATGATCGAAATTAATGCAATTGAAACGTGATATCTTTGGTGCAATGTTCATCAGCCTTGTATAAATGTGCATTTCTATAAATTCGGGAATTGCTGGCTTCATTTGCTTCACAAGAGCTCCCGACGCCACTTGAGTTTCAGTTTTTCTTGGGCAGATGGCATATAAAAAGTATCATTATACTATCTACTGGGTACGGATGTAGCTGTAATAGTTAAAACTTTTCCGAGAGTTACGTAAGATTAAGTTTTCTCGAATTCTTTGAAATCAGGACACAAAAAATGTTTTCAAGGAGGATTTCGTTTAACAAATAAATATTTTCGTTTCAAAATAATTATGTTCATTTGCATGAAAGATCATTTACAAGAAAGAAGAAATATATCTAAGTTGCTCCTTAAGATAATCGGACCGTTTAATCTAAATATATTGAATTGCTAATGAGATGATAAAAGAAATTTTTTACTATCAGAATAATATCTGAAAATAATTAATCGGAAATTTAATATTTGTTTAACATTACTATTTTAAAAATAAAGATAAAAACTTAAATGCTATGCAAACAATTGAGACAAATAGTCAAAATGTATTAAGATCAAATTAGTTTTCACAAATCTTTGAGGTAAAAAAATTAAAATTCATTCACTTCTATCGTGATTTATTTGGTGCAATGTACCTCCCTCATGTATATCACCGCAATTCGATAGATTCTAAAGTTCTTGACCTGATTTACCACACGAGAGATCCTAATACCACTGGATTATCAATTTTCCCTTGTGCTGATGGCATACAAAAGCTGCATATTCTCTTAGATTAATTTTAAAAACAATTATTCAATTGGTAAATAAATCATATGAGTCATATGGGTGAAAAATGCCCTTGTCAGTATTTGAACCAGGGATCACTTGGCTGAATCCGCCAATGCTCTACCAACTGAGCCATACCGGACGAATTTGGATTGCTTAATTCACCCAGCTGACTTTAACGATCACAGTATCTGGTCTGATATCTGAATCAGCTCAATAGAATAAATAACAGGCTACGGAACTCAGGTAAATACTGGATACGTAATTATATTAGATTAATTTTTAAGAAGAATTGCGTTAAAAATTAATCTAATATAATTTCGAGGAGATTCCAATATCCTAAAGATCGTACCTGAGTCATATATCTTGAAAGTTTGTAAATGAGAAAACTGGAAAACAATTCCATATTTTCTTGGAGCAACAAAAATAAAAGATTTCGTTAATAAAAGTTAATATTATCTTTAATTTTCATATTTATTTACCAAGTAACCTGTATATACATTTGGGGTCTAGTATTTAATTTAAATAACACTGTGGATCTTCCGGCACTGCTTTTGTTTTTCGATTTCCTACCATAATACATGTTTTCTTCCTTGCAGAATTCTAATAAATATATATAAGATTTTTTTTTTTTTTTTACAAATTGGAAATAAGTTATTTATAATGATATTATAATCATGATTTTTATAGATATAACTGTCATTAAATATAAACTAATAATAAAAAAATGAACATACGTTTTATGTACAATACTCATAAGATAGTCATCAGTATACTAACAGTATAATACTCATCAGTATTGCTCTGCCCCATTTAAATGTGTAATGATTATTAAAATATTTTAATACTTTATTATGTCACATAAAAAACTCTTATTTGTGAAGTGTCCTGTATTTTTTAATGATATTCATTACAACTGCATAGATATTTCGCACACACATACACAAATACACATGTTTGTAATGAAAGGAATAGTGTATGGTTCCTAAGCTATAGAGAATTTTCCAGGTGGAATATCAGTATTTTTTTTATAGAAAAATAAATCTAAATGAAACGCGCAAGATTTCGCCTTATTTAAGGAGATATTTTGAAAAAGAAAATACTGGTATCGAAGAATTTCCTGGTCTCAAAAGTCCGAGCCCTGTATCAATCACTTTGACGCTCCTAATTTTATATCGAAATATATATTGGTGTACAATATTGCTTATTGCTGTTCATAATCTTGTTATTGAATCATTCATATATTTTATAATTTCTTTCTTACCATATCTAAATTCTAAAAATATGTTCTGGAAAATTATATTTCATGGCCCATTGAAAACCAAAATACATTAAGAACCCTGTTTCATGCAATATTAAATAAATTCGAATATCTGAAAAGTGACTAGAGCCGCTGCCACCGAAATACTCAAGACCAGAGGACACGAGTGTGATGTCATCACTAATCAATCGACTTCTCCCTAGTGTTGGAAAAATTTTGATTAGCAATTTTCTTTTCTTTTATTTGGGGAATATCTATCATCTTATAAAACAATAATAACTATGTAAAATTACTGGTGAGAATTTAAAATCCCTCAATAAAAAATCCACAGATGCGGCAACACTGTGGCATTCCGAATCTGGTTGAATTTTTATTTAGGGCTTCCGAATTCTTACCAGTAAGTTTAAATAGTTATTATTGTTTTATAAGATGATAGATATTCCACAAACAAAATCAAAGCAAATTGCTAATCAAAATTTTCCGGTGTGGATTCCAACACTAGTGAGAAGTCGTTCGATTAGTGATGACGTCACGCTCGTGTCCTCTGGCCTTGAGTATTTCGATGGCAGCACTAGAGCACATAAAATTTAAAACACTTCAACCCATACAGCGCCAATATCCTCGTTTCATCTGTCTTAATTCAGAGTTGCAACGCTTCAGAAAATTTCCAGACCAGGAAATTCTTCGGTACCAGTATTTTCTTATAGAAAATCTCTCCTTAAATAAGGCGAAATTTCGTGCGTTTAACCTAGATTTGTTTTTCTATAAACAAATACTGATATTTCACCTGAAAAATTCCTTAAAGAGTGGCAACCCTGTAAATGCATCTAAATTATGATTTTCCCAAGTCTCGCGAAATTTGCTATCCATAGTCTCCCTGCACCTTCATAAATTTCCCGAAGAACATAATATTTATAATAACTTTATTCTGACATATGATTTCGGAATTAAATTTCACATTTTGCTACTGATATGTAAAATTGCTTTTCTAATAAATCTTTTATTACTTTTTAAAAATATCTAGTGGTACACACAGTATATATGTGTTCACTTTTCCGTATGAACAGAGAATATTACAGCATTCATACATATATATATACTTTTTTTTTTGTGGTGCATTATAGAAATAAGCTGTATAAAATTATATTTAATGACCTTTTTGTTAAACATTTGATGTATAACATTACCTTGTTTCGTGCAATAAAATGGATGAATGTGTATCTTAAATATGTCTAGACCATGTAAAATTGTAAATATTTTGATCCATGCAATATAAATATTGCCATTTAATATACCTTAATTACATCTAAATTACGATTTTTCCCAAGTTTCATGTAATTTAGAATACTTAATCACCTTTTCCTCATATATAATACGGAAGTTTCTTTAAGAATCATAAATCAGTAGAGACATTAATTGTTGATTATCAAATAAATAATACATTTTATGAACACTACTTTAGATGACATAATGAGGGAATACAAGTTAAAAGTTTGAAGTAATTAATGTTTCAGCTGTCATACCGTTAAGAAATTTCAGAAAAACAAATCTATAAGAATGAAAGATTTTACAGTGCGTGTCAATAGTTTAAGCACAATAAAAATTTAATAATAAATTTTTAAATATTCACTTTTTTTTCAATATCTGTCTTGTATGTGTTAATTAAAGCAATTTTAACACCATATTCAACAAAATTATCTTTTAAATTTTATTCAAACCATGGAGTTTAAGAACAGAACAAAAATAACCGTGTCAAAAGTTTAAGCACAAAATTTTTGTATGCAAACTTTACAAACTGATGTAAGCGGTTACGCCCGCAAACGATTTCTGGGTGTATAAAGACAGTTGTTCTGTTTTAGTTAGTACAAAATGCCTAAGTCGAAAGAATTTTCAGAGGAGGAGGAGATAAATATCTGGAGTATGAGAGCAAAACATGCCTCTTTCTGAAATTTCAAGTGCATTAAAAAGATCAAAACGAGGTATTCATCAAGTTTTGGCTCATGGTAATGGTTTCAAATGAAAATTCAGTTAAGGAAGGCTATGAGTGACTACTTTGCGGGAAGATCGCCGCATGAGAAACGAGGCTTCAACTGGTAATTACTCGCTTTCGCAAATAAAGCACGCACTAGGACGACAAATATCGAAAAAACTGTTTATAGAAGAGTTTTGGGATCGGAATACAACAAAAACCGTACAATGGCTCGGTTACCATGTCTGAAACGACCTCATAAAGAAGCTAGATTACAGTGGGCCAAAGAGCATATGTCATTTGGTGATAAGTGACTGAATGTCATATTCAGTGATGAAAAAAATGGAACCTCGACGGCCTTGATGGGTTTAAGTAATATTGGCATGATCTCCGCAAAGAACCTATGGGTATATTAAGCCGACAGCATAGTGGTGGTTGTATAATGGTATGGATGGCTATTTCTTTCAATGGTCAGGCATCTCTAGGATTCATCAGTGGTCCCCGTAAGGCATGGTGACGTCACGTCGACGTCGTTGTGACGTCACGCTGTGACATTGTGACCGTCGATGTGACGTCACGTGACGTCAATGTGAAGTCACTGTGACTAGAATGTGAGGTCGTTATGGCCGTTTTAGAGCTCTTTTGTGACGTCACATTGTGACGACTTTGTGAAGTCACGGTGTGACAAATTTGTGAAGAGTGTGTCATTTGTGACTATTTTGGTATTAACTTTGTGACGAATTTGTGACGAATGTGACAATGCTTTAAAGTCACATTGAGATCAATTTGTGAAATATGTGTCATTTTTGACGAAATTGTCTTTAACACTGTGATGATTCTGTGACGACAGCGACACTGCTTTGAAGTCACATTGTGACAATTTTGTGAAAATTGTGTGATTTGTGACAATTTTGTCATTAACGTTGTGACGAATATGTGACTAGCGGCAATGTTGTGAAGTCACACTATGACATACTTGTACAGTTGTAAACACGTATGCATGTCACACATAGTCATAATTATGCATGTTGTAAAATCATTTACATCTATAACGTTAATATACTTCGGCGACACATCGCAATTAAAACTTGGGGGCCGATATAACAAGGGTATACCAAAAGAATTTTATTGAATCAAAATGCAATGCCCCGCAGACTTCAATTTTTGTTGCACCTTTCTTTCCTATTGCAATAAATGGGAATATTTAAGACAACTGAATGATCGATCTATCACATTTTTTTTTTTCAAAATTAGCTATTTGTTAAAAGCATTAAAATTACCAAAGAAACAATTTGTTTAAATTTTCAAATCTTTATCAAGATAAAATTTGTGTTGAAAATATAATATTTTATAACATATACAGTACTTTTTATATTCTTTAAACTATAGAAAATACTGAATGAAATTAATTTATTTCATTTAATACGCATTACAAACTCGAAGTCACTGGTGAGGTTGAATTTTTTTCGATTACACAACATTTATAATAAAAAAAAAATGAAAGATAAAAAGAAATACCGATATTAAGTAATTAAATTTTATATGTTTTATGATATTGATCACCATAATATATATATATATATATGATTGTAATTCAAACAAGTTGGGGCTGAGAAAATAGGAAACTTCTTTGTTATAGAGGCCCCTATAAATTTGATTATGCAAAAATTGCAGTAACGACATTGCTAAGATCATTGTGAAGTTTATGCATGCGTTATATACATATATATATATATATATATATATATACACTCGAAACGCTCATCATGTGCCATATAGTCATTATATATGTATTGTTTACGTCTTTTATGCCCCATACATGCATTACAAAATTTCCGAAGTACATTTTAGCGATAACCATTTGAAACTACTCAAATGAAAAATACAGCTTTGGTATAGAAAATTAACTGAGTATCACCAGTATCATTATGTTGAGAATTCTAAGAACAATTTCGGCAATAATCGTTATGTTGGAAGATAGCAGCAATAAATAAAATCGTAATTTTATGCTCACTGTAAAAGTAAATAAAACTTTTAGGTATGCATAGAACGGTGATACAAAGGGTTAATTTATTTTACATCAGGGTTTGCGTGGAGTAAAATCCATATATAAAACAACTTTTTGATTATTAAAAAATAACTTTAATAATTGATTGCCAAAATTATATTTTTATTTATGAAATTATATATTATAAAAATAACTCTTACTATCTATGATTTTTTAAAACAATAATACCTTATTGTTTATAAAACACAGCACCGCAGCTACTCTATTTTGCGTCTAATGTGAAAGTTTTTATGTTTTGCCAAAGATCTATCTGGCTGGATATATGTTGCCATGACATCTATAACTCTGATAGTGTCATAAATAGTACAAACAGATTAGATTCTACAACGAAATTTTTAGAATAAAGTCTGGTGAAAGTTTTATAAATACAGTAGAACGCCGATTATTGGAACTCCAATTAACCGAACTTCCGATTATCCGAACAGCATATTTCTCTCAAAGAATTCTTTTTAACCGAATTTTCAATTATCCAAATATTTGTCTCTCTAAAAAAGAAAAAAAAAACACCTAACTTCCAATTTATTTTTTGCTTAAATTATAATCTCTGAAGTTTAGAAAATGACAAAAGAAAAAAAAAAATTAAATAATAAGTAAACAAAAAACAATTAAAAAAACAAAACAATTTTTAAGCACTCCAGTACTAACTGGTGCTGTCAGTCCTAAACCTAGATAAAGTGTGAAGGTTTTAGAATAGTCAGGAACATCCCTTAAACTGTCTGCCCATTTATCCGAACTTTTGTTTATCCGAACTAGGGTCGGTCCCGACTTGTTCGGACAATCGGCGTTCTATGTATATATTGTATTAGAATTACAAATAATCATATTTATTTTTATATGACACAATAAAACAAAATAAGGAACTCAGTATCAAATGGTTAACTACTTTTTAATGTAAATAAAGTATAAAAATTGAGCCCATAAACACAAAATAGAGCCACACATAGGTTCATTATTATTATTAATATTTTATTTACAAGATTATGGTAATTATAAATAAGAAATCCATTTTAATCACGCTGTTTATAAAGAGTGTATAATATCGATACTTTGAAATTTATCTCGATAAAATCATTCAGGAGATAAAATGATAAAATTATCCAGAAAAAAAAGTAAATAATAAAAGATGATTATTACATTTTAGGTTCATACCGTTCAAGTATTTGTGTTATTTTTAAAGTAAAATCATATTTAAACACTTACTGATTGCGTAACTTCTATATTTTCATTTGCCAACAGACTTCTAGTTCACTTTGAAAACATTTCAGTAAGAATGTTTAACAACTGAAAAGCTTTCACCCGCTATGACTATTTCTTTATAGATTTTAAAACATTTCTCAGGTTGAATAATACATTAAATAATCATTTTTTTCTTAACATTACATATCTACGATCTCTTTTAATAGTATACGTTTCCGTTATGTCTTATTTTTTATAAATTCCTCTTCTGAGCAGATGCAATTTTTTAAAAATAAAAACATGCAATTCAAATTGTTTAAGACCATCACTTAATACAAAATTAAAAAATTATGTTTGCCAATAATTTTATTCCATAAAAAGACTTTTTTTTTAAATAACTTAATTATCTTTAAATGTTTATTAATGACTGATTATAATACTTATCCATATACTTTCATATTTAGGACACTATGTGGTTTTAACCAAATATTTAAATAAGAATATAAACCAGATTAAAATGCAATTTAAATCACTAATTTTAATAATCTGATCAAAGCTGTTGAAAAGGAAGTTCGATATTTTAACAAAATAAAAAATAAATGTAATGAAATATTTGTGTTCTATAACATATTTATTAGAAGATAACTAAAATCATTGTAATTAAAAAAAAAAAGCAAACAGGGAAAATAATATTTTAGATATTTCAACAAAATAAAAAATAAATGTAGTGAAATATTTATGTTCTACAGCATGTTTATGAGAAGCTAACTAAAATTGTTGCGGTTAAAAAAAAGCAAACAGGGAAAATAATATTTTTACTTACCTAATTTCATTGACGTTGTACGTGATACTTTGATTTTGGGGAACCAATTAAATCCGATAATAAGTACCATAGCAATGACTTGAATCATCTTCAACAAGTCAAAGCTACCGTAATTTTCTCGGGTTTATATTTTGTTAGATGAACTAACTTGGATCCTGAGAACGTTCTTGTTTCACTTTTTAAATCCGTGTCAACACGTCTATGCTGTCCAGTGTCCACATAACTTCCCGCGTTTATTCTAAAAAGCTTCACTGTTATTTTTATCCGTTATTCTGCGGTGAGTCGTAACAACTGAAATAGTGCAGATGCAGACGATTTTTAAGTTTCGAAGTTCGAAGCAGATGTTTTTTCGGTTCTATTTGTTTTTCTATACAACAGTTTCGGAAGGAAATTAAATGCGTAATAATTTTATCAAATTGTCTCTAATACAATTTCCTGTTTGAAAATGTTTTATTGTATTTCACCTTTTATTTTTATCAGTTTTATTGAATTGTAAAGTTTCATTTACGTAAATTATAATAATATTATTATCCATAATTAGAGTTTACTAGATAAAATATTTCTTAATTTTTCAAAATGTGTATAAATTAATTTAATGGTAATAATGATGACCCCCTCCTTTTTTTAAAAGTAAAATTTATATCACAGGTAATATATACAAAATATCTTCTTAAAAAATACAACAAGATTATCGAGAAGAGATGAGTTTTTCTTTGCCAATCTGTCATTATCTTAATATTAATTTTCTGTAGAATAAAACATCTTGTAAAATAATTTTTAAAGATATATTTTGAAAACAAAAAATAAAATATGAATAATTAATTATGTCATGGGCTTTGCCTAAATTTTGTACATTAATTTTATATTCGGAAAATGTCAATTTTATTTTAAAAGTCTGAAAGAAGTAGAATTAAAAAAAAAAAGTTACTTAAAATAGTGAAACACTAAGAGGGAAAAAAAATGACTTGAATGCAAATTATAAAGCAAGAAATGCATATATGACTAAACTTTGAAGGCGCTTTCTGCGTGCTCATTAAAAGCTGCAGACTTAACTGTAATAGAAAGTTTTTAGTTTGAAACCACAGAAATGTTTCGACTACTCTTTGAGAAACTTCTACTATAACAGATGATCATTTACAAAAATCTTTATAAAAGATAAGTCGGGGTCTGTTTACCTAAACCATTTTTTTAATAATATGAAATTAGCATAATTAGGAAATATTTTTGTGTCGCTGATGAATTAATTACATTTTATGTTATACGAAAATAAAAAGTTTTGGTTTGAGGCACAGAGGCAACTTGGACCACGGTTTAAAAAAAATTTAAATCCGGCAGAAAAATATTTTTTACAGTAAATAACATGATTTAATTATTTTTCTAAGAAGTTCACATCTCAGTCACAATGTGACATCACTGAGTGGTGGCATTTTGGTCACAGATGTGACGTGACCACAGTGACTTACAGTGACGTCACAATGACGTCACTGTGACCATGCATGCTATGAGGGTCCTGAAAATTCTGAAAAGTACCAAGCGACACTTGCCAATCATTTGCCTCCGGTTGCCCAGATTTTGGAGGGAGAAAAATGGATATTTCAACATGACAATCCATACCTCAAACTCAACTTCAACGTGGCTTAAGTCGTGTTTTGAAATGGTCGGGAATTAGCCTGATTTAAACCCTAAAGAAAATATATGATGTATTCTCACTCATGCAGTTTATCCAAATGGAAAGCAGTATATTTCAGTTAAAGATTTGAAAGATGCCATTAAGAACGGGTGGTTTAAAATTGAACCAAAAACAATACAAAACCTCATTTTATCGATGGAAGACCGTATATTTAAAGTAATTCAGAAAGATTGAGCAATAATCAAGTATTATTATTTTTTATTCTTGTTCTACTAAAGACTAAATAACTACTGTGCTTAAACTTTTGACATACTCATTTTTGTTCTGTTGATAAATTCTATTATTTGAGATAAATTTTAAAGCATAAATCTGTTAAATATCTTTTTAAAACTACAATTTGTTGGTCGTGTGAAAAGGAAAGTAACTTTTAGTCAATATTAAAATTTTATTTTGAAATTTTATGTTGCGCTTAAACTTTTGACATGCACTGTATACAGCAAAACATGTGAGAAAAGGAATAGATAGGGACAGGGGAAAATCCGTTTAACATAGGATTTCCTTATAGGTAGCTTTTGTTCTATAGGTTTTAGTGTATTAAATAGTGCATTCTTTTATTAATGCATTTAATAGTATAGCCCTGTCTTTAAAATAAAAAAAAATGGTCTATTAAATCTCAATTATATTAAAACCTCTGTCTCATGCAGTTTAAAGCACAAGTGAATATCTGGAATGTGTCCAGGGTACGTAAATTGTATAATATTTTATACCGTATATCATTACTATTCCTCGTTTTACTTAATTACAGCTAATTATAACTTTACCAGTCTCGGGTAATTTAGGATATTTAATCGATATTTTTATATACATAGGTTAAATTTTTTTTTAAAGAATCATTAACAAATCTGTAGAGGCATTAACTGCTGAATACCAAACTTACCCCTTATTTTCGATAAGATAATGATTCAAAAGAAGTTATATTAATTTTGTAATGAATCATACAATTAAAAGTTTTCCAAACATAACTAAAAATAAAGGAAAGGCTTAATTAAATAGTTAGTTCACCTTTTGTCGATTATAAGAGAGGAAATTTTTTTGCGGAAAGTAGAACTAAAGTCATATTAGAAAACACTTAAGTATAAATAAAGTGTTATTTGCTTGATTATATTTAACATCTACTGCCTTATTTATTGAATAGATAGTGTGTTTACATAACTTAAAATGCAAGACATTAGATTATCTGAAATCGCTTTCGAAAATATTAATTAGTGCATTGTAAAACATTACGCAGTTTAATCCGCAATTTTTTAAGTAATATTTGGTACTTTCATGTTTTCCGGGAGCAAATCTTGCTAATAGTAGTTTACCTTACACCAATAGTAGCTTCTATTTTTCGAGTGTGTAAATTAGAAATTAGGATTCGAAGTTAAAATAAAATGTTTGGTTTATGGTATTTCTTCTTATTATTTTAATGAAATGAGGCATATAGTATATAAATGTACATAATATGTGGCGTTTTAATGCATGTATTTAGTAATGTAATGTAAGTTGCGTATTTTAACGAAAAAGAGTGAAAGGTTTATATTTTAAAAGAAATAAATTCAATGCGAAAGATGGCGATGTGAACAATATTTCGCAATTTATCACCGGCGCGCGGCCAACATCCTAATATATATATATGTATATTAATATATATTATTTTTAAGCTATCAGTTCAATTTATTATTTGAATTTACGAGAAATTAATATAAATAAAATTAAAATGACATTATCATGATTATAATGATTATTTAAAATGAAATTATTTTTTTAATTGGTTGGCTGTTCTAAGCCAGCTTTTCTTTCTGAACATTTCTTACAATCTACTGGAACAACTGTGAAAATTTGTTTCATTTATAATTTATATAAAAATATTTTTGAACGAAAAATATGACACTATTTATACTTTTAAGTGATAATAAAAATTTCCCGATACTGCAAAGACGAGATATTTGAATTTTTATTTAAACAAGCTGAACTACATAAAAATAAAAAATATTATTGCATTTATGTACAACAATTTTACTGCGTTATACTGAAAATAATTGTTAACGCTGTTATATAGCATTGACAAATGCAATTTTACGCAAGTAAATAAAAAATCATGAACAATACTGACAGAAGTAACAAGCTAAAATATTCATAAACACGTGGGAAAACCAGTTGGGTAATGCTTTAACATGAGAACAAAAGAACTGCATTCTAAGAATGGAATTCTAATCCCAACCGCCGCGGCGAACGGCCTCTTTTCGTCCGCAGCGCTTGGTCCTTCTACTTATTCCGACTCTTTTGCGGAAGCAAGGTTCATAGGTCCCCAGCCACGTCCTGAGTATAAAAGACTCTAGCGGAAGCAACGTTGAAAAAAAATTCAAAAAGGAATACCGGACAAATTTAAGAGTGAAATTACACAAATTAAAGACACCGAAAAAAGGGAAGGTAGGGCTCGTGGCCCGGGATGGCCACCCAGGGAAACCCAGCAAATGTTTTAGAGTTTTAGTGCAGTCCCTGGGGAAAGACACCAGAACCGAACCGTCTCGCCTTCCGAGCCCTTGAAGCTTCCGAACGACCCCTACTGCGTCCAGCTCATTTTTACTCTCGTCGGTGGTTGGGGGTGGGCGGGCGGGTCAACCGCCGCGGCGAGCGGCCTCTTTTCGTCCGCAGCTCTTTGTCCTTCTACTTATTCCGACTCTTTTGCGGAAGCAAGGTTCATAGGTCCCCAGACACGTCACAAGTATAAGAGACTCTAGTGTAAGCAACGTTAAAAAAAATCAAAAAAGAGTACCGGACAAATTTAAGAGTGAAATTACACAAATTAAAGACACCGAAAAGCGGGAAGGGAGGGAATTCTAAGAAAACTTTGGGTAATAGAATAAGAAGGATGTTCTCTTGAAACGAAAATAGCAAAATTTTTGAGTTTCCAGAATTTTCTCTGAGGTTTAATTCACAATAAATTTAGATAAATCATAGTCGCATGAAAGGAATCTCTCTTTTTTTCAGATACTTATAATATATATAATGTATGAGCATTTTATTTTAATGCTTTAAAGTAAATTTAATCTTTAAGCGCTCTGAGAGCTATTATGAGTCCTACTATTAGTGGAATCACTGAAATGTTTAATTATCTCATATAATTTAAGATCAATGAGAAATTACTTAAAAGACGAATTAAGCTGTTGTCAAACTGTACATTATTTAATTCAAATAAAATGAAAAATAGAAAAATGAAATGCCATGTAAATTATGGTATCTTGATGCAAGTACAGCAAAACCTTTTCTTAAGTTAAGAACTTGCATTTTCTTTTACACAGTAAGATTTTTTTGTCAATGTTGATGTTTTTATGTTTCATTCAAAAGATTTCACATCTGTAAGAGCTATTAACAGTATTAATATGAAGCAGCGTTTAATTCTAAATCTTATTTACAAAAACAAACAAACAAAAAAAAATACAGAAATATTGTGGTTATGATTACAAACGCTTTGCATTGTATTTTGTAAGTAAGTGTTTGTTATATGCATGAAAATACAAACGATCAGCTGCACATACCGTCAATTTTGTGAGCAAAAACTTTTCGCAAATAGTTATAGAATGTGCGACGGTTGCACAAACCATCATCTCACCGAGTTCACGGCTGAAATTTTAGAGTTAGTTAAAACTCGATTAGCTTATTAAAATGAACCTGCAGATCCAATTTTAATGGTTGACTGGTAGGTTTACCCATGTGTTTCCCTGCTCCCAATCCCCTATGTTTCATCATACCTTTGGTCGCAGGAAAATACATTGGTAAAACTACCAGACAACATTTAAAATCGAGCCTGTAGGTGGTTTCTACCAAGATATGACTTCGCACAGCAGTTGCATGTTAATATGCTGATCGAGATTTAACCAATCCTAAAATTTCAGCCCATGAACTCAATGAGGTGATGGTTTGTGTTGCCTCTTCCTTCTATTAGTAAAGAACATCTATTTAACCCTTTATGAATAGAATTATAAATTCATGAAAATTTTATCTTCTGAAGCGATTTTCGTGAATTTTTGAAGCTACAGTAGAAGATTTACATAATCATTTATTAAATTTTAGAAGGATTGAAGGATTTAGAAGGATTAATTAAATTTGAATTTATAAGGATTTTGTGCACTATTTATGACCACACTCAAATCTTTTATTTTAAATATATTTTTTTTTTTTTTACTATTTTGTAGAATTAGGAAATGTACGAATATAATGACCTTACAATAGCAATATAGAAATATTTCCGAATTGAAAAATCACCCTCCCCCCCCTCCCCCCCCTCCCCCCAAATCCAAGAAAGCTGAAAAGATGCAAGGGCAAAATAAATCATCCTTTTAAAAATATTTTTTTTTTGTTTAATCAATAATGCTTTTGAAATGCATCTATAACTCATTCTTAACTGTATTACAACTAATCGATGTATCAAATGAATTTTATAACAAGTTATTTTAATGGTACTTATACGTACCGTCAGTAGAAAAAGGGTTAATTGATTACCAATACAAATCTGATTTCTTACAGAGGTTTGCGTTTGACATTAATTAGCGAAATCGCTAGTTTTCCATACACGATATTGTGTGAATCTTACCAAACGACTACTGTCCATTTACAGACAACTTCTTTAATGAGCCAAAATTTAGCCGATTTTTCTGGCTGTTAGGAACACCAGTGACTGTCCAGGAAAAACGGAGACTTCTAGTAACTTTAACTTCTAGTAATTCTTATGTTATGCGATCGGTCATGTTACAGAAATATTTTATGTTTTACAGAAAGCAGAGGTTTTATATTTATACTAGTATAAACGCCCATCCTAGGACGGTGAGTCGAAATCGTGGTTTTCCCTTGACGTTTGAAGCAATTGATAAAAATATTCATATAATATTATTCCGTAATTGGGCTATTTGGTTTAAAAGTCATAAAAAAGTCAGTAAATTGAAATACAGTTTTCAAATATTTTACATGTGAAAGTACATATTCCTAGTTCAACGGTGTAAAATTTAAAATTATGCGATGCTGAAAAGTAATTAAGTTTGAAATAATAAATTAAAAGGAAAATGGATTAATGATTCATCAAACCAATTTTACTAAAATAAATTAAATATACAAACCTGAAACAAACAAACTAAAGACTATGTTTATTACGTTAATACTCAGAAAATAAAGTGCTTTTATACTAGCTTGGCGATATAATAAATGGACAAATATTGTTCCCATTACCATAATTCATATTGCATTAATTTAACTTAAAATAAAAACCTTTAACTCATTTCATTTAAAAAGCATAACTTTTATTTAAAATACAAACATTCAACATACGTATATTGAATACAATTAAAATACACGTTTTTCACCCATTTTCTTTAAGATAAATAATGATAATAAAACAAAAACCTAATTTGAAGAACAAATTAAAAAAACAAAATTTATTTCCTACATTGTTTAAGCCCGAGAAGGAACAGATATTAAGATATTTCATTCAATTCGTTCTACATTTAATGTTAATATTTGTAACAAATAAGTTAAACCAATTGAACATTAAAAAATGAAAATAAAATTCATGCAACATGATACTTTAAACACCCCAAAAACTTAGATTCCGTTCAAATGAAATCGAAATAAATCTTAGACGTTTTCCATTTTTCAGTTATAAATATTTCTATTGCAGATTTTTGTATTGTTTTTATGATGATTGTACATAAAATGATCAGATACATGCAAAATACAAAACTTTTAAAAAGTCTAAGGTTTATTTCGATTTCATTTGAACGGAATCTAAGTTTTTAGGGTATTTAAAGTATCATGTTGTCGGAATTTTATTTTTATTTTTTAATGTTCAATTGGTTTAACTTATTTGTTACAAAAATGTAACAATAAATGTATAACGATTTGAATGAGATATCTTAATGTTTGTCCCTTCTCGGGTTTAAACAATGTAGGAAATAAATTTTGTTTTTTTAATTTGTTCTTCAAATTAGGTTTTTGTTTAATATGTCAAGTTTTTTAATAACAACTGCATTCAGACGAACACATTTCAAAATTAATAGAAGGTACCATCATTAGGCTTTGATTCATGCGGTATCTTAACACAATTTGTAATGCAATTTACCTATGTATAATTCAAAATGTTTCACCAGTGCAGTAATGCAAGTGGCTGTACTTTGGGCAAAAACTTCCAATCTGAACGTAAAAAATCTGTTTGAAAATGTCATTTTTATTTCTACTATGACGCCGTATTCAAATTCTTTTTAATTCTTAAAAAAAAAAAAAAAAAAAAAAAAAAAGCTATTTCAGTAATTTTTCACGCGAAAAATCATTCAACTAAAAATAGACAAATTATTATTACGGCTTTTGAATTATTGGCAACAATGAAAAAAAAAAATGTTAAATGTTATTAAAAAAAGCCCGTTGATTCTCAATGAAAAAAAAAAAGAAATTTGGAATTATTAAGAAAAATATTTGAAAAATGTAAATAAAAATTAGCCCATGTTACTCTCTGGGTTATAATTCACCCATATACAAAGGCATTTTAACATTCGTTTTGACCCTCACGCCAGGCAAACATTTTCGCACTTTAAATTTATAATATTATTAGAATTAACAAAGAATAAAAAAATGAGTGGCATCAGGGACAAAAAGGTGGGAAGAAAAAAAATGAAAAAGTTATGAGCTCCATAGGCTTTTCTATGTTAAATTAACATTGAGAAGTGACACTGGAAATAAATAAGTATTGCGCTGCCGCGCAATACTTAAATAAAACAATAATAATAAGTACCATAGCATTCTTTTTCAACTTCAAAACATTGTTTCTAAATCACACACGCCAAAAAAATAACTATTGGTGGAAAAAAGAAAATACCCTTTATTGGCGAGATTTACCCCCCGGATAACATAAAAGTACAGAAAACAGAGTTGAGTTTTCAAAGACTTTACTTTTAAATTAAAAATTATTTTTATTGGTTCGTAGGCGAATGACGTTAAAGTCATATTAATACTACTGGAGTTAAAATATTCAATATGCAAAATTTTTAAAATTTTTATCAATGGATTTTCAGAAATTATTGACTCGCTACACATTGTTTACATTCGTAAAATTAATCACAATTTCTAAAATGTTCGTTTGTTTATATCAGTAATCTGTTGCTGGTAGCTGGTTATTTTTAATTTAAAACTTAAAATATTATAATTATATAGTTTCTGAAGGTTTTAAAGAAAATGAAGAAGGATAGCTGTGATACAACGTAGATTATTACCATAAATTCAACAATCGCCTTATTTACGGCATCGGAATGATGATCAATGAGGTGGTCCAACCGGAATTGGCAGGGACACACAGAGACTTGGATTTTATATAAATAGATTATGTTATGTTGCCATGTCTTTAGAGTATAATAACATGTTTCTCAAGCTATTGCATGATTTATACTTTCTCATAATATTAATGTTAATAATTTAATAATGTTCGAGAAAATATTACATTATATCAAGGCTTATTTTATATTCACCCGATTTTATTACTTTTCTCAATACACTTCATAATATATTTTTTGCCTAAGAAATTCTCTCTATGAAACCAGTGAAAAATTTAGAAATAAATAACAATTTTATTCTGCTTTAACACCATATTTTAACTCGACCTTTAGATGAAAAATATTCTCAGGAAAGTTAAATGAACCATTTTTTACGAAATAATGGATACTTGTTTTCGTCGAAGCTTTCAGAATGGAAATTTAATGGTTTCAGAAAATATACAGATTTTTAAATCAGCTTTTGATCTACCTCAGAAAGTAATTTTGTATGCCATTAACTTGAAGGATTTTTCCCGAGCCTTTCATTTATCTACAACTCGATTGATCAATTTTTTTAAATATATTTTTTTCTCTTTTCATTGTATGTATTAGGGAGATTCATTGTGAAGTTACAAAGTTATTTGCATGCAATTTCCCTTATCGAGAAAATGCTTCACATTTGCAGTTCTAGTTTTTTTTCCCCTAGCCAGATAGAAGAGGTTTTGCTTGAAAGTGTATCCATGCATTTTTAATGTATTATCTCGGATGAAATTCTTTTAATTGCGTTCAGGATATTTTAACACACTAAAAAAAAAAATGTTGGACTTTGTTAATGAAGATAAAAGTATAAATTGTTAAGGACATAATTACATAAGTCATGGCCCTTGCTGTAAAACTGCAGAAAACATCATTAAACGCGTTCTTAATTTTTATTATGTTCCAATCAACATTTCAACAACACGAATAATTATGATACGAAGCCAGTTTTATAGCTAAACGCATAAAATGTTAAGAAGTTAACGTTTAAATATCAAAGACGCAAACTTTGCTTTTATTTTTACTTTCTTCTATATAATTAAGAAGGGAATATTCCAAGATTAAAATTTTCTACTTCTTTTTTTTTTTTAAATTTACTCGTTTTGAGATGTCATGATCATGGTTTAACTATTTTTGTCATATCTCTGTCTGTGAGGCCTTCATATGTGTATGATACAAATTTTTTATGCATTCTACCTCAAGAACTAACGCACTTAATTTACATCATATTCTGTACATAATACATGTAAGCTGGTGTTGATTATGTTTAGGTATATCTCTCAGCAGGAGGCCCTATTTATGCTGTATTTCACAACTTCCGTGATAGGTACAGAAGGTCTGTTTTCTCCGATGAATATTATACTTTTATATTTTCTCTCTATTTTAATAACAATAAAATCGACGTTACGACTTTTTCTATTAAATTTAAGTTAATATTGTTTTGAAATTAATTTATATGTGTAAAAAAAACAAATGCATGGCTCTGAGACACTTTTCTATTCCTCCCTTATCCTCAGTTTGCTTCGAACCAACACAATGCTCTGGAGTTTGTGTGCAAATTCTACCATAATGTTAAAGATGTACGCAACAAGACAAATTGATTGATCATCGTCGATAGAAGGTAAACAAAAGCAAGATGACCTGTAATTAGTTCATAATACTGCATTGGTACGTCATAGCCTTATTTAAGTTTGTATTTCTTAGAAATGCATTAAATTTAATGTTTAAAGTTATTAATTTAAAAATTTTGTTTGTTCAATTCTATTTTTGAATACGCAAAAGGAAGAGCTATTGAACTAGGCTTTTTTGTTTACTGACACTGTACTGTGATTTTAATTTTTTTTAAATGTACTTACACTTTGAAGTTGACACTATGCAACAGCTATATTTAAATTAATACATAGTCCATCCAAAAATTTCCTGGACTGGTTAAATTACCGACCAATAGATGGAGCTGGGTGTCCGCAGCTGATGTCAAAAGCAGAATTACTCTTAGTCTTGTAAAGTGGTACAATTTTACGATGTGATGATACTAAGAGCATCCGATTTGTTGTAGCAGTGTAACGTGATCATGTCGGAGCTCAGGAATACTGATAAAGCGTGTCCCCCTTAGGTGCAATTTCAAATTTAAGAACAGAAAATAGTCACAGGGGGTATAAATCTGGGGAGTAAGGAGGATGATTGAGTATGACGACTCTTTTATAAGCCTGAAACTCCCTCACAATGATCGAAGTGTGTGCTGGTGCGTAATCGGGCAACAGTGACCAACTGCCTTGCTGTTGACACCAAAGACGAACTCTGTGTACTCGGGCCATGTAACGCTCAACACTTCCAAGTAGCAGTGTTCAGTAATAGCAGTACTTTCAGGACTGAATTCCTTGTGAATGATTCGTTGTTCGACCTTCGCCAGCTTCGACATGATCACGTTACACTGTTACAGCAATACGGATGCACTTTGCATCACGCAACAGGCACGACGCATTACGCAACACGTGAAATTTTACCGTTTTAAAAGGGGAAGTGTAGTCGTGTTTCCGACATCACCTGCGGACACACAGCGCCATCTATTGGTTGGTAATTTATTGGTTGGTAATCGTAAATTTTTGCTACGGAATATGTATATTTCTATAAATAATAAAGTTTTCGGATTAACATAGCTCATTAGTCTTATAAATGTGATGCATTTTGATTTGTAATAGATTCCTCTTCGATATCCACTTTTCCATGGCAGTTATGTCCCTAAAAATCGGCTTAAAGCACCAACTTTATTAAATATTTTAAAAAAAACACCTTTGTTTGTTTTTATTATAACGAGAATTAATATACGATAGAGTTTTATCTGAATATCCAGGCCCGCTAATTTTACGCATTTAGGAATTAAATGTGTTAAAATTACCATTTGTATCTAGTTTGGATTTCAAAATACTTTTATTGCCGCAAATCATTTTATATAGTTAAACGAGATGTGAGTATAATCCGTTTATGAATGCGATGAAGAGATTGAAATACATTGAAAGTATAGAAAGCTTGTATTACAAGGAAAAATAGAATATATGAGAAATGTTGAAATAATTAATTATCACATATTGCGAAAAGACCAACGTATTATAGTTTGGAGTGAATGTTTAGCCTGATGAAGTGAGTTATTAGTTAATTTCTGTCAGAAGTAGTTTCCTTTTAAAAGCATTTTTATGCGTCTAAGAAAAGGCTTTTTATTGCAAATTCCCATTATATTTAATAATATATGTTTAAAATGAGTTCATAATAAGTAGCGAAAATTAAACAAATTCCACCCCCCCCCACCCCCAAAATAAATAAATAAATAAAAAGAAAGTAAAATCATTATACAAAATGAGTATTTTTCGAAGCATGATAAAAATGTTGTAAATATTTCGTAATTATAGGCATGTATTTTCAATACAATTATACTTTAAGTGAGTATTTTTTGCAGCATGAGAAAAATTATGTGATTATTTCTTAAATAATATCACGTATTTTTCAGTTTAATTATAGTTTAAATGAGTAAACAAATGTTTTATAATTAACGTTTAGGGTAAAATTATAGTTTACCAGATCATGATAAAAATCATGTAAACGTTTAATAATTAACATTATGGATTTTTCAATGCAATTTTTCTATATGTGTATTTTCGGTACATAGTGGAAATCATGTGAATATTTCATAATTAGTATCACATGTTTTTTAGTAAAATTATCATACTTAAAAACAGTATTTTTTTCCGCGTATGATAAAAATCATATAAATATTTCAAAATTAATGCGATGCATTAACTCTGTAAGTTAATGTTTCTAACCTTATGAAAATTAAATAATGTTATGTATATTATTTTCAGCAATATTATTATACTTAAGATGAATATTTTTTGGAGCATGATAAAAATCATATATATTTCCAAATTAATGTCGTGTATCTTTCCGTAAATTTATGAAACTTTAAAAGGGTATTATTTTGAGCATGTTAAAATCAAGTAAATATTTTCATTTGTTATTTCACTTATTTTTGTATTGTACGAAACATTTTCAAACATGAAAATTTAAAACAACATCTATTTTTTATAGTCCTAAAAACTACACTTGTATTAGCCTTTTCTCCTGCGCCATTTTTAATATAAGAAACTTTTGTAAATAGATTTTTTATTTAAAAACCAATTTGTTTCAATTCGAAACATTTTTTGTCACTTAAATTACAACCATCGTAAAAATTTCAACCACGAGAAAACACCATCTGCTGCAAAGTGTATCAGGTGTTTTTGTGTATCGGTGATGATAAATCAATAAAGAATAGAAGCAAAATCTCGAGTAATACATTAAATTTGTTTCCGGAAAAATTGCTAAAGACAATTTTTTGAACATTAACGATATTTCTTAAAAATAAAACGATAAATATTAATATACTTTTTCCATTTTTTAAAGAATTCCTAATAAAATATAAAACTACGCTCATTCGTATGAATCTATATCAATATATAAAAACTATATTGATCAGTAATTATACAATAAAACCTCTATTATTCTTCACACTTTAAATTATCTGTTTTTATTATCCGTTAGATATCAGAAAAAGTACACGTGTAAACAACTAGAAATTGTGATTAAAAATGTTTGGTCGTTATTTTTCAATTTTCATCCAATTTTTAAAAACTGAACTCAGTAATCATTTTGATCACTGCAAAATAATAATAATAATAATAATAATAATAATAATCTCTCTATATTCTAAATAAAAATAACTAACACTGTCACCGCTGCCGTAAATGGATTTTTTTGTGACCAGAGGTCTTTTTTTTTGCTAATTTTATGAATATAAATTAAAAATTTTATAAAAATTTATCTACAAGCTACTATTAAAACTAAAAAAGGCGAAAAAATTCTAAAGATAGAATTAACTTATTTGTTGTTAAAAGCAGGAAAATATTGAAATTATTTCATACGAAGGGGAGTCGGAAAATAAGTTTCCCCTCGCGACTGCGGACAGAGGTGTGTATGAAAGACAAAAAATGTAATGAGACATTAAAGATAAAACGTAACTTTATTTTTCCACATAAGTACCAAGTACATTGAGACATTTGTCATATCGCTTTATAAGCTTCAAAAAGCCCTCCAGGAAAAAATCAGGGCTTTGCATACGGACGAAGCATTGAACTGCTATGTGCGAAAGACGACACAGCAGGTGAACTCGAACGTGCAAGACACCGATACACCAGTGGGTACACCATCTGCTTGATCGCTGTCGACCTCTACCCAATGGTGTATCGGCGTCTTGCACGTTCGAGTTCACGGCTATGGGCGAAAGACGACACAGCATGTGAACTCGAACGTGCAAAACACCGATACACCACTGGGTACACCATCTGCTTAATCGCGGCCGACCTCTACCCAATGGTGTATTGTTGGCTTGCATGTTCGAGTTCACCTACTGTGTCGTCTTTCGCGCATCGTTCAACACTTCGTCCGTATGCAAAGCCCTGATTTTTTCCTGGAGGGCTTTTTGAAGCTTATATAGCGGTATGATAAAGTGTCTCAATGTACTTGGTACTTATGTGGAAAAATAAACTTACGTTTTATCTTTAATGTCTCATTACATTTTTTGTCTTTCATACACACCTCTGTCCACAGTCACCAGGGGAAACTTATTTTCCGACTCACCCTCGTATATTGCGTACAAATATACGAAAATTGTTAGTATTAGAGAATTTGATAAACATTGTGAAGTAGACAAATCGAAGAATTATTTTAAGATATATTTAATGTTAAAGTTAGTCAAAATCGTTCCATTGAAAAAATTTTATAGGAGCAAAAACTATACGTAGGAATTTAATCATTTTTTCTAAGGTTATACATTGCAAAGCTTGTGGTATGCAGACTGATTTTTTTTTTTTTTTTACTAATTTTTTTAGGGTTTTTCCAATTTTTTCAAAATTTTCATGATTTCAAGATATATTTTTTTCCTATTTTAGAAAAGATTATTATTTTAAATAGTTGCCAATTGTAAAAATAGCACAAAGAATAATAATTTCTTTCAATTAAAAATTTATCTACACGCTACTATTAAAACTAAAAAAAGCGAAAAAATTTTAAAGATAGAATTAACTTATTTGTTGTTAAAAGCAGGAAAATATTGAAAATTACGTCACAAAAATTCTATTGACAAGTGAATATTAAAAGAGGAAAAAAACTTTAAAATAATAAATTAAATAACATGCGTTAAAATCAGCAAATGAGAGAAATTACGTCATATTTAAAATGGCCAAATATATTGCCAAACAGTTTCAATTTAAAAATATATTTATACGAGACATTTATTTCATATTTCGAGATGATCTTTTAAACCATTGTGGCTAATTCTAAAACAGCGCAAATAATAATAGTATATATCCTTTCTAGCAACAAAAATATTTTCTTTTTCATATTAAAAAGAAAAAGAAAATTTTGGTGGAAATTATGTCACATTTAAAACGATACATTTAAAATCTCTTATTAAAAACAATTTTCTTATAGTGTTGTTAAAATCTACCTGGAGGCAAAGACTCTGTTCACTTAGTTCATTTTATATTAGCTTATTTTCAAATGTTTAACTATCTTATTTAATCGAACGCTAAAACAACTTAACTTAATGACTTAACACTAGAACCACCGGAAATTTTACTTAAGTGTTATAAAACTATTTTACACCAGAATTTTTATTTAAAACTATTTAACTTATCTGTTTGACTTATTTCTCCGTGGTACATATTTAACTTTATTTAGAAAAAAATTTCTGGTTCGAATCGAATTTTCATTTGTTACCGGTCAAAATGACCGATATGGCGGTTCTAGTGTTAACAGCATCTGATTCGGATTTAAAATTCCCCAGTCAAAGCGAAGTGAATGAAAACCCGTTTACAGGAAATCACCAATGGTTTTTAATTAGAATTCAATATTCCGTAACCTTTTTAAAGGCAATAAAATTATCGTGCTTCTAGAATCTGGTGTCTCAGCGGTGGTTGATGAGCGTAGCTCGTAGCGGGCAGTTCTTTTTAAAAAAATGTTATACGGTGTCACTACAGGACGTGAGTCATGTAGTGTTCTAACTTACTTTAAGATCGATATAGCACATATTCACTCTCCAACCTGATACCTTTACGAAATTTCTCCTCGTGTGGGACTTGTCTTTGATTTCCATGTTTTGGTGAATAAAACTACTTCAAAACGTCAACTGAAAAGGGTGTATGTGTTTTCATTAGAATTCGCAGATCTCGGTCATGTCCAACAAATTCTGAAGTTAACTGGATTTGTCGGCTTGAAAATTAATACGACTTTACACCAGCTGCCAGTATTCAATTAAGTTAATGCATCTAACTACAGCCTTTCACTGTTCTGATAGGAAATTTATATAACGTTTCATGTACAGTCGTGGAAAAAAAAAAAGTAAACACCCCCTACTAAATCCTCAACAAATTATCGTAAAAGAAAGTTACTGGTACCGAACGATCGGAAATAAAGTGTACTTTTAAATGCTATAGATAAAATTTGCTTAGGGGGCCATCTACATATTAAAACGAACCATAACTTTGTTTTTTTTAAATTACGGTACACAATTCCGACAGCATAAATGAACTCTACACCCTTCAATTAGCCTAAAAACAAATTTTTATGCAATTCGTAAAATAACTTTCTGAGAAATTAATTATTTTAAAACGAGCGTATTTTAAGGGCTGTATCCAAATTGAAGTTCGGAACTCGATTGTTAACCGAGAGAGCCCTCATCTTGATCAAGGCACCTTAAGAAGTCAATAAAGCCTGCTAGATTACATGACAGCAGAAGAAATTTCAAAATATCTACTCACTCGTATTATATACGGCCCCTTAAACCATCATTTTGCCGTTTTTTAAGCATAATTTGAAAACTACTTGGAAGAAAAATGTGAAATTTTGGATTTCCATAAAGCAGGACTTAATAAATCTAATTCCATCAAAAAAATTGTAGGTTGCAATTCATAATTTTTTCGAGTATTAATTACGTAAATCATAATTCATATCATAAAGTTATAAAAATTGCAAATTCAGCGTATTTATGTTTGGGTATATTAGTATTATTGCTACACAAAAAATTTGCACATTAGGAGCATAATTTCTGGAGATATAAATAAAAATATGAAAATGTAATTTAACATTAGAAGCACTCAATTTTGAATGTTTATATTTCAAAAACTTATCATTCAAATGATTTGAAATTCGGTGTCTAGGCATAGTTTGAACCGAAGATTTGAAATATCTCGTTAAAATGGGGTATTGTCATTGAAAAAAATGAAGTTTGGATTCGTTTTAATAAGTAGATGGCCCCCTAAGCAAATTTTATATACATCATTTAAAAGTAGACTTTATTTCCAATCGTTCGGTACCAGTAACTTTCTTCTACGATAATTTGTTGAGGAGTTAGTAGGGGGTGTTTACTTTCTTTTTCCACGACTGTACGTTCTATGTACTGTTATAAGTTAATTCTTTCTAAAATAAAAAAAAAATTCTGTAATATTAATATTATTTCATTAGAAATGGTTATAATAGATACAGTCGGACCTCGTTATCCCGACACCCGGTTTTCACGTCACACCGCTTATCACGTCAGTTTTTCAAAGTCCCGATTTTCCGTATATGATTTTAATGTAAATAAACTCCGGATTTTACGTCTTTGTATAATTTTCAACTCCGGATATCCCGACTGTTTAGGAAAATTGTCCATTTTTCATAATCCATCTTGTAAGCACGGAAATTAAGCGCTAAGAAATGCCTTAGCCAAACTTTCCACAAAAGTGTCTAAAATACCCATTGAGATAAATAAGAAATTTTACTTCAATCCTTTACCTGAATAAATGAACCCAAACTCTATGATTGACCCGCTCAAGCTCCAGATAGATGTATCAGTCTACTCGCAGTCTTTTAGTTCTGGTCAGGTGGAGCTTTCTTTTGTTTACAATGCATTTTCCATCCGACTAAAACTGAAGTATTGAATTGCATTGAAACGATCAGAAATTACCTAACGTCCATTTCTGAAACAACGTTATATTGATTACAATTCATTGTATAATATTGAAAAAAGGAGTGTAGGACGCTCATCTAGGGATAAGCAAACCTTAATTCATTAATATTTCATGTAACAATAAAAAAAATCCCTGCCGGCTCGGGCCTACAGGCGGAGGTAGATTTCGAAGTTAAGTACTAAATTCACCAACAAAACTTAAATCAAGATTAAAGATAAACCCAGTTAGTGCCTTCGCTAAGAATGAGCTCTAGGGAGCTAAACATTTTGTGAAAATTCTAATATACACAAATACACACACGCATGTATATGGAATAGGTTTAAAAATGGCTAAATCGAATTCAGAGAACCTCAAAGTGTTAAAATATGTTAATATTTCCATACTCGGGTTTTTATTATGTTTTAATACGTTTCTTCAAACTCACATGACGTTACATATTCACCTGTTGTGGTCCATTATATTTTCAATATGACGCAACATATTTTTTTTTGTTTGTTTGTTTGTTTTAATTCGTCAAACTATGTATTTCATTTTGAATTTTCATGCAGAAATCTTGCTCTAGAAAACTTATGACGTAATATTCAATTTGTTTTCAATTCGTCAAACTATTTATTTCATTTTGAATTTTCATGCAGATACCTTGCTCTAGAAAACTTATGACGTAATATTCAATTTGTTTTCAATTCGTCAAACTGTTTATCTAATTTAATTTTTCACGTGAAAACATTGCATTAGAAAAGCATTTGTTGTGGTGAGAATTTTATTGCTTTTTTTTAATTGTTGGCAACAGCTATAATGAAAAATATTTATTTTTTCCTGCCATTGTTGTGTAAAAGCTGGTTTTATCAGAATCATGTTAAGAAAGTATTCAAAATTTTTAACCTTCCCAATTCCCATTCCCTTGGACCGATTTTGCTCATTTTCAATCCCCGCCGAGAAATTAGCCATCTTAAAGTTGTTGGCGAGTTTGAAGACGTTCCGTGCATAATTGCGACATTTATCGTGCGGACAAAATTTAGTACATACATACATACATATATATATATATGTATATATATATAAACTTTTTAGGTGGGGGTGGTTTTGGGTTCCTGGGGTCATGTAACGAAAAGTTATGAAGGAATTTTTCAAAAGTCGCACCATAGTAACGACTGCAATAGGTAGTATTTCTTACGAAATCTACCTAAAAAAAAATCCATGGTTAAATATTATTTCCAACGAATTTAATTTGAAAGTACATTTTTTCTTTATTCGATGGCGTAAACATTTTAAAACATTTTCACGGTACACTTCTTTCGATAACTTTCTTTTTTCTTTCCATTTTAGAGTATTCTTCTATATATAAAAACTAGGGAGGCTCCGCCCCCGTGTTCGCTACGCTCACCAACCCCCTACGTAATCGCTTAGCGATTCCATTCGGTATCGGGAAGCTATCCCTTTATTCTAGCCAACCTCAGACGTAATTGTTTCGCGTTTCCATTCTGGATCGCTTCGCTATCCCTTTATACGAATATTGTAAATAGTTAGTGATTGTGCTTAAAAATAATGTAAATAGTTCAATTAAGCTCTATTCATAAACTAATATTAGTTTTTGTTGCATTGAAATATCTCAATTTGTAAATTTTCTGCAAGAAAGTAAACCCTATTGTATTTCAATGGGAGTCTATGGAAATTTGGCGAAATACTGGAAATATCGCCAAGTTGGCGTCACTTTTGGCGACTAATTTCGCTCGCCAAATTTTGCGATATATCGCCAAGTTGGCGACAAACTTGACGAAGTTTGGCGAAAGAGACGGGTCCCCCCCCCCTTCCCCCCTGGTAACCTCCTTATAGCGTCTGAAAACTTTGACCATTCAGATACTTTTTTACGGTATCTACGCAGATTTTCATTGGTCCATTTCCAAAGCGTTATTTTTTTATATATATAGAAGGAAAAGTAACGCTTTAGAAATGAACCAATGAAAATCTGCGTAGATACCGTGAAAAGCATCTGATTTGTCAGAGTTTTTTGACGCAATAAGGGGGGTTACCAAGGGGTTCCGGCTCTGTTGTCAAGTATGTCACCAACTTGGCGATATATCGCCCAAAGTGACGCCAATTTGGCGCTATTTCCAGTATTTCGTCAAATCTCCATAGACTCCCATTGAAATCCAACAGGGTTTGCTTGCTTGCAGAAAATCAACAAATTGACATATTTCACTGCAACAAAAACTAATATTAGCTTATGAATAGAGCTTAATTGAACTATTTACATTATTTTTAAGCACAAACACTATTTGCAACATTCGTAACAACATATATATAATTTTACTCATATATGTTGGTGGAGTAAAGACGGCGAAATGCAAATTTCAGAGGAGAGGAGATTTATATGATAAGATTATTTACTGTAAATACAAATTAGTAACTTCATTGCAAAGATAAGGAAAAAATTCCAAATAATTTTAATAAATTTGTTACTTTTTAAATTTAACATATATTTAAATTTACAATATTTTCAATTTTTAATTTTCTACTAATTTTTAATTTAATTTTATTATAATTATCGTAATTATTCAAATAAATTATAAATTTTACTTTCTTTTAATGATTTTATATTTAATAATTATGATAATTATGAAACTCTGTAAGCTCTAATGAATATGTGCTTGGAGATAAGGAAATAAAATTGTCAGGAGTTGGGGAGGAGTTTTTACCAAGCTGTTTATACCAAGTGGGAAATAAAAATTGAATGCATAGAAAATGGGGAATCGCGAAGTGATCCAGAATGGAAAAAGGCGAAACAATTACCTCTGGGGTTGGCTAGAAAATAGGGATTGCTTTGCGAGTACACGGGGGGGTGGGGGGGGTGGGGGGGGAGCGTAGCGAGCAGGGGTCGGAGACCCCCTAGTTATTTAAAAAAATATTTTAAGAAGCTAAAATGTCTAATTACACTGAAACGCAATTTGTAAAATATTATTTCGAATTCTACGTATATCCGAAGCTTGTCGACTTAATGTAATATAAGATCAGCATGGTTCTCAGCTGTGATGATTAATAGCAGAGATGCGACTGGAACAGTAAAAAAGCTGCGGTTGCTGAGAACAGGCATCGACTGGAGCGGTAAAAAAGTTTTGGAGTAGACATACGAAAGCAAAGAGTTAATCCACTGTAAACATAACTAGGAAACGTATCCAAAAATTACGGAAAGCAAAAGAAACTTTTGTTTCAGAAATGCTTCTTTAAATCTTGAAGATCTATTGGTTTCTGAGGTTTCCGAAGTTAAAGGAATGCTTTTCGGAATCTTTGTTAACTCGGAAGAGATTATATTATATCTTCTTAAACATTCTAGCTAAATGACAAAACATATTTTTTACAGTGTGAGCAATCGGGAAAATGGTTCACTTAACCCTTAAATGCCGGATTTTTCAAAAATCATTGTAATAATGTTTTTCGGCTTTCATTTTTTAAATAAATCATGGGAAAAATACTTTAAAAAATCATATTTTGTTTTAAGTATAGTTTACGGCTAAAAAACAGTTTGTTACTAATCGGCAATACTGGTGTTTAATTGAAAAAATAATTTCCCTTGATAAAATTCTATAATATTAACCACACAAGAATTTTAGGAACTATAATAAGAAATAAATTTTACCTGCTCACTGCAGGTCAAAATAGGGAATTTCGCAAGCTCCCAAACAAAACAAAAAGAACAAGTAGCAACAATTGAAAAAATAAATCTATCTTTATTCTTAAACAGCACAAGTGTTGCCATCTACATGGTGAAAATCGATTTAATAATATTTTCAGAATGTATTTTATTGGCAACATTAGGCATTATAGCTTCAATATTATTCTAATAGTATTTTAGAGCCTAAATTGGGTATGTTGCCGAAAAGTAACACCAGGCATTTAAGGGTTAATGCAAACAATACACTAGACTTTGTACTAGCAGTGCAATAAAATTTGTCAAATAAAAATTAATGCACTTTATTATCTTAACACAATTATACTAATTATTTAAGGAAACAAAGAAATAGATTTTTTCCAACTGCGGGAAAAACTGTCCAAGTCAGGAATTGAACCCAGGACTTCTGCCTTAAGCTGTCAAAGCTCTGACTGCGCAACCTGCAAGCCTGTCAAATGAATGTTTGAACGATCTTGTCCGTGACAAATTAACTCAATCAAACTTTTAAAAATAATAATTAGCTTATCATACAATACAGTTCAACAGAATTAACCGCTGGTTAAAGAATTTAAAAAAAAACGATAATTACGCACTTTATTATTTTAACACAATCATACTTTTTGTTAAAAAGATCACAAAAGCTGAAATTTTTGCAACTGAATGAAAAAATGAGTACGTTAGAGTCAAGCACAGGACTTCTGACTTCAGAAGAATAATATTTTTTATTGTAAACATTAAAAATAATTTTTTTTTTTTTTTTACTGTATATAAAGTACACGTTTTAGAGCTAAGAAGCTATGATATAATACTCGGTTTCCAATTCAAATCTTCATCTCTTCCTGTAAGATATGGAATCCTGCGCTAAAATTCCTTCTGCTTCGATCTCCGGAAATTTTGTGAGTGAGTGGGAAAGGGGGGCTTTGTTCTCCTTCTGTTCGCTTATCCAGTGCCCGATCAAGCCAATTAGACACAGGGCTTGGTATTCATTGCCCCCCCCCCACCCCAATTTCTATACTGTCACAAAAAATTAATCATTTTCAATGCCTTAGATTGTATGTTTACATGTTTTGATAAATATATTTTTGTTTTTAATATGATCCTATTCCAGACGTACAAAATATTGATTATAAATCGATACAAGCTGAAATCAAATTTAAAATATCAGCTATATGAAAATTTCATACTAAATTCCAGACCCATGCTTTTATCACACCATGCTCATATTCGTTACATTGACGATCCCGTGACAGACGGATAATCAATGTTTTATTGTATTTGAAAAAAAAAATTACAATTTTTAAATATGTTGCATCATTTTAGAAGATGTTACCGTCTTGCGAATTCAGACGAGCAATGGATTTTACGTTTTAACTGAGACTGTAACTTGTTCTTTAATAATGAAGAACAGATCTCGTCTTTTAACACCCTTAACGGTCGCTTAATATTTGGAAAGTCCATTAAAAAAGTACCTAATTCTTTATTACAGAAATTGAATAATTATAAGGTATATAGAGTATATAAGGTATATTGAATAATTATAAAGTATAATGGTCTGTATGAAATATACAATTAGTTTTTTTTTTTTAATTGAAAAACAAGATGTTATATAACAGATTCACATTTGTGGAAAAGCCATCATACGAGAATTCTGTGTTTTAATTCTTGTTTTACACCATACAAATTAATGCGAATAAGACCTTTATTTTCCACATCTTTGATCTTTATTTATCATCATCAAACAAATTTTTACAAATAATATTTCAAATAATATAATATACATTAAATTTTTATTATTAATAATTTTTTTTGAGTGTGATATATTTCGAAACATGCAATACGAAGTCCAATATCGCAATCAGCGCCAAAAACCAAACACAAACGGTATTATTCAAAGACTTCACACCGAAATTCCAGTTAAATTTTTCTGGTTTCAGAAGTTTTTTCCAGCATTAAATCTCCAGCCCGAAAATATGACGGGCACGAGAAATGACGAACGACACCTCAGGCCGTGATATTATACATATATATACATATTTGGGGAAGAAAAATATTTAGTTTTTATTTTATTTTATTTTATTTTTTTTACGTTTGCATTGTAATTATCCTGACATGTATTTTAATTGTAAAAAAGGTCTGCAGGTATCACTAACACTACCGAAATGAATAAAGTATTGTATGTTTCGGGCTCTTTGAAGAATGGACCCTTCATTGCTTGCCAGCAGATGAGGTGGTACTGAAAGGTTGGACAGGACTTTATTACAAAACATATTCTATTGTATTATAGTTTTAAAATCAAAGCGATTTATGCCACTGTTTTGAGCCAAGTATAAAGTCTATATTGGGACTGAAACTTTTTTTAACACTTTTCAACGTAGTTGCAAGTTGTATATGACTTTGTTTGGCCGGTTTGTTTGTTGTGTAAATATACTCGGATTGACATATAATTTATATATGTTATTGAGATTTACTATGGCATGTTCGGTATTCAAAATGAAATGTGTAGCATTTACATTTCTTTTACAAAGACACCCAAATAATTCTGTTTGATTACGGTTTATAGGTAAAGATCGTTTGCGTCGCATTTTAATGATCATGAGTCAAACAATTTGTGCGAATTCCAATACATAAGCCAAAACTTTTAACAAAGTTTTAACGCACAAATGTAGACAATCATGGCACAAAAAATCACATACGGCTGTTTCGAGGATTCCTTGATCCCCTTTCTCAGTACGGAAAAAAAATCAAAATGGGTTCCAAGAACCCCTCGGTTATGGGTATTAACAATTAAACAATTAAATCCCCGAGTACTTTCTAATGCATGTATATAATGAATAATGAATTTATTAGCCAGTACTCGGGGATATAACCGAGGGGTTCTTGGAAGCCATTTTGATTTTTTTTTTGCACTGAGGAAGGGGATCAAGGAATCCTGGAAACAGCTATATGTGATTTTGTATGTCATGTTTGTATGCATTTGTGTGTTAAAACGCTGTGAAAAGTTTTGGCATTTTAATGATGTTACACTACTTCAAATATATTGAAATTTTTATACATCGGTAAGGTACACTACAAGATACTTACTGTAGAATATGGTGGGCATAGCATTTATCGTTAATTTACACGGACACGGAAAATAATTTGGTTATAGTATTATCTATGAGCGATAATTGCTGGAAGTGCATTTTCAGTCGCGGTATGCGTTTTTAAATATGTCTAATTTTTTCATGTTACTTGGTGTCTACCATTTTTATACATCAAAAGCAGATTGTTTTCGATCGTTTCAAAGAAGGATCCGAGTACATTTACGTTTATTGACGGAAATTGCTGAAGGGGAATTGTCAACTGTGTTGTACTTTCCCTAACTCGACTAAACTTTAGTATGCTATGACTTTGTATAAACTTTACTACAGTAGACTCCCTCAAATCCGCACAGCTTGGGACCAGAGGTTGTGCGGATTTTAGAATTTTGCGGATTTCTGGTCACTGATTTGTTTACATTTTTGAAACATTAATTTGATTTTTAGGGGGACGCAAGGGAAATTATAATGAATGCTTACAATAACGTGAAACATTAAATTAAGTAAAATATTAAAATAATTTATTAGTTTAAATGTAAGTAATTATTAAAGTAATTATGTAAAATAAAAATTTAGAAAAATATTAAATTATTACTGATGAAATTGATTCAATTCGATTCCAAGAGTCCTATGCTGCCATCTACTGGTAAAGCAATCGTAAGATCGATACGTCATGATAGAGATATGCTAATTTATATCAAAATCAAAAGTAATGTAAATTTATTTAGTAATAAATCAGATGTAATAACCAAAAGAGAATGATTAACAAAAAAAATTGTAAAAAAAAACATTGCGGTAGTCCTGATTTCGTCGCCATCTTGAATTTTGTTCCTGGAACTTAACTGTAAATTTCATTGTTTACATCTAAAAAAATGTGCGGATTTTAGGCGTTCGCGGATTTTAGGGTCGCGGATTTAAGGGAGTCTACTGTATTCATACAAATTTACAGAACAGATACATGGCTGCAGAATACAATATGGATACTATTTCGGCTATAGATAGTAGTTACTGAAATAGAGTTTTCAAATGTGTAAATCATTTTTTCAAATTTCCTACTTGCGTAACAATTTTCACTTTATTAAGCGGTGAAGTTTAGCTACAGCATTATGAATGTGTTGAGAGCTGTTTCATAATGTAATGCTTGACGCATGACTTTTCTTTTTGTTAATCTTAGGTTCGGACCTTTCTCTACGCGAAGTGTAATAAAACATTTTTTTTTTCACAAAATTATTTATGTAATATCCATTCACAGTAGTTTACTTTAAAATTCTAACATATTCCTTTTATCATATCGCTTACCCGCAAGAAAAGTGACACATCTCGAGAAAACTAAATTTCACAGGAGAGACAAAAGAAAATTTCCATGATTTTACTGTAACATGAAATTACAGCACTTACCTCTGTACCTGCATGTAAAAATGAAAACATGCATAAAAGCATAAAATGCTTAAAAATGAAGACGTAGGATGAGGTTTGGAGGGTTGGGTAATTTACCTCCCCACAGAATGCACCCCTCTTCTGTGATCACAAATGGACATATAGCGTAATAAAATGATTTCCCGCATACCTATATTTATGAAACAGTTTGTGTAGCAAGATGCACTTTTGATAGACCTAATAGTGGAATAAAACTTAAAATGAATTTTTGCGAGATGTGTCACTTTTCTTTTTGCTGAGCGATATTATTTCAGCAGATAAAATTAATAATGCATGTTCTGACCGATTATTCCGTCACACACAATTAGGTGTCGCGACGCATAATTTTGGAATGCCTCTTCTAACGCATTCCTGTCGTTTTACTTGTCAGAATCAATTAAGTCTAAATTAAGTCTATCTCTAACAAGGGAACCACTTTTGGTGTTGCTCGCACCTAGCATCGAGACTTGGTGACTTTTGTAGCCCTATACATAAAAGTTAGAGAACCGAAAAAATTTCTCTGTTAAAATAATATTTTATTTATTTTTTATACTTTTAATTTTTTATTATTACATATTTATTTGTTTATTTCACGCCAAAAGTTAGTTAAGTCGCCAAATATGGCACTACAATTCTTCCGCCCGCTTTATCCAAAGAGAATGTGCACAACATATTACCAGAATTATATCAGATTCCGATTTTTTTTATAATTAATAGCATAAGAAACAAATAGGGTTTTTATTTTTTTTCTATGCAGACGATAAATATATAAGTAATAAATATAATTCTATAAAAGCTTCGAAGGTCATTGAAAACTATTTTTTAGTGAAATACAAAATAAACAAACTATTTTCTTTTAAAATCGAATGAAATAAAGTTTCGAATGTTTAAAATGAAATGTTGCTGTATTAAATGGTCCTTCGGTAAAAGTAATCATAAAGTAAATTAATATTTTTACACAATTTAGAAAAATTACTTTGGCGAAATAGGTTGGACATTGCAATTTCTAGCTATTACAAATTCAGTTATGACATTTGGCTAGGGTTGCCGGAGAGCTTTACTTTTGAAAATAAACGCCAACTGTTTCCCCGCCAAAAATATGAATATAAAGTTGCAATTTTTCAAAATCAAATTCGTGAGTTTTTGAAGGAATTTTCAAACTTTTTTCAATATTTTATACTTATTATTAACTAATTTTTATTTTTAAATGCTTTTCTTTAAAAAAATTCAATGTTAATAGCCTGAAAAGTGGTCTCGAAAATTGCATGTTCAGAAAGTTATGCTGCTGTATAATCAAGAAATATTATTTTAACAGAAAAATTTTATCGATTCTCAAACTTCATAATATAGGGCTTTAAAATGCACCAGGTCTCAATGCTAGATGCGAGCAACACCAAAAGTGGTTCCCTTGTAAGATTAGGCTAGTAAAGCACTTTTTGAAAAATTCTGGAGCCAGTTTACTTTCCACTAAAATTTTGGATTGGACCAATGTGGAACATTCTGATAGCTATCGGTAAAATCCGATTTGTTAACTGAATTAAAAAATCGTAACTATATTTATTCGACAGCGGCTTAACGCTTGTCATCTAATCATGATAAATATTTTATGAAATAATGTTTACCATTTAAATTTCACAGCACTAAATTAAGGTAAGAAAGGATCACTTACCTTTTAGTCTTCTGCTTAACGTCATATATCAGACTTAATTTACGCTGTATCCATTCATGTCTTCGGATTGATTATAATTGGATTAAATATTCCAATGGCTGTGGTCAGCATTATGTATCACAAGTTACTCCATAAAATATTATCTTAGTGGTTTTTTGTTTCCAATGCTACTAAATTAAGTATAAAGAAAAAAATTAATTTCTAAAGTACACATATATTTGGAGCATAACATTGGAGCTCGTTTCACAGTGAGATTACATAATGCAACTACATAGAGAAAATATAATAGATATAATATCTACGTAAATTAAAGTTTTTTTTAAAGTCATAAGTAACGATTTTATTTTAAAGTCTTTAGTTCATAATAACGTTTATTTATGGACGGCAAAACACGGTTCGTTTAAATATTAGTTATTACACACCTTTATTGAAATGTTCTTATTTAGTTTTTCTGCTTTGACAGATGATTGTTTATGTAGATGATTTGTGGGATACAATCGAGAAGTAATGTTTCTTGAACAATTTGGGAATAGTGAGATGTTGACAGTTATTGGTAGTCATTGGCAGTTGTAAAATTTGAATGTAATAACAACTAATTAAGGAGATTTATGATAGGTTTCTCTCTGAGAAGATTAATATTTATAAGATTAATATCAGTGAAAAACAAAATTAAACATATCAGTAAATGAATATTTCATTTCTATTATTATTTTTATTTTATTTTTTACGAGTCGGGCGTACTGACATGTTGCATTGATTTGATTTAATAAAATTTTTTTAGAGTATTCTTTATAATGGCGCTCCTTCCTTTTTTTTTAACTCTGTGATAATTTTATTATGCAAAAAGAATTATATACATTTTTCAAAAACAAAAATGTTAAAAGAACCCTGTGGCACTTATGCAGGTTTCTTGATGTCGATCGTCATTGCGCCAAAATGCGCCAAAATATTTCATTTGGCGAGAAAATGAAAACTTGAAATCTCAAAATTGCGAGAGTTTATGTAATTTTCTCTTTTCGAATACACTCTCAATGATATTGCTCAACGATTGAAAGTTTCTTGTGTAACTTACTTGTATTTTGATATTTTTCAGAACTCATTCAGATTTTTTTTACAGTCTATATACGAATTGGTTTTCATTTAATATACTAACATGCTATCTGAATTCCTAAGATGACTCTGATTTTGTTTCATCAAGGCCGGCATAACGTAACGCGGAAACCTGGCAAAATACACTGGTTTCCAAAAATTAAGGAAAAATCACAAAAAGAATGATAACTCGTTCAAAATTGAACCTATACGTATGAATTTGAAGATGTTGTTAACTAAAAGATGCTGAATAAAATTACAAAATGCAAATTGGTAGGACTGCAGTCGGATTGCGTCATCTGTGAGGAGCATACAAATGCATTTTAGAGAGTACGGCTGCTGGTGTCACTGTGATTATGAGATAAGAAAATCGAGACAGGTAATTCATTAGTATGACCTCGAGGTATTATTTACCCGCATAACTGCGATATAGAACTATTGTAGGATTAGAGAGAGGGCAAAATCTGACAGAAGTGGCCAGATGGTTAAATCTGAGACCTTCTGTTGTTCATAGGCTTTGGAAACAATTTCAAACCACTGGTTCTGCCTCCAGAAGGTATAACGAAGGACGGGCAAGAGCTACGACAAGCACCGATTACCAATTTTTGCGTTTATGTATACGGAGGAATAGAACAGCAACCCCCTCTCATCTTAGAGTCTCACTTGTTGCACTCAGTGGAAGGTTGGTATCAACGTCTCCTGTACGTAGAAGGCTTCATGAAAGTGGTCTTTACGCGATACGAGCAGACATTTGTGTTCCGCTCACCTCATGTCACCGGAGGAAACTTTAAAGATGGCCGTGTCAACATGTCCACTGGACGGTTGATCAACTGAAAAAAAATCTTTTTCATTTTTCAATTTTTTGATAATTTATTTTAAATTTAAACTTTAATTTTTTTAATGGCAGTCCTTTTGAAACAAGATGGCGAATGAAGCTGGCCAACGAACTCAGTCGAGACACTGGTATGTACTATGTACACACCAAGTTACATCCAAATCGGTTCATAAATACGCCTGTTATCGCGTGACAAAAATCAGGTCGTTTCAAAATGTCAGCCACGCTAGAAATTCAAAGTATTATAACTCAGCCATTTTTTAAGATATAGACGAAACAAAAACTGTTCCGGAATATTTGTATCAAGGTCAAACACATAAAAAAAATATTTTTCAATTTAAAATTTTTTGGTACCACATTTCAAATTTTAATTTTTTTTTATTTAAATGGCCGCCATTTTGAAACAAGATGGCGGATGAAGCTGGCCAATGAACTCGGTCGAGGCATTCGTATGCACTATGTATACACGAAGTTACATCCAAATCGGTTCGTAAATACGAGAGTTACAGTGTGACAAAGGTCATATATATATACGAGAGGGTTACTCTGAAATTACTGAGATACGCGCAGACGAGAATTTACAAAATAAAAATAACGGTTTAATTTTAAAATACAAAGTATTTTAACACAGTAGACGATTTTTTACTGACTTACTTCAACTTGTTTAGCGTAGAATAAATTTTAAACAGAAGAGAAAATGGAGTTGGCGCGAGAACATTTTCGCGCTATGATTTTCTACGATTTTAAAACAGGAGTAAATCAAGAAGAATGCGTTCAATGGTTGAAATTAGCATTTGGTGATGAATCTCCAGCTCGTGGTACTGTATTCAGATGGTTTAAAAATTTAGCAGAAGTCGCAATTTTCTTCAGACTGAAGAAAACCCAAGAAGGCTGCCGCCGGCAGTAATCCCGGATAGTGTGACTGCCATATGAAGAATGTTACTGGATGATAATCGCTGTACCTATCAAATGATACAGAAGGAACTTAACATTGGATCCGCAGCCATACACAAAATTATTCACGAAGAATTGCATATGAAAAAAGTAGTTTGCCGTTGGGTTCCCCATAATCTAACTGAGCACCAAAAAGGGGAGCGTGTCAGAATTAGTAAAAAAAACTCTTAAATTGCTAAATGATGGTGGCCACCACATCATTTCTAAAATTGTAACGGGTGATGAAACGTACATACCGTTTTTTAACGTTCCAACACGTCAAGAAAGCAAAGTATGGGTCTTTGAAGATGATCCCACGCCAACAATGGTGAAAAGACAACGCGCACTGAAAAAAGTGATGTATGCCATTTTCTTCAGAAGTACGGGATTGGTCAAAGCCATCAAGTTCAAAGAACAGAAGACAGTAAGAGCAAACTGTTATACCACTAAATGTCTTCCAGAAATTCTACAAGAAGAGAATGCTAGGGGATTAATTCTTCACCATGACAATGCATCTTCACATACAGCTGGATTAACAATTGAGTTTATTAAACAAAAACGAATTAAAGTGATAGAACATCCAACGTATTCACCTGATCTAGCTATGTGTGACTTTTGGTTATTCTTTAATCTAAAAAAGAACTTACGCGGACGTCGTTTTCATTCAGAAGAAGAGATTGATGTGGCTATAAATGCATTTTTTTCATCTATTCCAAGAAATGAATGGCTTTAGGCATTTAATCTGTGGGAAATTTGTCTACAAAAGTGCATTGATGCTGGAGGAGACTATTTTGAACACACCTAAAATTTTGTAAGTATAACTTTAAAAACGCAGTTGTATCTCAAAAATTTCAGAGTGACCCTCGTGTGTATATATATATATAACAAATTAATGATCTTCAACGAAATTACTTAGAGAATTATAACTGGTTGTTAATTCGTAAAAACATCTTTGCTATTAAAAAGAAACAGCTGGTACAACATTTAAATGTCTTTCTAAGTAAATCTTTCTCTAAACATTTCTCTGATATTTACTTTGACCTTATTATGAGTAGGGTTAATCTTTTAAATATTAATATACAAAAAAAACACAAAATTCAGAACATGAATACTCAAATGATAATTACTTTTTCAAATCACATTTTTAATAAAATTAATATCAATTCTATAATTAATGATAAAAATTGTTTTTTTCCTATCAATAATCTTCATATATCAAAAACCTTTAAATCTCCGAATACAATTGGGAGAAAAATTTTTAACTATAATACATTTTCAAAAAATACATCTGCTGCAAGTACTTTTCCGTGTAACTGCAAAGACCCCACTCTAAAAAAATACATAAACAATGATCATGGACATATAATCACTGGAAATCTTGATATTGTTCATGATTTTAAATTGAAACAACTAATGGGTTATGGTACTAAATATAGATTTCCATCTAAATTTAATGTTAAATCTATTATCAAACAGTTTACACATGATATTGATATTTTTATTTATAAAATTTCTATCTCTTATAATAAGCCTATTGAATATTTTAATCAATGGAAGATATTAGTAATTGAAAAATTAACTATGGCTTTAAAAAATAATATTGCTGATTTGGTTTCTATTAATACACAGCATTATTTCCAACAAATTACTAAATTACAAAAAAACTTCGTTATTACATATGTAGACAAATCTCCTAACAATTATGCTATTATATGTAAATCATATTATCACCAACTTCTTACAAATTCTATTTCTTCTAATAAGTCTTTTCAAAAAACTAATGAAAATGTTATTGTAAATAATCGTAAAATTCGAAGTTATTATAAACTTTTAAATATTTTATCTACTAATTTTAATTATCCATATTTAGTTCTTATTCCCAAATTTCATAAAACTCCTATTAAATTTAGGACTGTTACTATTGGTTGTAATACATATAATAATAAAGCCAATACACTTCTCTTAAAAATTCTTAATCAAATATATGAACTTACTACAAACAATGATAATACACATTGTATAAAAAATAGCTATCAACTTGTTAAGATTTTAAAAAATCTTCATTCTGTTTGTAATATAACGACATATGACTTCAAAGATCTTTTTAATAATATAGACCTATTAGATTTACATAAAATTATAAATGCATTATTTAAAAAGTATTATAAAAAACTGGAATTACCATCTTATATAGATATTGCATATTTTAAATCTTTAACTAACTTCATTATCTATAATAATTATATATTGCAAGATAATACTTTATATTTACAGCATGTCGGTATACCACAAGGCGGTTGTACTTCCAGTTTACTCTCAGACTTATACTTATCTCATTATGAACGCAATTTTACTAATAATAATCTACATTTATATCGTTATATTGATGACATCATTTTAATTGAAACTGATCAATCTGCAATTACTCGATTTCCAGTTGATTATCCCACTAATTTGGAATTAACGGAAAACCTTTTATCTAACAATACAATTAACTTCTTAGATCTTAAAATTACAATAAAAGACAATAAAACAATCACAGATTTGTATGACAAACGTAAAGAATTTAAATTCACAGTTAATACATTTACAAATTTTAAATCTTGTCTACATCATTCTGTATTTCGTAATATAATACTTAATCATTTATATAGAATAAAATGTTTATGTTCTTCTCCTCTAATTAACAATAATATTAAAAAACTAATTTATGATGCATTAAATCATGGTTTTCCAAAAAAATTCATATATTCATTAATATACAATTAGTACTTTTCTTACATGATCTATAAACACAAATTAACATATGCGTAAACAAAATTACAAAAAAATTATAAAATAAAAAAAATATCTATAAAAAATTAAAAATTGTAAAATAATATAAAAAAAATATTATAGGTTGGTTGGGTGGGTAGATGTTAGAGTACGGAGGAGGGTGGTGTTGTCTGGATAATACGCAATGGTTAATTATTTATTAAAAAAAAAAAAAAAAAAAAAGCGGGGCTCTTGTATTATTACTATTTTTTTGTTATGTATTTTATGTGGATGTTGATTTGATATTTTATATGTAAGTTGGAGATTTTCATTAATATTATAATTAGCTTAATTATTCATTAATCTAATTTACAATTATTTGTTATTAAATTTTAATTTACTAAGGACAATATCATATTAATTACTAATAGTATGCCACTCTTAGTTTAATGTTTTTGAATGTCCCATATTCATACTTTATGGATTTTTATGGATGTCTGAAAATAATCCACATTCTATATTTGTGCGTTTTAAGTAATGGGATTTTAAGTATTATTTAACCTTCTATATACTTCCACATGTTTGTTATTTCCTGTTCATTTTATAAATATCTTATATATAATTCATTAAAAAATAATTTTTAGATAATTTTTAATAATTATTTATATTAATTATTACTGAATTTATTTTGTTTTATAGCATATAGATATATGCTATATATTATCAATGTTCTAACATTATTTAAACTCTTAGTTTAGTTTAAATAATTTAGCTAATAGAACATATTGTATGCTTTTAAATTTTATTAACAATAGTTTTAAATACTTTGTGTGATTTATATTAGATTTATAATTCTCTATATATAAGGATTTGTTTGGTTTTGCTGTTTAAACAGTTATTTACATTCACAAGCTTGCAAATTTTTATCTTGCGATAGATGTTTAATATAATTATTAATAGATGGCAGCACTAAAATTGTATCTTTCAGATTGCCTTAATTTTTAATTTTTCTAGCTCCATTTCAGTTATAATTTATACACCAGGGTGTATTTTTAGCTAAATTTTGACGATATTGTTAAACTGTTATCTATTAATTTAATAGTGCATTTTAAATAATGTAATTAATATCTATTTATTTTATATTAGATTAAATTTGTTTTACAAGGTCTTTCAAATTTTATTTCAAAATGTATTAACTGCATCCTTTGGTATCATTTACTGTGATTTCTTAACTGTTTTATTCACCTTAATCTTTTTGATATACTGGAAGACATGTGCACATGGATTTTTGTAAAATACTGAAATATTAATCGGTATGGTGTTTATTATTTCTATTTTATATCCTATAAATATTTAAATACGTTTTATTGATTCTTCCATTTCATATTATTTGTTTCTATTCTGCTTTCATTTTTAATCAATTCACTTGATTTTAGTAGTTGTTCTATAATTCTCTATGTATAAGGTTTTGTTTGGTTTTGCTGTTTAAACAGTTATTTACATTCAAAAGCTTGCAAATTTTTATCTTGCGATAGATGTTTAATATAATTATTAATAGATGGCAGCACTAAAATTGTATCTTTCAGTTTGCTCTATTTTTTAATTTTTCTAGCTCCATTTCAGTTATAATTTATACACCAGGGTGTATTTTTAGCTAAATTTTGACGATATTGTTAAACTGTAATCTATTAATTTAATAGTGCATTTTAAATAATGTAATTAGTATCTATTTATTTTATATTAGATTAAATTTGTTTTACAAGGTATTTCAAATTTTATTTCAAAATGTATTAACTGCATCCTTTGGTATCATTTACTGTGATTTCTTAACTGTTTTATTCACCTTAATCTTTTTGATATACTGGAAGACATGTGCACATGGATTTTTGTAAAATACTGAAATATTAATCGGTATGGTGTTTATTATTTCTATTTTATATCCTATAAATATTTAAATACGTTTTATTGATTCTTCCATTTCATATTATTTGTTTCTATTCTGCTTTCATTTTTAATCAATTCACTTGATTTTAGTGGTTGTTCGGGCACAGGGGAAAATTAATTTTAGCTTTAGCTTATTTTTCCCACAGAAAACAACCATTTTGCTTATATCATTGAATTCTGTGCCCTCGATAACGTAATTCAATGTATAAGCTTTTCAATTTTTGTCGGTGTCCACTTTTTTCTTTTTCCTTCCATAATAATTCTTATAATATTTTTTTTTTTTAATACTTACAGCTTTAATTCATAATAATTGACGGTGGCAGGTTATGTTTAATTAATGGTAATATATATATATATATATATATATATATATAAATTTTGAACGGAGGGTGGTTTCGGGGTCTGGGGGTCATGATCGATGAAAATATACCAAAATTTTTTGAAATCGCTTTCCTCCGAACGGCTGCAATAGGTAGCTTTTTGTAATGAAAGCTACCTAAAAGATAGATTCCGGGATTCCCGGGTTACAGAAAGTAGGTAAAAACCACCTTTTTAATTGAAAACCCTAATATATATTTATTTTACATTGAATATATTATTTTACAATACCCACAAAGAATACCAAAAATTCTTTTATAATAAAAATAGCCAAAATGCATTCAACTAAAGCTTTGAAATTTATTAAAATCAATACTTTCGTATAGGACTCGAGCCTGGAGTGAACCAAAGAATTAGTTTAAACAATTAACGAAGATTTCGCCAAAGACGTAAGCCTTTTTTATTATAATTATTTCAGTGGTTTAAGAGCATAGCTCGATATAATGTCTTAAATTTGTACTTTATTTATATTTTATTATTTTATTTATTTATGGATGAATTTTTAATTTCGTTATGGAATATAAGCTGGAAACAAATGCTGAGCTGTTTACATTAATTTAAGTTCAAACGAATTTGTATTTCGTAACCGACTGCACCCGTTAGATTAAAAAAGATCGATTAAAAAAAGTCCTTCCGGCCAGTTCCGAGAGGAAGAGGTAGTTTTCATATTCCTTATTTTCAAAAAGCCAGCTTATATTATTCAAACACACGAAGCTCAATTTGGTGGAAACTGATTATAGGAGATTCAATACTAATTTTTATCAAGACTAAATCATTATGAATGAGAATTTCGCGAAATTAGTCAGCTTTATCCAAGCTTCTTTTATTTAAAGTAACTTATATTTGGTTGCTAAATTCGGCTATATCTTGAAGTGCCTGCCATTTTAAGACAACATGGTGGATGAGGCTAACCATTGAACTTGGTCGAGACCTTAGTAATTCCTGTGCACATGCTCACTCACATCAGAATCGGTTGATATATACGAGTGCTGTCGCAGGCAAAAAATCAGATTTTTCAAAATGTCACCCACATTAGAAATTCAAACTGCTATATGAGAGCCATTTTTTTTAGATAAAGACAAAACAAAAAATTTTCCGGAATCCTTATATCAAGGTCAAATACTTAAGAAAGAAACCTTTTTCAATTTCTAATTTTTTTGCACCTCATTTTAAATATAATTTTTTTTAAATTTAATTGCCGCCATTTTGAAGATGGCTGATGAAGCTGGTCAGCGAACTTGGTCGAGACATTGTTATATACTATCCACATGCCTTCTTACATCGAAATAGGTTAATAAATACGCGTGTTATCACGTGACAAATATCAGATCATTTCAAAATGTCAGCCATGCTAGAAATTCAAAGTGTTATAATTCAACCATTTTTTAAGATATATACGAAACAAAAACTGGTCCGGAATTTATTTTAAATTTAAAATAATTATTTAAAATAATTTATTTTAAATTTAAAATTTAAAATTTATTTTTATTAATTGGCAGCCCTTTTGAAACAACATGGCGCATGAAGCTGGCCAACGAACTCGGGCGAGACATTGGTATGTACTATGTACACACCAAATTACATCCAAATCGGTTCATAAATACGCCTGTTATTGCGTGACAAAAATCAGGTCGTTTCTAAATGTCAGCCACAATAGAAATTCAAAATACTATAACTCAGCCATTTTTTTTTAGATATAGACGAAACAAAAACTGTTCCGTAATCTTTGTATTAAGGTCAAACACATACGAAAAAAATCTTTTTCATTTTCTAATTTTTTGGTACCTCATTTTAAATTTTAAATTTTGAAATTTTTTTTTAAATGGCCGCCATTTTGAAACATGATGGTGGAGGAAGCTGGCGAACGAACTCGGTCGAGACATTGGTATGTACTATGTATACACCAAGATACATCCAAATCGGTTCATAAATACGCCTCTTATCGCGTGACAAATATCAGGTCGTTTCAAAATATCAACCACGCTAGAAATTCAAAGTGCTATAACTCAGCCATTTTTTAAGATATAGACAAAACAAAAACGGCTCCGAAATCTGTGTATAAAGCTCAAACACATAAGAAAAAAAATATTTTTCAATTTTCAATTTTTTGGTACCACATTTCAAATTTTAAATAAAAAAAATTATTGGCCGCCATTTTGAAACAAGATGGCGGATGAAGCTGGCCAACGAATTCGGTCTAGACATTGGTATGTATTATGTAAACACCAAGGTACATCCAAATGGGTTCATAAATACGAGAGTTACAATGTGACAAAGATCAGATATATATATATATATATATATATATATATATATATATACATGGTGTGTTCACAAAGTTTCAAGACTGGTCCTAGAATACAAAAGTTATTAAACATTTTTGTACAGCGGACTAAAATTCTTCGAAATATGACCCTTGGGTATCAACACACCGCTGCCAGCACTTTTTCTATTATTCATAGGCTCCCTGGGGTTCTTCGCGCGCAGCGCTGTTAAGTAACCTCGTCGAAGCTGGAATCATAGATCTCTGGAATCGTGTCGAATTGCTTCCCTTTCAGGTGTTCCTTGATCCGGATTAATAAAAAAAGTCGATGGGAGCGAGGTCGGTTCTGTAGGGAGGCTTGTGGCAGTATTGCTACGTTAAACGTAGGCAAAACTTCGGCGGCTGCGAGCGACGTGTTAGAGGGCGCATTGTCGTGGTGAACAATCCAATATTCTCTGGTGTCTGGGTGGACGCGCCGGGTCAGGTCAGTTTTACCCTGGAATGAGCCACTATTTGAAGGATAGAGTCCGGCGCGCCCGCTCAGATATAAGAGACGATTGGATTGTTCACCACGACAATGCGCCCTCTCAGAAGCCGCTTGCCGCTGCCAAAGTTTTGCCTAAGTTTAATGTTGCAATACTGCCGCAAGCCCCCTACAGCCCCGATTTTGCTCCCAGAGACTTTTTTTGTTCCCCCGGACCAAGAAAAGCCTGAAAGGGAAGCGATTAGACACGATTTCAGCGACCCAAGCAGCTTCGATGAGGTGCCTTAACAGCCTTGCGCACGAAGACCCCCAGGGAGCCTATGAATAATAAAAAAAAAAGCGCAGACAGCGGTGTGTTTATGCCCAAGGGTCATATTTCGAAGAATTTTAGTTCGCTGTACAAAAATGTTTAATAACTTTTGTATTCTAGGACCAGTCTTGAAACTTTGTGAACACACCATGTATATATATGGATACATATATATATATATCAACATTTGAACGGAGGTTGGTTTCGGCGTCTGGAGGTCATGATCGATGAAAATATACCAAAATTTTTTGAAATCGCTTTCCTCCGAACGGCTGCAATAGGTAGCTTTTTGTAATGAAAGCTACCTAAAATATCAGGCTTGAATTATTCTTTTTTATCTTAAAAAATTGGTAACTTGTGACACAGTTTTCAAACAAATTGGGATACATTTTTCAACAAATTGCATTTAAAGAATTTTTTTCCATTCGACGGTATAAAAATTGAAAATATGCGATGTTTAGTAGTTAAAATTTTTTTTCACTAAACGCTAAATTTAATCGTCTGGCGTTACTACTCAAAATGACATCACCGTTATGAATGGACAGCTTGTCATTTATAACATAGATCGATAGTGAAAACATGGGAAAAACATCATCATGGAAAAAACCATTATTCTAGTTATATCTGTTTTAAAAAGCAGAAAAGCAACGTTTAAAAATGCACAAATAATACATGAAAAGCAGCAAACAGCTGTTTCGAATCTACTAGCGAGATTCTTCTTCAGCGCAAAATAGGTGCATTTTTATACGTTGCTTTTCTGCTTTTTAATATTGTTGCTCAGAGGCTTTATTTGCTATTTTTATATGTCTGTATTATATGATTAATTGTATAGCATATTCTCAATGTCAATATTGTTTTGATTCATCAAAAAAGAAGTTCTGTTAGATCTGTTGTTTATATTGGAAATTACTGTAGGTATTTTAAAACAGAAATATTGTTACGCAATCAATAAAGAAATAAAAGTGAAGAAAATACTGAGAAGAGATTCACAGCGTATTACTTCAAAATAGACACGAAATAAGTATGTTTCTCTATCGAATTGCGTACTTAATGTGAAAATAACGTAAGTAATTCAATACAATAGTAAATTTCAAACGTCAGTATATTTTTGAAATGAGAAATATAATAAGACTTTTAAAGTGCAATAGAAAATTTTTATTTAATTCAGAATCAAGAGCACCTAACGAGCAGCGGCAGTCGTGTGAGAAGAAATTGGATCCTTTGTTCCACTCCATACGTGAGATGAATAAGAATTCAGAGGAGAAATACACCTTTTCTGATTCAGAAAGGAATCAAATTCTTTTTATTGCCCCATCATCAATACCATTTGTCTACTGAAACTTGTGATTTATTCACATGATATCCCCTTTTTTTACACTGCCGCTATTTCGAAAGGATTCAAAAAATTCTGACAGATGTATCGTTTTCTTACAGGTAAAAAAAACTCCTACTTTGATCATAAAATATTCTAGACATTTACATTTTATTTGCTCAATATAGCTTTCAAACACAGAGATGTTTAGAATTTAAAGAAAATTCAGTAAAAGCTAAATTTAATCATATGGAGTTACCACTTAAAATGACGTCACCGTTATGGATGGAGAGCTTGTCCTTTATTACATAGATAGTGAAAACATGAGAAAAACATCATCATGGAAAAACCATTATTCTAGCTATATCTGTATTATATGATTAATTGTACAGAAAATTCCCAATGTAAATATTGCTTTGATTCATTAAAAAAGAATTTCGGTTAAATCTGCTGTTTATATTGGAAGTTGTTGTAGGTATTTTAAAACAGAAATATTGTTACACAATCAATAAAGAAATAAAAGTGAAGAAAATACTGAGAATAGATTCACAGCGCATTACTTCAAAATAGTCAAGAAATAAGTATGTTTCTCTATCGAATTGCGTACTTAATGTGAAAATGACGTAAGTAATTCAATACTACAGTAAATTTCAAACGTCAGTATATTTCTGAAATGAGAAATATAATAAGACTTTTAAAGTGCAATAGAAAACTTTTATTTAATTCAGAATCAAGAGCACCTAACGAGCAGCGGCAGTCGTGTGCGGAGAAATTGTATCCTTTGTTCCACTCAATACGTGAGATGAATAAGAATTCAGAGGAGAAATACCCCTTTTCTGATTCAGAAAGGAATCAAATTCTTTTTATTACCCCTTCTTCAATACCATTTGTCTACTGAAACTTGTGATTTATTCACATGATATCCCCTTTTTTACACTGCCGCTATTTCGAATGGATTCAAAAAATTCTGACAGATGTATCGTTTTCTTACCTCTTAAAAAAACTCCTGCTTTGATCATAAAATATTCTACGCATTTACATTTTATTTACTCAATATAGCTTTCGAATACAGAAATATCTTTTTTTAAAAATAAAGAAAGAAAAGAGGGTATATCTTAACCGAAGCATGTATATACATAATAGATATATAAAGTTTTGAAATGTGTAAAAGAAATCAAGTCCAGTGCACCAGGTGCAAAACAGCTCTTATATGCGCACAAACAATATAGTTTTTAGCCAAAAAGTATGAAATTTTAGGAAAAAATTCGATGAAAAGAGAGTGCAAAAACAAGATAAAATTAAAAAGCATTAAACAATAGAAACACGAACAAAAAATATGCAAAGTCGGAAGCTTTTCAAGATTATGTCCCAATTTGTCAAGATTAAGCCCTAATATGTATATGTCCCAATCTACATCATGTCACTGAAATGCATTTATTTAATTCTCTGAGCTCTTCATTAGATCTAAATATCTTGTGAAATAATGCGGTCCAATCAAAATTTCAAGTATTTTCTGCAATTGAGTTACACATCAATTGTTTCTAGATATTTTGTCAAACTAAGCGGAAAAAAACCTTCCTTGAAAATTTTTATGCATTTGGACTGATTTTATGATAACATTTTCCATGTGAAATAAATAATTCAACATCTTGCAATTTAACATATCCATATTCTGTCTATTGTTTAATCAAAAGTTCTTATTACAATTATTGCTTACTATTATTTAAACATCCTTTAAATAGCATATTATATTATGAATGCCGCATAGAACATTCTTTTAATATTATTTCATTTTTTAAACTTGCTTTTGTCACATTGGATTTAAATAATAGAAATAATTTTAAAGTTTACATGTTTTAGTAGCATAAACATTATGTGCCATAATGTTTCATTCAGTTGATATATTTAAGTATTTTATATATGTTATAATTATTATATATTTTTCCGAATCTGAAAAAAAAATGCTGTTAAAAAAAATCTAAAATCGCGGGGGACCAAATTTATTACATTAGGAAAAGGGATTGTAACCAAATTCATTTTTTAAATGTTAAAATGTTTCTGTGGAACGCGAAAAAGTGCCAAAAATGATAAAGACTGAGAAAAATTCAAGAAATCGCTCAACGAATTGCGAATAATTTTCATTGAAAACAGGACAAAATTTGCGATATTGAGCTAAAATATTTAAACCGGAATCGAAAATGAAAAATTTTATTCCAAGTTTTCTCTGAAAATCTTATGATTTTAGCATCATTTGGCTTTTCAACGAAATGGATGCAAGATGTCATGGAGGCCGCCATTATTACTGTTTACAAACAGATCTGAGGTGATTGCTTAGTATTTCAATAAATTTATTATCTGACTCGTATCTTAAATTAAAATAACAAATTTTATTTCTTTCACCAAAACATTTCACTACTCCTTTTTCCAATCTGCACATTCGAACAACAAACTTATTTCTAATCCACCTGTACACCGGAGGGTTGCCACATTGGAGGGGTTGCCATACCACTAAGAGACTGGCGCGTTTATCGCCCTTTGGGCGATAGCATTTAAAGGATCAGCACAGAGTATCCCCCCAGTGAACAAGGTGAACGACAGTAACATTAGTAACATGCAGAGAAAAAAAAGAAATATATATACACAAATACAGTAATATAGAAATACAATTATATAAACAAAATTAAATAACAGTTACAAGTCTTTTGGGAAAATGTACATGACGACCACTACGCGTGACATAGTTAGGTGAATTGCTGTCATCTTTTTTAGTAGAAATTGGAGGTTGAACAGAATCAGGAATTTTATTATATGATTCTGATAACAGATAAGCAGGCTTACACGGTCGATTGATACTCGCAATTTTTTTCCTTAATCATTATGGTCATGTTTTTATTAGTGTGAGAAATAACAGGATGTGGACCAGTGTAGGGCTGAGATAATGGCGGCTGCACTCTTTCAACTCGTAAAAAGATGTGCGAACAAGTTTGTAAAGATGGGTTAACATAATACTTGTCAGTGCAATGAGCAGATGTTGCTACTGGATTTAAGAGTCGCATATTGTTTCGAAGATTCGTAATGAAATCATCAGTACAAGGTGGGATAACTGACGTAGATAACATGTCACTAGGAAGTCGTAAAGTTGTGCCATACACTAGTTCAGCACAAGAAGTATGCAAGTCTTCTTTAACGGCTGTTCTGATACCTAGGAGAACTACAGGAAGCATCTCGGACCATCTATTATTCTCGTGAGCTTTCAGAGATGATTTAAGATGCCTGTGAAACCGTTCGATAATTCCATTGGAAATTGGATGGTATGCCGTCGTGCGTATTTTATTCGTGCCTAACATGCGTGTAAATTCGGCATATATAGTCGATCGCATTTGGGGACCTTGGTCTGATGTAATGACTGAAGGACAACCAAAGCGGGAGATCCATGTATTGAATATCGCACTGCATACAGTCGTTGCTAGCGTATCTTTGATAGGAATGGCCTCTGGCTATCTAGAAAAACGATCAATTATCGTTAAAAGATGAGTATAGCCATCAGATGGGGCTAAAGGGCCTACGAGATCTATATGTATTTGATCGAAGCGTGCATCCGGAAGAGCAAATGTACCCAAAGGTGCCTTAGTGTGCCTCTGTATTTTAGAGCGCTGGCATGGCTCACAACATCGAACCCACGTTTTAATTTGACGCTTCATGTCTGGCCATACATATCTGGCGCATATGAGCTTAGTAGTAGCTGCTATACCAGGATGGGAAAGTTTGTGAAGATGATCAAAAATAAGCTTTCGATAGGAGTTAGGAACAATTGGACGAGGTGTTCCAGTTGAGATGTCACATAGCAAATTACAGTCAGATGTTTGACAAGGTGTTAGTTCAAATTTAAGAGACGATGTATTATTTTCAGAAAGTTTTTGAATTTCAGGATCGTTTTTCTGTGCATCTGCAAATTCATGAAAATTTAATGCTGGAGATTCTGTAATTGAATCGATTTCAATACGCGAGAGTGCATCAGCAACAATATTTTGATAGCCTTTCACATGCCGAATATCAGTCGAATACTGTGAAATTAAATCTAGATGGCGTAATTGCCGCGGGGAGCATTTATTTGGATTTTGTCGAAAGGCATAAATTAGTAGCTTTTGATCCGTGTATATTTGAAAATGTCGTCCTTCTACCATATACCTGAATTCTTTTATGGCAGAGTAAATAGCGAATAATTCCCTATCATATGTTGACCATTTACGTTGGCTCAAATTGAGCTTCATTGAAAAAAAGCTATTGGTTCCCAACAGTGGCGTGGCGTCCGGTCATCGCTGGATGCGGCGATGACCAAGCAATATTTTAAAACTCTTAATAAGCTTTTAAAACTCTACGATCCAGTTTTAGCAGAACATTTGGAGTTCATGTATAAGTGAAGGTAAGATTTAAAGTTTCTTTTTTGAACATTCAACCATTGAATTTTAGAGTTAATAATTTTTCACCACAAACTTAAATAATTGCGATGACCACCGAAAATTTTCACGCCACGCCACTGGTTCCCAATTATTCTGAGAAAACTGCATCAAAGTACCCCCAACTGCAACATCGGACGCGTCTACCCATAGGCTAAGTTGAGCGCCAGGAATTGGATGCTTCAAAAGAGTAGCGTTAGAAATTGCATTTTTAGCAGCATCGAAGGCTGCAGCAGCTTGATCATTCCATTCAAGGTGTTCAGTTGGTTTTTGAACACGAGAAGGATATTTTTTCTTATTTTTATGCCCTTCTAATAATTGTACTATGGGGTAAAGAATATTGGCAGCGTTCGGGATGAAACATCTGTAAAAATTGAACCTTCCTAAAAATTGACGCAATTGGGTTAAAGTGGTTGGTTGAGAAAATTTTATTATACACTCGACTTTATCAGGAAGAGGTGAAATTCCCTTTTCGGAAAGATTAAATCCCAAAAATTCAATTGTAGATTTTCCAAATACGCATTTTGAAACATTAATACAAAGTCCATATTCTTGTAATTTTGTAAATAAAAGTTTTAAATGTTCCAAATGTTCATCAGTGTTTTTAGACGCAATAAGAATATTGTCAACAAAGGCATACCTATAAAACGTGGAAAAGTCGCAGATGCGTTGCACAATCCAAATTGCATTCGTGTACTTTCATATAATCCAAAGAGTGTACATATAGCGGTTTTATGAATATCGTCTGGGTTGACCAGGATTTGATGGTATCCCTTTATAAGGTCAAACTGACTGAAAATTTTTGAACCATGTAATGAACTGGTAAAATCTGCTATACAAGGGATTGGGTATTTATCTTTAATTATTTGAGAATTAAAAGCCCTGTAGTCACAACAGGTCGCCACTTCAACATACCTTTTTTGGGGGGTACCATTTGGAGAGGAGATGCATATTTACTACCAGAAGGTCTCAGATGTCTTAATTGCAACATGTTTTGAAATTCTTGTTTTGCAATTTGTAAGTAATCAGGATCTAGACTTCGCGGTTTTGCGACTACAGGAGGACCTTTTATTATTATATGATGTACCGTATTATGTTTAACGGGTTCATTGGGGTCCGGCAATTTCGTGATGGAAGGATATAGCTGTAGGAGTTTATGATAAATAATATCACTAAAAACATATTTTACGGAATGGAAATTTGTATGTTTTGTGTGGCCAATGGATTGAAATTTAGTTTTCAATGTCCCGAAGACATTTATTACGAAGCTCAGGTACCAATTCAAAACCATAGAGAAAATCAGCTACAAGAATGGGTGTGCTGACAATGGCAATCAGAAAAGTCAATGTAAATTGTCACCTTAATTTAAAGTCCAATGTGAGTGTTTTATGACCATAAACGTTGATGAATTTGCTGCAAAGAACTTTTGCTGGGAGGAATTTCTTTTTTGAAAGTTATTAGCACATAATAATGACACGTCTGACCCACTGTCGACAAAGAAGGAAACGTTTGTCTTCTGATCTCTAATAAATAGGCGACGCGATTCTTGAGGAAAAGAATAAGTCGCCTCTATTCTTTGCTGTCTGCATTACCCGTCCATGAACAAGGTTTAACAAATTTTTCTTCCTTACACTTATTTCCAAAGCAACGATGAAACCAACACACAGAAGAGTCGCGTTTATTAGAATTACTCCTGTTACGGAGATTTTTATATCCGCAGAATGGGGATTGACCTCGAAAAGTTGAAAGCTGATCAAGTCTTTTATTTAATTTTTCGATTTCACGAAACAATTTACTTTCGAGTGACTGATCATTTATTTTGGAAACTGCTGAATTTTCAACAGGTGATGGGGGTAACTTCAAGTATTTTATCAGAAATTTCAGCTGCTTTATCTAAAGAAAGATTTGAAACAGCGGCTAAAATTGACTGTACCGAAGATGGTAAATGTTGAACAAATAATTCCATCATTAAATTTTCGGGAACGCTAAGAGATTCGGCACAACGTTTCATATCGCGCAATAATTCTAAGGGTTTGCGGCCTCCTAATTCCTCTCCAGATAAAAGTTTACGAATTTCCTGCTGAGAAGATTCACCTGAACGATTAAATAATCCAGTTTTCAATTTAGTGTAAGGATGAGTAGCAGCAGGTTTTATAAGAACATCGCGAACTAATGATGCAATGTCGGGCGGGAGATGGGGTACTAAATAATTATATTTAGTAATCGATTCAGTAATTGGTTTTGGGGTGGGGAGAGCAAATGTGCTTTCGCACATTATAAACCATAAAGCAGGGTCAGATCCGTTATATACAGGAATTTGTACTGCGTTAACTTCCGACATTGTATGTTTATGCCTCCCAACTAAATACAAATAAAAATTTCAAAATTGAATCAAGTATAAAAAATATAATTCACGATTCATAAAAATAAAAATAAAGCATGCTCACATAAAAGTTTAAGGGGATAGGACAAATAAAAAAGCTTAAAATGAAAATCGAGAACAAAATTAAAAAGAATAAGAAATTTTTTTAACTTATCTGGACATCGTTAATCCTAATATGAAGTTGCATAATTCTCCACAATATGCAGATATATGCACAGATGCAGCATTTCAGCATTTAGCTGATTATTCCACAATTTATTTTTCATTTGTAGAACATAAACTCATAGAACAAAATCACTTTGGTTTTGACATTCGAAGGCGCGAAAACTGTAGCACATTCTCTATATAAAGTCACAAAATAAATATGCGTTCAAACACCGGGTCACCATTGAGTTTATTGCTCAGTATTTCAATAAATTTATTATCTGACTCATATCTTAAATTAAAATAATAAGTTTTATTTCTTTCACCAAAACATTTCACTACTCCTTTTTCCAATCTGCACATTCGAACAGCAAACTTATTTCTAATCCACCTGTACACCGGAGGGTTGCCACATTGGAGGGGTTGCCATACCACTAACAGACTGGCGCGTTTATCGCCCGTTGGGGGATAGCATTTAAAAGATCACCACAGATCCAATGATGGACTAGAAAAGGCAGAAAGTACTTAAAGACCAATTAAACTATCTTATTTGCATGAATTATTTTTACTTCGTCCAAAATAAGAAATAAAGATGCTTTAATATCATAAATACATCTTTATTTTTAATATTGAAAGAATGAGATTTTTTGCAGCGCCATCTCTTGGCAGTTTTGTTTAACACAAATTATCGTGTTAAACGTACTGAAAAGTATGTTTTTCTGTGAGAATTAAAAATTAATATGCACGTTTTGGTTGGGGAACATAGTAAATTTTAAAAAGAAATATCAAGATTGACCCATTTTCAAAAGATCTCTTAGTTGCGTGACATGGTAAACGAACTTGAACGATATTCTCGCTTGCCCTACGGACTAGGTGGAACTCCAGCAGACTGGAATGTCACTAATGAGGCTCAATAATGGAATGATAAATCAAGTATTTGATGCTGACCTTCCTGAGATCTTAGGCCTATGCCGCTCCAGCTGAAATAATTGCGCATGTATTGAGTGAAGTCAATTTCAATAAGGTATCAGTTTTTTCATATTTTTGCAGATCAAGGGGGGGGTATGGCCTCTTACATGTTCATATTTCATTTATTATACGATATTTTAAACTTTAAATTCTAAAATTTTATTGGTTTCGGCTATATAGAAGTTTCACATTTGATTTTGATTATAAAGAAGTTGGTTGATTTGGTTATATAGTAGTTGTTTTTGTTTTAATTAAGCTCATTTAAGTTATATTAAATAATTTCCTTAATATTTTACTTTATTAATTTCGAGGTATTGTTGTTTAAGTTTTTCAGTTTGAATTTGATAAACAAATGGAATATGTGAGATGGTCATACCTTGCAAAACCTGTGAGGATACATTTTTTTTGTTTGATGATTCATTGTTCCTCCAACCTTCCAAGTTCTGTTTTTTGTTTATGTTTCAATAGTTTAATGTTTTTACTTTCTTCTATCTTTACAAGAAGAAAGTATTGGATTCGTGAAAATTTTCGAATTCCAGTTTTCGATGGATTTACACGTTTTAGGGGTTAGAGATCCCGAAAAACGTGGTTTTACAAAATATGTCTGTGAGTCTGTCTGCGTGTGACACAAATATTTTGGGCGCTCTATCTCAAGAACTAATGAATGGAATTTCATAAAACTTTATACCCAGTTAATCCCTAATATAAATTGATGCTGATTACTGTTGTGTGTAAATCGCCCAGCAAGTGGCACTGCTGTGCTGCATTATTCATGATTTCTAAAATGGCTATATCTCAAGAACTAATGCACGAATTTTAATCAAACTTCAAATTCAGTTAGTCCCTGATATAAATTAGTGTTGTTTACTTTTTGGTGTAACTCTCTCCACAGGTGGCGCTACTATGCTACATTTTTCACGATTTCCGCAATAGCTGTATCTCAAGCACCAATGCATGAATTTTCATCAAACTTTAGATTCAGTTAGTCCCTGATATAAATTAATCCTGTTAAGTTTTTGGTGCAAAATGCCCAACAGGTACCACTGCTATGCAGAAGTTTTCACGATTTCCGCGATAGCCCTCAAAAACTAAAAAGTGAATCAAGTGAAAAAGTGCATGTCTGAGTTTTTCAAAAAGTCTTGGTATGTACTTCATTTTGCAATATCTCATATTACTCCGTGGAGTTTTTTCCTCACACATGCACTTTTTCACTTTAGCGTAAACTTAATCGCCACTCCTCCAGCAAAACTGAAAAATCTAATATGTGCCAAAATAGACCCGATCCCGAAAGATGAAGTTTCTGGAGTATATATAATTCCACTGAAAACATAAAATATTTATCTCGAATACATAGGAATGACTTCGCGTAAACTTAAAGTTCGTATTAAAGAACATCTGAGAGATTTAAAGTATAACCGACCTACAACAGCCCTGTCAAGACATAACCAGAATCAGAATATACAAGTTAATTTCGAAGACGCAAAAATTATATATCCCTCAAAGAATTATTATGATTTAATTATCCGCGAATCAATAGAAATTATTACTAAAGAAAATACTGTTGGTAATGACGTTTTATCCTACAATATACCCAGAATTTTGCTCAGTTTGCTTATAGAATCATAAAACGAGTAATTTTCCACTTCCTTATCTCCGTGTTTTATTTTCCAAATGTTTTCCAGATCTATAAAGTAACTTCCACTTTCACTCCTTTCGTCACCATCTACGTGGACTTCGAAAATTAGACGTTAATTTTTTTTTTATATTCCTCTGACGAAGTCTATGTTTTTATAGTTGAAAGTACTAAGGTATTAAAGTAATTTAACATTTTTTAAATACTGTCTCATCTTTTAAGTAATTTTGCACATAGTGTAAGTTTAAGTTTAGCTTTTAAAGATGAATTAAGCATTTCTATTTATTTATTTACTGATTTTCATACTTATTTCACTTAAATCCTTTACAAAAGTGTTTTGATGATGTGTATATCATTCACTTGTTTAAAGGCCTTAAATTTGTGATTGTACGAATTTAGGTTAGTGATAATTTAAATGATGATTTAAGGGGATTTAAAATTTTTTATCCCTATTTGTGAATCTTAACTACTGGTCCCTAAAGTATCAATTTCCGAAAAGTTATTTTAGCTTTGCGATCGAAGAGATTAATGGTCCAGGGTATCAAGATTTTGGCTCGACATATCAATGGCAACAATATCTGACAGCTTAATCATTCACTCTCTGTACATCAAACTTGTAACATGTCTGACTGATCGAGTCCCTCTCTAGCATTTACATTTTTCATGCCTGTCTTTACAATAAATAAAAGCCATCCAGTCTTCAACATTTGCAGAGTTCTTTATTACCCGACTGGCAAGAAGGGTTATGTGTTTCACGCATATCTGGGTATGTGAATTTCTTTATACCCTCAAAACAGCCCAATAGCAGGATGGATTTTAACGAATGAGGTCTCTATCGATTTGTCTTAATCGTCCGATGGTTATCGGCTAGGTTTTGTTTTTATAAATTCAAAATGGCGGCCATAAAAAAATGGCGGCAGAGACGAAAAAAAAATTTTACGCACCCTATTAAGTGACATATCATTGGATAGGTCTTTCAAAATAAATACGATGTTTCATTGACTATTTTACAGTCAGAAGCTCCGTAAAATATTACACAACCTGGAAGTTGTGTAAGTAGGATCTCTAGCTTTACTGCAACTCTAACCTTCACAGACATCTATAGGCTTCAACAAAACAGTGTTTATAGATGGGAACTAACAATTAAACACAACTGAAAAGTCATCAATACAAGTAAATAAAAAAATAGGTAAGTAATATAAAAAATAGTTTCACATTGATGAGAAATAATTATTTAGTTAGCTTTTTAAGCAGTCAGGTTTTTTGATTTTTTAAATTAAATTTTTACTTATTTCGTATTTATTTTTAATATTCATGGGTCTCGAAGCCTGGATTTTGATCAACTATTATTTCAAAAAGCAATATATGAATCAAGTTGTAACCTGGTATCACTAATACTTTCGATCATGAAAAGTTGTCGGTAAAGAACTTACGGTCTTCCGCATAGTCACTTTAACCGATTTATGCACAGCGTCTCATTCTTGGGGAGTTTTGAATTTTGATGAATTTTTATAATTTTTTTTTTACAGTACAACATTGTAAGAGTCGTGGACAAAAACTCTATCGCCTAGTCTAGACTCTTTGATTAATCGACTGCCGCCGAACTTTTAGGTAAGAAACTGTGGCAATGGAAAGACGATTGAAAAAGAACAAAAAAGACGGAACGAGGATGATGGGTAAAAATGTGTGTAGAATGTTGCATTTTAATACCTTGTGAAATGGAATTAATATAGTATCGTGTCGAATGTTATTTGTGTTGTGTTATCAGTGCTAATAAATGTATAAAGTGTTACCGGCCAAGTTATTATTGAAAAAGTACACGCATCATTCAAGTAATATGAAGCACGGTTCGCTTCATGAAGTTGATTGTTATTAGAACCTGCGAATGCGGAAATTTAACTTGGAATTAATATAGTATCGTGTCGAATGTTATTTGTGTTGTGTTATCAGTGCTAATAAGTGTATAAAGTGTTACAGGCCAAGTTATTATTGAAAATCTACACGCATCATTCAAGTAATATGAAGCACGGTTCGCTTCGTGAAGCTTATTATGATTAGAACCTGCAAATGCAAAATTTTAACATGAAAATTGCATGAAGTAATTGTCTATAAATGTCTATCTATTACCAATAGATGACAGCATTAGATGGATATTTATTTGCTTAAATGAAGGCCTTTTTTCGGTGTTTATAGATTATTCATTTTTCAAGATAGCGAAATGTAAAAATCAAGTTTATTTGTATTTTTTGTATCAACGATCCTAATAAATAAGTCATAATCTTAGCTTATTCTTTGAAATATGTATTTCTTTAAATTGCGAAATTATATGTTCAAGCCTATTTTTTATGCATGTTTGTAACATACAAAATATATAGAGCGCTAAGCGCAAATAGGTACATATTTCTATCAGCCATTTAGGGGACAGTGATTTATGTAAAGTCCTTTTCAAGTTGATTTTGAAATAAATTGTTTTTTAGCGTCAAATACGATTATTCTTAATTTATTATTAATAATATTTATAATGTTATTATCCTCTTTAAAGAAATAAATATATTTTTTTTAATAGTTCTTAAAAATACTAATTATATAATATGCAATTTAAAAGCTTAATTTATATATTTTTAGACAAAACATATAATCATGCAGTTTTCCACATATGGATGTTCCCATATTTAGTACGTTTACATTTTAACAAATAAATACAAAAATATTTTAGCGTAATTTTTTTTTTAGAATTTTTGCAGTTCATTTTGCAACATTTTAAAGTGATTTTACCGACAAATTTGAGAAAACTAAAAATCAAGTATCCTGAGACCCCACGTCCATTCTATTGGACATTTTTATTTTTTGTATAAAATACTTAATTTCAGTTGGAACTTGTAAATACTGGCTGTCCATTATACTAGATAGTCTAGTGCTGCTATTTGTATGCCGAAATAATAAAAATATTGCATCTAAATATGTATTTTAAACATTTGAAGGTTTCAGGGAACAAGAGAAAGACTGTTGAAAGTAAGCCGACAGTTTTAACGCTAATTTTATATACATCTTTAAAATATTTTAATATTAATGCTACACACATCTAATTTTAAATGTTGTATAAATGAAATGACATCGCAGTTTAAGTAATCTAATGCATATTTTAGAGAATAAACAAAAAAAATGTTTAATGTCCATCCTATTGGACGTTGGGTCTTCCTCAGTTGTTTTTATTCATATAAGACTCTGTATACTGAAGAGAGGCATTTGTTTTTACTTAAACATCAACAAAATATTGAAACAAATAATAGATACAGAAGTGAATAATATATTTTCTTAAATAAATAAACAAAAAATAAATAAATAAATAAATATTATCCTAAAAATATATAGGGTCAGGTGGGGTAATTATGACCAGGGGGTAATTATGACCGCCGTCATATTGGAGAAAACTGTGATGGTAAAATTTTGTTTCAAGCTTAGATATTAACCTCATAATGTATATTTCATCTTAGGTATTCTTTATTACTAGTCTGAAGCCTTTTTGAGATCCAAATAGCAATTTGAAACTAAGTCTATAAAATTTTTGATAAACGGATTTGTTACTTTGGAGTTCAAAGTGGTCATAATTACTCCAAACATATGTGTATTGGCAAGTATAAAGAGAAGATATAGTGGTCATAATTTCCCCACTAGTGGTCTTAATTACCCCAAACTTATGTGATTGTGAGTTTTTAATTATAACCACCCTTTTAACTTTAAAAGAAAAGCAGCTATGATAATTAAAACTTTTAAAATGTGTTCTTAAAGGATCAAAGTTACTTCCTATGTACTAAAAACAGCACTTTTCCAGATAGAAATAAGCAGAAAAAAATAACAATCTTGAAAATGTAAAAAGTGGTCATAATTACTCCTCCAGACTATAATTTAAATGATAAAATGTTTGTTCGGATCCAGTACATTGCTAAATTTTTGATTTCAGTGAAATATATATATATATATATACATATATATTGCAGCATTTTGTAAATATAGATATTTATAATTAAGCTTTTATTATGTTTTATTCTTATACATTGTAACTATTTTTTATATTACTTTTCTCTTAGTATGCTATTTATAACTGAATTAATAAATTTATTCATATCTAATTAGCAACAAAAATTTTAAGAAAATATAATTAAAGATAACAGTATAAGATTACAAATAAACACATTTAGATTTCTTTTAAATTTCTTCTTGGCATTTATTTGCCAATTGTGGTAGCTGTGCCCCTAATTATTATCATTATTGTAACAAAGAAATTACTGGTGTTGAGAAGAGATTTAAAAACAAAACACAATGTTATTAAATTTTTGTATTAAAGTACCCTTTTTCTATTTGATGAAGCAAAAATTAATTTATGTGATATTTAGAAGTGACGTATAAACGATTAAAACACACTTCTGATGTCAACAAACTTTGTAGTGGAAGAAATAGGAACTTGATGCTAAATATCTGGATTTTGAAGCCTATGTAGCGATTTTATCTTACTTGATAAGTATAAAATAACATAAGGTTATGTGCATGAAATGCAACTTGTATTTGTATATTCGTTTAACTATAAAAAATAATTGCAGGCTTTTTATATTGTTTTACTGTTCGTATGTTGTTTATAAATAAATTAGTTAATTTAATTGAATTTAAACAGAAATAAAAAGTTTAAAGAAGATATAACAGAAGATAATAATTTTAGATTATAAATAAACTGCATTTTATTTCTTTTTAATTTCCTTTTGTCATTCAAATGTCAATTGTGATAACCGTGCCACTAACTATTTATAATTATTTTTAGAATAAAACTTTTATTAATGTGATAGATTTTTTTAAATTCCCCTTTAAGAAACTATTTAAGAAGTAACTAAATTGATTTATGCTTTTCAAATGAATTTCATCCAAAAATACTTTTTCTATTTGATAATAAAAAGAAATTAAAATTGTTCAATATTTAAAGGTGATGTATGAACAATACAGTCAAAGTGTTGAACACGGGAACCAAATGAAAACCCAATATAAAAATGCATAAACTTATATAACAGATGAAAAATAATACAGCTATAATTGAACTTATTTCTATTCATCATTGGAGCAATAATGTTAAAATACGCCAATATGTCCATAATCGAGTTTTTATCATCCTTCAATACGTTTCTTCACATTTATATGACGTTATATATTCACCACATTCTTTATATTTCCAATATGACGTATTATTCCATTTTTCTTCTATTCGTCAAATTAATTAAATAATTATAATTTTTCACATGGAAATTATAAATCAGAAAAATTATGACGTAACGTTCCCTTTTGTTTTTAATTCATCAATTTATTTTATTTTCATTTTTCACGCAGAAATCTTGCAGTAGAAAAGTCATGATGTAATATTCCTTTTTTTAAAATTCGTCAAACCATTTGTTTAATTTTATCACTTGGAAACTTGCAATAGAAAAGTAATTGTTGTGGTAAGAATTTTATTCTGAATTTTTAATTGTTGGCAACAGCTATAACGGAAAATATTTAAATTTGATTGGAAATTGGTTTTTTATTAATTAAAAATTAACTACAAGTTATTCCGATTCCGGATTACTTTAATTGCGTCCGCCGTGTTTTACATATTACAGTAGTGAAATTTTTGAAAGATTTTTTTTTAAATTACTAATAATATTTTAAATTAATATTTAGAATTCTGAATCTTCATACCAATGTTTTCATATTTAACATTTGTCAAATTTATAAAATAATAGGATTTTCTTATAACATATGGAAAATTATTTGAGAAATTGTTAAATTTAATAATGCATTTAATTCATCTATTGTAGTTTGTTGTTGTTTAATAGTACAATTATAAAATATTAATTATTATTTTTAGTGTTTTTCAAATTCGTATATTTATTTTTTTAAATTGTATGTAAGCAATTTTTTTTTTCTGTTTGTGATTTGAATCAAACATTTAGTTATAGATATTCTGAATCAGTTATTAAATTTTCTTCTATTGTAAATGCATTTTCTACGCCTTTGATACACGTAATTATTGACACAAAAAATAAAACATGACATTTAAGCATTCAGATAAAGTGTTTTTTATACCTGACGTTAAAAAGTTCATTGTATCACTTATAAGATTGAATATATTTTAAAGAGAAAAAATAACTACTTTTTACATTAAAAATGTTTTTCAAACAATAAGAACAATACATACATAGTCATTTCTTTTCTTTTTATATTAACTTTTCTTTTTAGTATTTCTCAGAACAGTCTTTTTCTATGAAACATACCAAATCTATTTAGCTCATATTCGCACAATGCAATACACACGGGAATAAAAAATTGAAATAAATATGACTTATCATGTCGTTCTAAGAATAAGAGTTGTATAATTATACGTTTTTAAAGAATTTCAAAATCATAATTAAGTTAAGGAATATGTTTAAATGAAAAATATATACCTATTCCAGAGAATATAAAATTCTAGACTCCATGTTCATATTTAACCCTTTCACCGTCAGAGGGTTTTCCTGTATTTTTATAAGAATACTTGTAAATTCCAGGATATATATATTTATTAATCGTAGTTTGATGCTATAATACCTTTAATATCACTTCTTTCTGTATATGGTTCAAAATAAAATTCTGTTTCAAATATTTTTGTCTATAGCCATTTTAACATGATTTCTAGGAACGGAAAAATCCGGGCCAGCCGGTTAAAGGGTTTTAATAAAGAAATGACAGATCACAACATATAAAAAAACTTACACATTTTTAATATTTAGTTCAAGCTTAGAACTCATTTAAAAAAATGCCAGTTAATAAGAGCTGTTTTTTAAGTGGAAAAATTAAAAATATTTTAGAAGGATAGGTCTCCAAAGTAGCGATATTTTGCTAAAAAGTACGGTAAAAAGATGAGTTTTTATATTTAAAAAAAACTTTATTTTAAAATTGAGCATTTTAAAATTATCATATATTTATAGGGCATACAATGAAAGCAAACACAAGGGATAAGATTGTAATAAAATATTTTAGTTTTTTTTTCTGTCAGTAATCTAATTCACATATAAGTTTAATTGAGTTTTTCTTTAAAAGTTCAATTAATATTACCAACTATGAATTAAATAAATATTGTCAATAAAGTATTTTATACCAATCTTTACCACGCTTGTATTAATTTTCATTGCATGATCTAAAACATGTGATTATTTTAAGGGGTCAGGTAACCTTTGAACCAATAAAGTACATGGAAGAATTGCAGTCATTCTTTAACTAATTAACTTTTAATTATAAAATTGAAAAAACATGTTAGGAACGATTTATTTTATCAATCAAAGTTGTTAGAAAAGGTAATAGTATAGTTTTTTTAAATTTATTTTTAAAGATACTACAATTTTTACGAAATAATTATTCTTGCATGCATTGCGCGCATGATTTTTTCCATTTGAATGGCTGAAACAAGCCAAAATCTTTTCATTGAGTACAGATATAAAGTGTTTTCAAAATGACCTACAATGAAAAAATTAACACTTTTAGATCCCGAGAAAAAAAAAAAATTTAGAGTAATTCGAAATATCGAGATTTTTTTTATACAAAACTAGCCGTTAATTCTAAACTTCTAACCTGAGAAACATAATAATAGGTCATTTTGTGCTTCTATACGTTTAATACATCCACCAAAAATTTCGTGAAATTCTAGGCAGCCGTTTTTCAGAAATCGTGCGCGCAATGATCAAAATCGCTGTTTTGAGAAAATTGGCTTTAAAGATTGAAAAACCCGTTGACCATATAGAAAAAGCTCAAAGTGCATAAAAAAAAAAGCTCAAAGACATAGCTTCTCTTCTAATGCGATTTTTTGTATGGGGTTAGATTTTATATGTTCCCAAAGAATCATATTTAATTATGAGTTATTAAAAAAAAAATTCGATTTTTGGACGCTTCAAAGGTTACCTGACCCCTTAATATGCCCATGAAACAGCATAAAAAAAGAATGCCCTGATTGAAAACTGAATATTTACTCCTATGAAATAGGAATATTCACTCTTACTAGGGGTGAAAAAACGCGCTCATTTAGCAAGAGTGAATAGTCACGCCTCCGAAAGAGTGATAATTCAATCCTGTTTAGAGTGACTATTCACTTCCCATGAGTGGGTATTCTACTTTCAGAGAGTCAAAAATTCCACTATTGCTCAGAATGAATAATCACTCTAAAGAGGTTTGGCATATTTTGACTCTGCGATAGAGTGAATATTCACTCCTTTTTATTTAGAGTGTACTGATTTAAGGAGGATTGATTTTTGATTGAAGGTTGAATTGAAACTCGTGGGGAAAACTTTAATGAGAGATTGAACACAGATAGACAAACTCAAACACCATAAAATGCATGGCCATAACTGAACCAGTGAAACCCTACAGGACGCTCTTGATTGTGAAGAGTACACTGTTTACAATATAATGTCTAGTAAATGATTGCTGATTTTATTTATGCGGAATATTGTTACTGACTAAGAATGTTAATATGGATAAAATTAGAAAAAATCAAGAAATTACAAAATAAGTAACTTTATTTGACAAATAACTGAGTTAAAAAGAGTTGGTAAGGGGATTTTAAGACGATACTATGCAAAGTGTTTGCGGTCAATATTGACCATCATACGACGTGTTACCATCGTCTCCGAACACTGCGATAGAACCCCACCCAACACATGGGTGAAGGGTCAGAATATGCCCGGTTTAGAGACTGCGTCACATCATAAACCTCAAACGTGGGATCTCGCAGGAGAATCACCACTACTTGAGGACTAGTGAGGAAGACAATAAATTAATCTACCGCCAACCAAGAACGACGATCCCATATGAAAGGGTACCTCTGGGATTTTAATCAGTTGTTTCGCAAGTAAAGTTATTTGCTTTTCAATTTCTTGATTTCTTCTTCTAATTTTCATCCATGTTAGGATTCTAGTCAGTGGCAATTTTCCACATGAATGAAATCAGCAATCACAACAGCGGTAAGCAAAGTAATAAAAAAAGGGCTTCAGTGCTAACCGTGTAATTTATATACGAGGTGTGGCTATTAAATAATGAAACTAATGTGGCAAAATATTTTATTTTATATTAATACATATTTTGTTATTATACCCTTCACTATACACCTTTCATTTTTCCCTACAACACTGCATGCGAATTTTACATTGTTTGAAACAGTGCTGGAAGTCTTCTTCCGTGCGCTCTTTCACGATGCATGCCACTTTCCCTTTCACAACTTCAGCGGTTTGATATCTAGTTCATTTTACTGCAGATTTAACTTTGGGGACCAGATAAAGATCAAATGGTGCCAGGTCAGGCGAATAAGGTGGATGGTCCAACACCGGAATGTTATACTTGGCTAGAGACGTCTTGACAGACAATTCAGTGTGAGTCGGTGCTTTGTCCGGATGAAGCATTCTTGGCAACTTTTCTTACACAATTCGGGTAGTTTTTTTTTTCAATTTTTTCCACTTTTTTTAAGCAAGAACATCAAGGTAGTAATGTTGATTTATAATTTCATCTTCAGGAACTCAGTGAAGGTTCACAATCCCATTAATACCAAAAATTTCCTGCGTTATTGACGTGGAAGGGCGACCCAAGCGAACATTATCTTCAATGCCTTCTCGGCCATCTTGGAAACTCTTAAAACACTTAAAATTCACAAACACTCAAAAATTTTCCACTAAAACAGGGTCCAGGAGAAATAAAAATCACGGACAAACGGACAAACTAATTGGAATACAGCCAATTTAGAGCCTGTAATCGATACCGGCGGCTTTGCGCTATACAATTAACGGTTGTACGAATTTGGAGCATGCGCAGTTCTTTTGTAAAGCATTAATCTCGATATTAAATATCTACACGTTGCATGTTATTATATTTAGTATCCAAAAGTGTTTTTTAGATATTATATTGTAACTATGGTAAACATCATGGTATTTTTATTCACACACAGTGGTAATATAACTACCGATTAACTATTTACACTACTTTGCCAAGTGTGATTTGAGAAAGCCATGCTTTTTTTAAATGCAAGGATCAAAGCGGTGGCTACCGGGATTTCAAAACAATAATCTTCGTCATTTATTTCTAAAAGATTTACAGTATAAAACTACCACGAAGATTATTGATTAAAAATATTGGTTTACAAAAATTGACCGTTATCGTCAAAAACATTAATCTTCAGTGGGTGTAATGTAAGAGTTTAAAGGAAAGACGCTAGGTTAAATTCCATTGGCTGAATAAGTATTTAGTTCCCATTGCTTGTAGTAACTACATTAGCAATTTGCAATAATTTCTTGTAGAAAATTTAAAGTTGCATTTTTTCTTGTTATTATTATTATATTCTTTTATTAAGTCGTTATCCAAACATGCCATGAGAGAAGATTTTCGAAAATTCATCATTTTTGTATTTTTAATCCTGTGTGATTTTAAATGTTTTGATTATTTTATCGAAAGAAAGGAAAATTAACGGAATTCATTTCATGCCTGTTTTACCCATTTAGTTGTTTTCTTCAATCTTTGTTCATCCTTTATCATAGCTGGCGGCGCCTAAGGCATAGAAAGCATTCTAGCATGTACTTCGAGAGTTATCTTTTTTTTTTTTTTTGACACGTTTCTATTTTTATAGAGAAATAAAACTGCCTACAAACCTTTTATTTTTAAAAGAATGCTCGAAGAACATAAAACTTCGTCATTCCATTCTAATGCAAAATAATGTCAATTGGCAGATATCTCTAATTCATACTTATTTGTCTGAGCTGAAAATACGGTTTTATAAAATGCAGTATCTTTTCTCTTCCTTTGTCAGTGCCAGTTTCATGGCCTTTTTTTTTTTTTTTTTTTTTTTTTTCTGTATCTCTTCCTGCAATAGGGGATGGTAAGTTGAAGGGTTTAGGGAAGAACATTACCCTTGCCTGGATTTTTTAATTTTATTACTTAAATTTATTTTATCTATGATGATCTTGAAAGAAATAGCAAAATCTATTCTTGTCAGGTAATTTAAAATAATTACACACTAATAGGTAAAAACGAAAGATGAATTTTTAGTCTGGGATCGCCTCCCTTTTTCTGAAAGTCTTGCGGGGACAACTTTTAGATTTTACTTAACGTTCATGTGTATAATTTTGCTTTTAACATGGCATTAGATTGATTACGAAAAAAATAACTTTTCCATTTTGAATAAAGCCTGTAGAAGCCCGTTTTGGATTTTTAATGTTTCTGATGTGTTTCATTCCGGTATAGTTTTTCATGTTGATATATTAAAAAAAAAGCCTTGCACAAGGACTGGGGTCCGATGAAAGTTCTTAGTTTAGCTTATTTAGCATTTATAGGGTAAATCCGAGTTAGATGCCCCAATCACTACATTTCAGCTACTAGACATGTGACGCAGATAGTGATGTTCTTCTACTCCGAATCGTTATAAAAAAGCGTAGCAGACGAAGTTGCAGCGATTTATTTCTTGAAATAAAAGTTATATCCATCAAAAAGAGTAAGTTTGGATTTTGTTGCATAGGATGGCCCATCTATTGGTTCTTTTTTGAAGTATGAATATTTCACAGGTTATTTGTATCCGTTGTCATATGTGTCATGCATGTATGAACTGTCAAACGTATGCCATTTGTAATTATATGTGCCATTTGTATGACAAGACGCTGCAACGGCACACGCTGATCGCCAAACCATCAACTTATTGAACAAGAAATTTTGAGACCGCATAATTTCAAGAAATTCTGTTGTGAATTGGCCGCCAAGATCGAGCGATTTCACCCCAATGGATTATTTTCTTTGGAGGTTTCTAAAAAGTAAAGTGTACGCCAATGCCTCCCGCGCAATCCAAGACCACAAACGTAACATCCGGACTGAAAATGTGGCCATGAATCCGCTCAATCTAGGAAAATCATAGAACATTTTGATGTTCGGATGATGGCATGTAAGCGGAGCCACGGTGGCCACTTGTGCGATATTGTATCCCATACATAAATGACATAGACCCACCTTCCATGTTCAATAAAAATTTCGATTTTCACTCATAAAAAATGAGTTTTCTTTCATAATAAGCAAGAAACAACAGATGGACCACCCGATATGTTCTCATGTGATAGAGATAGATGAAATATAAAGTATTTATTAGAGATTTTTCATGAAATATTTAGTGAATGTTGTTGTAACAATTATAAAAAAATGTGTTAGTTTACAGATTCCTGCCATATTTCTTCCTATTCACAGACCTACTGGCTGGAGCATCTATTCCAATAAAGTGGGGTGCTGAACCCTGAGGTCAGGAATAGATGGCTAAAATCAATAAGTTTTTTGATAAAAATCTCATTTCATCTGGTATTCATACTACAGTAATATTTTTATGACGTTCTACATACATAAAATATAGTAGATAGGTTGTACTACAAAAATCATCAAAAAAAAATATATTCGGGCTTAAGGGGAGCAACTATCCCTGACTTACACTATTTCAAAATTTTGCCCCTTCGTAGTTTACTTTCAGCCATACCGATGCTACCTGTTCAATATTATTTTATGATATCAAACGTTCACCATTCTTTCTTAGAAAAACTTAAAAAGGATAGCAGCTTATGCAGGATGTTCTTTAGATATCACTTCAAGAAATATAAAAATACCTTAAAGACAAAGGTACACAAATAAAACATCTTAAGTTTAAAAACACATAATGTTTTTTAAAGAAATCCTCTTCAACACTGAATTTATAGCTTTCTTATCCATCTGCATTATGTATGATTGATTCTCAAAAAACAAAAAAAAAAACGATGCCATTCCAATACAAACTCGAGAATTTCATGCTCCCTTTGGATTTCTAGAAGTTTTTTTTTTTTTTTTTTTTCGTGAGAAAATGAAATTTGAGGGTGAATATTATATCTTCAAACTGTTCGTGATAAGAATAGAAGCATTCAGTTTAGAATAGATACGACTCCCGATACGAGGGTATGAACTGAAGACATTCGCTTTTTGAATTTTTTTATTTTTGATGTTAGATCATACATGCATATTGCACAAAACGCAATGCTATAAAGTTTTCACATATATTCTTTGAAACGAATGCTTTGAAATTGATGTTCTACTGCTTTAAATTGCTTAGATTTTCTTTTACAGAAAATGTACCCTAAATATGAATTCAGTAAAATTTTATATTCAATAGTTACACACACTATGGTATAAACACTTGCATCTTCGGAAAAACATTGCATTATATAACGACAGAATAATATGATTTGGGTGTTGCCGTAATACAGAAAAAATTGAATATTCACTTGTGTAATAAATGGTATCTATTCTAATGTTAAAACTTAAAAAACGTTTCCTCAATTCAGTGATAATACCGATATTTCGTTAAAGATAGATTAATATAAAAATGTAAAATTATTTACTAAAATGTAAAAGTTTTGTTAAAACTTGAAAAACGTCCACTCAGTTCAGTGATAATACGGATATTTCGTCAAAGACGGATTAATATAAAAATGCAAAATTATTTAATAAAATAAATAACTTTTTAGTGGTTGTAAAATAATATATATACATATGAAGAGGGAGAATTTTAATTGTTTTTATTATGATATTACAACTATGCAACAAATCTCTAATCCTTTAATTTTATTTCGGTCTTAAACTGTGTATTTTTTGTTAGATACAGCTTATATAAATAAATAAGTAAAACTATCAAATGCACTGAAATACCAATAATTACAGCAACATTTGCTGATAAATTTTTGTATAATCTCGTACTGATCCAGGAATCTAAAAACATTTACATTAACTTAGAAAACATTTAAGAAAAGAACATATAGAAAGACATAAGAATATATATATATATATATATATATATATATGTAGAAATTTAATGCACATTGATTTTGACGAATAAATGTACACTGTGGTCGGTGTCTAGAAGTAATTAGTCCAGGCAGATTCTTGAGGGAATCTTAAACTTTAATGTTCTTGAATATATGGATGAGGTATTTACAGATGGGGTATTTACATTTAGATTAAACATGATAATTATAACTGGGTGGCGATATTCCGCCTTACTCAGGTCCGCGACCCGGTATTCGGTCGAACAGCGACGTTTCAACACGTCTGCTCTCACGAGCAACCTACAGTCATCTCTTCTTTTTCACAATAGTTTCTGTAAGTTCAGCAGTTTTTTCGTTGACTCAGAGGGTGTGGTGGATCGTCCCGAGCCTCATTTAAAGAATGTGCTGGTCTTTGCAGTGCAAAGTTCAAACTCTGTCACCACAATTCGGCCTACCTGACAGATCTGGGTCCTCCCAGTCACCCATCTCCTTTATATACCTGACTGGTACTGGACTACTTTTTCCAGAACGTATAATATACACACAAAAAATTCACAAACAATATTTAAAACAAAATAATAGTAAAATCAACCACTAAATACCGATGATCAAAAGTTTTCAGTCCTTGACCAATATTTTTAGAGTTAGAAAAATAATAAAGTTTTTCTGCTTGTCACTTGGAAGCAGTTCTTTTCACAGTTTGTTCATAATAGTAATAAAAAAAAGATATTAAAAAAAATAAATAAAAAACACAAAAATCACTTAAAGCTCAAATATTTCGCCTTAGACAGTAGAAGTCCAAGGCTTCATGTGATCTGCAGCCGTTGAGGTCGTATTTGGACCCTCATAGTGTCCAACTTTACTCACGTTATAGCGATCGTTTCTTTTTACTGCAGTAATCTCATAGGGACCAAGAAACTTAGGCTTTAGTTTGGTACCTGTTCCAAACTGTGTTTTTTGAATGGCGACCCAATCACCGAGTTTATAGGTGTTGGCCTTTTTTCGCTTTTTGTTATACGTTTTCACGTTTTCCTCTTGTATTTTTAGTATGTTTTGCTTCGCTATTTCTCTATTCGAATTTCTTTCCGATATGAACGAATTTAATTCCTCATCATCTAACAGTGTTTTGATTTGCAGGTCAGTTTTCTGCTGCAGTTTCGTTCCTGCCAGTAATTCAAAAGGTGTAAATTTTGTACTTCTCGATACGGTACTATTCATGATACGTTGCACGGGCGCGACAAATTTGTACCATTTAGTGGGGTCCTCTACGCTAAGTTTTGCTAAAATTGGGATAAGAATTCTGTGCATTCGCTCTATTTGACCGTTTCCTCTAGCTATCCCTGTTGTTATGGGAATAGGCTCTATGTTGTCTTTCTTACAATATTTCTCAAAATCAGAAGAGGTAAATGCTGGTCCTTTGTCGGTAATGATTCGCGATGGATTTCCGAAAATATGTTGTAGGGTCAACTTATCGATGACTTCTTTAGCGGCTGTAGTTTTAACGGGGTATAGCCAAACAAATTTAGTAAATGCGTCCACAACAGTAAAAATATGATTGTAATTTTTATTTGTAGAAGGCATGGGACCAAGGTGATCTATGTGATAGGTCTCGAGAGGCATATTTTGTTTTGGGATCGGGTTTAACAGACCTTCTCTTTTTCCTTGCTTTTTATTACAAAGTATACACTCTATGCAGTTGACAATGACACTTTCAATTTGCTTTCTTAATTGGGGTATAAAATAATTTTCTTTTAAAATAATTTCAGTTTTAGCCACTGCGTAATGACCTTTGTTATGAACATCGCGTATTATTTCCCTTTGCATATTGGTAGGCATCATCAGAAGTTCTCTATCATTTTCATATTTGTATACGATGTCGTTTCTTATAAAATATTCTGAACTTTCATTTTTTTCAATTAACTTTTTTATCGCTTGTATGTGTTCGTCTTCTTGTTGTGCAATCTTTATCTTTAATGTTAATTCATCTTGCGATCGGGTAACTATTAGAACTGTATTTCTACTTAATGCGTCTACATGTTTCATTTGGGACCCTGATCTGTGGGCAATTTCATAATCAAATTCCTGTAAGAATAGAGTCCATCTGGCTACTTTTGGCGTAATGTCTTTTTTGTCCATAATCTTTTGAAACGCAGAACAATCTGTCACAATTTTAAATTTCGTGCCTAATAAATAGTTTCGGAATTTTTTAACCGATTCTATTACCGCGAGTGTTTCCAATTCGTAACTCGAGTATTTTGCTTGAGTAGGTGTAGTTTTACGGCTCATGTAATGAATAGGATGCAAGTTTTTGTTTTCATCTTCTTGTAGTAGGACACTGCCAAAACCTATGTCGCTTGCATCGGTGTGCAATTCTAGTCTAGCGCCTCTTCGGAATGTATGCAATACTGGGGGGTTAACTAGTTTTTCTTTAAGAGTCTCAAAAGCTTGTTTTTCGAGGATTCCAAACTTAAATGTATTTCCCGCTTTTAATAAATCACTTAAAGGTCTCGCTATAGTTGCATAATGTGGGATGTATTTTCTGAAATAAGAAGTTAAACCTAGAAAACTGTGTAATTGTTTAAGGGTGCGGGGTTCAGGAAAATTCTTTACTGCCAAAGTTTTGGCTTCCGAGGGTCTTGTAGTTCCGTTTTCGATAATATAGCCAAAAAATTCAATTTTCCGTTTAAGGAATTGGCATTTTGCAAAATTAAATTCAAGTCCGTAATCCGATGCAAATTCTAGGACGCGTTTCAGTTTTAAAAGAGCTTCTTCCTCAGTCTTCGCAAGTACTATGACATCGTCTAAGTAAATTAATATTACTTTTTCTTTAATTAACTGTTTAAAAGCAGCTTGAATATATCTCTGAAAATTCTGGGGGCCAATCGATAATCCGAATGGAAGCTTTAAATATTCGTACTTGGAGTTATGTGTGACAAATGCTGTATAGTTCCTACTCTCCTCTGCTACGTCTATATGAAAAAAACCATTTTTTAAATCCAATGTAGTGAAAACCTTCGCTTCCTCAATATTATCTAAAACGTCCTCTATTCTTGGCAAGGGAAAATTATCTCTAATTATTTTTTTATTGAGGGGTCTATAGTCTATACACAATCTCCAAGAATTATCTTTCTTTTTCGCTAGCAAAATAGGCGATGCATAATTAGAATTACTCTCCGTTATAATTCCCATTTCCAACCATTCTTGTATTTGTTTATCCACAAATTCCTGTTCTGGATATGCTAAAATACGCGGTCGTTGCGCAATCGGAATATCGTCAGTTAATACTATATTTACTTTTAACTCTGTGTCCTTAACCTTGTTTGGCTTATAATTAGTGATCAATTCCGTTAACTCTTCCTTAATAGTGTTGTTTGTAATATGGTTTAGCTCAACTTCCTGAAAATTAATAGAATTAGCTGTCTCAGCTAAATAAATATCTGTGGTTTTCGCTGAGTCTAACTGTGGGATGCAACACTGTTCACTTTCCAACAAACATTTTTTATCAGAGCTTAATTGCATGTTTATTTTTTCACTAAAGTTGCAAGCTCTTTCATTTTGATTAGTTTGCGCCTTTCTCACCAATTCAGCTGTCGCAATCGTTTTCCTTATCGTGGCATTGTTTTGCTTTTCTGACAGCAACATCGCATGAAATTTGGGTGTGACATAGATGACGCGTCTGTTTTTTGTCATGATTGTTTCTTGCGGGAAATCAGTGACGTAATTCACCCTAACTTCCTTCAATTTCCGTTTCCCTGTAATTTGCAATCCTTTTTCTGAAATATTGAAATTTACCTGTTTCAAAAAGTTATTCCCTAAAATTTTAGAATGGCTCAAATTTTTTACGACGTATAAATCTGCATTCACTGTGTAACCATCTATTTCAATTTTTACGGTCGTAAATCCCATGGGTGTAATTTGACTACCACCAATACCTGACAAAACCAAGTCATTTTCATGCAATTTAGGGCATCCCAGGGCTGTATAAGTATCGTTGCTACACATATTGACGTCACTTCCTGTATCAATTAAAGCATCCATATTTTTCCCTAAAATCCCCACGCTTTTTATTATTTTATCAACCGGATTTGAGTTATTGCTTACGGTAGCATTTGCATTTTTAGGAGAATTATTTGTACACTGGTCAGACCTGTGGCCAGGAATTTTAAACTTCCAGCAGACCGGACTTTCTTTTTTTCGGGGGCAATCCCTAAAACGGTGGGAAAAGTCATTGCAATTGAAACAACGGATTTTTGTATTTAAATTCTTTTGGGGGGTATGTGTATAATTTTTCTCATATGGTACGCGACTAATGTCATTTCGATGGAACGCTCGATTATTTTCACTACCTTGACGTTTTCTAAATTCCGTGTTTGAGGGCTTAATTTCAGTTTTCCGTAAGTTAATTCTGGCGGTTTCAAAATCATCCAATTTATTAGTCAATTCTTCTACACTCGTAATTTTTGGTAGTTCATCACAAAAGTGTTCCTTCATTTCTAGGGACAATTTTCGCCTAATCTGGTTAATGATTAAAATATTTTTTAACTCTTCGAACGTTGATATGTGTAATCCCGACAACCATTCATTCAGAAAATTTGCGATTTGTAATGAAAAATCTTTCCATGACACTGAATTTTGTTTTCTATGTAAAAAGAATTTTTGCCTGAATTGCTCTGGTGTAAGATTGAAACGTCTTAAAAGTATTTTCTTTACACAGTCGTAATCACTGGATAGTTCTTCACTTTCACGATTTATGAGACCAACGATATCAAGCGGTAACAGTGCCAACAGATATGTAACCCATTCATCTTTTCCTATCCCAAGACGCTTCGCTTGGCGTTCGAAAAGGGTTAAGTAAATGCTAATTTCTTCCTCATTATTATATCTATTTAGTAATTTTAGAACATCGGAACCCTTTCCGGCGATTGTAGATATTGGATTATGCAATTGGGTATTTTGTGTCTTTTCCAATTGTAATTTTCTTAACTCAAAATCGCGATTTTCGATTTCTTTTTGTTGCAACAATTTTTCTTTCTCTTCCCTTTCGCTTATAATCCCCGCTAGCAAATTTTTTACTAAATCCTAATTGTACCCTTCGGATTTTAAAATTAAATCAGTCAGTTGACTTTTATTAGCACCATCTGGAGGACTTAAACCTAACTCGATTACCGCAGTAACCAGATCGATCTTTTTAGACCTTATTAAGTGTGCCATAATTATATCTAACCAATTAACACATAAATAAAATATTTAATATAAATCAATAATATATAAGCACCCGATAAATCAAATATATCTATATATATAATGATATTAACAGTTTTTTAAAATAGACTTACTTTGTACCAGATTTTTCCACAAAAAAAATAAATATATATATTTTCTTCACAATATAACAATACAAAAAAATTATTGAATACCAATTTTATAAAAACTTGCTTTCCTCTAAATATTCTCACAGAATATATATTCCTTTCTTTTCACATAAAAAAGTAACAAGATAAAAAAAATGATTTCGTTAAAACGCTTTTCTTTCAAAGAAGCAAAAAAAACATGTATTTCTTAGGAAGCAAAAAAAAACAAACACCTTCCTATATTTCCTCTTCGCAGACACGTCTAAGCAAGGTATGACGACCCGCTAGATTTCTTTTATTTAAAAAAAAATGCAGAACAAAAAAAAATCACTCTGCATAGATAACTAAATATGCTTTTTCTTCTGGCGTACACAACAAAAACTCACTGTACTGGGAAACAATAAAATCGCACTTTCCCATTTCAACACAGAAAATAAGAAAAAAAAATCTTTCGTCATATAAGACGGGAAAAAACTTTCACCGCTCACTATTTAGGTCAGCGTATATTTTCTTCTCGAATACTAGAAACAACCTATTAAAACTTTATCAGATGCATTTTCACAAATGATTCATCACAGAACACTCCACTTCGATCCTTCCCACATGAGAAAAATTTTCTTCTTTCCAGCTATAACGGGACATTCGACGAAGGCAACTTTTTTCTTTTCTTTTTCAGAACATCAGAATTTCTTAAGGACATCAGAAAATTTTTCACACAAGTTAAATCCACACTTTGCATGTAAATATCCCGAACGAGGTCGCGAATCTGTAGAAATTTAATGCACATTGATTTTGACGAATAAATGTACACTGTGGTCGGTGTCTAGAAGTAATTAGTCCAGGCAGATTCTTGAGGGAATCTTAAACTTTAATGTTCTTGAATATATGGATGAGGTATTTACAGATGGGGTATTTACATTTAGATTAAACATGATAATTATAACTGGGTGGCGATATTCCGCCTTACTCAGGTCCGTGACCCGGTATTCGGTCGAACAGCGACGTTTCAACACGTCTGCTCTCACGAGCAACCAACAGTCATCTCTTCTTTTTCACAATAGTTTCTGTAAGTTCAGCAGTTTTTTCGTTGACTCAGAGGTTGGGGTGGATCGTCCCGAGCCTCATTTAAAGAATGTGCTGGTCTTTGCAGTGCAGAATTCAAACTCTGTCACCATATATATATATATATATATATATATATATATATATATATATATATATACTGCAACAGTATACGATCATTACACGTGCTTGTCAAAATTATTAGAACGGTCATGAGGTTGGTATAAGAAAGGGTTCGTGATCTTTCTCTATTATTTTTCTATTTGTTCCTTAAAATTGTGTTATTTATATTAGTATGTGATTTTTTATCATTTCCATGTAATTAATACTGCACCTCTCATGTTTTAATTCCCAGAATTTATCCATTCTTAATTTAAATTTTTAACGTGTGTTTCGTGGTTAATCGGGCAATTTGAATAAAGTAGTTTATGCCTAAAGGCTTATTTCACTCAAGCAGAAATTAATTACGATTTATTTATATTGTGGAATACGGCACTTGGTAACGTGTTTCGTAATACAATTTTCCATTTGCGTTTTGTAATATTTTCTGGTTCTGCTCATTCATTTTTTTCTCCTCATAATTTTATTTATTTTCCCTTTTTTCAATTTGTGCAATTTACATTCTTGGATAACATTTTATAATACATTACGACTATTGGTTAAGTTTTATATTATCGATTTTTTATGTGATTTAATAGCTATTATTACCAAAACGTTTCTTTATCAGGGTACTTGAATTTCCAGACTAAAACATTTTTCGGTACCATTATTTTCTTATTGAAAATGTCTCCTTAAATAAGGTGGAATTTCGTCCGTTTCAACTAGATCTATTTTTCTATAAAAAAATTCTGATATTTGGCCTTGGAAATAACGGTACCCGTACGAACCCTGTTTATAAATGTATATATGTGTGTGTGTAATATTTTTTGTAATGTTATCGCAGTAATTGAAGAGTAAATGCCTCCAATTTAATTAAAGGTACATTAACTATTTAATAAAAGCAGTTCTGGCGCATCTCATCAATCAGATGTCCACTGACTAAAGAGCGAATCTGTAAAATCAGCTCGCATAAATAATTCAACAGCAGCATATTGCAGTTTAAAATAATTATCCGTCTATCAAAGCAAATACAATCATTCCATCCGTGCACCGAATAAAAATTATTTATAGCAATTGTAGAATCTTAGTGTTTCCCGATAAATAAATGCTACACAATGTAATTCCAACTTGTTTAATGCATGATCATCATTAAGAATGAAGGAGCACTCACAATAATGGTGTTAGGTTGAAAATATTATAATTTAAATTGACTTTCTTCTTCCGATGTCGCAGTTACATTTCAGCAGTCGAAATCACCGAAAAAAGTTTTTCTTAAAAAGGACAGAAAAGATTTATTGTAAGGGCGTATGAATACAAATATCTTCATTATGACAAGGGCAACTAACCAATGACAATCACAGAAATTACGGATTGATGGAATCGTTGCGATTCGGTTTTACTTTTGGCGGGAAGAATGTTCCAGAAAATGCCGATAGAAAAATATTCTAAAGGAAAATTAAAAGGGAAGAAATTTGAAAGGAAATTTTAAGAGCGAAGTCTGTACTGGAAACGCGAAACTGAAAATAAATATGCGTAACTTCTTGAAAAGAGAAAGAATTTAATGTTATATAAAAGAGAAAAATACTGAAATTAAAAAAGGGAACAAATATAATATTCTTTAGTTAGGCTAATAATTAAAATACTGAACACACACACACGTATATATATATATGTATATATATGTAACAATATTATTTTCCGGTATTTCTGACTCCATAAAAAAACCTGGACTCAGCCGCTCTCATAAGAAAGAATATTCATCTCTCATAAGGGAAGAATACTCAGAATTTGTCAGATGCGTACAGATACACTGCTATAACGTAGATCAACGTTGCATTTTAATTCGAAGAGAAATCTTTTTTTTAGCAGAACATCTCGATTAAGGAACGTAATTTGGGAACGAATTGTGTTCTTTAGCTGAGTTATCACTATACATACTTTAACTTTGGGGAAATTAACTTTACAGAAAAAACTACATTTTTGAGAAGAAACAGTTTTACGTAAAAGATCTAGTATGCTTTTTCACTAGAATTCTCCCTGGAGTTTAATTTGCAACTATTGTGAAAGGGCTATTGTTGTACTCAAAATTGCACTTTACTAAATAGGTTGCAATGAAAATACGAATTACTAACATTCTGTTCTAATGATACTACGCTCCGAAAAAGAAATTTCCCTCACTTTGAGCTAAACTGATCTGCTGCAGTAAGTGAAATTTGTCTCTAAAGATTTTCTTCAAAAACTATTGAGCAAGCTCTTTAAGGAAAATGAATGGCAATCTTTTTTTATTTTACAAAAAAATATATATATTCTTGAAAAAAAAAAGATATTCGAAACATGACTTGTTTTACCTGTAAGAACGTAAATCAGCAAATTACCTATCCTTATGCTAAAGTCACGCTGGGATTAAGAAAACATGAAAGAATAATAACACTATTCTTTTTTTTTTCATTTTATATTTGTGAAAATTCTAAAGATGGTAGTTTCGTCCGTATTTTTTTGTTTTTAATTTAAAAAAAGACCTTCCGGCCAGTGCCGGGAGGAAGAGGTAGATTTCATATTCCTTATTTTTAAAAAGCAAGCTTATATTATTCAAACACACGAAGCTCAATTTAGTGGAAACCGATTATAGGAGATTCAATACTAATTTTTATGAATACTAAATCATTATGAATGAGAATTTCGCGAAATTAGTCAGCTTTATCCAAGCTGCTTTTATTTAAAGTAACTTATATTTGGTTGCCAAATTCGGCGATATCGTGAAGTTCCTGCCATTTTAAGACAACATGGTGGATGAGGCTAACGAGTGAATTTGGTCGAGGCCTTAGTAATTCCTGTGCACATGCTCACTCACATCGGAATCGGTTGATATATACAAATGCTGTCACAAGCAAAAAATCAGATTTTTCAAAATGTCAACCACATTCGAAATTCAAACTGCTATATCTGAGCCATTTTTTAAGATAAAGACAAAAAAAAATACTCCGGAATCCTTATATCATGGTCAAATACTTAAGAAAGCCATTTTTTTCAATTTCTAATTTTTTTGCACCTCACTTTAAATATATATATTTTTTAATTTAACGGGCTCCATTTTGAAACAAGATGGCTGATGAAGCTGGCCACCGAACTTGGTCGAGATATTGCGATATACTATCCACATCCACATGCCTTCTTACATCGAAATAAGTTAATAAATACGCATGTTCTCACGTGACAAATATCAGATCGTTTCAAAATGTCAGCCATACTAGAAATTCAAAGTGGTATAATTCAACCATTTTCTAAGATATATACGAAACAAAAACTGCTCCGGAATCTTTGTATTAAGGTCAAACACATAAAATCTTTTTCATTTTTCAATTTTTTAATAACTTATTTTAAATTTAATTTTTTTTAATGGCAGCCCTTTTGAAACAAGGTGGCGAATGAAGCTGGACAACGAACTCGGTCGAGACAATGGTATGTACTATGTACACACCAAGTTAGATCTAAATCGGTTCATAAATACGCCTGTTATCGCGTGACAAAAATCAGGTCGTTCCAAAATGTCAGCCACAATAGAAATTCAGAATGCTATAACTCAGCCATTTTTTTAGATATAGACGAAACAAAAACTGTTCCGGAATCTTTGTATTAAGGTCAAACACATATAAAAAAAAAATATTTTTCATTTTCCAATTTTTTGGTACCTCATTTTAAATTTTAAATAAAAAAAATTAAATGGCCGCCATTTTGAAACAAGATGGCGGATGAAGCTGCCAAACGAACTCGGTCGAGACATTGGTACGTATTATGTATACACCAAGGTACATCCAAATCGGTTCATAAATACGCCTGTTATCGCGTTACAACTATCAGGTCGTTTCAAAATGTTAGCCACGCTAGAAATTCAAAGTGCTATAACTCAGCCATTTTTAAAGATATAGACAAAACAAAAACTGCTCCGGAATCTTTGTATCATGGTCAAGCATATTAAGAAAAAAAAATTTCAATTTTCAATTTTTTGGTACCACATTTCAAATTTTAAATTAAAAAAAATTTAAATGGCCGCCATTTTTCAACAAGATGGCGGATGAAGCTGGCCAACGAACTCGGTCGAGACATTGGTACGTATTATGTACACTGCAAGGTACATCCAAATCGGTTCATAAATACGCCTGGTATCGCGTGACAAAAATCAGGTCGTTTCAAAATGTCAGCGAAGCTAGAAATTCAAAGTGCTATAACTCAGCCATTTTTTAAGATATAGACGAAACAAAAAATGCTCCGGAATCTTTGTATCAAGGTAAAACACATAAGAAAAAAATATTTTTCAATTTTCAATTTTTTTGTGCCTAATTTTAAATTTAAAATTTTTTAAAATTTTTTAAATGGCCACAATTTTGAAACAAGATGGCGGATGAAGCTAACCAACGAACTCGGTCGAGACATTGGTATGTATTATGTACACACGAAATTTTATTCAAATCGGTTCATAAATACGAGAGTTACAGAATGACAAACATCAGATATATATATATATATATATGTGGATATATATATATATATATATATATATATATAAATTTTGAACGGAGGGTGGTTTCGGGGTCTGGGGGTCATGATTGATGAAAATATACCAAAATTTTTTGAAATCGCTTTCCTCCGATCGGCTGCAATAGGTAGCTTTTTGTAATGAAAGCTACCTAAAAGGAAGACACATATTTCTCAAAATGTTTTTGTTAGAAATCCAATACCTGGAAAAATAGCAACGTTTACGTTAATTTAGAAAACTTTTACGGAAAGACACAAAAAGTTCAGGAGCCAAAAAAATTCCGAAATTCACCCATTTATGCCTAGCGTCCCATTTTTAGGACGTTTCGAATTTTAATAATTTTTTATCATTTTCATCTTCTTTAAAACATGAAAACTGTATGAAGTAATTGTCTATAAATGTCTTTATCTATTACCGAGAGATGATAGCATAAGATTGATATTTATTTGCTTAAATGAAGGCCTTTTTTCGGTGTTTATAGGTTTTTCATTTTTCAAGATAGCGAAATTGAAAAAGTAAGTTTATTTCTATTTTTTGTATCAAGGATCTAAATAAATAAGCCATAATCTTAGCTTGTTGACTTCTTTGAAATATGTATTTTTTAAATTGCGAAATTATATGTTCAAGCCTATTTTTTATGTATGTTTGAAACATACACAATATACGGCACTAGGCGCAAATGGGTACATATTTCTATTAGCCATTTAGGGGACAGTTATTTATGTAAAGTCCTTTTCAAGAGGAATTTCAAATAAATTGTCTTTTAGCCTCAAATACGATTATTCTTAATTTATTATTAATAATACTTATAATATTATTATCTTCTGAAAGAAAATGAAAATATTTTTTAATAGTTCATAAAAATACTAATTATAGTATATAATATGCAATTTAAAAGTTCAATTTATATAAATTTAGACAAAACATATAATTATGCATTTTTCTACATAAGGATATTTCCATATTTAGTACGTTTACATTTTATCAAGCAAATACAAAAATATTTTAGTGTAATATTTTTTAGTATTTTTCTAGTTCATTTTGCCACGTCCCCCCTCCTCGGAGCAATGAAATGTCCCCCCCCCCGGAAGATTTGAGATTATGTGTTTTCAATGGTAAAAAAAGTGCAATTTCCCCCCGGAGCGACAGAAATCCCTCCCGGAGAAAAGTGTCTGAATTCAACACTGAGTGCCACCAAACACGGCCGCAGTGTAGAAATGCACAGAAAACTGATTTGTAGTGCAATGAAGAATGTTTGCAGCACTGTGCACAGGAACAATTCCGCATGTGCACGCATGACAGTATAATGCATTGATTAGTTGTTGAAATCATATACAAGTGGCTTTAGCTCCATGCGCTACGCAGTACAGCAATGCGTATGTAAATTATAAAAGAGAATTAGACGCATATACCTTTAATACCAAAGTACAAAAGCACAGTGCGAGTGTGCACTGAGGTTCAAAAGCATAATAGGAATGTACAGTGTAGTATAGTCTGTAGAGCAATAATAGTGCATAGTGCACTGTACAAAGTTGCATTGCAGACGTATGCGCAATACAACTGTGGAACAGCACAGTTAACATGTAAAGCATGATGGAAAGTTTTACTAAAATACCGAAAATTTCTTTTATATGGAAAAAGCGCAAATATGATTTTTTCAAAGTTGGCATTGACAGTGAGCTGCAGTCAAGAAGGGACCCTTTGTACTTTCTCATGCCCAATTATAAGCACTTGTCGAACACTTTTTCATATTTAAAAACATATTAACATTTTTCTGGTGCTCGTCATGAGCATTTTTTAATACTAGTAGAATTAATTGATATAATTTACAAAAAAGTCAAAAGATATTTACAATAAATAATCAATCTTAAAACAGGTTTGAATTGAAACAGGCAAAAACATCTTCCAAGACATTATGTTATAAAATTTTCTTGAATAAATGTATGCTGTTATTTCAAGAACAAAAGTAATACAAATATTTCTGAATATCATTGTATTTATAAGACGATTTATATGTCATATACTATAAACTAAAATACTATATTCTCCTCTCGATCTAAGTGAGGACTGGATATTCCCCTTCCAAATTTCACTTTCTTTGAACAGATGCTTTAAAATCGGAAAGTATCTAGTTGAAATCAAAGTGGGATTATATTTCCGCTTTCTAAATTTTAGCACTTTATTTTATTTTATTTTATTCTGATATGAGCTGTACATCGTGTTCCTAGAATATTCACGAATGAATTGCTGAAAACCCGCTTCTTTATTACCAATCTACCTTTCCCGCTTAGAAAACAGAAGATTTCGTAATAACACAACTGGCATGTTTCTGTTAAACTTTACAAAACAACCATATCATGAATTTTCCATAAATGAATGCATAATAGAGACACTTCTCTCAAAACAATTTTCTTGGTGTTTTGAAAATTGAAAAACATGAAATAAGAATGAATACAAAATTGTAAGATCCATATGCTAAAATATATATTTAAAAATATATAAAATATATATTCTTTCCTGTTGCACAGTTTTTCTGTTTTTTTTATTTATCTGCATTACATAAGACTGATTACCAGGAGGCAAAAACCACGGAATTCCGCATCACACTTTAGCATTTCTCGCTGTTCTAGAATTTTTAAAAGATTTGTTCAAAGAAAGTGAAATTTGGTAGGTGAATATTAAATCTTCACATTGATCGCGAGGAGAATAGAGTAAGGTGGCTTTTTTCGTCCCCCAGTCATTTTTAGGCCCTTGGAAGTTTTAATTTTCAGTAAACACCTACGAAGTTTGGATTTTACATAGACTAACTACCCACGCACATAGAAACATCGGCAAATATCGTTCAAAAAAATTATAACAATGCGAAAAATTGTTTTTTCAAAAGTACCTCTATATGGCAAAAGAAAAAATATGGTCCCAATTTAGTCCCCCCTCAAAAAATCCAATACGCCGAGGGTTAAATTATAACTAAATCAAAATTTATTTCTAAATGAATAAGAAATTTAATTCACATTAAATTAAGGCACAAAGAAATATACTAATTATAAGTGGAAGAATAACATAACGAAACAATAGCCATCCAAACATGAGAAATACATAAATTTTGTATTGTTTTTGGCCCCTGAGCATGTTTCCTGTGACCAAGTGCAACATTGAAGGCACTGAACCCATAGAATAGTCACTTTCGTCACCAGAATCGCTGGTTAGATCACGTTTGGACATTTTACACGGCTGATCCTTCCCCTTTCCTTTGAGAATGGTGGGTGCCAAAAGTTCTTTTTCAGCTGAGTGTTTCTTCTTCGCATGGGAATATGTCACTTCCTTTTTATGTGGAGATCCGGTGCTCAATATCGCTGAACCTCTTCGGTCGGAAGTTGCTGGTGTGTTTACTGGCACTTCCCTGATCTCTTTAGGGCTGATGGCAACAACAAATTTACCGTTTGATGATTGTTGATCAGGCACACTCGTAGGCTTCATTGAAAAGTTGTGCGATTTGTAAGTTCTTAACTTTTCTACCAGGATGGTTTGACAGGGAATTTTCTATTGCTTTAGCATAAAATGCTTTAAAGAAAACATAAACGCGACACCGAGAAGTTGCAGTTTTGCTGTTGAATGAAGAGGTAAATACACGATTATAACACCATTCTCCAGTGCAAAGCTTTATCCCACTTCTTCCGTGGCACCAACTGCAACGATCAAGAGAGACAATATTTTTTTTTCTTTTGATAAAAATAAAAGTTTTTTAAAGTTTTTTTTTTTTTTTTTTTAAGTAAAAAGATTATTTTTGTTTTGAATTTTATTGAAAACTGTTATAATGTGTTTGAAGAGGTGGGCGAATAATAGAAAATTTACACTGGGAAAGGAATGTAAGATAGCTGCAATATCTGTTATTTTCTCTTTTTGAGGGTCTATGTTTAGGCAAATAGGGGGGTCTGAGTTTTCTGTTTTTCTCATTGCGGAGAAAGAGCGGTGGTTAGATATGTGTTTACAGTTGGGTATAGGACGGATGAAAATATTGAATTTCAAAGGATGTGAGAGATATTTCCGCACTTTTCGGCTCGGCTTTGACCCGGGCAGCAATAAACTCAAGAACGTTCGTTAATCCTTCCAAAAGCTATAAATTTGGAGGCGAATGCCCGGGATATTTGTGCAGCTTAAGGGGGTTAAAAGAGGTTAGCGTTACTTAAAAATTCAAGCGTACTCATGGCGTCAGAGGGGGCGCAGATAATTTTAGCCAATTAAAAGCTGGGTTGTGTCTGGGTACCTCCCGTCTTTAATAATAAAAATATAGAAAAAAAGACCAAAACAGCAGAGTAGGGGATTTTCATCGAAGGGAGGCATCCATTGGTTGAAAGAAAGCGGTCTTGTACGGCTCAAAATGGGCATCGTTCTTGAAGTCCGAAGAATGAGGAATGGGCGGCTGACCCCCGTAGTTGATGCTCAAAGCTGAAAGGTATGCCTGAAAATAGGAGGGGCCCTTCTAGTGAAATGTCGAGAATATTTTTTAATTTCTGAGGGTCCTTAGTTCGCACTTTTGTCTATGCTTTTGGTGCGGAAGTTTCTGATGACGGATTTAATCTCATAAGCGGGAATCCGGTACAGAGTGTTTTCTCCGCGGTGACCGAGAGGTTCGACAGTGCAGTTATGGTAATGATTGAAGAAGGCACTAGGCCTGTCAAAAGATAGTTTACCTGTAATAGCTGGCGAGTTGTAGAAATCTGGTACAGACTGCTTCTCAGCGACGGCCGAGAAGTTGTACAATGATCTTATAGTATTGATTGAAGAATGCCCGATGCCGATCAAGAAGTAGTTTATCTGATGTTACTGGCATGTTGTGGATATCCGTTAGAGACTATTTCTCCGCGGCGGCCGAGTGGTTCGACCATGGTCTTTGAGTAACCAGTCTAAATAAGGAGGACTAACTGTTTTTGTGATATGAGCAAAGTGTTTTAAAAAGGACCTATATGGTGACTTTATATTTACATTAATTTGGATAATTTTAACGGCCAGTTGCTCAACTTTGGGTAAGTGTTTCATTTTATTTTTGAACATTGAATTTTAATAATTTTATAAGGTTTATGTAATCCTTTGGTTTTAAACTTATCGCACGAGTTTAATCATTATCAATATTGTCATTCTGAATTATATGAACTATGTTGCAATCATATTATGTTTAGGGATTTGAAAACGTTATAAGATACTAAGTGACAATCTATGAATTTTAAATGTAAATTTAGTAAAATAAAGTGTTAATTATAGGAAACATAAAAAGAAGTTTATTTGATTTTTTAATAATTCTCTCTTAATCTTAATAGATTAGTACCAAGATTAACTTAAAGTAAGTATGTATCTTCCATTGCTAAAATGTAAAATCTATAATCATTATTGGATTGGACGGGTTTTAGAGCACCGTATGGAACACAACGCGATGGACACATTTAGTTTATAATTTAAATAAAAGGTTGAATTGATATTAGAATTTAATAAGAGTGGTAGATAATTAGTGAGTTTAGTAATCATTTAACTTTAAGTATTTAAAGTACAAAATTTATATACTAAGTTTAGATAACAAAATAAAGACAACATAACACTGATGCCGTTAAGTAACAATTGGATTTTTGTTACAATTTTGACCTTTGCTGGGTTTTGGTGCTCTAACTCGGTTTTATAAAAAAAAAAAATCAATTAAATTTAACTTTACACTTTATTTTTTTTATTTACTCAAAAATATTATTACTGTTGAAAAATTATGGAAATAATGTGTAATAAAATGTCCTAAGATAAATTTATTGATTTTGTGCTGGAATATGTTAAAAGTTGGTTTTTTATTATAAATTTCTCTTTCTCCCGTCTCTGCCATAATGAATGTTTTATGTTTTGTGTGAAATTATTGGTAAGTTATATACTTTCGAGTATATGTATAAGAATCCTTATTGAATTTTATATTGCTTATTTTATATTTTCATGCATGATTTTGGTTGGTAATTCGGTATAATTTTGTTTTCATAGTTTGAGGTATTCTGAGATATTTTAAGGTACATACGAGTTATAGTTTGTTTTTATTAGTAATGACGGGAACAGAAGCTCAGGAAGCCAAAAAGATGGCAGAAACAGAAGCTACCATGAAAATGCGCGCGCTAATTTTAGATTCTTTGAATATTATACCAGTTTTTACCGGGCAGGATATAACATGGACATTAGAACAATTTAGGACCAAATTTTCTGCAGTAGCAAACTTCTTGCTTTGACCAGCAGAAGATCAATTATTTGCAATTCAACAGCGTCTAGCGGAACTGGCTTTACAAACATTCATAAATTTCAAGCATAACATTAAAACTGTGGAGGATCTATTTGACGTACTGCAGGAAAAATTCAGTTCTAAAAGAGATCAAGGGGATCTTTTAAATGATTTTTGGTTATTTAAACAGCAACAGGATCACTATGTAGCTGAATTTATCGCGAAAGCAAATGTTAAGGCTTCAGCGGCAATTTCGGCACATAATTTACCGAAGGATTGCGAAGAAAAAACAAAAGAGGAATGGTTAGTTTCCATGTTACAAAAAAATTTACTGCCTCAAATTAGGAAAGGAGTAATCACCAAGAATCCAAAAAGTTTAAAAGAATTGGAAGAAATTGCATTATTAGAAGAGCGCGCATATAAATCAGTTCCAATAGATACGACTATGAAAATTGATAATTCTAATTTGGCTTGTGCAATTACTGCTAATAGAAATAATCAAGCGGATCGAAATAATAAAACGGATAGAAATAATCAAACGAAAACTGACTATTTCCGTAATTTCGCTAGGGAACTCAAAGAACAATTAAATTTTATGTCAGATAAAATTTCGAAGCTTGAAAATGATTTCCAAAAAAGGAAACAAGATGATATTGTTTGTTTCAGGTGTAAACTATACGGCCATATACAACGTTTTTGCCCCCAATTAGAGAGCAACCGACGAATATTTAATGAGGTGCCGATAGAAAACAACTCCAGACTCAGGAATGAGAATAATTTGGAGGAAAGAGGACAGTTTGAGGTTTCCCGCGATCCGCAGACAAGGGGTACGAATGGAGAGCGCACTTTTTATCCCACAAACAGAGGCAGAGCCGCGGGCAGGGGTTTTCGCGGACAATATGCGAATCGTGGTTTTAGAGAGAATAATTTAAACTATTAATGGGGGATTCTAAACCGGCGAATAATTCCTCTTTGTCTAATATACAGTCGGTATCGGAGAAATCGCAGTGTCATAATTTAAATGTTTTTAATAAAAGTATAGAAACTAAATTACCGTTAATTGAAGTTAATATTGAAGGTAAAATATGTAAAGCGTTAATCGACTCGGGTTCGACCTCTAATTTCGTTTCACAGGAAGTTGTAAATAAATTAAAACTGAATAAATTTAAAAAAGCTTCAATTTCTATGAATACAATTTTGGGGGGAGAGTTTAAAATTAAAAGTTCTGTTGATTTAACTTTTCGAATTGAGAATCGGGAGTTTACTGATAACTTTTATGTAACTAGCAGTTCGTTATCGTCACACTTCCATATGATTCTAGGCGTGCCTTTTATAAAGAAATTTGATTTGCTCATTGATTTAAAAAACAAAACATTATTTTATGACAATACAGGTTTTTCATTATTAAAGGGCCCGAGTAATAATGTTAATTCAATCGAACTAAATCCAGAGCTTTTGCCAGTCTTTTCTAAACACAAAGAGTACATTCCTCCAAATTCGGAAAGAATCTTTAAGGTTAGGATTAGAAAAACAAACTTTATGGATACAAAAGATGTCTTAATTAAACCGTGTATTCTCCCGTTTAAGAGGGATTTATTAGTGGGGACTTCTGTTTGTGAAAATGATGCAAATAGGTTATTTATTAAAATAGCTAATTTTAGTGATAACGCGGTGCATTTAAATAAAGGGACTAAATTAGGAATGTTAGTGCCAGTGTTGTCAAATTATTCCCAAAAGCAGGACGAGTTTACGGGTCATATTGACGACATAAATATGGGATCCATGGATCATGCTGATTTAAGCTGGGATAGTAATGTTAATTTAGATCATTTAGATGAACCCCTAAGAACGGAAGTTTCATGATTTTCTTAACAAAAAATTCAGACGTCTTTGCTTCATACGTTCTTGAGTTACCGGGATGCGATACCTTAAAACACGAAATTCGACTGAAAGACGATAAACCTGTTAAATGCAAGCTTTACAGGGTACCTTATAACTTAAGAAGGGAAATGGAGAGTCAATTAGACATGTTGTTAGAAGCGGGAATTTTGGTACCGTCAAATAGTGAGTTTGCTAGTCCAGTAATGGTAGTTAAAAAAGCGGATGGTGGTCATAGGTTGGCTGCCGATTTTCGAAAATTAAATTCAGAATTAATAAAAGATAGCTACCCGTTACCAAACATAACTGAAACTATTGATTCTTTGGCGGGTTCCAAAGATTTTTCAACTAAGGACTTGACTTCTGGTTTTTATCAGCAACTAATTAATGAGGAGGATCAAAAATATCCATCAATTACTACACATAAAGGATTATTTATGTATACAAGAAGACCATTTGGTTGTACCAGTTCTCCTCCTGCTTTTCAGAGATTAATAAATTTTATTTTTGGAGATGTTGCGAACCTCAGTATTTTAATTTATATCGATGACATATGTGTGGCTTCAAAAGACATTCAGTCTCACTTTGAAAAATTATCTTTAGTTTTTGATAGATTGCGCGAGCACAATCTCAGATTAAAACCCTCTAAATGCCATTTTTTAAAGTCCAAAATTACATTTTTAGGATTTACTGTAAAAGACGGAAAAGTCTCGCCCACTACAAAGAATGTGGAAGTAATTAAACAATTTAAGGCGCCTAATAGTAAGAAACAATTGCGTCAATTTTGTGGGACGATAAATTTTTATAGAAAATTTTTGGGTGATTTTTCTAAAAGGGCTGTTACTTTAAGTAACTTATTAAAAGGAAAATCTAAATTTATTTGGACGGAACAGGCACAAGAAGAATTCGAGGATTTGAAAAATGCTTTGGCAAAAATTCCGACATTAAATCTACCGGATCTTAACAAAGATTTTGTATTGTTTACGGACGCTTCAAATTTCGCACTCGGTGCTGTGTTAGCCCAATTTGATGAAAATAATTTCCCGGCTCCTATTGCTTTTGCAAGTCGAAAACTTAAAGACGTAGAAGTGCGTTACTCAACATCGGAACGTGAACTATTAGCTATAGTATGGGCTGTCAATTATTTTAAATGCTACCTTTACAATCGTAGGTTCGTAGTGTATACTGATCATGCAGCTCTTACTTACGCATTAAAATTAAAGGATCCAACTTCGAGAATCGCTCGTTGGTTATGTTCGCTCGCAGACTTTGATTTTGAGACTAGATTTATTAAAGGGAAATATAATTCGATTGCGGATTTCTTATCTCGTTTTGTGGATCATGAAATTGTAAATATTGAGAAAAATGCTATTACAGAAGTTAAGATTAAAGAGAACGAAAATATGCATCTTGTAAATAACCTTGTTCATACTTCTTTGATGCATAATTATGACCCTTCTAATTTTCTTAACGAACTTAAAACGGAACAGAAAAGCGATAATTTTTGCTCGTCGATTATACAGAAACTGTCCGATAAAGTTAATCCTAAACCCGATCATATATTATTTTTTTAGAAGACGGTATTTTTAAATGTAAGGATATGCGTAACAGGACTAGAAGAGATGCGCAATGTAAATTTATCTTACCGTTGTCCTTATTCCCGAAAAGTTTCGAGTTAACGCATAGCTCAGTTGTGGCTTGTCATGCGGGTATTTATAAAACATTAGAGAGGATCAAGAACTTTTATTTCTGGCCAAAAATGTATGCTCATATTAAGAAATTAATAGGTACTTGTCACTCGTGTTTGCAATACCGGGGTCATAAACCAAAAAAGGACGCGGAGTTACAAAGGTTACCTATAGCAAATCACGTAATGGAAATTGTGCATCTTGATATTTCGGGTCCTTACACTCAAACATTTCAGGGAAATAAATTCATTGTATCCTTTGCTTGTGCCTTTCCAAAGTGGCCTGATGCATGGCCAGTGCCTTCAATTGATTCCGATACTATTGCTGACGTTTTGGCCGAATTCATATCTCGATATGGAGTGCCTAGAACATTAATCACAGACCTTGGTCGTACTTTTTTCATTTCATTGTACTTTAGTTTATTATACTTTTTATTTTATTTTATAAACGAAACTTCATTTTCGTTTTGAATTTTATTATAAACTTTTTTCATACTATTTTATTTTATTTTATTATACTTATTATTTTATTTTATATTAAACTTTATTTTCATTTTGAATTTTTTTAAAACTTTTTTCATCCTATTTTATTTTATTTTATTGTACTTATTATTTTATTTTATATTAAACTTTATTTTCATTTTGAAAGAAATGTCACGAAAAAGCAGCCCTACTTTCGTCCCCGGGAAGAAAATAAGGACTGCCAGGGGAACGAAATTGAGACCACGCTACTTCTCAATAAGGTGGAGCTTCAGCTCCCGTAAGATGAACTGAGCGTCCTAAAACTTACTGTATGCTACTGTCAGCGTCTTACCTATGTAAAATACATGCAATGAATAAGAAATAAATACTTACAGTACAGTAAATAACGTTCTGCAAACGACGTAATAAGAACTCAGGTTTTCTAAAAATAGGAAATCCGGCATCTTTAATATATGTATACGTCTTGGAGAACGAAAGTTTATCTACTGATCCCTTTTACCTCCTGTACCCTGTGCATTGCGTGATAAGTGGCGCCATTTTCGCAGCAGTGGAGAAATAAAGGGAGACGAAATTTGGGTAGCGTTTACCTTATACATTTATATATACACATATATATTTATATGATTATATATATGCTTATATGAATACTTATTTATGTATGTAGGATTTGAATTTAAACATACTTTATTTTCTTTATGACGTGCATGATCAGCAAATTAACTGACGCTCTGGTATTTTTATTATTCATGATTTGAAAGCATGAGTTATGAAAATTCACGATCACGAGATCAAGGTTTGGAGATATTCCAAATTAGAAAAGAGTCAGTCTATTAAATTATATTGTTCATGAAGCATCGGTATATGAAATGCCAAGGAAGGCACTGTTAGGCCTAATCGGATTGTTCGAAAGAAAGTGTACTATATGTTTTAAGTGAGAAATGTAATGTATTTGGAGAAGCTATCAACGAAGTGGTGTAAAATTATCTTTATAGGATTGTATTAAAGTTCATGTGTTGTTATTCCGACATCTAGTTATTCAAGTCATCAATAACTTAACATTTTACATATAACCATCCTACATGTATATATGTATGTATATATATATACGAGGTGTGGCTTCTGAAATGACAATTCACTGACAAATGCTTTATTAAGGATTGTATTAAAGTTCATGTGTTGTTATTCCGACATCTAGTTATTCAAGTCATCAATAACTTAACATTTTACATATAACCATCCTACATGTATATATGTATGTATATATATATACGAGGTGTGGCTTCTGAAATGACAATTCACTGACAAATGCTTCTACAAAAGAACTGTGCATGCGCTAAATTCGTACGACCAATAGTTGTGTAGCCCCAGACCTCCTGTATCGATTACCGCCTCTAAATTGGTTGTATAGCAATTAGTCTGGACGTGACCTTCATTTGTTCTGGACCCTGTTTTAGAGTTTTGCCGGGAAAAGGCTAGGTGTTTTAAAAGAGCAACGAATTAAAGTGATTTTTTTTTAACCTTGGAATATCCATTACTGAAATTCCTCATTTGTTAACACAAGTACGTATACGGCTATTATTGTTTATCACGTGTACGGGTTTTTGAGTGGTTTCAGAGTTTCCAGGATGGCCGAGAAGACATTGAAGATGATGTTCGCCCGATGCGCCCTTTCACATCAACAACGGATATTTTAGCGATACGCATGGGATTGTGTGCCTTCATTGTGTTCCTGAAGGTCAAACTATTTATTTACTATACTACCTTGAGGTCCTCGCTCAACGGGATGAAAAAATATAAAAAATAGATCCGAACTGTGGAATAACAAATCATGGGTGCTTCAGCAGAACAACGCACCGGCTCACACTGCATTTTCTGTCAAGATATTTAAAGCCAAGTATAACATCCCAGTGTTAGTTCATCCGTTTTATTCACCTGGCTTGGCATCATGTGACTTTTATGTCTTCCCCAAGGTCAAATCTGCATTAAAAGGAATGAGATTTCAGAACATTGAAGTTGTGAAAGAAAAAGCGGCACGCATCATGAAATAGCTCATAGAAGAAGATTTCCAAACAAAAAATCTAACTAATCCAACTATTTCGAACAATAAAAAATTCACATGGAGCGTTGTAGGGATAAAGGAGGGGTGTACATTGAAGGTGATAATAACTAAATTTGTATAAATTTAAAATAAATTTTTTTACAGCTATAGTCTCGTTATTTAATAGCCACACCTCGTATATATATACTTGTATATGGATACAGAAAACAATATGAAAATCCTTAAGGGTGTTCCGGGGCCAAAAATTCTCAAAAAGATGCAATTATTTTTTATTGGCTCAAAAAACTGAGTTTTTAGCATTAAATACTGCAAACAGCATTAAATACTGCTTTTATCTTCATTAGATCCAGAGATATAACTCCTTTTGTCTTGAGAAGCGGTACATCAGCTACCCTTTAACGAGAATTTTAACTTCATTTATCTCAGAATGAATTTTTTAACGATTTGTCAACTTTAAAAGAATATATCTAAAGTTCCTTGGAAGATATATGTATGAAATCCCCAACAGAGATTTTATGCTATAATTCCAACAAATTGCCTTCAGGATTTTTAATTTTGAGTGATAATTGTGAATATAGGCTAATTAATGCAAAACTCACTCATAAAAAACTTATTTTTTTACTTAATTTTTTTTTATAGAATTCATAATCAATATTTAATAAAGCCTGAAAACAAATTAAAATGACACATTTTCTGTACAAAAAAGTGTAAAACTTTTGTAAATCAAGTAAGTACTTCTAGAGCTATATCAAAAATTAAATACGTTTAAAATTTTAAAATTTTAAAAATTTTTAAATATTTAAAAATTTTCAGATTTTTTTTACATACAATATTCTTATTATACTAAAACATATTTCAGAAATTTTTTTAACAAAATCTATAAATAAAAAGATATAGAATTTTGTGCCCTGGACCCCCCTAAAGCGATTTAGATTATTATTTTTTGAAGATAAATAAAACTAGTAATTTATTTGTAACAACCAAAATACATTCGATTGAATAACGTTCACTACTAGTTTAATTTTTAAATATTTTGAAGTATGTAAAACACATTGAATTATAAGAAAAATGATTTCACTTCATAACCATTTTAAATATTTTTATCCTATCTAGTGTTCCATTAATCATGAAAAATGACTTTAAATATTCTGCTATCAAGAATGAAAGCATTTATCAATTTTCGTTTCAGTTTATCGAAAAAAAATTCGACATAAAATGTTTTCAAAACATTGCTGATAAGGAAGCATTGTGATATTTTATGATTCATTGTAGTTTAAAGAATATGATATGGCTCTAAGTTTTTATCAGAGTTTAAGAATTTTTTTTTAATTAGTCAGTTATCAATAGAATTTGATAAAATTGTCGGAACAACGGTTTAAATCAATTTTTATGTATGTAAATAAATTTTCAAGTATTACATAGCATATTTTTGATAGATGTGATTTTATTTTAAAATTAAATTTTTAATAATTTATTGTGAAAAGTAAATTTCCAATAATAGTAGATTCATAAAACAAAAAAAAAAAAAAAAAAAAAAAAAAAAAAAAAAAAAAAAAAAAATCAAAAATATATCAATTTTGTTGTTGTGTAAATGGTAGTGAATTTCCGTCAGGGTAAATAGGGTCGTTAGTAAACCTATAGGTTTTCATTCACAAAATGCACTTTATTACAAAAATATCAGAACTCAGTAAAGGCAATTTTTATCATCAAAATTCACCAATACCACCTATCAACCAAACCAACACAACGAGTAACAAGACTTAACCCTTAAATCATAGATGCCAACATCTCTTAATTATTGCGGAATCTGATCCAAGACTAACATGTTTTAAATCAGAAATTTTATTTAATCAGAAATTTTAAAATGAAATCGAAGATGTACCTTATAGAAACAAGAAACATTTTCTTATATATTTTTTCCGGTTTAAAACATGCTAGTTTTGAATCAGATTCCGGAATAATTAAGAAATGTTGACATCTGCGCTTAAATGCATAGTGTAACTTAGGAGTTACACTTTTTGATCTTTTTTTGCCATTTGGCGCTTTCTATTGCTCTTTTGTTGAACTATTATGTGTTACTTACGTGTGATAACAGGCATTGATGGCCGTGAAGTCTGTTTGTGTTCTTATTTGTAATCACGGGGAGGTTATAACATCTTTTGTCGCTATTTCTTGCAATGTACTCGACTCCGTTTTTTCTTTATCTTTAGAACATAGTCATTATCAATTCTGCAAACTATTAAAAGCATTGTAAAAACAATTATATCGTTTAATGTTTGTTGTTGTGCAGAGTAAACACTTTAAAGTAAGTAATAATTTAAAATTATCATTTTTGAAGCAATTTTTGTTGTGTAACTTAGAAGAAACATTATGACATTATGTCCAGGGGAAATGTACCAAAAAAAGGGGTTACCTTGCAAAAGGTCGGGAAGAAGATTTTATTTTTTTAATTTGTTTATACTGAGGCAAGCATGGAAAAACCAAGTTTTCTAACAAAATTTCTTAAGGCTAAATTTTCTGTGCCAAAAAACAACAAAATTTTGGACCATTTTTAGATTTTTTTGAAATATCCCGAGACTTGTTGCTGTAGCATATTATTTCTCAATTATAATATTAAAGAAGATAAAATTCTCTACAACTTTTATGTACGCAACTTTTTTATACACTCAATAGAAAGCGCAGTACACCATTTCAAAAATAGGACAATTTTTTCAATTTTCTTAAAAACCGTGAAAAACGTACTTCTGCCCGGATTATTCAAATGTTTCCAACGGATTTAATCGTATATGTCAACTTCTACATGGTGGTAGCAGTAAATTATATGTTTCAGGGCCAAAACTAGCCTTTTTTGCACCCGTGGTAAACATGGATTTTGGCTCCCCCCCCCCCCCCCACACACACACACACTTAAAAAATATAATAAATAATAATAAATAATAAAATATTAATAAAAAATAAACTAAAAAACTAATAAAAAAACTAATAAAAAATTTACCACGAGAATTTTAATAAATCTACAACTGCCGAATTTTGAAAATTTTAAATGTGTAATCATTTAAATACAAAATCATCTTTCTCAAATATTGATTCATTAAAACGTTGAAAACCAAACCAATATATATTCCGCTTTAAACAGGTTTCCCTCTTAGCAGGTATAATTGTTCATATTCTTTCTCTTGAAAATGTATAATTTTTTCTTTAAAGACCGGATTCCGTATATACAGATTTCATTTTCAACGATTTTACGGTAGTTGTAGTATTGAGGCGTTTAAAGTCACAGCTATATGAATTGAAGAGCTAAGTGGAAGAACATGTTAAGTAACAAAAATTACATTTGAAGAAATTTTAAGTGAAAGTTTTTGCTGTAAATTTTAATGATTTATTTTCTATTTGATGCCATGTGTTTAAAATATTAAGAGGTATGGTACTAAATTCTCTCAGAAAAACTTATTCATATTTAATTTTCAAATATTAAAAATTATTAATATTATTGACATTATTAAATATTAAAACATTAAATATTAATGAATAATGTCCTAAATCTTCAAGACTAAATGGAATCTTAGTATTTTAGCTTCACCATGTGATAGGATACCTCATAACGCTTTCATTCAAAAGATAAAAAATTTTTTAGAAAATGTAGCATAACATGTTCATCTACTCAGCTCTTCAATTATGGGACTAAATTAGTCACACGAAGACATTTGCAAGATAGTATTAAATCTATGGGAGCGTTCTTGACAAATATATAGCTTGCATTTTATTATTTTTAAATAATTTTGTTTCATGGTATACCTGAGATCAATATCTAATGTTGTACTTTTGTATTTTTTAATCTTTATAACTCTAGGTGAACATAATCCAGATATCCCTTTTATTCAGGATAAGTATATTCTTTTGAAACGGGATGCTAATAATCCTACAACAGTGCATCAAAGAAGAAAAAATATTGCTAAATAGCCCTGTAGAATTTATTATTATGAAAATTCATTTTTTCATTTAGCTTATGCTGTCATATTGCGTATCTTTTTTCTATCGTGTAGGGAAGGTGGAGTTGAATGAGACAGGGGATCAATGCGAAAACAAAAATGTTTATATGATCTACAATCATAAATAAATTGGTATTTCATTTGATAAATGGTATTACTGAGATCATTAGACAGATATAGTTTCAAAACAGTACATATTACAGAAGATTAGAACATTCCAAAACGTATATTTTTCAACAACCAAAGTAAGTTTTTCTGTTTGAGCTTTAAAGCAATTAATAGATAATCCTAAAATTTTACATATTTTTGCATGCTGAAATCATATAATTTCTTATTATATTGATTGATATAAGTGGGAATTTTTTTGACAACATTTATTAAAACTAATATTTTAAATATTTTATGAAACTAGTGATCTCAAATATTTTATTGACAGAATTTTTAAATTTCACAAGAGATAAATACATAACATTAGTTAGTGAAATAATCTGTTGTCATTTTTATTGTAGCTATTTTATAAGGTAAAAGTATTTCTTACATAAAAGATATTTCTTTTTTGAGGCCCCCTTCCCCTTATATATGGAGCTACAATCCAATGTTTGCTATCTTTAAAATACTAAAACATTAAAACATATGTTATCAATAATTGGTAATAAAATATACCATTGAAAGGGGGAATAAAATATGTGTTTCGCAAATTTTCATACCTATCCCATTGATTCATGGAAAAATATGTATGCATTATAAAAATTATTAAATTATTAAAATTAAACAAGAATACTTTCTTAATTGGAACTATCGTGCCAATAAGCTACTAAATATTGAAGTATTCTTTTAAACAATGTTTTGAAATTAACATTGTATACACTTAAAGTTACTGACTAAATATGAAAATTGTCTTATTCATCAACATTCTGCCCTACTTTTAAAATTATACAAATTTATTGAATATAAAATGTATGTTGAGAGGAAAATAAAGACGTGGGTGTGCAAATATATAATTTACTGCTACCAATTTTTAGAAGTTGACATACACGTTTAAATCCGTGGGAAACATTTGAATAATCGGGTCAGAGCCACGTTTTTCACGGTTTTTAAGAAAATTGAAAAAATTGTCTTATTTTTGAAATGGCGTACTGCGCTTGCCATTGAGTGTATACAAAAGTTGTAAGCCTGAAAGTTGTAGAGAATTTTGTATTCTTTAATATTCTAATTAACAAATAATATGCTATGGCAACAGGTCTCGAGATATGTTTAAAAAATCAAAAAACGGCCCAAAATTTTGTTGTTTTTTGGCCACAAAAAATTTAGGCTTAAGAAATTTTGTTAGAAAACTTGATCTTTCCATGCTTGCCTCACTATAAACAAATAAAAAAAATAAAATCTTCTACCCGACCTTTTGCAACGTAAAATGTACATTTCCTCTGGACTACAACAGAACTATAAATATATATTTTTTTATTTTACTATTTCTCTAGTGGATAATTAACAAAAATAGAGTCAAATATAATTTTTCCGAACAAAATAAATAATCATGCATTAATGGGTTATAGGCTGTTTCAGATTTCACTGGCAGGGGTGTAGTGGAGTGTATACGGAGATATACGCCGTATACAGTCTGGATTTTTTAAAGAAACTTTGTACGCCCTATGTTTCTCAAATAAACCTGTACCGTATATTGTAAGCATGCGACGATCATGACCATAGCGGATACCTTCTGATTTTTTTAGGAATAGATCACTGCTGGCAGCCATTTTTTAGGTGCGTTCGTAATTATATAAATACATAGCACCTATAGTTGTCGTTCAGTCCGTCTGTCTGGTTGTCCGCCCGCATATAACAGCGCAAAAACTACCCAACCGAATCGTTTGAAATTTGAAATATATAATTGTTGCATAATTTTGTCGAGTCATTTCAAATTTTATGAAAATCGGATGTATAGTTTAATTACAGGGACAGTCAAAAGTTTTCCGTTACATTACGGCCAATGGGGAAAAATTATTTCAAGTGCATTTTAATGATGTTACGGCCTTCTGAATAGTCAGAAATTTTAAATATATAATTGCTGTAAACTTTTGTCGAGTCATTTCAAATTTTACGAAAATCGGATGCATAGTTTAATTAAAGGGACAGTCAAAAGTTTTCCGTTACATTACGGCCAATGGGAAAAAGTCCTTCCGGCCAGTGCCGGGAGGAAGAGGTAGCTTTCATAATCCTTATTTTAAAAAAGCCAACTTATATCATGCAAACACACGAAGCTCAATTTAGTGGAAACCGAATATAGGAGATTCAATACTAATTTTTATCAATATAATGAATGAGAATTTCTCGAAATTAGTCAGCTTTATCCAAGCTGCTTTTCTTTAAAGTAACTTATATTTGGCTGTCAAATTCGGCAATTTCTTAAAGTGCCTGTCATTTTAAGACAACATGGTGGATGAGGCTAGGCAGTGAACTTGGTCGAGACCTTAGTAATTGCTGTGCACATGCTCACTCACATCGGAATCGGTTAATATGTGCTGTCGCATGCAAAAAATCAGATTTTTCAAAATGTCACCCACAATAGAAATTGAAACTGCTATATCTGAGCCATTTTTTAAGGTAAAGACAAACAAAAAATGCTCCTGAATCCTTATATCAAGATCAAATACTTAAGAAAGAAACCTTTTTCAATTTCTAATTTTTTTGCACCTCACTTTAAATATATATATATTTTTTAATTTAATGGCCGCCATTTTGAAACAAGATCGCTGATGAATCTGGCCAGCGAACTTGGTCGAGGTGTTGATGTATACTATCCACATGCCTTCTTACATCGAAATAGGCGAATACGTGTGTTATCGCGTGACAAATACAAGATCGTTTCAAAATGTTAGCCATGCTAGAAATTCAAAGTGCTATAAATCAACCATTTTTTAAGATATCAACAAAAGAACAAATTTTCAGAAACAAAAACTGCTCCGGAATCTTTGTATCAAAGCCAAACACATAAAAAAAATCTTTTTCATTTTCCAATTTTTTAATACCTCATTTTGAATTTTAAATTTAATTTTTTTTAAATGGCAACCCCTTTTGAAACAAGATGGCGAATGAAGCTGGCCAACGAACTCGGTCGAGACATTGGTATGTACTATGTACAGACCAAGTTACATCCAAATAGGTTCATAAATACGCCTGTTATCGCATGACAAAAATCAGGTCGTTTTTAAATGTCAGCCACAAGAGAAATTCAAAATGCTATTACTCAGCCATTTTTTTTAGATATAGACGAAAGAAAAACTGTTCCGGAATCTTTGTATTAAGGTCAAACACATACAAAAAAAATCTTTTTCATTTTCCAATTTTTTGGTATCTCATTTAAATTTTTTTATTTTTTAATTTTTTTAAATGTGCGCCATTTTGAAACAAGATGGCGGATGAAGCTGGCCAACGAACTCGGTCGAGATATTTGTATGTACTATGTACACACCAAGGTACATCCAAGTCGGTTCATAAATACGCCTGTTATTACGTGAGAAAAATCAGGACGTTTCAAAATGTCAGCCACGCTAGAAATTCAAAATGCTATAACTCAGCCATTTCTTAAGATATAGACGAAACAAAAACTGCTCCCGAATCTTTTTATCAAGGTCAAACACATAAGAAGAAAATATTTTTTTCAATTTTCAATTTTTGGTACCACATTTCAAATTTAAATTTTTCTTAAAAATTTAAATGGCCGCCATTTTTAAACAAGATGGCGGGTGAAGCTGGCCAACGAACCCGGTCGAGACATTGGTATGTACTATGTAGAAACGAAGTTACATCCAAATCGGTTCATAAATACGCCTTTTATCGCGTGACAAAATTCAGGACGTTTCAAAATGTCAGCCACGCTAGAAATTCAAAATGCTATAACTGAGCCATTTTTTAAGATATAGACGAAACAAAAACTGCTCCGAAATCTTTGTATAAAAGTCAAATACATAAGAAAAAAATATTTTTCCATTTTCAATTTTTTGGTACCACATTTCAAATTTAAAATTTTAAAAAAAATTTTAAATGGCCGCCATTTTGAAACAAAATGGCGGATGAAGCTGGCCAACGAACTCGGTCGAGAGATTAGTATGTACTATGTACACACCGAATTACATACAAATCGGTTCATAAATACGCCTTTTATCGCGTGACAAAATTCAGGACGTTTCAAAATGTCAGCCACGCTAGAAATTCAAAATGCTATAACTCAGCCATTTTTTAAGATATAGACGAAACAAAAACTGCTCCGGAATCTCAGTATAAAGGTCAAATACATAAGAAAAAAATAATATTTTTCCATTTTTAATTTTTTGGTACCACATTTCAAGTTTTAAATATTTTTAAAAATTTTTAATGGCCGCCATTTTGAAACAAAACGGCGGATGAAGCTGGCCAACGAACTCGGTCGAGACATTGGTATGTACTATGTACACACCGAATTACATCGAAATCGGTTCATAATTACGGGAGTTACAGTGTGATATAGGTCAGATATATATATATCAATTTTGAACGAAGGGTGGTTTCGGGGTCTGGGGGTCATGATCGATGAAAATATACCAAAATTTTTTGAAATCGCTTTCCTCCGAACGGCTGCAATAGGTAGCTTTTTTGTAAAGAAAGCTACCTAAAAAATATCTCAAGTGCATTTTAATGATGTTATAGCCTTTCGAACAGAGTTAAATTGATAGGCACTTATGAAGTGCACTAAAATATACATTCAGTACAATATGCGGTGCAAAAAAAATTATAAAACTAGTTATAGTACGAACACACCTCATTTACCACGTTTGGCGAGCAATTTCCAACTTGTTTCCATTGAACTCGCTCGAGTGATTTAGTTTCCAATTTAAATTAATTTCTGGTCAGAAGAATATGAAGGTGCTATAACATGTTAAGTAAATTTCTGGATAAGTTGACTTACCAGACATTGTCCTTTAAAATTTTCCAGGTAAGATTTTGGCGTCAATCATAATTATTAAAGTCACTTGAGTTTGTCATCATCTCTACCACTACATACCAGTGTTGGCCAGCTGACAGCTTAAGGGCCTTTTGCGATCTTTCATATGTACACACAGGAGCAAATAACATTGTTACATAAAAATTGTAATAAATAAAGTAAAATAAAAATAAATAAAGATGATAAATAAATAATATTTTAAATTTTCCATTAGTAATCTAACCAAAAAGTGAGTGAGTAATATATATTACTTTTTTTTTAAGATTCAAGAAATAAATTCGAAAAAGCCTTCCAAAATCATTCCTTATATAATGTTAGTAATCTAATCAATGTTAACCCTTAAATAAGCCTTTAAGCCTGATTTTTCAAAAATCATTGTAATAATGTTTTTCGGATTTCATTTTTTAAATAAATCATGGGAAAAATACTTAAAAAAATCATATTTTATTTTAAGTATAGTTTACGGCTAAAAAACAGTTTATTACTAATCGGCAATACTGGTGTTTAATTGAAAAAATAATTTGCCTTGATAAAATTCTATAATATTAAAAACACAAGAATTTTAGGAACTATAATAAGAAATAAATTTCACTTGCTCACTGCAGGTCAAAATAGGGTATTTCGCAAGCTTCCTAACAAAACAAAAAGAACAAGTAGCAACAATTGAAAAAATAAATCTATCTTTATTCTTAAACAGCTCAAGTGTTGCCATCTACATGTTGAAAATCGATTTAATAATATTTTCAGAATTTATTTTATTGGCAACATTAGGCATTATAGCTTCAATATTATTCTAATAGTATTTTAGAGCCTAAATTGGGTATGTTGCCGAAAAGCAACACCAGACATTTAAGGGTTAAGTGTGTAATATATATTTTATATATATTTTTTTAAGATTCAAGAAAAGAAGGCAAAAAAAAACTTCAAAAATCCTTCTTTATGTATACAGTAATATAATCAAAATGAGTAAACACAACATATATTACTTTTTTAGGTAGCTTTCATTACAAAAAGCTACCTATTGCAGCCACTCGGAGGAAATCGATTCCGAAAAATTTTGGTATATTTTCACCGATCATGATGCCCAGACTCCGAAAGAACCTTCCGTTCAAATGTTAATGTATATATATATATATATATATATATATCAACATATATAGCTGATCTTTGTTACACTGTAATTCTCGTATATATGAATTGATTTGGATGTAACTTGGTGTGTACATAGTACATACCAATGTCTCAACCGAGTTTGTTGGCCAGCTTCATCCGCCCTCTTATTTCAAAATGGCGGCCATTTAAAAATTAAAGAAAAAATTAATTTAAAATGAGGTACTAAAAAATTAGAAATTGAAAAATATTTTTTCTTATTTGTTTGACCTTCATACAAAGATTCCGAAGCATTTTTTGTTTCGTCTATATCTTAAAAAAGTCCTTCCGGCCACTGCCGGGAGGAAGAGGTAGCTTTCATATTCCTTAATTTTTTAAAGCAAGCTTATATTATTCAAACACACGAAGCTCAATTTAGTGGAAATCGACTATATGAGATTCAATACTAATTTTTATCAATACTAAATCATTATGAATGAGAATTTCGCAAAATTTGTCATCTTTATCCAAGCTGCTTTTATTTAAAGTAACTTATATTTGGTTGCCAAATTTGGGGATATCTTGAAGTTCCTGCCATTTTAAGACAACATGGTGGATGAGGCTAATCAGTGAACTTGGTCGAGAACTTAGTAATTCTGTGCACATGCTCACTCACATCGGAATAGGTTGATATATACATGTGCTGTCTCAGGCAAAAAAATCAGATTTTTCAAAATGTCGCCCACATTAGAAATTGAAACTGCTATATCTGAGCCATTTTTTAAGATAAAGATAAAACAAAAAATGATCCGAATCCTTATATCATGGTCAAATACTTAAGAAAGAAACCTTTTTCGATTTCTAAGCTTTTTGCACCTCACTTTAAATATAATTTTTTATTTCATTTAATGGCCTCCATTTTGAAACAAGATAGGTGATGAAGCTGGTCAACGAACTTGTTCGAGAAATTACGAATCATTATCCACATGCCTTCTTACATCAAATAGGTTAATAAATACCCGTGTTATCACGTGACAAATAACAGATCGTTTCAAAATGTCAGCCATATTAGAAATTCAAAGTGCTATAAATCAACCATTTTTAAAGATATATACGAAACAAAAACTGCTCCGGAATCTCTGTATCAAGGTCAAACACATAAAAAAATCTTTGACATTTTTCAATTTTTTGATAATTCATTTTAAATTTAAAATTAATTTTTTTTAATGGCAGCCCTTTTGAAACAAGATGGCGAATGAAGCTGGCCAACGAACTCGGTCCAGACATTGGTATGTACTATGTACACACCAAGTAACATCCAAATCGGTTCATAAATACGCCTGTTATCGCGTGACAAAAATCAGGTCGTTTCAAAATGTCAGCCACAGTAGAAATTCAAAATGCTATAACTCAGTCATTTTTTTTAGATAGAGACGAAACAAAAACTGTTCCGGAATCTTTGTATTAAGGTCAAACACATATAAAAAAAATCTTTTTCATTTTCCAATATTTTGGTACCTCATTTTAAATTTTAAATTTAAAGTGTTTTTTTAAATGGCCGCCATTTTTAAACAAGATTGCGGATGAAGCTGGCGAACGAGCTCTGTTGAAACATTGGTACCTATTATGTATACACCAAGGTACATCCAAATCGGCTCATAAATACGCCTGTTATCGCATGACAAAAATCAGGTCGTTTCAAAATGTCAGCCACGCTAGAAATTGAAAGTGCTATAACTCAGCCATTTTTTAAGATATAGACGAAACAAAAACTGCTCCGGAATCTTTGTATTAAGGTCAAACACATTAGAAAAAAAAAAATTTCAATTTTCAATTTTTTGGTACAAAATTTCAAATTTTATTTATTTTTTATTTAAATGGCCGCCATTTTGAAACAAAATGGCGAATGAAGCTGACCAACGAACTCCGTCGAGACATTGGTACATATTATGTATACACCAAGGTACATCCAAATCGATTCATAAATACGCCTGTTATTGCGTGACAAAAATCAGGTCGTTTCAAAATGTCAGTAAAGTTAGAAATTCAAAGTGCTATAACGATATTCAAAGTTCCATTTTTTAAGATATAGTCAAAACAAAAAATGCTCCGGAATCTTTGTATCAAGGTCAAACACATAGGAAAAAAATATTTTTCAATTTTCAATTTTTTGGTACCACATTTCAAATTTTAAATTAAAAAAAAATTATATGGACGCCATTTTGAAACAAGGTGACGGATGAAGCTGGCCAACGAACTCGGTCGAGGCATTGGTATGCACTATGTATACATGAAGTTACATCAAAATCGATTCATAAATACGAGAGTTACAGTGTGGCAAAATCAGATATATAATATATATACATATATAATATATATATGCATATATATATATATATATCAACTTTTGAACGGAGAGTGGTTTCGGGATCTGGGGGTCATGATCGATGAAAATATACCAATTTTTTTTTTTAAATCGCTTTCCTCCGAACGGCTGCAGTAGGTAGCTTTTTGTAATGAAAGCTACCTAAAATGGCTGAGTTATAGCACTTTGAATTTCAAGTTCGACTGATATCTTGAAACGATCTGATTTTTATCTCGCAATAACACGCGTATTTATGAAACGATTTGTATGTATCTTGGTGTGTACACAGTACATACCAATGTCTCGACAGTGTTCGTTGGCCAACTTCATCCGCCATCTTATTTCAAAATGGCGGCCATTTAAATTTAAAAGAAAATTTAATTTAAAATGAGGTGCAAAATTTAGAAATTGAAAAAGATTTTTTTCTTATTTGGTTGACTTTGATACAAAGATTTCGGAGCATCTTTTTTTCGTCTATATATTAACAAATGGCTGAGTTATAGCGCTCTGAATTTCTAGCATGGCTGACAACTCGAAACGATCTGATTTTTGTCACGCGATAACACGCGTTTTTATTAACTGATTTAGATGTGACAAGGCATGTGCATAGTATATAGCAATGTATCGACCAAGTTCGTTGGCCAGCTTCATCCGTCATCATGTTTCAAAATGACGGCCATTAAAAATTAAATATAAAATTTAATTTTAAAATAAGGTCCAAAAATTTAGAAAATGAAAAAGTTTTCTTTCTTAAGTGTTTGACCTTGATTCAAGGATTCCGGATCGTTTTTAGTTTCGTCTTTATCTTAAAAAACGACTGAGATATAGCAGTTTGAATTTCTAATGTGCGTGACATTTTGAAAAATTTGATTTGTTGCCTGCGACAGCACTCGTATATATCAACCGATTCCGATGCGAGTTGGCATGTGCACATGAATTACTAAGTTCTCGACCGAAATATAGTCGAATTTGGCGACCAAATATAAATCACTTTAAATAAAATCAGCTCGGATAAAGCTCACTAATTTCGCGAAATTCTCATTATATATTCAGTATTTTCAAAAATTAATAATGAATCTTCTATAATCGGTTTCCACTAATTTGAGCTTCATGTGTTTGAATAATATAAGCTCGCTTTATAAAAATAAGCAATGTGAAAGCTACGTCTTCCTCCCGGCACTGGCCGGAAGGATTTTTTATTTTTTTTAAGCTTCATGAAATTCTAAATCATTAAAGACTTCTAAATCGTTATTCACGTAGCTTAGTAATCTAATGTGGGTGAGCAATATATAAACTTTCTTTTAAGATTCAGGAAATGAATTCAAAAATGATTCATTATATATTTCATCCCTATTAATCTTATTTCATTGATAATTGTGTGTTACAAAAAGCATCCATGAAGCTTCCTCCCCTTTTACCATATGCACACACAGGACTTTTTCAGCTATAACATTCATTTTTGTCAACTTACTGTGTTTTGGCTGGTTAAAATAACTAATTTTTTTGCGTTATTTAAACTTAAAGAGCAAACACTTGAAAAAAAGACAGCCAATAATTAAAACGGAGTAATTCTTTATTTATTTTACATAATTTACAGACAGTTACTGAACAAAGACGAAGCAGGTTATAAGAAAACAAATCTGGCATGCTATGGACCATATTTCAACTTTTTGGAAGACTTATGATAGATAGAGGATCAAGATCCTTTCTTCTGACATAAGTTTGCATTTTGAAAATTTTTGGAAATTTGAGACGCCTAGCAAGTAGCCCAAACTTTGACTTCAATGTACTTTCTGTGTTTGGGACCACATACATATGTGAATGGACTTTCTCGGAAAGGAAAAGACTGAAATTGAAACAAATGAATAATTTATCAAAATATGCTTTAAAATTCAGGCTCAAAATTGTGACAACAGATATGGAAATATATTTTTGACCTCGTCATTCGGCATAACTCCCAATGTTCTCACTAAATCAAAGATAAAAATCATAAAGCCAGAATATTGATATACCAAATATATGTTGTAAATATTTATAAATATTTTTAGAAATTTTGTAAATGATAAGTTTATTCTAATATTTGGTAATTGTAATAATAATAATAATAATAATAATAATAATAATAATAATAATAATAATAATAAATCCCGCGGACGGAAAGGAGTACAAAATTTGGCACCCTACTCCGAAATAGTTGGACCCTAGTATATGAGTGCTTGGTTCAGTTTAGCTCTGCCTGCTACCACATAACTGCGTACTTAGTTCTGCTTATAACTCCAACTCCAACTCCAACCATAGCTGATGACTTTCTTTTAATAAATGGTGTCCATAAAATAATGTCCCAGTTATATATTTTAAAAGTATCAACTGTAAGCTTTGAAGAGTATTTGTTCAAAGTCACAAATAAAGAGCAACTCAAACAGTTTTAGATAAGCGCATGCGCGAGTACTGCTTTGTTATTGACTCGCTTGTAGTGCCACAAACTCAAAATGGTGACTACCAAGCGTAAAGAGTTATTGCTGGGCTGAAGACTTAAAAGACGTTGAATCCATGCATTTTATCCCCTTTCGGGCTATTTAAAAGATCGTATCTATGTTCCGCCGCTACCTGATAATTTGCCAGAGTTGAGACACATAATTGAAGAGCCTACTGCTTCCATTACTCCAGGCTTGTTAACCGAAGTGTGGGAAGAATCGGACTTTAGGTTGGATGTGTGCCGTATAACTAAAGATACACATAAGGAACATTTGTTAGAACTAGCAAAAGCTATGGCTTGTTTGGATTCGCGAAGCATTATTTAATAAGATAAATATTTGAAAGTAACAATATTTTTTCATATTGTTTGACTATCTTTATTAAGCAAAAACGTTATTTTATGTTTTGGCGCATTTTAATTTTAGAAATGTAAATTCAGCCAAATAACTAAGAATTTCCTCGGAATTTTTTATTTATAATATATGACTGGTATAAATAAAAATATTTTCGAAGCAAAAAGTAATAGCAAATATGTTTCATTTGGTTCAATTTTCAACCTTCAACTTGAAATAACACTTTATATAACGAATTTAACAATTAATTTCATTTGTTTACGATTCTTTTTTTGCCACTTTACAAAAAATAATCATAATATAATTCTTTTAAAATGCGTAAGTATCGTCTGCGTAAATGATTTCACATAATAAGAATAAATTGTGAATTTGAATTCTTAACACTGAAAAATACTTTTATAATTGAATTTTCAATAATATTTCTGTAAAAAAAATATTGTGCAAATCTACAGATCATATTTTATTTTTATGTTTAATTTCAAGTCAAAATACAGAAGAGTTTTTTTTTAAGTGTACGACAAAATGTAATTTGTGTAGCCTAGTAGAGGGTTCGCTTCGCTCATCCTAAAAACTAGGTTAGTTTACCTTCATATTGATGTGTGATTTGTTGTAAGTAGTCTAAATTAAACTGTTTTAATATACCATTGAAACTGGGACATTCTTTTGTGGGCACCCTGTATTTAATTAATTTCTAAGTAAATTATTATCTCGACATGCGATATTACACTCGCACACCTACGCATATACATATGTGTGTGTAAATATGAATAAATCCGTATTAAAGTGTATTAAAGAATTATTCAGTAAATTCTTTGAAGTCTTGGAAATTTATTCATGTATTTTATTTAATGAAACAAAAAACAAATTTATAAAGTTAATGGTTGCTATTCTGTCTATTGTTTTTCACATGTCAGCTCTAACTATTTCCTCAACCTTCTGCACTGATTCTTCTGTCGCAATCTCATATGGACGACCACTTCGCTCTTCGTCAACAACATTTGAACGACCCCTGCTCATCTTGTACTACTGCTGTCTCATAAATTCGAAATTAGCATCTTATAGTTGGATTATGCTGACACCTATTGGCATATCTGGAAACAATTTACTACTAATTTCCGACCTCTCATATCAGTTTGTGACCTACTTACTGATTTTCTCTCGTAAAAAAATACGTTATTCTTTTAAATCAATTTTATATATCCGCAATTTAAACTTTATTTGATGCCGAACGTCTCTTGAATTCTGGTTATATAATGAACAATATAAACATTGAACTTTATAGATAATGAAGAAAATTGTTTATCTTTGTATATTCATCCATTCTTTCATATATATTTGAGATTAAATCTGAATGCAGTAGAGTATAAAAAAGTGTTTCTGTTCAAGAAAAACTCTTAAAAATTATAATAAAAATGAAATTTGAAATGAATAAATGAATATTTTAACTATTCCTTTTTTTAATTTCACATTTTCTGCATATTTATAACTCTTAAACACTTGCCACTTTTAGCCATTTCAGCTACATATTTTTAAAATACACTTTGTTTTATATTCAGTTTTAGACGATATACAAAATAGTTCTGATCTTAATGATGGCATTCTATTTCATAATGTAATTTATTAAAGGAGTATATTTAGAAATAAAGCAAGATTATTTATTTTTACAAAGAATAATATTTGAGCTGCAGGGATTATAAGATGGGCAGAAAATCCTTAAAACTTTAACAATTAATAAAAAAAATCAAATATTGATACGGAAATGTGATTTGTATTAAGAACATAGTGCGGATATGGGATATTTTTAATCAGCAAAATAGGTTGTAGTTCCTGAAGTCACCAATAGTGAATGTTAATGCAAATGCATTTCCAAGAAATATGTAAATGAGGATGATTATAGAAGAATTGACTACCTGGTGTATTCTTTATTCAATTTAATAATCAATTTAGTGAATAAAACAACTAACTGCATTAATTGTACTTTTGATAGATCTAGCATTGTTAATTAGCTATTTTCATAAACGGAAAAGCGAAGTGGAATTGTATATACAGAGAAAATGACTCTCAATATATTAGGTTTGTGTTACAACAGCAACTGTTATACATAAACAAGTAACCAATTGAATATTCAATACTTTGGTAATCATTTCTATTTACATACTTTCAGAAGATACTGCCATATTAGCTCTCTCTGTATTGGTGATGTTCGGAACTTTTCCATTAAATTAAATCAAGTTTTTTGACTAGGATTTTATGCAAACAACACATCGTTATGTATTCCTTAATACATTTTAAAATTTTATACGCACTCCCTGCCCACTTTGTATCTGCAATAACATGGTTCGTACGCCTCCTTGAATTTTGCAGACCAGAAAATCTTTCGGTACCAGTATTATCTTATAGAAAATCTCTTCTTACTCCCTTGGGGACGAACGACCGGTATCCATGCCGCGTAAAGTGCTCAGAATCGGGGATTATTCTCATCAGTAAATTTTTATTGTAAATTTTACTTTATTTAATCCTAGCATTTTCCCGATTCAATTAGGCAAAAATTTCTGTTTTATAAGAAACCGGTAATTAAAGATTAAAAATTTTGTAAAAGACGCTCGTCCCCAATGGGTTAAAGGAAGGGGGAAATTTTGCGCGTTTAACATAGGTTTCTTTTTCTATAAAATGATACTGGTAGTTTTCTTGAAGAAATTACGGTATCATGAATAAAACTGTAAAATTTGAAATGATTAGTTCTCTAAAATTTCCAAAACAATAGTGTTATTGCACTTTCCCTAATCAACATTAAACAAGTAATGTTAAAGCAAAAAGCCTACCATGATATGACAGATAAGCTTCTTTCCCGAAAAACATTTTTCATATTACTGTCGCATTCAAATATGTCGCAAAAGAATTTTTCTTAAGTTGATGAGAATTTTGAAATGTAACATTACTCTAATTTAAAGTTAAGAAAGTGTGCTGACAGCTTACTCAAGTCTTATGACACGGTTGGTTTTTAATTTAATTCTAAACTTACCTTTCGAGAAAAGCAAACTTTCGGAAATGAGATAAAAATAAATTTGCATAAAAAAGTAAGTACTTTCAAAATGCAATTTTGGATATTTTCTCTAAAAGGAAGTGCACTTTGACGTTGCTGTTGTTGTTCTTAAAAATTATAATTATTATTGATTATAGAAACAAGCTATTAACTGGATTTTACTATCTACGAAAATATATAAAAAATATATTTTTTTCTACATTTGAAAATATTGTCAGCCTTCGATGAAAATATCTGTTCAATTTAACAGATGAAAGGTCCAAAAGAAAAAACATATATATATATATGCTTTTTCATAAAATTGTAATTTTTATTGTCATGTATGTACCTACTAAAAAGAAAACAAATTATGGTGTACTATAGTTAATACAATACTTCTGTGTTTCTACCATAATAATGACTCAGGCGTAAATTGGGACAAATGGGACAACTGCATTTTACAGTTCATAGTAATGTGACTGACCATGTTCCGTGATTTTGAAGTAAAAGATTCTTATTATATCAAAGATTCAATTTATTTTCCCATAATTTTGAATGTATTTCACTTATCAAGCATTTAACCTTTATAGCTCAGTTTTCAGTCATAATTGACACAAAACACCGACTGGAGCTGGAGGAAATAGATGACTGGACTGGTAAATAAGAGCACACTCTTCCATAAGGTAGTCTTCTTTTAAATGCGCTTCGGTCCATTACAGTCATCGCTTAAAATCCATACCCAAGCTCTTAAGCTTGTCACTGTCATTCTCTGAAAATTGCGAATTCTATAGAAAGTGTAATGCACATACAACTTCTATGAAAGTTTGAGAACAACTGCTCTTGTGTAACTTCTAGACAATTTACTCATATAAAAATTATAAAGGACTTGGTATTACTGCATACATAAAATATTTGTATATTCAATATATTTTCAGATTTGTTAAGTTTTCTTTTCAGGGGCGTAACTACAAATATTTTTTCGGAGGGGGGGGGGGGGAGAATTCAAAAATTTCCCAACTTATAATTCAAAAATTTCCCAACTTGAAACAAATTGCTTTATTTTCCAACTGAAATGGTATTTGCAATGTGTGTTTATGATAATGATACTTATACGTAAAAAATCCTTTCCAAAGAAAAATTCTGAAACTAAAAACATAAAAATTGTAGGTATTGGTTTGTTTAATGAAAGTTTAAATACACCTCTTTCATTTAAATAATTAAAATCAAACCTAGATTAATTTCTATTTTCCTATCTTGGAATCATTGAGCATGAAAATAATAAGATACCCAATTGCTAAATGAATAGTTAAGGAAGCAATTTCAAACAATACAGTAAATGTCGGATTTTAACCTAGGAAAATTGCATATATTTAGAGAAAACCAGCATTAGTTTAAGGTTTGCAAATTTTTTGTCTTTTATTACGTACCAGTAATAATCGCACTTCATATGAAAATACCGCCATGTTATTTTGAGAAAGGAACAAAGATTTGGAAGAAATAAAGGATTAGCGACACTTTTAATGGACAATAGTAGGGAAATTCAGGTCTGGTAGATGTATGATATTTTCGTAGCGCTGAGAAACACAATGACAAATTCAATCTGGCTGCTTTTTGTACTTCTTTTTCTAATTTAACTTGTTTACTGTTACAGAACTCAGAAAGGCAGTTAGCAAATCTATAAAAAAAAATTTACTACTATTTAAAAAAAAGAAAAAGTTTTTCAAAATCTAGAATTTCCCAACTCTAAGCTCTAATTTCCCAAGTTCACATATATTGGAGGGGGAGGCTTCCCCTCCCCTAACACCCCATATCGACGCCTCTGTTTCTTTTATTATGTTTACAGAAATAATGTTTGAAAGTTTTGCATTGAAAATTCTATGTTTAATGTTTGATTAATGTTAAATAATTAAAATGCCCTATCTATTATTTCATTAAGTTTTTTGCATACTTAATATATACATATATATATATATATATATACATTTAAAGAACAAAATATATTAATTACGTTTTTGAACTAAGCAAATATTTCTTTTTTGTTATTAAATTAATATTTTTCTTCATAATCTAACAAATAATTTCCTTTTATGCATCAATTTCTCCACTCTTTGTAACAGGATAATGCTGCATGTAATTTAACAGTTCATTTATTACATCTTCTCTTTTTAAATTGTTAAGCAAATGTATCTAACTTTCATTTAATCATAAAAAGATCAAAGCTGAATCTAATATTTATCAATAAACTTAATCAAAATTCCGAACAAAAAAACAGTTTTTATAAAATATTCTAAGTAATTTACATCTAAAAAGAATAGTAAATTTATGTTTACTCTTTTCTCATTTAAATGATATTTTATTGGATGCTTTCTATTGTTAATTATATTGCTTCGTAGGACAAATATTTTTTTTAGTCCTTTTATGGGGGTAAAAGGTGGAAAATTTTACCCGATTCAATCGGTTTTTCCACTTATGAAAAAAATTATATTTTTATTTGTTTCAAATACTTTTATTATAACACCTTATTAAAATTAATTTTCGAAAAGATGCGTGTTTTTTATAACCGCAAAAATTAAATCTTCAGCGTGATTTTTCTTTTTTGAGTAAAACGTGTGCATAACATTTAGAATGTAAAGGGTTCTTCAGAACTCTACCTACACGCATCCAGAGGCGGTAGAGAATACATATGCGAATTACATTCATTTAAAAAAGCCGTAAACTGGAAAACCGAAGTGTACACTGTTAAAAGTCTGGGTAGCTTTTGCTTCATAGTCACTCCACCACTTTTATCAAATACGATTACTTGGCTATAACCTCCTGAGACCCAAGCAAAATATAATGCATATAGAAGGGGCGATCAAATGAAAAGGTACGAAACGACGTAAAAACGTAACAGTTAAGTATTTGTATATTTCGCCATGGGAGAACGTAGCGAGACATCTCGGGATGCGATTGGAGCCTCTGACTGGTATCGGAGCATGCGCGGGCGCCCGCATGCGCAGTAGAGAGCAGATGCTCTTATCAAAAGCGGCGTCCAAATGATGCGGCAGTCCGTATGAGGTCAGGATGGCGTTTGCGTTGCAAAATTCGACGATTGAGGAGCAGCGAGGTGTTATCCGATTTCTGAGAGCGGAAGGTGAGAAACCAGTAGCTATTCATCGCCGGATGGTGACAGTTTACGGGGAGAAATGTGTCTCTGACAACTCTGTCAGAAAATGGAGTGCCCGTTTTCGTGCAGGCCGTGAGAGTCTGGGTGATGACCCGAGACCAGGCAAGGCAAGCACTGTCATCACGAGCGATCTCATTGACAAGATGGACGACCTAGTGAGAAGTGATCGGCATGTCACATTGCGAATGTTGGCGGTGAAGGTGGATGTCAGCTATGGAACCGTGTGGACAATTGTTCACGACAGGTTGCGATATCGGAAGGTGTGTGCCGCTTGGGTTCCGAAGCAGCTCACCGAACCGACCAGTAAAAGGAACTACGTATGGGGCTAGCACTGCAACATCTGTTTCGGTTTCAGGAAGACCCCGCTTTCATGGAGCGGATCGTCACAGGTGATGAGACCTGGTGCCATCACTACGAGCCAGAGACAAAGTGGGACAGCATGCAGTGGAAGCATGCGTCGTCACCTCCCCCTAAAAAGTTCAAAGCCGTGCCGTCAACAGGCAAGGTGTTGCTCACCGTCTTTTTCGATGTTCAAGGTCCGGCACTTGTGGAATTCCTCGAGCACAGAAAAACCCTTAACGCCGATGTGTACTGTGAGACACTCTGGCGCCTACGCAGGTCCATCAAGAACAAAAGACCGGGGCTGCTCACGGAGGGTGTTGTTCTACTCCATGATAACGCGCGTCCACACGTCTCCAGAATCACACACATGGATCGGGCAAGTTCAAGTGGGAGACGTTGGACCATCCACCCTACAGTCCGGACATGTCGCCCTGCGATTTCCATGTGTTTGGTCCACTGAAGAAACACCTGAAAGGGAAGCGCTTCAATTAGGACGACGTACTCAAGGATCCTATGAAGGGCTGGGTCTCGTCACGGCCACAGGAATTCTGGGAACAAGGAATCCTGCGGCTTGTTCATCTGTGGGATCGTTGTGCTCAGGCCTATGGTGAATATTTTGAATAAAGTCTACATTTATACCCACCGTGTCGTTTCGTACCTTTTCATTTGATCACCCCTTGTATTTTTTAATAAGAGTTTCTTTCAACAAATAGGCATCAAAAATGATGTTTTTAAAGAAATAAATAAATTTCGATTTTTTAATTTTGCTTTACAGCACATCCATCTAAATGCATGTTCAGGCCATAACTCGTTTTAACCAGAGAGTAGTCGCGACATTTTTTAGAACGTTAGTAGTCGCGTTCGGTCCATTTGCCGCCGTTACCAGCAGGCCGAAAACGAAGGGGAAACTTGCCTGTGTTATCAGATGATCGAAAACGGTTAACGTAGGGTGAAAATATTGACCGAATTTTAAAAGATTACAGCAATTATTCATTTTACAACATTTTACAGCAATTATTTATTTCACAACCTTTTACAGAAATTATTTATTTCGCTTAAGTATATATTCAGTTGGCATCTAGATAAGTGTTTTTAATAACTCTTTCTTTGTTTTGCATAAATACTTAAAAGTAAATAGTAAATGATTTGGTTGAATTTCTGATGTTACTATGAATCAATAATTAGTAGGAAAACATTTACGAATATGAATCTAAATTCATGATAGGGTTTATTTATTTATTTATTTATTTATTTATTTATTTATTTTTTTTTTTTAAGGACATAATCAGAGTCAGGTAGATTTTTATGATACTCCGGCACTCTATATCCATTTAATAAAATAAAATTAATAAATTTAGCATCAATATATTACACTGACATTAAATTGAACAATTAAACTGAAAATAAAATTGGAACCTATGACATGCAACACAAAAACCACATACAATACCACTAATTTACGAGCATATTATATATATATATATATATATATATATATATATATATATATATATATATATATATATATATATATATATATATATAAAGAAAAAGGTAAAAAATGCTTAACTTCGAAATGTTGTAAATGTTGTAACTACGTTTTATTTATTTATTTTGTGGGGTGTCTGTGTGTGTATGAGGAGGGGGAGGGGGCTCTTGAGATTTTGTGATTAAATCCATTTTTGAAATGAAAATGCACGATTTGTAGTTTTTGTACTTATTTCAGGGCGGGAGCAGCGCCCTTAAATAAAAACGCTGGATACGAACTTCGCTTATATAAAGTAAATAATAAATAAGTTATTGAAATTATATATTTAATTTTAATACATTTGCAATTGTAGATTTAAATCCTAAGATGGATAAATTATTTTCATTAATAGAATCATTGAAAGGTTCATCTTAATAGGGATGTATTTTACAGCAACTATTTAATTAAAATAAATATTCAATTGTACAATACATAATAAGGTATTGATATTATAATTTATTGTTTTATAATAACATTCATTAAAATAATAAAAACAATAAGAAAATTTTCTCCGAAATTATAAATATGCAGCAATAATTTAATTTAAATGAATTTTCTCTCATATTCTGGAAAACATTATTCTGAAAAACAGTTTGAACAATTGATGAAGGACAACAAATTTAAATTTGTTAGATACCGCCCCCAAGCCTCTATTGGATTTCAATAATAATAATAGTAATAAAAACATTTTCTGAGGCATTGTTTAAAAAAAATGTGTTTTTACTTATAGTATGAAAATTTAAAAATAGATAAATTTTAGAAAAATACTTAAAATATTTTTTTAAATCATAGTATAAACATTCACTGAATTATCCAAAAGAGATTTTTATTTCGTAATTTCTAACCTACATTATAAAATTCTCATTATTTTTCTTATTGTACAAATAAATTATATGTATGTTCTTCACAGATATATATACTACATTTCTGAGAAAATTGTTTTATCTTTCGAATTTGTTTTATTGTACAAAAACGATACTTTTCAGATTTTGGAGATACGGCAATTTTTTTACTGATTCCCACAAAATTCTCTTCTCTCTTTTTTAATGGTTTGGCAGTGTTATTGTCTGTTTTCTTTCATTTATATGTTCCGGTAATAAATGGAAAGCAAGTTCTTTGAAATAATGATGATGAATATTTAAACGATTGTCAATTTGAGAATTTATTCCCGCAATATTTGACAATGAAAAAAAAATGTAAGTAACCATAAATCAGTTTTTTGTGCGAACTGACTTCACAACTAATATAATAAAACAATTTTAAGTCACATTCTAAAAGTAAAAAAGTATTCTATGAACGGGTAAACTAGCAGATAGAAAGACGAAATAACAACAGGCAGAGAGTCCGGACTTCGAAGAAACTTTCCCCCACAGATTTCGCGGAAATGGGAAAGGATGAACACGAGGGGGAAAAATTCAACTAACGCAAGTGGTCGCAACGCGGTCATTTAGATCGATTGAAACTTAAGAATGCGATAAAATGCTAAGAAATAGCAGGAATGACTTGCAATTTTACTACACAAGAGTGTGAACACTCAAGGTCAGCTACACGGAATTTGGCTATCGTAACTTTAATAGGAAATGAGTTACATTAAGATAACTAATTTCGGGCGGGGAAAAGACCAACGCGCGACTATTAACGGGTTAAAATAATTTAAAAAATGCTAAAAGTATGGGAAAAAATAGAATTTATTATAAAGAACATAAGGCCGGTATTAAGATCTGATATCAAAATTGCAAAAAAAAAAATAGTTTAAACAAATTAAAATAACATAAAAACGAAAGTTACCAGCAGAACGTAGAATTCCAACTTGACTCATTTATTACGCCATTTTGTAAACAAAGTAGTTACCGTTGCCAAAATCCAAAAGCTGAATGTTGATTTTTGATTCATACATTACCATGCCAAACTGGTTTTAGACTGCTACAATGAAATTTAACGCAATAGAAGGAGAAAGCAAAACGTCCCTTTAAATGGATGCCAGATCTCAGGAGGATACTATGTTCTCATTGGTCAGAATGGAGATATTCTATAAAAGCGGTGGATTGACTATGCAGCTAAAGCTGCAGATTTTTAACAGTGTAGTGATGGCTAGAATGATTGATTTTACTATTCGAGCATCATTCTGGCATGCGCAAAAGCATAGCTGTCAACCATTGTTCTTTAAAATTCCATTTCTATCAGAAATTTTGAATCAAAAAAGAAATCTTTTATTTTCATTAGGATAAATTTAACAATCTCGTAAAAAATTAAAAAGTCTTTTCTTCTTCAAACTTTCTGAAGATAATTGATTAAAAAAATTGCGTCGGCTAGTTGCTATACTTTTGCTTCTTTTCTTCTTTTGACACACTTTCTGGTGGTAATTGATTAAAAAAATATTCAAAAGGTTGAAAACTATGTTTTTGCACATGCTCGAATATTTCATTCGATGGTGAAATTATTTATTCTGCCCATCACCACCGAAGTGCAGGTAGTAGGTGAAGTTATTCGGCATTGTTTCAGGTCAGAAGTTGTACGGAGAACATTTTTATGAACACTAAATGTAGATAAATACTCCTCAAGGATGGCTTGGTTGATGGTTATGAACGAACCGTTGAACCATTGTACCAAACCAGGGTGAGATTAAATAGTAAAGTATGCATAGGCAGGATTCCATCAGGGATAAGAAACACGATAGTATAGTACTTCAATGTCCGGCTAAAACTGATCAAAATTGATATGTTTATTCTCAGGCACTATCACAGACTATCACTATCACATATATGCAGTTAGTTGTTGCTGCTACATTGTTATCTCCAACCATTGTATGACGCATCGTGCATCCTGCAACCCCATATTTAGTTTATTTCCAACATATTTAGTTATTGTATATGGAAGGTTATGCCCGACGCATAGTGGCGATTTTTTCAGAAATCTTTGCTCGAATAGATTTCTGCCTTTCCGAGTTTTCTACGGAAATTAATAAATTGCCAGAATGCAGATTTCTGTTTGTAAATTGCTATGGATCGATATTATCTGAGACATAGAGATTGACACCGGGTATTGAGACATATCAGGAGGGTGAAATCGTATGAACCTAACTGTAAGATTTATGTACTATCAGGCGCTTCTTCGGTGAAATAATTAAATATTAAAACTACATTATTTTTAATAAAAGTACTTAAAAACAGTTAATATAATAGATGGCATAAAGTAAATATTACAAATGGTTTGACGCATCCATTTATTTTACGGAATACGGTGAAATTTCAATCCAAAAATTTGGAAAAAAGAGAGATTTTCAAGAAAAATATAAATTGGGAATTGGCTCATTCTTTGGCGAATTTTCTTAAACTATATATACTATGACGCAAAAGTTTAGACAATGAAGAAATTCTTACATACTTTGAAAAATATTTATTCAATTTTCAAATCACTGCTTGAAATTAATGTGCTGTACATATAAACAATATTTATAACAAAGAAAAGTGGAATTGTGCATATTGCAATAAATTAAATGGTAACAAAAATAAACTGCTGTCTCAAAAGTTTAGACACAAATTAAATAAAATCGAAATAAACAATTTTTAAAACCTGGTTGCGCATCCATGCTTATGTATTACGTCATATACACGAGATTGCATGGAAGAAACTAAATCTTGCATAGTTTGTGGATCGATATCGTACCATGCATTCTCAATAGATGTCTTAAGTTCCTTTTCAGAAGAGTATTGTCTAGCGTTGCTATAAACTTTGCGACACATGATGCTCCAAAGGTTTTCTATAGGGTTAAGATCTGAGCTACATGCTGGCCAGTCGAGAACTCTTATATTATGGGAATTAAACCAAGATTTTGAATGTTTTGCAGTGTGAATTGAAGCATTGTCTTGCTGAAATTCCCACTGAGGACCCCCTAGAAGCTCAGCAAATGGCAGTAGGTTTTCTTCTAATGTCTGTGTATAATGCTGTGAAGTTTGACGACCACTGGTGAAGGTCAGAGATACTTGTCCATTATAGCAAAAGGCTGCCCAAACCATCACCGAGCCCCCTCCTTGTCTGCGACTAAAAAAACGTCGAGGTTCCTTCCGCAAGTCATGCCAATACGATAAACAACCATCTGGACCATCCAGATTCCACTTTTTTTCATCGCTAAATATGACTGACTGCCATTTCTCTCCATATGACATATGCTTTCGAGCCCACATAAGTCTTTGTAACTTATGATGTGGTTTCAGAGCTGGTTTCTTCTGCATTTTGCTATAAACGATTGTTCCTTTTTCCAAAATTCGTCTACGAATCGTATCCTTTGATACAGAGAGTCCCGATGAGCTTTGAACTCCACGTACGCTCATTTGTTGAGTACTCGCTAGTCTTTGTATCAGGCGATCCTCTCGTACATTTGTCACACGTGGCCTCCCAGACCGACATTTTGCTTTATATTCGGAACCACTCGATAAAACTCGATAAATAGATTTTTTTGACCTATTAATAATAGCAGAAATTTCAGAAACGCTCTTCCCTTCACCTTTCAACTGCCAAATCCTTGAAACCTCATTCACTTTAATTTCTTTAGCTCTCGGCATGTCGACTATGAAGCGCAATCGTTTGCAGAACTTAAGTACTCCAAATTTGTGACATCATCGATTCTAAATTTGCATATGCCAGCGAATATTCAAAGAAATTTAGAATAGTGTCTAAACTTTTGCGACAAGCACATTTGAATTTTTATGAAAAAAATTAGTATTATAGCAAATAAAACGACTGTCTTTTGTACATAGCATTTTAAATCAGTTTTTGAATATATTTACAGGTTTTTGTAATTCTGACGTCATAATTCTACATTTTAAAGCTGAATGACGTCATTGTCTAAACTTTTGCGTCATAGTGTATATACTTACAAACAAATTCTATTGAAACAGCCTTTCTGAACTACAAATCATCTTAAAACAATGAAAACAATCTGTAATAATATCAATTGTTAGCGTATGGATTCAAAACGGCGAAGACAGTTTATTTTCTAAATATTAACACCAAGGTATGACGTAAAGAAAACTGTTTTACATTTTCTCAATTCTATAAGGATAAGCTAAATTTATTCTAAGAACAATTATCTGTAATTTTTCTAAAATTGTGCATGAAAAGAATGCAACTGTTTCGTTGGTGTTTCGGCCAGAATTTTGGGATATTTCGCTATTGTTCGATATGTAACAGTTTAGCACGGATTTCTGCAACAAATTGCGGGTGACCTGGAATTCCCAAGTTGTGTTCAATTCAGAACATCAAAAATTAAGTTTTCTCTTTACGTTTAAGGTGTCTTCAATATGTACAATGCAAACTTGTGGTCTCAGAAGAAACCTTACGTTACGCATTTACATGTAGCATAACATCATTTCGCAATGAGTTGTGCATCAATTCTATTGATCGGGCAATTCACCGTCAAGCTGAAAGTTAACAGCTTAACACTGGGATTAAACCTGAAATTCCAGTCACCATCAACTCAACCTGCCGAAATGAGAGTAAAAATCTAAATCAAAGTCGAAGAAGTGAACCTATCTGCAAACAGCGAGTTTGCTAACCACGCATATCCAGTTTAAAGAAAGTATCACACTTTTAAGGAATGATATCACACTTCATGTCTTTTTTAAAATTTATATTATGTTTGACGATACTTTCAGCTTTCATGGTACTGATTTATTGAGGATTTTTACTGAGGAATAGAAAAAAATTTCTTACAGCACCAATTTTGCAGTATATGTTTTAAATCTTTCATTTATTTTTTTTATAAAAATAATAATAATAAAGAAAAACAATTTTTCTTCTATTTTTGTTTTACCCCCCCCCCACCCCCTCATATTTGTTTAAAGCATGCTGTCATAGAAGCAGGAATTTTCGTTTAACACCGTACACTAGTCACGGAAAGAAACACTCAAGGTAGTTTTAATCACAACGGAGCGTTGTGTACAGATTTCTTGTTCGAATTTTAATATTTATTATTTTTTTTTTATCGAATACCTGACGTCGAAAACTTTTATTCTGTTTTGTACTTTTTCGATTTTAGTTACAGTTTTTTTTTATATGAGGACAGTTTTACTTTTGTAACCGGTTCCAAGGGATACCCGTAGGATTAACATTAGCTTGAACGTTTCTTCCCGTGACTAGTGTAGGCTCTTAAGTATTGCATATGACATTCATTTATAATAGATAAATACTAATCTGTTGAAATATAATATACCATAATTAATCTTTTTTAAATCTATGCTTGTAATGATTCAAATAATTATTTCTTTAAGAGACATTATAGAGTAAATTGCTTAGAAATTTCGCTCTATGCTGGATTTTTTCTTCCCAGCTCTAAAATTATGATAAAGAGAACTTAAAAAATCTTTTACAATGAAACACATGAAATGGAAAAAAAAAAAGGATCTCTCGTTTTACTTTTCAAAATAAAAGAATTTTGCTATATACCCTTCTTATATAGATATTTAAATACACTTTTATTTCCCCTCCCCTCCCTCCTTCACTTTCTACTTAAGTATTTATTTTTATCTCTATCTGTCTACCTTTTATTTAATCTATCTACGTATCTATATATTTACTAACATTTTCTGATGCTATCTCTGTTACGTACCACTACGAGAAGTGACACTTTTTGTTTTATAATTCATTTCTAATCACGATTAAACTTATATTATGAAATAACTAAATTTCTATTATTTTTAGATAAATATTTTGCCTGAATTGACATATGCTAGTTAACATTAATCTTCGAGATAAAGTGATTTAAAAATCTCATATGGGTAATCTGTCAGACCTTGAACATCTGATATAGCTACAACGAATATTAAATTTTATCATTATCACCCAGGCTCTGCTAATATAGCATAATCGTCTTTCGTAATTACATAAGTTTCATTTACCTTAATTGTACGCGGATAAGATGATTAAATCACCGTTTACTCACATTTACTGTCAAAGTTTCTTTAAGAATTTTAAATAGATGAATGGGGTTATTATTTACTGTGAAGTAAGCCATAATTCATTTTACAGAAACACTGAAGGAAATGATTCGCAGAGATTTTGATTTATTATTTGATAATAAGCAAAGATAAAATATTACGGACATTCAAGAAATTTTATTAAATACACATTTCATAGCTGCCAACCTTTACGCTTTTTTCATACCATTATAATTTTATAGAAAATATTATCTCATTCAATCGTCGAAATCTCATGATTAAACAAGGCGAAAATCTCCTTAAAATTTTAGTGGCAGCCAAAAAGCGTAAAAGTTGGCAGCTATGACATTTTTTATTGATTAAAAACACTTACGATACTCATCAGCGTACAATATAAATAAAAACTATAGTAAAAACACATTAAAAATACACACAACGTTTCGTGCTCTTTCTAATGAGCCGTACAACTCAGGGGGGAAGGGGGAAGGGTTCTTGACCTCTACGGAGTAAAGTTACGTAGAACATAGTCACTTTCACAACATCAAACTGAAAATATTTCTGTAACAGATCATTAAACATCAAAAACAATATTGCATCGAATATGGTGCCATCTGTTGGTATGATATAGCACTATTATTAAAATCAGGGAAAACTGAAATTAATTTTACATATGTATTTCTTTCAAAACATTTAACCAAACATTAGAAATCTGAAATGATATATTGTTATTGCATACTTCGCTTTTCTTCAGACTAATTTCTATTGATTCTCGTATAAGGAATTTTTATAATATTTTTAATAATATATTTTATAATACTTTTTTTTACAGTTCTAAATTCCGGTCACGTGTCCTGTAAAAAAAAAGCAGATATACACTATACAGAGTATTCCAAAATTCGACTTACAAATCCAGAGGGGTTATATTAGGCATCAAGAGGATGAAAAATCTTCATAAAACATGGTGTCGAAAACCACTTATTTAACCACAAATACAGGGTATTTCATCAAAACTGAACTCGGGTTGACGGTAATAATTTCGAGAAAAATAATAAAGTTGTAATGAAAATGCAACGATATCTACTTTGTTTTATGAGAAGTGTGATAACATCACGAAAAGATCTGGAGAAACATGTTGCTCAAGCAATCGAATGTACCGTATGAACTGATAATCACAGTCCAAAATGTGGGGCGTCAAGTGCATACAGCTGGCGCGCATAATGCAAAATTCTACCACTTTTGTTTGGTATTATCACATTCACAACAAAGGTGGAAATGTCTGTTAAGTGGTTTATTATAATATACTTCAGTTTTCTGAAAGTTATTACCGTCAACCCAATCTGATTTAGAATGAAGCACCCTGTATTTTTTATTAAATACATGGTTTGCGACCCCATGTTCTTTGGTATTTTTCCAACCTCTTGATGTCTACTATCACCCTTCTGAATTTGTCGGTCGAACTTTGGAACACCCTGTATTGGCTTGTAAGCAGTATAGATAGCGTAATAAAGTCAAACGCGTTCTTAAAATTCTTAAAAGAATTTATAATCAATGAATATATACAGTTGTACTTAGTCTTTGGTTAATTTTAAAGTTTGAGATAAGGAGTGATTAGTATAAAACAAAAGGAGTTGTATCAGCTAGTAGAACAACAGTTCTGGACATGAATAAAGTGCTTCTGCCAGGACTTCAAATATCAAAAGTTTCTGAAATATTGTTTAAGGTGGTTGCCAGCGGGCTAAGTCCTCAATTCTAGCTACTTTTTATATCTCTAAAGAAAGTTATTTACATATCACTTGTACAATCTAGGCTTACGTTAGGAATTCCACATATTTAAGTTGCATAAATTCTTCTTCTATACGGGGTTACCCTAAAGAAGCTTTTGCTTCCTTTTTTTTTTAAACATGTTCTACGAAAGCCGTAAATATGTCAACTGTCTTTGTTTTCCAAGAGTTCTGTCGCCATCAACAAAAGAAAGAGGCGTAGATGAACATGTCAACAACGTCCACTGTGACCTCAGACCTCTAAACATCCGATGTAAGTCATAAAAGATGAAAAGGACAGCCTGACTGCAATAAAAACGTCGCAATCCGTGGTTTCTGTCTAATTGAATCTTACGGCTGCGTTTACGCCTTCCTTCAAGTATTCCCCCTCAATACAATTATTGCCCTTACTTCTCCAACCCTTTGGTGGCTTTTGTCAAAACGGCGGGCAGACTCAAGAATGGAAAGAGGAGAAGGTGGTTTTGAAGGAATGATTTTAGTCCTTCCGAATGATCATTCAAAAATAGTAAAGAATGAAACACGCCTCGTAGCCACCAAAAAAGACCCCGACAGTGGAAGGATACGTCTATTTGGACCTTAAGGGGTCTGAAAATTGGAAAAAATGAAAAAAAGATACCATTTTCAACACTTAATATCTTAAAATATATGTGATTTTGAAATATAATTTTTAATTTAAATTGGATTTTTTTTTATTTTAATCGGATTTTTTATATTTTTTTTCCCTGTGTTAAAATATTAAACATCTATCAAGAATTAAGCATTTCGAAAATGAATAACCCTCCAATTACTAACATAATCTATGTTTTTTTTGCTTTAATTAATAAATTTTAATTATGTAATTATAGAAATTACAAAAAACTGCAAAAAAAATTTTCTTTAGTAACATACAAAATTATGTGCATTAATATTTTGTAATAATTATGTAAACCAATATTAAATACTGCTTATATTCTAAAGTTATTGATAAATTGCATTTATTTTCAAATTGATGATACAGATAAAATTTTGTAATTATTAAACAATTAACTGTTTAATTAAGAACACAATCTACATTTTTGAAAAAATGGTTGAAAAAAGGTGATAAATAATAGTTTGATAAATTCATAAAGCAGCCAGTAATTTTACACAGGTTCTAAAGCGTATGTGTATCAAATTGATCAAAAATTGTAGCAATGTATACAGCAAACTCGCACATAATTTATAAATAGATTACAAAAATTGTATTTTTGAAATTTAAATTGGGTTTTTTTCCCCCACAACATTAAAATATTTGAATAGCTACTAAATATTATAATGTTTTGAAATTATTTAACATTTAGTTAGATATTTTTTAAATGTGTAATACTTCTTTTTACATAGTTTAATATTGTTATAATTAACAATAACAAATATTACATTTTTTACAAGTGATTTAGTGATAATTTCCTTTACTGATTATAATGCTTTTTCACACTATTTTAAAAAATCAGAAAATATGTGATTTTATCATCTAATTAAAATCATTGACACTCTATTGCTATGTTTATTGTATATAAAAGAATGAATAACTTGATTATTAAAAGGAAATGATGACATTGTAAGTTATATTAGAATTAAATATCATTTTAAAATTAAATGCTTTTTATGTTTGTTAGATAAAAAACCATACTTTTTACAAACTTACTGTACTTAAATTTTTCACAATACTCAGGAATTACGCTTCGAAAAAATTATTTAAAGCTTTGTTTTGTGTATTCATAAGTCATAATACCTGTAGAAACTTTCCAAATTATGTTCATCTTAGATTTGAATACTTTTTTATGTCATTTTAAACATTTAAAAAATTTTTGATTTTAATCAGTGATTTTTTAAAAAAAAAATCACTTGATTAAAATCATGATTTAAATCAACTGATTTAAATCGTTGACAGCCTACTAAATAAGCATATTTTTTATGCTGCTGTTTTATGAAACACTCCTTAAAAGCTTTATCTGTAGAAGGAAATCAAGATTATTTTTTATAAAAAAAAAAAATTATGCTTGAGTGATGCTTAAAAAAATCACCTGCATTACAATCTACAGTAACCTCTCACTTATACGACTTTCAGGGGACCATAGAAAAAGTCGTATAAGTGAGAGAGACCGTCTTATTATGCAAGTTTCAAACTTTATATGTATTAATTATTTTGCCTTTATTAAAAACGATAGAGTACTAAGAACATATTTTAACAAAATTTATAAAATATTTAAAAAGGGACTAAAAAACGGAGATTCTACTGGCAATCAAGACGCCAGTACTATTTCTGTATTTTAACGAAAATTTCTCCCCATAAATTTCAGAAATCAGTGTTTTTACGGAAAATTTTCCGTTTTTCTGGAATTTATGGGTGAAAATTTCCGTTAAAATACGGAAATAGTACTGGCGTCTCGATTGCCAGTAGAATCTCCTTTTTTAATCCGTTTTTTTTTTTACAGTGTATAGGTACGTTCTTTCGGTTTATGTATTTAACCCGAGAGAACTCGCTGCAAGAGATTTTCTCTTACAGTCGTACTTTTTAAAGACTCTTATTTAAATCATTTTTCATTTTAATTAAAATTTCAAAATGTTTTTCAATTATTTTACCTATTTTGTGAATAAAAGTACTAAGCCAACCAAAAAAAGTTGATATTATATGAATGTAAAGTAAAAGAAAAGCAATTGGGCATTCTCACTAGCGAGTTCTCCCGGGTTAAAAAATTGCAAGATACAGACTTAACATTTACAGGAGGGCTCCAAACTGTCAAATATTTGACGAGCAGAAAATTGGTATAACAGATTACGCGCACGATTTCACCATGAATATTGCAATTAGAATGAAAATTTTAGTGCCTACTTATACTTCACATTATAATAATTACCGTGAACCTAAATAAAATTGTATTTAAAGCATTTTTATAATTTTAATACAAAGTTGTTTTTAGCTAAATACAAAAGTTTGAAAATTTCAACAACATAATCACCTAAAAATCATATTTTTTTAACAATAAAAAACAAATTTTAGGTTCAATAAATACAGATTAACATGAAATCTATGTTTTGAAAATTTGATGAAAACATATTCAGAAGGTTTTGAGAAATCCTGCGCCTTATGCTCATAAACGTCATTTGGAGAAAAATGACTTCAAAGTTTCGGGAACGCTGCTTGAGCTATTGACTAGTTATAATTCTAAAAGTCATAACTTCTGTTCTAATGAGAATTTCAAGGAAACAATTATATCAAAATGTTCAGAAAAGAGAGGAGTTTAACATCTAAAAAAATTTAAATTTCGAAAATTTTGAAGCTTTAAGAGTCCTGAGGTCCCCTTAAGTCTTATATGGGCGAAAGTTGTTGACTAGACCAAGGCTGCGTTTAGAAAGAAAAAGTGCCCCCTCTTATTCTAAAGCAAAAAAATGTGCTTTTTAACAAAAGGTCGGGAGATTCAACAATGAAAATGAGATAAGAAGTTTAGATCGAACTTGAATTAAAATTCTCCTTCCTGCAGAATGTCCTGCAGTTTCCTTGTAAAGTCATTAACCCTTTATCTACTGACGGTACTTAAAAGTACCACTCACTTTAAACTTTCATTCCATAGTGAATATTACAAATATTCTAATGGTACTTTGCAAAAACACTCTTTTAAAACTCCACTTTATCCGGATGCATGGCAGCAGCAGTTCTAGGTTTGTTATTTTAGCGAGGAAGGAGACTATCTTTGACACAGATGATGGGTTTTGTGCCGGCATTTTGTACAGATTGTAACGCTGGTCTTTTTATTGCTGCAAACACAGTAAAGGACATAAGTTTTGGATTTTTTTAAGTGTTCATTATGATCTTAGAATACAGTTTGACTAGATATTTTAGGTTGAATTATTCTGTGGTAGTTATAAGTACCGTCAGTACACTGGGTGTTGGAGAAAAACTTCTTGTTTATACTTTTCGTCTGTGTAGTTATCCATCGTTTTCATCTGCTTTAAAATTTAATTACTAAAATGTAGTGTAGTAATGATTTCCCTGGTATTTCTTTTCTGCTCCATTGTTAGTTTTTACAGGAAACTGAAAAAGTTGTGGCACCAGCTCATTTTTGCTATGCTAGAAATGGCATATGTAAATTTAAATATTGTATATGTGGAGATGCGAGAGAACATGTTGTCCCTGGAATGTAGAAGTCGCATAACTAAAGGACTGTTAACAAGATCGAAAACTAAAAAAAAAAAAAAAAAAAAAAGTTTTTTTAACCGTTTCAAGGGCAAAGCATTTTCAATTCTAAAGTGCTGAAATAAATGATTGGCTCCGGAATTTGCCAAAAGATTTATTTGTAACTAAGAAAAAGCCTATCTTTAACATACTTATTAAATTGAAAATATTTTCTGGTGCCATTTGAAATACCTTGTGGGTTTTCTGTTCCGATATTTTAGTCATAGTGTACTGACGGTACTTTAAAGTACCACTTTAATTAATTACCTCTAAATAATTACATTTCTTACGGGTGAGTATTTGTGTTATGATTATCCTTTAATTTTAATTGTAGTAACTGAAAAAAAATTACATGAAAAAAAATGCAGAGATCATAATGCAGTAGATAAAGGATTAAAGATGAACGCCGCGTGACAACAAGAAAAGACGAAGACAACTGAAAGTAGTTCAATGATACGTCTATCTGATATTAATTGTACTCAGGGAAAATAACTTTTAATTCTCTCTTTCACTACGAAGCTACTTAGAAGTTGTAGTTAACTGAAAGAATGGAGATTCTCCTGACTTGATTCAGGGTGAACTGAAACACATTACAAATCTCGGCCGGACAACGGGAGGGTCTTCCACTCTACGCTTTATTATTGGAGACGAGCTTCCCTGCGTTTTTTTTTTTTTTTTTTTTTTTTTTTTTTTTTATCAGAGAGAACGGCATTGTCCTCCGCATACATTGCCGGAGGCGATTCTTGGACCATCACGGGTATTCCTATATTTGTTTTCCTGTATCTAGTAACGTAAAGATAAAGTCAAAATTATAAGCGATCTCTCTTTTCAAAGATACCAGCTTGAGAACGAAACTTAAAATTCATCTATAATTTCATTTCCGATTTAAATGTCAAAAACTCACTTTTGTTATTACATTTATTAAAATTACTCCTTTGGAAAGATTAGAATTTATATTGTAATGTAAAATAAAATAACAAAACAAATAATAATGAACAAAATTATTTCCGTCAAAAAATATGTGATTAGTGTGATTATCGCAATAAAGGATTCAGATAGATTTCACTTATTGAGGCACCAATTAACACTAAATTGAAAGAATCGCACATAATTTAAACTAGTCGTTGGGGGCCATGGTAATACTTACCCATAATGGATATAGATAATATAAAATATGAAAATAAAACATGTGATATAAGCACTGTACCGTGTTACTTTTATTCATAATTTAATTTATTTGGACTTCCTTAAATATAATTAATATAACCCCTTAAGCTAATATTACTTTTTGTTGCATTAAAATATCTCAATTTGTTGATTTTCTGTAAGCAAGTAAAAGCTATTGGTTTACAATGGAAGTCTATGGTAATTTCGCGAAATATTAGAGATACCGCCAAATTGGCGACAAATTTGGCGGTATTTGGCGACAGAACAGGGTCCCCCCTATGGTAAACCTCCTTATAGGTATGGAGAGGCATTAAATGCTTGACATTTACGATAAGCCATTATTGGCATTTAATCTTATGGTTTGGCGATAGTTTTTTGGTCGGCGGAATAATCAAGTAGTACCGAATTGCGTAAAAGAAACATCCTTATAACTCGAAAAATTATAATCCTATGAACTAACAGTTTACTGCGTCGGATTAAGCGGCTCATTTCCAATTAAAATATATCTTTGAATTGAAATTTGAATGAAATACAGGGTCATGAAAAATCGAAGAGTGTGAAAAATAGAATTACAAATATCTCGGCAACTAATTATCCGATCGAGTTCACTCATGATGCAAAATTTATGTTTTTTTAATTGTCTTTTATATTCACTCCTTCAAATAAACAATTTCGAAAATTTTTGCATACCTTTTATGAAAACGAATATTTCAAGAGTTCGAAAAAAATAGTTCCGGTTAACCGAGGTTGCTGATTACCGAGGTTGCGATAGGCTTCTTTCAATTATTACTTTATAAGTACACACCGAATTTTAAGTCTCTATCTCAATTTCTTCAGGAGATAGAGCGTTTACAGACACACACACATACAGACGGATGGACAAATTTTTTTTCTAAAAGTATGTTTTTCGGAATCTCCAGTGTCTAAAACGTGTAAATCCGTCAAAATTATTTTTTCTATTTTTAAAACGGTTACAAGACTTACCCTAAACTACGCATGATGGGTAAGTAATAGATATAGAAATGTCATTAACGGTTTTGTGCTTCAGTTAAATAAAACGCTATATAAATTCTACAATTTCCATTGTTTTTTCACAATTATTAATTTATATATTTAATAGATTCAATGTACCAGCTATGAGATAAAGTTTTGCATCGGATCGGGCAACCCGATTTAACGGCACCCGACCCAATGTTTGATGTCATCGCTAATTTTAAGAGTTCCGTATGTCAAAAACAATAATGGGATCGTTATAATATCATACAAGTGATATTTTATACATTTGGGCGGATCTGTGTCCAGGCTGGAACTCGAACCTAGAAACCTTCCCTTTAATTGCCAATACTCTTCCAATTGCGATATCTGGACGACACCTCCGTCAACACAACATTCGCTCAGATAAACTATTTGGTCATGACATATGGGCTGTTACTTGAAACCGCACGACAGAATAAACCGAAAATAAACTGCATAGTTTATTTGAATACCTTTAGCTGCGATCATGAGACCAGATATCATGACAAAATAGTTGATCTAAGCGATAATTGTGTTGGTTGGGTTGTCGTCCATATAGCTCAATTGAAAGATCATTCATCGAATCGGCAATTAAAGCTAAAGGTTCTGGGTTTCGCTCAGATTGAAAAATCACTACTCATTTGAATTGTTTGCCAATCATATGATTGTGTTTAAAATAATTAAAACATCATCCTGTCACAACCGTTTTTCTCGAAAACTATGAAACTTGAAAAATTCAAACTTAGATTATAAACCATTCACAAATATTTTTAGAAAAAATTATGGGGTTAATTAAATTTCTTGATTTCTCTATTACTATTGTCTGAGATATCGTTCGAAAGATCTCGTAACACAAAAAATCAAAATTATATTTGTTTTAATTTTAGGTATTATATTTTCAGAGATATCGTAGGTACTGCAAAGTATATCTTCCACCCTCTATTTCCAAATCTTCTGAATCTATCTAAATTAAGACATTTCACGCACTTGAAATAGTCATACTTTTATAACATATAGGCGAAAAACTGAAGTCGAATTCTAGAAGCATTTTGTTATCGAAGGTTAAATATTGGTTAAAACCTGAAACAAATAATTAACTTTTAACTGATATTACCGGTCTCTCAGACCACGGCTTTTTTCAATTTTTATAGTTTAACTACAAACACTACAGAAATTTTGTTCCGTTTGGATCTTTAGTACTATATATAACCAGAGACTTTTGAATAGGTGAATTTTAATTATAACAGTCCTGTACAAAAAGTTTAGTACAAAAACACCATCCTATGAGTTAAACATGCCTTTTATCAATCTTTCGTTGCAGCGGTCTTGCAGACCGCTTCCCACTAGTTACATGACAATTTCTGTGACATCAGTTAAAGGTTAATTTGAAAATTTTTAAATTTGAGTTTATATTCTTCAGTTGTATTAATACTCATCAAGATATTCGTTACGATATCCATTGTAATTATGTGTTTATTATATATGCATGATTAATTAACAAGAATACGGAAAAGTTCTTGCTTAAGTATAAGTAAAAACAACAGCTAAATGTTCAAGCAAAAATATATTTTATTGCTTTTTGATTTTTAATAGACTACATATTCAGTTGAAGTTTTACAGCGGAAACAGCGTAAGAAAATATATTTAAAAACAAACGATACCACGAGAGATTTTTAACACTTTCCATCATATATCAATTTCAATTGCTAAAAGATGTAAATTAAAACTTTAAAAGCAGTAAAAATACATTTATTTTGACTGTTGACATGTTTCGACTCACCCTTGAGTCATTTTCAAAAACAAATAAATATTGCTATTCTGAATTTGCACGGTCTATGTTACGACATCATTCAGTTTTCCACGTATTCTTTCATATTATGCACGTTACATTTTTAGGGTTTCGTTCATCTGTCAAAACCCTATTCGTCTCACTCCTTTCTCTGTCTGTCCGTAACAGAGCCCGTTCTCAGAAACTATACATGTTAGAGACTTGAAATTTTCGGTACTTATAGCTGAACACCTCACATCAAACAAAAAATCATAAAATTTTGAAAAAGTTGGTAATTAACCGAATTACGGGCTAATTAACTTCTAAAATTAACCAATCCACCTTTTTAACGCAGGTTCAAACGGACCTTCTGCAAATCATCCGTGTTTCTCCTAAGGATTGCCAGTAAAATCAGCCGATGCACAGTTAACACGGAGGAAATTAAGCCGAAAAATGAAGTGGACATTTTAAAGCGAAATCGCATATCAGAAAATATTGGTCCGAGAAATTTGTAAATGGAATAGACAGACTCGGAAAAAAATCTACTTTCATTTGGTATAAAGTTCACATTTCTGCGATGTGTATAAGTTATAATGTCCACTAAAAATCGATAAATAAAAATTTAATTTCTTTAATTGGAAAGACAAGGAAAAAAGATTTCAATTCGGCGGGAAAGCAGGTAGACATGATAACGCGACGCTGCGGTTTTCCATAATAGCATATTTTAATATGCAATTTTAACTTTTTAAATATTAAATTTTTTTATTAAATTTTTTGGCATCCCGATGTCAAATTTCTCGCTGATTTCATTGATACCCATATCTAAGTCCTATCTTAATTACAAGCTGAAATATTAATTGTTATTTAATTAATCGGTTTATTGCTATCAAATGCGTCGATTAAAATGGAGATACGTGCTTTTTTAATCACGAATTAACTTGAATTAGGAAATCTAATAATTTGCGTGGGGTTTTGAACTGCGGTATGAGATAAGTATAATTCATTCATCATCGGAAAGTTTACAAGTATTCATACCACTATTTTCGAATAGTAATTTCAGGAAATATCTTGAATTATTGGTTAAGACCGCCACTCGATCTGTTTGAAACCTTAAGATAGTTTATAACACATAAGAAAAAGTGTAAAAAAGAATGGAGTTTGATATTTCGAGGAGGGGGGGGGGGAGGTTAGAATTATTTTTAAAATCTTAGCGTTTGTTACCGCAGCAAATGTTTTAAATTCTTGTTTAAGACCGCCATCCTCCCGACCCATGTATCTACGGAAAGATTGCGTAAAGGAGTTTCGTTCAGATATGCTTTTGTTAAGAATAGAGTGCATTCCCTGGTGGTGGAATTTGGAACTAACATAACGCGATTTTGTTAAAATTAGGAAATCTAACAAGTTGATCTGTTTGAAACTTTAAGATATTTTATAACACATAAGATAAAGTGTAAAAAAGAATGACACGTGAAATTCCGGGGAGGGGGGGGGGGGGGGTGCGCTGTGCCTTTTTTGAGGGAATCCTGAGCTATATGCTACTTATTTAATATAAAATTGTCTAAAATTTATTTACCACTATTTTCGAATAGTAATTTCAGCAAAAATCTTAATTTCTTATTAAGACCGCCACCACCTCGAGTAACATATCTACTTATAGGTTGTTTAATGGAGTTTCCTTCCGATACAGTTTTGTTAAGAATAGAGTGCGCTCTCTGGTGGTGGAATGTGGAACTAACATAATGCGATTTTGTTAAAATTAGGAAATATAACAAGAGAAAAAGTTGATAAAAATGGCGTGTGAAATTTCGGGCAGGGGAGGGGGCGCTAATTTCACTAATTGATTTATTTCTATTATATACTTATTTTACAAGGTAGTCACATGATGTTTCATTGCAGTATACTTCTGAACGGTGTCCGATTTTTAAAATACAGCATAAATGTTACTTATGCCACATAAAAATGTCAGAAGTGTTGATACCACTATTTTCGAATAGTAATTTCAGCAAATATAATAAATTCTTGGTTAAGACCGCCACCCTCTCGACTAGCATATCTCCTGATAGGTTGTTTAACGGAGTTACGTTCAGATACACTTTTGTTAAGAATAGAGTGCGCTCCCTCGTGGTGGAATGTGGAACGAACAGACCGCGATTTCATTTAAAATAGGAAATCTAACAAGGCGATCTGTTTGAAACTTTAAGATAGTGTATAACACATAAGAAAAAGTATATAAAAAATGGCGCGTGAAATTTCGGGCAGGTGGGGAGAGGGGGAGGGGCAAAATATTTCTTTTTTGTTTCATACCGTTTCAGGTGCGTTTTTTTTTTTTTTTTTTTTTTTTTGACGGAGTCCTCAGATACATGCTACTTATTAAATATAAATATGTCAAAAGTTAAATTACCACTATTTCCGAATAGTAATTTCAGCAAACATCTTAAATTCTTGCTGAAGACCGCCACCCCCTCGAGTGACATATCTACTGATAGGTTGTGTAAAGGAGTTTCGTTCAGATACGCTTTTGTTAAGAATACAATTCGATCTCTGGTGGTGGAATGTGGAACTAACAGACCGCGATTTCATTTAAAGTAGGAAATCTAACAATGCGATCTGTTTTAAACTTTAAGATACTTTATAACAAATGATAATGAAGTATAAAGAAGAATGGCGTGTCGCATTTCGAGGGGGGAGGATGAGGGAGGAACGCTAGCAAAATTAGGAAATATAGCTGGACGATCTGCTTGAAACTGTAATATAGCTTATAAAACACAACAAAAATTTTAAACATCAGGCCGCGTCAAAAATGTGGCCATTATCCCGCTTCACCCCCCCCCCCCCAAAGGGGGCACTTTTCTAAATTTGGCAGATACCCGTCATGTGATATATCGTAGCATTTCGGGGAGGTGGGGGGGTGGCACGAACAAAATTAGGAAATATAGCAAGGCGAATCTCTTTGAAGCTTTTTACGATAGTTTGGGAAGGGTTTGCCAAAATTTAGTAGATGTTCCATGGCGATAAATATATTGGACGTTTTGAAAGGACTATTAAACGAAACCCTTTGTGCGACCTATGATCACACTTACCCACTTGTTATTTTATATGGATCATAGATCGTGCAAACTTAGAATAGATTTATTTTTTTATTTTATTTATTTATTTATTTATTTATTTTTTATTATTTATTTTTTTTTTGAAAATGACTCGGGGTGTCAAAACTTGTCAACAGTCGAAATAAACGTATTTTTACTGGTTTTAAAGTTTTAATTTACACCTTTTAGAATTTGACAGTAATATATTATTATAAGGTGTTATTTGCTATAGATTTACTTTCCAACACAGCTGAAAAGTGCTGATGAAATCGGTTTGTTTGTGTGTCTGTCCGTCCGCGCTCTAACTCGCTTAAATATGGTTCGATTGCCATGACATCGATAAATGTTATTGGAATTTACTATGACATGTTCAGTATAGAAAATGAAGTGTGTAACAATTATGGTTCATTTACAGGGACACTCAAAAGAATTCCTGTACTTTACGGTCTATGGGGAAAAATCGTTTGCGGTGTATTTTAATGATATTACACTATTTTAACCCTTTAACCGTCCTAACCGTGTTTTTCCGTCGCTTAACTTTTGGAATTAACGCTGATTTAACACAAAATCGATATTAAAGCTAATTTTTTTCAGTTAATAAAATAAGTAAATATGTAATGTTATCAAATAAAAAATCTCATATTAATACTTTTCATAGCTACAATTTTATGAATCGTTAAACATGAATGGAAAATTATGCAGGACGCTTGAAGGGTACATATTGAAATTGATATATATCACTGAAGTGTACTACAATGTTCTTACTATAGAACGTGGTGAGCATAGACTTACTTCATCGTTCATTTACAGGGACACACAAAAGAATTTGGCTACAGAAGAAAATTAACAATAAATGAACTATTAAAACCTGCGAACAATATATGCTGGAAATGCGTTTCAGTTGTGGTATACGTTTTTAAATTTAATTATTTTTTAATTATTAATTGCCGTGTGTAAATTCTATAGATAATATACAGGGCTGCACAAACGATTTCAACAACATCAGTTTATTGGCGAAAATTGCTGAATGAAAATTTCCAACTGTGCTATACATTTATTGGAGCTAATTTTATCATACTATGTAGTATACGTACATATCTATAGATCGTATATAGGGCTGCCCAAAAAAATTGCATATTTTTCCGACTACTCATGGTAATAACAGGAAATGGGTTTTCAAATTCATTATGCGTTTTCCAAATTGTTCATTTAGACATCATCTAATCTGTGAAGTTTTTTTTTTGTAATAGTATTATGAATGTGTTGGAAAGTGTTTCATAATCTATGCCATACGCAGGATTTGTTCGTTCTTCTTACATTTTTATCTCTTTAATATTCATTTAAGATTAACTGGTTAAGATATATTTTCGTGTAAAAAAAACTGTGAGTATTAACATAAATAAATCAAAAAGTTTGTAAATTCTATGTCAATTTAGATATCTATTAATCCGAAAAGTAATGTTTTGAAGTTTTACTGGCATAATAATATTTTCTGCGAAATTTCATTCATTGAGTTGCCCGTTGTGTTTATTTTTTTTTCTATTGATTTCCGTATCATTTATACGAAAAGCCACCTGAAACACTTTGTAGCAGATGGTTCCTGATCTAAATAGTTTTGTTTTCAATATTTCATACATTTGTTCTTCTGATTTGTTTTGAAACTTAAGAATGAAAAATAAGAATATTTTATAAAATATATATAAAGGAGGTGGATACGTAAGTCTAATTTTTTATCCTCCTTCACCGGATGGAGTCTTTTTTTTTTTTTTTTTTTTTAGTCTTTTTTTTTTTTTTTTTTTTTTTTTTTAAGATGTTTTGCCGTTTTTATTGTGTATGAGGACGCGAGTTTCAAAACTCGCCTTATCCAGAAAATAGAATTTTGGGAAATCATGAAAAACCTCTGACTGCGTGCATTGGTTTTCATTGTAAACCAAGATTTTACAAGGCAAGAAATACACGATTAAACTAGTTTTTTGTAGATTGTAGTGTTTTAGGTAGCTTTCATTGCAAAAAGTAAAACGCTACCTATTGCAGCTGTCCGAACTAAAGCACTTCCGAAAAATGTTGGTATATTTTTACCGATCATGACCCCCAGACCCCAAAACTACCCTCCGCTCAAATGTCACTTATATATATATATATATTTGTCATGCGATAACTCTCGTATTTATTAACCGATTTGGATTAGATTAATTGTATGCATGGTACATAACAATGCCTCGACTGAGTTCGTTGGCCAGCTTCATCCGCCACCTTGTTTCAAAATGGAGGCCATTCAAAAGAAATTAATTTAATAATTGAAAAAGAGGTGCGAAAAAAATCAACTGAGAAATATTTTTTCTTAAGAGTTTGACCTTAATACAAGGATTCCTGAGCATATTTTGTTTCGTATTTATCTTTAAAAATGGCTGAGATATAGCAGTCTGAATTTCTAGGGTGGCTGACATTTTGAAACAATCTGATATTCGTCATGCTGTAACTCTCGTGTTATGACTTGGATGATAGTGTTGTTTGCTTAGTACATACGAATGTCTCGACCTAGTTCGTTGGCCAGCTTCATCCGCCATCTTGCTTCAAAATGGTGGCCATTTGCACAGTGCACTACCGAGCAATGTTTAAATATTATTATTATCCATTAGCTTCAAATTCTCGCCAAGCTTGGCGACTCTGAGCAAAATTTGGTGACCAAAAATAAGTAACCATAAATGATACAAACTTAGCTATATTTTACTAATTTGGCGCAATTCTCTTTCAAATTCAGAATTGACGATTATTCTCTTATCGGGTTCGTCGCATTTTAGCTTTTTAAAATTTGACTAAAATTAGCTTCGAGTAAAACTTGCAAAATTTTAAAACCAAGAAATATGGAGGCTGTCTCTTCCTCCCGGCACTGGCCGAAAGGATTTTTTTTTTTCGATGCAGGTTCACCAATAGAATGTAGATAGATAACACGCGATTTTAAATTTTGGATAAGGGGAGTTTTGAAACTCACGTCCTCGTATGAGATCTATATTTACTGCCTTTCTGATTCATTTTAATTTGAATATTGCTTAAATAGGTTATAAAAGACGAAGGAAATAGCTTTATTTAGCAAAGTTATTGTATTTCAATTAATATTGCTTTCATTTGTTTCTTTCAATACTTATAATACAATCAAAGTTTTTTATGTGTTTTGCCTTTTATATCTATATTGGCATAAGTAAAAACCCTGATGGTGTTATGGGAATTTCATATAAAAAACCAGAAAGGAAAATCGTGCGTCAAACATAAATTATTCTTTCTAACACATTCAAAATACTGTAACAAATCTTCACCGTTTAATAAGGTGAATGTTGATAGCTACGTAAGTTATTTGGAAGACAAATAATCCATTTGAAAACCGAAATTCTGCAATTACCATCTATAGTTTATATCTATATATGTTATAGTACCATCTTTAATGCTTTTCTACAGTCATGCATATGAACTAAAGTTTTGTATATAGGGTTGTTCAAAAGGTTGTGTCCAAAAGGCACGTGTGGGTGTGTTAAGTCATGAGGAGCAAGAATTACATAGGAACCGGGGGTCGGAAACGCGATCGTGACTTTGAAATTGCATCATGACCGTGACTCAAAGAAAATATAACAAAAAGTGAGGAAAGACCTTTATTTAACAAACAATTAATCGAAATACAAAATACAAATAAAAAATGTTACAACTCATAACAAGTGCTCAAAATGTGCCCCAAGCCGTGATGCATGCTTTACATCGAAGCCGCATGGAATCACGAACACATTCCAATTGGCCAATTTTCACCCGGACACGTGCCGCCTCTTCAGCAATCCGTGCCATGAAGTTCATGACTAATGGAACTGGTGTGTCGTACACCAAATATCCACAGAAGTAGAAATCCAGGGGTTTAGGTAAATCGCGGTGGCCACGGTTCAGGGCCGACTGGAACGGTGCTCGCGATCCCATGCTTCACCGATGCATGCATCACGGTTAATGGGACGCATTTTGAGAAGTTGTTTTGAGTTGTAATAACATTTATCATTTGTATTTTGTAATTCAATTAAGTTTTTTCTAAAATAAAGTTTTTTTTCACGGTTTTTTATCTTTTCTTTGCGACACGAACACGATGTAATTGCACATCGCCATAACCTTTTGAACCACCCTGTATATACTACACTATATAGGACAATTTAGTTCAGTGAGGAAACTACATAACACAGTTGAAAATTCCCTTTAACAATTTCCGTCAATAAACGGAAATGTTCTCGAAATTTTTTGTACAGCGCTGTATATTATCTATAGCATTCACACACACTAAGAATAAAAATTGATAAAATGTAAAAACATGCGCTTCCAGCAATTATCGCTCACAGACAGGACTGTAACAGAAATATTTTGCTTGTCCCAGTAAATCAGGCATGTCAAACACGCGGCCCGCGCGCCACAACTGGCCAGCCGACCATTTATCTGTGACCCGCGAAGCCTTTACCATTTTACATTTATTTAATTATCCTTTGCCTAGTGCCTGCCATCAGCCGAGTTTTGTTCAGGGACGTAACGGATTGCATTATAACAAAAATCATCAGCATTGACATTTTTTGAAAATGTATTAAAAAATGATTTCAAATGAAGATTTTTGAATTTCAAGATACAGTTTAATCTGTTTCCTTCACCTCTAATAATTTCTGTTCAAATTATTGTTCAGAATTTATTACTGCAGCTAATCAAAATTCAACACGATTCCATGTTAGCGCCATGGATACGGATTTTCCAAATTCCAGTTATTATTCATCAGTAGACTAATTTTTTTAAAATACAATATGCAACCTTTTGTTGTTTATCAAGTCAAATAAAATAATTTGAACCAGGAAATGTACAGGGTGGTCATAAAAAAACTTTGTCGATACATGGAACTCTAGCGGCCGTTCCGTTTAACCAATCGAGATGCGATTTCAGATATAGTTATTCAGAGGTATGAGCTCGGGATTCTGTGAAAGGCAGCAAATTGGCGCTCACAGTTACGGTTATAGGTACAGAAACTCGAAATTTTCGAATAGAAACGCCCATTTTTTTTCGTCGCAAAATGCTCAGCGCATGCGAAAACTCTAAATAGCGCTGGAACAGTACGTGTATCGCAATAAATGGACGTGTTATGCACGCACAAAAAACAACTCAGCGAACGGCCAAAAACAACTAATTCTATCATTGAATGAAATAACCATGACAATCAAACTCCCGGAAATTCAGACATATTTGCGAAACTTAAAAGAAATTACAGAACAGATAGCCCATGCACGCACAAAATTATAATTCAAGACATTATAATCGCACGCAAAATCTCAAAACTTGCTTAACCACTAAATTACCTCTATAAAAGATTGTGCAGAATATATTTATATGAAACTAGAAGACAATGCTCCAAAAAGATATAAGAAAGAAATATTTTTCCTTCCTTTTACTAAAGAAATTCAGCTATAAATAAAACATCTGAAATTAATATCCCTTTGAATATCATACATAGAAATATATGCGAAAAGTTTAGTGCAAAAAAGCAGAGAGAAAAGTTTTGTATGGATGATTCATAAGTAAAACATATTAACATGCCATTAGCAGTACGTATTATAACAACAAAAAAGAAATTCCATAAAAGTTTAAGAAAAACACATGTGGTCTTTGTTGTTACTTTGAAGGAAGCAATCATTTTCCCACATCTATTGATAAAATGCAGAAAGTAAAAGTTTACTCTAGTTCTAGTAATCTAAAAATCTAACTGCGTGTCATCTATAATGTCAAAATAACAATGCGTTATGATTTATAAAGGTTATTTCAAATTCCACGTACTAATTTCAAGGGATGATAAAAAAAAAAAAAAAAAAAAAAAAAAAAAAACTATAGTAAATCAGAGTAGTGATCCATTTATTCTGTGAAAAATATAGGGTGTTTGAATTCAATCGGTATACAGGATGTTTTAAAATTATGTGTCAGAAATGTAAAGGCAGGTAGAAGGGGCCTAAATAAGCAGACTTCGTATAGGAATGTAGGTGCGGAAATGGACTGTTGAGACAGTACAGTGCTCTATTGAGTTCGGCGGATGAAAACGCTTCACTGACTTGAATCATCATTCCCCGTACGGATTTTGAGCAAAATGCATCGTTCCACCAATGCGGAGCTTGCTGACATCCATTTCATGTACGGGGCTGCGCAAGAAAATGGCTCACACCCAACACACGTTCATCAGCTCTCGAGCTTGTCGAAGGGTTTTCCTTTACTGTTCATAATACTGCTTCTTCCTCCACTGCATCGATATCTTTTAGCGCAGGTATCACGCCTCGAAGCATAAAACAATCCACATGCGCACAACTCCCGATTTAGACGCTCAAAGGTTAGACGATCTGGCAGATTCCTATCCGGGAATCGTTCCATGTACATCCTTTGAGCAGCCACTCCATTTCCTTGCGCAGCCCAATACGTGAAATGTATGTCGACAAGCTATATATTTGTGTAACGATGCATGTGATCGAAACGGAGAATGAGGATTCAAGCCAGCGATGTGCTTTTATCCACCAAACTCAATTGCGCGATCTACTACCTCAACGCCAGGGATGTAGTGGAGGATATACGGGGGTACACGCCGTATACCTTCTGGATATTTTTAAGGAACACCGTATACCCTCTGTTTCTCAAGAAAGCTATAGTATATACACTCTAGGGTATACACTCTGTCTTGAGCGTATACCCTCTGCTTAGAGCTTTTACCCTCTGTTTTTTCGTACGACTACACCACTGCTCAACGCTGCATATCCGCGCTCACATTACTATACGAAATCTGTGCACTTATATAGGTCCCCTCTACCTGTCTTTGCATTTCTGACATATAATTTTGAAACATCCTGTATAACTATTGTTAAAACATAACAAAAATAATCATACATATTTTAATGAAATTTTCAACATGCTTATCTTGTTTTGTGTGAAATGTAATGAAACATCATCAGTGCTCAGTGGTATTGTGTGAAATGCAAATAAACATATTTCATCGAAATTTTCGACAGACTTGTCTTATTTTTTATGAAAAATAAGTTCTGAACATGCACAGTATTTCGGTCAGTGAGGCCGTATATATCAATTAAATTCGGAAATATGGACCGTCTTGTGCATTGCAGTTTGCATGCGGATGCTGGCAATTCTACAACTCATCCAGATCTTTTTGCATTTCACAAAAATGTAAATCTGTTGAAAAATCGTTAAGGCTCCTATCCGAAATAGCTACTTTCTCATACAGTTTCTATTTCATTTTTGTTCGCAAACGCTATTAAGTTATTAAGAAACTATGTAATCGAACTGATTTATGTAGATTTCGTATTAAATACTACCTATTACATTCCCCCCTATGTTAAAATTTCGGAAAACTGTTTGCAGATCTACACCGATCATGACCCCTTGAACCCAAAACCACCATATATATCTGTCACTTTTTTATGGACACGATAACTTCCCTAATTCTGAATAAATCTTTACCAAACTGATATATAAAATTAAAGGACATAAAATCTCGGTCAAGTTCGTTAATGGGCAAAATCGGACTAAGGGGGTGGAAATACGGATGGGGTTTGTGAAAACCGAAAAAAAACATCATAACTTCCTAATTATAATACATATCGACTCAGTTTAAAGTTATTATTACTTCTAAAAAAAAAAGGCCAAAAATTTATGCATGACAGATTTTTGATAAAATTAAAAATGGGCTCAAGGGGCGAAAAACATAAGCTTTTGGGGAGAAAAAACTTCATAACTTCGTCAGTTCTCAAAATATCAAATCCAATTAAATTTATTATAAATTGTCTTAATATTATCTACAAGTTTTTGGCAGGACCAATTCGTACCGCAAAAAAAAAAAAAAAAAAAAAAAAAATTAAAAACAAAAACAAAAAAAAAAGGGGGGGGGGTTAAAGAAGAAAAAAATCCATAACTTCGTCAAATCACAAGATATCAAATTCGCATGAATTTATTATATATCTTATTAATACTGTCTAAAACTTTTATATTGACAAGTTTTTTATAGGACAGATTCTTACAGCAAAAACAAATTAAAAATACATAGAGTTTGAAGAAAAAAATATCGTATAAAGGATATACTCAAGTCCAAACTTACTTTCTGGCGCATTTTTAAATTCATTTTTGCTTTCAAACACATCCAATTGGCAGGTTCTCTTATTCAGAAGCTATATAATGTGCTGCATTGGTCGATTTTTTGATAAAGGCAGAATATATATTTTAAAAAGCTGTCAAAGTGGGCATTTTGCAAATTTCCCGAAGCTATAGTGCTGGAAACGAAAAATATGGTCCTAATGAGAAAATAATTGTTTATAAATTAAGTTCAATTAATTGAACAAAAAATAATAAAAAAACAGGTCACTTATAAAATTTTAAAAAAAATCACGTCATCAAACTTGTTTTTCCTTTTAAAAATGAATCTGAAAATGTGTCAGAAAATTTCGAGTTGCTGAGCATGGAAAAATATTTTTTTAATACTGTTTTAACATGATTCTGATAAAACAAGCTCAAGCGTCGAGATAAAATTGTTAAAGTTTCTTTATAGTCCAGGCAATAGGGGATTTTACCTGGCAAAATTAATGGTAGTTCTGGAAATCGGCTTACTTTATGTTTTTTGGGTCGCTGAATCCGAATTTGTAACTTCCCACCAAAATTTCCCCCGGCAACCCCCCAAATTTTGGTAAAATACCCCATCAAAAAAGGTTTTTATTAAAAAAATTGATTTTTTTATTGTTTTAGGATAAAAGTATCTTGAAATTCAGAAAGTAGACAAAATTTTCAACAAATAAGATATATAACATTGTGACGTAAGATGAATGGGAATGGGGGATCTGCCTCGGAACATGCACCGCGGTGCTGCGTGGACTACGTTGCGCAATTTCGCTTAACCACTCACATCGTTTACATTCGCCCTACCCCCCCCCCCCCCCCTCCAAACTTTCCCTATAATATTTACTATAAGCTTTTTGGGTCGCTTAATCCGAATTTTTAACTTCCCCCCAAAATTCCCCCTTCGCAACTCCCCCAAAATAGTTGTTTTAAAATAAAATTTAAATTCTAATTTTGACCCCTAATAATTAGATAATAGTCCTTATTAATTTTGACCCATAAAACGTGTAAATCCGTCGAAATCCGAAAGTCGAAAAAATTTTCGATTACAATACTTTCTTCTATTGAAGGTAGAGGAAAGTAAAAAGTGAAAACATGGAGTTTATTCGAATGCGATATTACTTTCTTCTATCTTATTGTAATCGAAATTTTTTCGACTTCCGGTTTTTGACGGATTTACACGTTTTAGGAGTCAAAGATCCCCCAAAACATGTTTATAGATAATGTCTGTCTGTCCGTGTGTCCGTCGCCATTATACCATCAAAAAGTGTATGAAGCTATGCATAGAATTGAACTAAATTTCTTTTTTTTTAAGTTTTTGGCTATGGTAGGCAGGTTCGTCCTTAATTTTGAAAAAATCCGCCTTAAGGGGTTCGCTGTAATAGTGATTTTTGCGCGATTTTGAATATTGTTACATCAAAAGTGTATGAAGTTATGCATAGAATTGAACAAAATTTTTTTGTGTATGCTTTTGGTTAAGACAAGAAGGTCCTCTTTGCATTTGGTAAAATTCCGCCGAAAGGGGACGCTGTAATAGAAATTTTTATACCATTTCCAATATTTTAGCATCGAAAAGTGTATGAAGTTATGCATAGAATTGAACAAAAATTTTTTGTGTATTACTTTTGGTTAAGACAAGAAGGTCCTTTTTGCATTTGGTAAAATTCCGCCAGAAGGGACCGCTCTAATAGCGATTTTTGTGCGATTTTGAATATTTTACCATCGAAAAGTGTATGAAGTTAAGCATAGAATTGAACCAAATTTTTTGTGTATGTTTTTGGTCAAGGCAAGAAGGTCCTCCCTGCATTTGGAAAAATTCCGCCGAAAGTGGGCGCTGTAGTAGCTATTTTTGTGCCATTTTCAATATTGTACCATCGAAAAGTGCATGAAGTTATGCATGGAATTGATCCAAATTGTTAGGTCCTCCCTGAATTAGGAAATATTCCACGAAAAGGGGCACTATAATAGCGATTTTTGTGTAATTTTCTTGATTTTTCGTAGTCTATTATACACCTGCGGCTTGTGAAGTAACGGAAATTTCCCATACTGATAAGCCGGCTATTCGCGGACAGCTGATATACAACAGAATAACGGAAAACTATTGATTTTAATAAATATCATGTTGGAGATTAACTTGTATTTACTCCGATTAATTGGCTGAAGCAGAAATTTAAGATGAAAGTCAAAATTTATATAGCATTGAACTAATAAATGAAATATTGACATTTGTAACAACGTTTTAAAATATTAAAATATATTTGATAGAAGAAAGTTTTGGGATTGGCACATCCAACTAGTTTTTATTTCACGTTGCTAAAAATGAATTGATTTTTCGGGATATAAGAGATAGAATACCATTAAAATGTACCTAATTATAATACGAAAAAATAAAATAAATATAGAATTGGTTCTGTATTTCGCAGATTTTGTTACTCTTTTATTTTCCTCCGACACAACTATTATTTTTAGGTGCGTTCGTAGTTATATAAATACATAGCACCTATAGTGGTGGTCTGGCGCGTCCGTCTATCTGTCTGTCCGCATATAACAGCGCAAAAACTACTCAACCGAATGGTTTGAAATTTAGTATATTATACAATTGTTGCAGAATTTTATCGAGTCATTTCAAATTTCATGAAAATCGAATCAAAACTTAAAAATATATTTATATAAGTTTTCATCATTCTATTACATCCTATCACACGTAATTAATTCAATGATATCTCATGTTAGGTAATGATTCTAGGTTGTCATAGTGATTACGTCCTATTTAAGATGGAGTCCTAATATTTCCATATTATCGAATTTAATATATGTATAATCATAATAAATTTTGCATTCATGCATTTTTGCATAAAAGTTCGACAACCGTTGCACCAATATCTGAATATTTATAAAACTAGTTATAGTGCGAACGCACCTCATTTGCCACGTTTGAAGTACAATTTCCGACTTGTTTTTCTTCTCTTCACTATCTCTTTATTTTCATTTTCACGTTCTTCTATCTTCAATAGAAGAAAGTATTGTAATCGGAATTTTTTTCGACATCCGGTTTTCGACGGATTTACACGTTTTAGCGTTCAGAGATCCCAAAAAAACATGTTTAAAGAAAATGTCTGTCTGTCTGTCCATCTGTCCGTCCGTGTGTCCGTGTGCCATTGTACCATCAAAAAGTGTATGAAGTTACGTATAGAATTGAACAATTTTTTTTTTTTTTTTTTTTTTTTTTTTTTAAGTTTTTGGCTATGGCAAGCAGGTCCTTCCTTAATTTGGAAAAAAATCGCTGGTAGGGGGCTCTGTAATAGAGATTTTTGTTCGATTTTGAATATTGTACCATCGAAAAGTGTATCAAGTTATGCATATAATTGAACTATTTTTTTTTTAAGTTTGTGGCTATAAAAAGCAGGTCCTCTCTTAATTTGGAGGAAATCAGCCAAAGGGGACGCTGTAATATCGATTTTTTGTGCGTTTTTGATTATTAACCACCAAAAAGTGTAGGAAATTATACGTAGAATTGAACCAAAATTTTTTTTTAAGTTCTTGGCTATGGCAAGGAGGCCATTTCTTAATTTGGAAAAAATTCCCTGGTAGGGGGCGCTGTAATAGCCATTTTTGTGCGATTTTTGTGCCATTTTGAATATTGTACCATCGAAAAGTGTATGAAGTTATGCATGGAATTGAACCAAATTTTTTGTATATGTTTTTGGTCATGACACGAAGGTCCTTCCTGAATTTGGAAAAATTCCGCCGGAAGGCAGCGCTATAACTGCGATGTCTGTACCCTTTTCATTATTGTACCATCGAAAAGTGTATGACGTAACGCATACAATTGAACCAATTTTTTTGTGTATGTTTCTGGCTATGGCAAGCAAGTCCTCCCTAAATTTGAAAAAAATCTGCCGGAAGGGGGTGCTGTAATAGCAATGTTTGTGCCATTTTCTTTATTGTACCATCAATAAGTGTATAAAATTATGCATACAGTCGAATCAAATTTTTTGTGCATGTTTTTGTGTTTGGCCAACAGCTCCTCTTTGAATTTTGAAATATTGCGCGGTAATGGGGCTCTGTGATAGCGATTTTTGTATACTTTTCTTGATTTTTCGTAGCTCTATTGTCCATTGGCGGCTCGTGCAGCTGTGGGAACTCGCTTCCTGCTAAGCCGGATATTCGCAAACAGCTGATAACAACAGAATAAGGAAAAACTATTAATTTTAACAAATATCATGATATAGATTAACTCGTTTTTAGTCCGTTTAATTGGCTGAAGCGGAAATTTAAGATGAAAATCAAAGTTCAAAGTTGATATAGTATTGAACTAATAATATTGAAGTATTAACATGTGTAACTACTTTTTGAAATATTAACATGTATAAGATAGAAGAAAGTTTTAGGGTTGGCTCATGCAACTAGTTTGAAGTTCGAGATTTTCTTAATATATCAAAAACGCTTTGTATGACTGACATAAATAAAATAAATTCTGTCTAAAACGGAGTCGATCGGGACCGAGAAAATTTTCCTCAGTAAACAATATTCCTCCTTAGATAAATTTTACTCTATGCCTATGGATTCGCAGGGACGTTAAAATCTTGCCGAGTCAGACAGATTTGCGTCTTACACAGAGTCCGCTTTAGAGAGAGTTTACTGTATTACGTCTCTCGTATAAGTAACGCGACAATTGATTTTAACGATACAACTTGCTTATTTAAAAAACATTTGTGCTTTACTAATCGATTTTGTTTCGTTTCGAAAAATTTTCCTAAAACTTTACTCCGAATAATAATAAAAAAAATACAAATAGTATTATTTTTATACACTGGATTCATCAAAACATAAAAAAATACTTTTTACGGATAGAATTTTTTGACAGAATTTAAACTCAGGAAGAATACAGCTTTGAGGTGTTGAAAGATAATTAAAAAAAATTCTAATTTAACACTGGAATTTGGTTACAAACAAAGAAGAAAAAATCAAAATGTGAAGATTATGTGAAAGAAAATTAAAAAAAATAATTAGTGGATAAATTAAAAACTTGTGCTAATCTTTAATATTCACATAAAATTACTTTTTTGGAGTAAATTAAAGAAAGATGGAAACTAAATTTCCTGAAAAATAATTACATTTTTACAGCCGTATATAATAAGAAAAAGTGCATCCATTTTTGAAAGCAAAAGATTAAGTCGATTTTTCTTTTTTTTTTTTAATAAATTCTTTGCAAAAGTTTGTTGTTTTTATTCTGTAGTGTAGTGTGATTGTTCTTAGACATTAAATATCACATATTTTACATTATTTTATTTTAATCTAAGTTTAAAATACACATTTATGACAAATAAATTTTTACATGCCGAAAAATAATTTCACAATCTATTTTTGTAATGCATTAAAAAAAAAATGTGAAACGTGGAGATTATATGAATGCGATTTTTTTATTTAACGTTGCTGAAAGGGAACTGATTTTCCGGAAAATAAAAGAGACAATACCATCGAAATGTATCCAATTATAAAACAAAAAAGAAAAATAAATTGATAAATATAGAAATTGCTTCAATAGTTCACATACGTAGAGCCTATAATCATGTATGGCCCGACCGTGTGTGTGTCTGTCCGCACATAACATCCCAAAAACTACCTAAACGAATTTTTTAAAATTTAGTATATATAATCGTTGCAGAATTTTATCAAGTCATTTCAAATTTTATGAAAATTGAATCGAAACTTAAAATGACATTAATAAATTTTTCTTCATTCAATTAAATCCTAGCATGACTAATAAATTCAATGATACCCCATGATAGGTAATGATTCTAGGTTGCCATGGTGACTATGTCATTTTTAAGATGGAGTCATATTATTTCCGCATTAGTGAATTTAAAATGTATAACGCAATAAATTTTGTATTCATGCATTTTTTTGCATAAGAATGCAACAGCTATTGCACCAAGATCTGAATATTTGTAAAACTAGTTATAGTACGAACGCATATCATTTGCCATGTTTGATGTACAATTTCCGACATGTTTTAATTTAAAATATGCATTTTGTGTCATTATAAATAAATCGCAAGTTCGAACACTGTGTCCTATTGGTATTCATTGATCTCAAGCAGTATTTAGCCATGGAGAATTAAATGTCGCAACACTGTTTAAAAAAAAAAAAAAAAAAAAAAAAAAAAAAAAAAAAACGGAGATTCTACTGGCAACGAGACGACAGTACTATTTCCGTAATTTTACGGAAAATTCATAAATTGCAGAAAATTTTCCGTTTTTTGGAAATTTTACGAAAATTTTTCTGTAATTTATGGGGAAAATTTTCAATTAAAAAAAACGAAAATAGTACTGGCATCTCGATTGCCAGTAGAATCTCCGTTTTTTAGTCCTTTTTGTTTTAAGTGAATGCCTCGGGTACTATCCTAAAAAGTAGAAGTAAGTAGATGTTAAGAAGTGCTTCTATAATTAATGTGGCAGAAGGGAAACGTTTTGAAAGAAAAAAAAATCCTAACACAGATTTTCAATTATAATCGCGATTTTAAACTTGTTATACTGAGTGTCCCTAAGTTAATGTACCAGTTATAAATTTTAATAGTGTTAGATCAAATAAAGAGTTACCAAAACAGTTTTAATAAGCGCATGCGTGAGTAATTCTTTGTTATTTACATGGCTACTCCTGAGCGTAAAGCATTTTTGCTGGTTTGAAGATTTAAAATCATCAGGGGAACTGCTGTTCCCCTGATGACGGCTAATGTTTAGTTGAAAGCGTTAGAGATTTTAACATCTTCTGACACCAATGTTTTTAACATCTCGATAGTTTTAAATGTTTTTAAAACTTGTGTATTATTGCACCTATTGTATTGTGAATTATGTATTCACACTGCTTATTTATTATAATCTCTTTCACTGACACTGACAGGAGCTTGTTTAGGCTGTCACAATATGGCTGAAATGCAGGTCCTGACTACTAGTTGTAAACTACAGATGTAAACTTCCACCAGTAAAAATAAATATTTGTTTTTGACCATAATTATTACTGAAATTCTACATTAATAAGGTGTATAAACGAGGAGAAAATTTCTATTCAAATTTGCTGGTGGAAGTTTGACCCGGTGGTAATCAGGCTCGGTGGAACCGGTTACAGTTGAAGGTTCACTATTTTGATTACATGACAATACCTCTTTATTCATACTTCCATGTACGAAACATGCAGATCTGTTTACTAAAAGGTAGCTACAAACCTTTAAATGTATTTTTCGTAAGACGAACTGACCGTCCTAAAACTCTCTGTATGCTACTGTCAGCATCTTACCTACGTAAAATACATGCAATAAATAAGAAATAAATACTTACAGTACAGTAAATAACGTTCTACAAACGACGTAATAAGAACTCGGGTCTTCGAAAAATAGGAAATTCGGCGTCTTTAATTTAGATATGCGTCTCGGCGGACGAAACTTTCAATACTGACCCTTTTTACTTTCCGTCCCCTGTGCCTTACGCCATAAGTAGCGCCACTTTCACAGGAGCGAGGAGGTTAAGGGGGAGAAATTAGGAAAGGGACGAAATATGAGCACTTTACTCTACTATCGCTGTTTTATGTAGATTTCGTAAAAAATACTACCTATTACATTCTCCACTATGTTGGAATTTCTGAAAAAAAAAATTGAAGATCTACACCGATCATGACCCCTAGAACCCAAAACCACCCTCAGTAAAAAACTTTATATATATAAACATAATTCTGCACAAATCTCTTCCAAACTGATCCATAAAATCAAAGGGCATAAAATCTCGATCAAGTTCGTTAATGGGCAAAATCGGACCAAGAGGACGGAAATAGGGAGGTTTTTTGTGAAAACAATAAAAACCCATAACTTCTTAATTTTTGTACATATCAAATCAGTTTAAAGTTTTTATTACTTCCAAAAATTTGGACAAAAATTTATGTATCACAGATTTTTGATAAAATTAAAAATGGGCTCAAGGGCGCAAAAATAACAGTTTTTGGGAGAAAAAAAATCATAACTTCGTTAATTCTCAAGATATCAAATCCAATTATAATTATTATAAATCTTCTTAATATTATCTGCAACTTTTATATTGACACGTTTTTGACAGGGCCAATTCGTACCGCAAAAAAAATTAAAAACGAAAACAAAAATGGGGAGTTGAAGAAGAAAAAATCCATAACTTCGCCAATTCAAAAGATATAAAATCCACATGAATTTATTATATATCTTCCTAATATTATCTACAACATTTATACTGACAAGTTTTTGATAGGACCAATTCTTACAGCAAAAACAAATTAAAAATACGTAGCGGTTGAAGAAAAAAATCATCGTATTAAAGGTGTATTCAAATCCAAACTGCTTATTTTCTGACTCATTTTTAAATTCAGTTTTGCTCTTAAACGCATCCAATTGATAGATTCGCTTATTCAGAAACTATATAATGTACCGTGATGGTCGATTTTTTTTATAGAGGCAGAATATATTTCAAAAAATGTCAAAGTGAGCATTTTGAACCGAATTTCCCGAAGCGATTGTGTTAGAAACGAAAAATACTATCCTACTTAGAAAATAATTCTTTATAAATCAAGTTTTAATTAATTAAAAGAAAAATAAAAACATTGGTCGCTTATAAATCGCTTCAAAAATCACGCCAGCGAGTTTCATATTTTTTCCATTAAAAATAAATCTGAAAATGTGCCAGAAAATTTCGAGTTGTTGAGCATGGAAATGTATTTTATTAAATACCGCCTTAACATGATTATGATAAAACCAGTACTTATTTAAAACTGAAGTAAAAACTCGTCAAAAGCGACCAAATAAAATTGTTAAAGTGGGTTTATCTCTAATCATGATTTAGTTTTTGTTGGTGAAATTAATATACTTAACTTCGAAATCTACCTCCGTCTGTAGGCCGGGCCGGCAGGAATTTTTATATATGTATTACGTTATTATTAGCGTATTAAATGTGAAAACTACGATTGTAGTATGAGCGAATAATATCTAAAAATTTCAAATTGGTGTCATTAAGATACATTTAAATTTGCCAGATAAACCTATTTCAAATCTTGCGTAACATATTTAATCAATCTTCAATCTTAATCAATAATAAAAGGCAGTAGATGTACATCCTAAATCTATTTTATAAAACAAAAATATGTCCGATAGTAACTCTGACGTCATATTAACGTTGAAAAAAGCTTACCAATAAATTTCCCTTTTTCCGCATCTTTTTTAACTTCTAAATATTGCACATTTTCAACCGTTACACCGTCGAATAGAGCAGAAAATCCTATTTCAAGTGTAATTTATTTGAAAGCTGTACCTCAATTTATTGATTTTTTCTTATTTTTAAAATAATTTTCTAGCATGAGTTTTTTGTTAAATCTGCCTCTATCGCGTGCTTCCCGATTACGAACGATTAAACCATTTGCACTCGAAATAATATAAATAGTTAATAACTTTTTTTAGGATAATATTGCAATGCATAACGAAATTAAAACATCATCAATAAATAAATAAAATAATGTAAATAAAATATTATTATACATAGTATATTTAACAGACAAATAATCGATGAACGCACTTACACCAGTGAAATTACCAGAATGAAAGAGACCGCCGTAAGTAGCGAAATCTTTGCCAAACTCTTCGCATGCGGCTAATACAAAATTAACGGTTATAATAAATTTCAAAGCTTTTCTTGAATATATAATTGATATTTTAAAACAGTAATATATTTTGGACGTTTTTGGCTTTTGGTTTAGTAGGTAAACAATCTAAAATATATAAATGTATGTTACATTATTAGATCTAATTCCGCGATTTCCTTATCTTATTCTAAATTACTACTTTATATTCACTAAATCCTTATCCTTAAATAATCTCTATCATTAACTCTGTTAAATTCCCTTTAATATAATGTCTCACTTGTCTAAATTGCTTAAATATTACGCTTTTAGTATTCTTAAATTAAATGTTCCATTTCCGCGCTTTTTTCTTTCTAGAATATTCATTTAGCTTCCATTTTTACTTTCCCGCGCATTTCTGATGTTATCCTTTTTTCCTTCAAATTTATCCGCTTGCTCTGTCCGCACTGTTTTCATGACGTGGTATTCTTAATTTTTCATTGGTTGAGAGCACGATCTACGTCATATTTGTATTCTTACACTTGAGGAACAAAAAGTCGATACTCGCTGTGTTTCAGCAGAATTTGTCGTATTTCTACTTTGATAACTTCCCCTGGTCGCCGTCTGATATTTTCTATTATCTACAATTTGCTTACCCATAATTAAATACTAAGTAACGATGGCTTGATTAAAATGAATTGGTCGAAACTGCACCGCCGAAAGCTCTTTAAATAAAATCCTGAGTTAAATTACGCATTGTCTCAATTATTCCGGAGAAACCCGTACTGGATAAATGTGTTACCTGGCCTACCACTCGATGCCTACGACTACCTCCAAACATCCATGTTGATTTACTACGAAACATTCTCTTTCAGCTTAATCTAATGCACGGCTTCCAGATTGATTATTCATCTACTATTACATCGAAGCTAACCACACTTTCGAATCACAATATAACGTAATAACGTTATATTAGTCGACGAGAATTTAACTCTACCTGTGTTTCTATTACTTTCAACATTGCACTACTGGTAACATAACAACCAGTTATTTCGTTCACTAGTAAAACCTTCCAATGTTAGAATAATCTAACATGTATATGTAATGTAGAAAATCTATTAGAGTGTTCAATTAAAAAAATGGTTTTCCCCTATATTTCATCTCTAGTTATATTAAAACAATCAAAACAACTAAAAAAAATGAAAACAAAACTTGATATGGGATGGAGGGCAAAAAGGTTTCATTTGCGAATGAAGAAGCAATTATTCAAACAACCGCTTTGTAAAGATTTTCTATATTTTATCATTACGTTATATGAGGGTCACTCTGACATTTTTGATATACGGCTAAATGGTACAAGTTAAACTTACCAACTCTTACGGGAGTATTCGAATTAGTTCCTTCAAAGATCAATGGACTTCCCAAGATTAAATGCCTCAAGCCACCTATTTCTTGAAATAGATGAAAAATATTCTTTTACAGCCTTACCAATCTCATCTTTGGAATAAAAAAATACGTCCACATAATCTTTTTTAGATTAAAAAATAGCCAAAAGTCACACATAGCAAGATCAGGAGAAAAGGGAGGATGTCTATCACTTTGATGTTTTGTTGTTGTTGTTGTTGTTCAATAAATTTGACTGTAATCCTTGCTGAATGAGACGATGCATTGTCATGGTAAAGCATGAGTCCCCTAACATTCACCTCTTGAAGAATTTCAGGAAGACATTTAGTGGTGTACCAGTTAGATATAACTGTCTTCAGTCCCTGTAGCGTAAGAGTTTTGATCAGATCTGCACTTCTGAAGAACAAGGTATACATTACTTTTTCACTGCTCGTTGTCTTTTAACTCTTTATGTACTGAATTATCAATTCATGAAAATTTTATCTTCTAAAGCATTTTTCATGAATTTTTGAAACTACATTAGAAGATTTACATAACACTTTAATAAATTTTAGAAGGATTTTAAAAGGATTGCTGGATTTAGAAGGATGAATTAAATTTGAATTTATAGGGATTTCATGCAATATTTATAATCCCACTCAAATATTTTATTTTAAATATTTTTTCTTAGTATTTTGTAGAATGAGGAAATGTACAAATATAATGTTCTTACAATAGAAATATAGAAATATTTCCGAATGGAAATATCCCCCCCCCCCCCTCCAACGCCAAGAAAGCTGAAAAGATACAAAGACAAAATGAATCATTCTCTTAAAAATATTTCAGTTTTGGGTAACCAATAATGCTTTTGGAACAAGATAAAGTAATGCATCTATAACTCATTCTAAACAAGTATTACTACTAATCATGTATTAAATGAATTTTATAACAAGTTATTTTAACGGTACTTATAAGTACCGTAAATAGATAAGGGTTACCCATTGTTGGTTTGAAATCATCTTCAGTGACCCATACTTTACTTTCTTTACGTGTCGAAACATTAAAAAAAAAGGTATGTACGTCTCATCACGAGTTATGATTTTAAAAATAATGCTGTGGACACCATCATTAAGTGATTTTAGGGTTTCTTTACTGATTCTTCTCACACGCTCCGCTTTTTGGTGTTCTGTTAAATTATTGGGGGACTTGAAGACAAACTAATTTTTTCATAAACAGTTCTTCATGAATAATTTTATGTATAGCTGCAGATCCAATTTAAATTCCTTCTGTATCACTTACTTCTGTATTATTCTGTATCATTTGGTAGGTACAACGATTATCATCAATTAATATTTTTCGTACGGCCGACACATATTCTGAGCTCGATGATGCTCTCACGTCAACTCCATTTTCTCTTCTTTCAAAATTTATTCTACGATAGTTAAATTGCAATTGTTGCCACAAATTATCGCCTGCGGACATAAAAGAGTTTGAATTTACATCCGACCGATACTTTTTTTGGCTTATATCGACTGCCCCTGTCTAAAAAATTTCAGAGTTACCCTTCTATCTTTATTTCATTTTAATTTATAAATCTTTAAGAACAGTTTGTGTTTCAAAAATATTTTGAAGTTCTATTTAAACATTGTATTGTTAAACTTATAAGACAGTAGTATTTGCTAATTTTTGCGAAAAGTAATATCCCAACAACATTTGCGAAAAGTAATATTCGTCTTACATAATGTCAGGAATCCTGCGAATACAACTGTTATAAGATTATGTAAATATTTCACATAATTAAAACTAAATTTTATTTTGTTTTCGTAACAGTTTTATTTTAGTTGTTTTTAAAAAAGTATTTGTTATTTTACTGAAAAAGCAATTTCGTTAAGAAGGAAAAAAAAGAGATTCTTTATTATTTTACATTAAAGTAATTTATCAAAACTTAAAAGTTAATTTCAAACGATGCAATTTTATTTTCAGAAGTTAAATGAGAAAAGAATGCAATTTGGAGGCGTAGAAAGATGATTAAAAAACTCTTTCTTTTTACTCTGGAATTTGGCTACATATAAAAGAAAAATGTAAGGAAAGATAATATGAATGGGAATGAAAAAATAATTAGTTATGAATAAATTGAAAACGTGGGTAAATCCTTTACAGTAGAAATATATAAATAGTATATGAAAGTACTTTATTAAAGTAAGATTAAACAAGAAAGAAACTACGGGAACGTTTATATGTTCACGAATGTGCGTGCTATTCTTACGAGATGCATAAATATATGGTCCTTTGCTTCAATGAAAGATAATTTAGATGATTTTCTGTTATAGGGTGATCGCAAATGATTTATTTTATTTCAATTTATTGTTGGCCACTTAATTGCCCTGGTTACGAAATTTTCACTAAAATATATTAGGTCTAACATGTTCTTAGATCCCCAAAGTTCTATGCCGATTTGCCAAGTATTTCTGTAGCTATTTGACAAGATGTCTAAAGTACATGTGACCGGACAGTATCCTTAATTTATGAGCATGGGTGTATTTTAAATGAAAGACATGTTTTTCAAATGAAATAAATAAATGTTTAGCATTTTGAACGAAATTATTGCAATGGGATTTAAAGCACATTTAGTGATTTGTCGCCTATGCCAGGCTAACGGAAAAATACCTTACGATTAATTTATTAATTTAGAATTAATCAATATATTATATTGTCAACAAAAACACACCAATCTACGCAATTTTATAATTCTAGCACATGGTAAATTGAGTGAAAAAAGCAACTAGAAAATTCCAGCTTTACAAACACGAGCCAAATTAAGTTAAAGGAAAGATTGTAAAATAAGGCAAAAATATTGAATTGCTTTTGGACTTACATTGTGTGTAAAAAGTACCCGGAATTTATCATTTATAAGTCACCCGTGAAAGATACCATGACATTTTTTTTTTTTGTAAGCGTGTACCTCAGGTTTTTAAAGAGGGTTTTGAGTATCATTTGTGACTTATGCTGGTATTTACCATCTACCTCAACCTTGAAAACGTCGGTCGAAAGCTCAAATGAAATTCACGATAACATTTGATTGGACATTATCAAGGAGACTTCCAATCAGGACTAAAGGTGAATACCGTTTAAGCGTTCGACAGAGGTTTTCGGAATAACCCGGGGTCGAAGTAGTTGGTGAATACGAGCGCTAGTGTGATAACAGTAACAGTTTTTTAGTAATTACTTTTGGGTGCTCTGTGATTTTGGACAGTAGAAAAATTACTTGAACAAAGATTTTGCTTAAATCTTGTGCTTTAAATGAAATTTCGTGTGCCGAACATCTTTAAAATAACCGAAATTTCATGTGAATTTTGAACCACGATAACCCTTTAAGACCTGAAAATTTTTGGTAGAAATTAAAAGATATGGGGACTTCCAATAATTAATAGGATTATAATTGATTAAAAAATATACTTAACAAAATACCCCGATGCAGGTTATGTCGATAAAGGATCCACACAATTGTTTGGATGCAGACTCGACTTTAAATCGCACAAAAAGAGGAAATTGTTTTCTTCTTTTTCTTTAGGATCACCTACACAAATGTGTAAGCCAGATTTTAAAGGGATAATGTACCACCGCACAAAGTTATCGTTGTGCAGAAATTTTTGACCAAAAACGCAATGAATGCAGTCGAACCCCGATTTAACGAATAGTTCGGGACTATCAACTTTGTTCGTTAAATCGAGAATTTTCGTTAAATCGGGATAATCAAAGGAATATTTTTAAACAACAGAACAAGTTTTTAAAAAATGGCAATAAATAAGAAGAACAATGCTCACTTGATGTTAAACATTTGCTGCTTTAAGAAAACACTCTGTATTAAATTTTATTCTTTTTTTTATGTACTACTATAAATCAAATGCATTGTAATTAAGAAAAATTTTCATTTATTCAAATTTTATCGATAAATTATAAGACATCTTTTATAGAACTTTCTTTGCTTTGTTCTGATTTTGTATTCGAAACTTCTTTATCGAATTTTTTCTGAAGCTGTGAAAACAGTGTCATTCAACATCATGAGCAATCAACTACCGTTTCAAAGTATTAAAACTGCTAACTGCTTTTTTGAACGTTACATGCTTCATCTTCTTCATCCGATCCACACTACTACTGATTTAATAACCTCGGTGTAACGTGCATTTTTCGCATGCAGATATTTCTGCATCACAAGGTACATATTCAGAAAATTAAAAATCAGGGACATTGAAAATTCATAATAAATATTAGAAAATTTCTTCAAATTTTCCTTTTTCTGACATCGAAAATTATTCGTTAAATCGGGATTATAAATTCGTTAAATAGAAGTATTTTTGTTCCATTTTCATCGGGACCATAAAAAATTCTCTAAATCGAGAAATTCGTTAAATCGGGGGTCGACTGTATCATCGACCCACTATCGTACTCGTCTGATATAGTAGGAGAGCTGTTGAACATTTTTGAGTAGGTATTTGAGGCCCCCTGAAAATTTGTGCAACACTTCTTTTGTAATGCCTGAATACAAAATCGAATGTCTGGCTGAAAGATCGTGGCCCAAAAACTGTGTCAGACACGTGTCAAGTGCCAAATGGCACTTGACACGTGTCTGGCACAGTTTTTGTGCCGACTAAAGTGTCTGTCATTTTCAAAATATTTTTTTCTAAGCATAAATATTATTCTGCCTCAATCTCAGCGTGCCTCAAATACCTTTTTTGGGTAGTCAAAAAATGGCACTTGACATGTGTCTGGCACAGTTTTTGGGCCGACTAAAGTGTCTATCGTTTTCAAAATATTTTTTTCTAAGTATAAATATTATTCTGTCTCAATCTCAGCGTGCCTCAAATACCTTTTTTGGGGGGGTAGTCAAAAAATGGCACTTGACACGTGTCTGGCACAGTTTTTGGGCCACGATCCTTCAGCCAGACATTCGATTTTGTATTCAGCCATTACAAAAGACGTGTTGCACAAATTTTCAGGGTGCCTCAAATACCTTCCCTAAAATGTTTAACAGCTCTTGGACTAATATGGAACCGTGTAACTTTTTCTTGTTCTCGAAGCTAAATTTACCACCCCAAGGAAGACGTTTTGAGTCAATTGAGACCATACTGGAAGATTCGCCGAGGGAGCTGGAGGCCATACCTAGTGTTCACAGATTGGGGACTTTTTTGTCCCCAGATTGTTGATTGTCACTGCTTTTTTGAAATAGAAACATTCGCCCAATTTAAAAATAGAATAAAAATTCGGAAAAATAAGCGAATAATACTATTTTAAAAAAGTGGTGTCAGTCAAATAATCTGTATTAAAGAAGTCTCCAATCTGGCAACACTGGCCATACCTCAATCAGCCTACTCAAAAAGTTTTAAGGTTGAGTTAATCGCGGTATAGTTATAATGGGCTCTTTAGGGCGTACTATGAGGGCGACAAAATAAATTTGTGAATAGATTAATTTGTTTGTGTTTTATTTAATAATTCCGGGTAATTTTTACACAGAATGCATATCAACGAACATGCAACCATATCCAAAGCAAGCTAATCGATTTTATTCTCGTCACGAGTCCTTTTGAAGAAATTATATTCAACTTCAAATTTTATTTTCTCTCAATGAATCTCTCTATTCTAAAAATAAGTAACTAACGTTGTCACCGCCTCCGGTTTTAAATTTTTTGTGACCGGAGGTCTTTCTTCTTTAAGGAGACAAGTGACCTTTAAAATCATTTATTTTTATTTTTTGTAAATTTCACTTTAAATATTATTCAAGGGTACATTATATGCATTAGGCATAGATTTACCACAAAAACAATTAAAAAATTTTTTTTTTTTTGAGGGGGGGAAAAAAGGAATTTTTCGAAATATTTTTGATGTTACAGAGAACTTTTCAAAATGCCGCATGTGCATTCCATATCAGTGAGAATCCCCAATATTTTTTTTACAAGTTTAGTTTATATATATAAATAAAATTGTGCATGGAATTTTATATATTTGAATATAAAGTAAGAAGAAAAAATTAGAAAATATTTTTTTTTCGTACCTTTATATTCAAATATATAAAATTCGATGCTCAGTTTTAATTATATATATAAACCAAACTTGTATAAAAAATATTGGGGTTTTACATTGATATGGAATGCACATGTGGCATATTGAAAAGTTGTCCGTAACATACAAAATATTACGGAATATTCTTTTTTTTTCTCAAAATTTTTTTGTGTGATAAATGTATGCTAAAACGCATATAATGTACCGTTAAATAATATTTAAAGTGAAATTTACAAAAAATTAAAAAAATGATTTTGAAGGTCCCTTGTCCCCTTAATATTAAGAAAATATTGTACACAAAAATAAGAAAATTGGTGGTATTATAGAGAAATGTTTGGTAAACACGCTGATGCAGACAGTTTTCAAATCGAAAAATTGTTTTAAGAGATATTTAATGTTAAAATTGGTAAAATCGTTCCATTAAAAAGGTTTTATAGGAGAAAAACTATACATAGGAAGTTAATCATTTTTAGATCATTTTATACAGTAGAAGTTCGCGGTTTACAGACTGCATTTGTTTTTTGTTTTTATTTGACTCATTTTTTGAGGTTTTATTTCTATTTTAAATTCAAATTTTTAGCATTTCGAGAGATATTTTTTACAACTTTTAGAAAATGGTATTATTTTAAATTGTTCCCAAATTTAAAATCTGCGAAAAGAATAATATTTCCTTCAAGTTAAAAATTTATTTACACGTGACTATTATAAACAGAAAAAAAACTTTCAAATGAAAATTAAATGATCACGCATTAAAAGCAGGTAAATATTGATAATTACGTCATGAAAACTATATTTACACGTGAATTTTAAAAGAGAAAGAAAATTGTAAAATAATAAATTCAATAATGTGCTTTAAAAGTCGTAAATGGAGGAAATTATGTCACATTTAAAATTTCCAAACGATAATATTGCCAAACAGTTTAAATTTAAAAATATATTTGCGCGAGACATTTATTTCCTATTTTGAGATAATCTTTTTAAACTATTATTGAGGATACTAATACAGCGCAAATAATATTTTCTTTCTAACAGCAAAAGTATTTTCACACGAATATTAAAAATAGAAAGAAAACTTTGGTGAAAATTACGTCAAATTTTAAACGATAAATTTAAAATGTGTTATTTAAGAAAACTTTCTTATAGATTTGTTAAAAAATACCGGGAGACAAAGACTCTGTTTACTTAATTGATTTTACATTACTTTTTTTCACATGTTTCTCTGATCTGATTTAATTAAAGCGGAAACAACCCGTTGACAGGGAGATTGCCACTGTTTATTATTATTATTATTATAATTCATCCTTCCGAAAAATTTTTAAAGCCGATAGCATGCTTTTAGAGTTTGCGGTGTCTGAACGGGGATTGGCGAGCGTAGCTCGTAGAGATCCTACATTAAAGAGAGATTGGACATTGAAGAAATGTCCGCCATTTTCGTCACAAAGTAGATGGAACGCCGTACAACGCAATGCATTTTCATCAGCGTCTAACACTTTTTATTCCATTAAAACTATGAAAATTTCATTTTATATGCCTTCAAAGAGTCTTTCAGAACATAAATATGAGCTCATTTGCATTTTAATGAATAAGAATTCCCAGAAAATGCATTTTTTACTCTTATTTTTTTTTACTAATTAAAATAGTGGGCAGAGGAAGATTGGGCATGTAAGAACTTTATTTTAATTTCACAATATTTCAGAAAAGAATTTTTAACGATTATCAGATAGAAAATGAACTATAGAATTTATTTTTTTAAAACTATATATAATTTACTACGCATTTTAAAACAACAGTAATTATTAAAATTTTCACCATCATCGCATTGATAATTTCAGAAACATTAAAATTTGAACATATCATATACCACTCCTGTTTAAGTATGTATGTAATTCAAAGTTAAATTAATATGTACGCTGAAAATATTGTATGATAAGTTTCTACGTACTGCTACTTCTCTTTGATATTTTTTTTAAATACGGAAGTCTTGTAAGTATATAATATTAGAATGAGTATTGTTATCAAAACATTAAATAAAAGTTTAGAAAAAAAGTTAAATAGAGGCACTGCTGTTAAAAGAAAGAAATAAAAAATATGAAAAACAAATTCTGCAAATAAATCAAAATCTGATAACTAATTAAAATCGCACTGCTGCGTAAAAAAAAAAAAAAAAAATGTATTTTCTGAGAATTCTTACTCATTAAAATGAAACTGTGCTTATATTTATGTTCCGAAAGACTCTTTGAAGTTATATAAAATGAAATTTTAATAATTTTAATAAAATAAAAGCTGATTAAAATGCATTGCGTTGTACGGCGTTCCATCTTACTTTGTAACGAAAATGGCGGGCATTTCTTCAATGTCTAGGGGGCAGAGCCCCCTAGTGTTGAAAGAATTTAAAAGAGTGTGAAATGCCTGCACCTATATTGGAATATTACGGTTGTTTTGTTATTTGAGAATTGATCAAATATGTATGATGTAGTCCCATAAAAAAAAAAAGAAAAAAAAAGCTACATACTTCCTGAAGCACGAAAAGATTTCTGACAATGGTACGTATTTTCAAATTCAAGACCTTGCATTTTTATGCTTAATGTTGAAAATTCTTTTATCTTTCAAACAACTGAGTGAATTATATCACAATTTAAATTTACAAGAGGAAATACACGGGAATCCCCGGTCGTAGAATATAAATGAAAACCATTTTTTGAATTGATAATTATAATACATTTTTTAAATCTGATTTAGAGTGCACACTAACGATAGGTATCAAAAATCATGTTTATTTGAAAAACAGCAATGTGTTTTGAAATTTATTAAAAGCAATAGTATGATCATTGTCTTAAATTTGTGTTTTATTTATATTTTATTGTTTTATTTATTTATAGATAAATGTTTTAATTTCGTTATGGTATATATGCGGGAAATGGCTTCTCAGCTATTTATATTAATTTAAAAATATTAATTAATTAATATTAAAGTTCAAACGGATTTATCTTTCGTAATCGGAATGTATGCGATAGAGATCGATTTGAAAAAAATCCATGCTTAAAAATTATTTCACACGAATTTAATTTGAAAGTACATTTTTTCTTTATTCGATGGCGTAAAAATTTTAAAACTTTAGAAGTTAAAAAAAAAAATGCAGTAAAAGTTAAATTTAATCGTCTGGTTTGGCAACCGTCAAAATGATGTCAGCGTTACAGACGGAAACGTTTGTCTTTTATAATACAGATAGTCCATAGGGAAATAAAAACATACTACACACTACTAAGTATGCCGTCTAAAAATATAACTCATACCAATTGATTAGTTATAACAGCTACTAAAAAAATCTACATTTAAATTTTGCTTAATCAATTTGCTTAATTTGCTTAATACGCAACTAACATCAATTGATTACTTAACATCTATTAAATAATGCTATATTTAAATTTTACTTTGGGGTTGTCTACATACAAAAATTGTACCAAGCTTGAAAACTTTCAATATTAAAAATATTTTGAGATCCTATTTGGATTCTTCAGTATATCTTAATTTCGACTACCAAAGGGGAAGTTATTTATTAAAATAGTTAAGGATATATGCCGGTTTAAAAAGGAACTCTTAATGTTAAATTTAATTTTAATGGCTGCCAAAGACACACATCACTACTGGTAGATTTTTAACCAGAACTCAAAACCTAATGTGGCAGAATAAGTTGTGATTCTTGATTCACATATCTGAAAATTCTGGAAGGAGATTTCTGTTTAAAAAAATACAGAAGAAAATTCATATTTTCTTTTTTTCGAAAATTAATTTAAAAAATGTATACAAAACATTTTTAGTTAATTTTCGTTAAAAATATTAGTTGTAACCTATATATTTTTAACAGAAATGAAATTTTTAGAAACTTCAAGGGTAAAAAAAGCTAAACAGGTGACTTTACGATCCATTAAGGATCTTAAATTAAGGGCCATTACGGGCCTACTGTGCCCATCTCTGCTTTCTTGATCCTGAACCTCGAGGTGTTATACAGCATATGTCCCAGTCAGGAGGTCAGCCTAACGCGGGACCCTCAAAGTTTAGTTCCCAAGCTAGCTTGGTACTCATGTTATGAACCTCAAAGAGATGAAAGGTAGAAGCTTCAAAATAGAATTCTAAAATTACAGCTCGTTATGACTAACAGTTTTTGAATTACGCTTTAAAAACTACCCTTATTGCAATTTGTTACAATTAAATATTAATTTAAAATTAAGAGTTCCAGACTTTTTATTCGCATAATTTCTAATCTTCTGGACCAACCGGCTTTCTGTTTGGTATCTAAATATGAAATTTAACGAAAATTCAAAATATTACATCAAAATTAGGTGTTAATATTGAAAGTTTTTGAGTTTGATATTATTGGTACATGAAGACGACTCTACACAAAATTTAAATATCGCATTAATTAGTAGACGTGTTTAGTAATCAATTGATACCAGTCAGATTTCTACTGTACATGTGAAGACAGATATTTTGAAGGGGGGGGGGGGCTCTCTCTATTAACAAAACAGTATACTATAGATCTCAAATGAGTTCTAAGACTGGTTATGTGAATGCTTTTGAAGTAAATAAATTTTTTTTGTTGTCTTGGAATAGTAATGTCATTGAATTGATTATGAACTGCAATACTAGTTAATTTCAATCATAGAGGATCATTTGTATATAATTTAAAATAAATTTCAAAAATTTCTTTATATGTTTATATAAATACTATCATATATATTAAAACGTAAAGGCAAATCTGTAAGATCACGATCAGTAAGAGCAATGCGTCATGCGTCAACTCTTTTTCGAACATCTTTAACTTTGAGGAATACTGAGCGAGTATCTGCTAGCACAATGGTCAAAAGGAGCAGTTTAAATCTCTGAATTTTTGTAGAGGACGTGGGTTCGAGCCCAATGCCCGGCAAAATGATTTCTGCAATATTTTTTGGTGATGATTCTCTTCAATAATAACATATTTTATTAGCAGGAGAAGTTGTATGATTTTTATTTTGTTATTATTATTATTTGAATCCTTTATAATTAAATAAAATTTAATATGCAACAATATTTTTAGAACATGATTTTTTATTTAAAATATGTTGCATGTAATTGTAAATTAAATAAATTGAGCTAATCTACAATTTTGTTATATTTTCTGACCATTATCATTATCAAGAATATATACAGGGTGTATGCTCTCAACGGTGTCCAATGGCTAATTCCAAAACCGTTAGTCATAGACATATACTAGTTCCAATTACAAAAATGTTTTAAATCAGGTAAAGAAATATTTAAAAAGCGATTTGGGTCAATAAAAACATTTCTTAAAAAATTACAAAATTTAAATTCTTATACGGTCCCCCGGTCCTATAACATATATTTAGTAAAATTTTCCTTTTACACTGAAAAGTAATACAAAAAAGTCTCGTTATTCTGCGATTAAAATTGACCGAGTAATAGCTGTTTAAAGTTGGAGCATATTTTTTGCTGCAAATTGGGACATTGGGAGTCATTCACAAATTTAGTCGAAATATAATTTCGTCAGATATATTAAAAAAATGGTTGAGAGTAAAATTAGCATTGCAATATAAATTTGAAACCTTTAATTATTCTGACATACTAATGCAAAATACGCAATTTGTAACAACATTTAAGAAGAAAGAAAAACAGAATTTTTGTTAAATAAAATGATTCTCAATTAACAGCCCCAATTCTTTACAAAATGATATGTATTTTAAAATATTATTATATTACACTAGGCTGCAAAAGTTGGGTTATGTCATGTTTTTTAGCTTTTGATAATTGATTCTTATGTATTATGTACCACTGAATCCGAAATTGACCTTCATTTTTAACCATCACAGCAGGATTTTTCGCAAATTGCGAATTTCAAAGTTAAAAAGTTCAAAATTAAAATTAAACCTCCTCCCCCATCTCATCGGACTACTCAACTGTTTAGCTGTAAGAATCCCAGGATAGGCAAAAATATTGAATAAATTACTAAAGAAAAAAAGAAAAAAAAAGTTTTACATATGTTTTGTAGTATAAAATTTTCGCTATTTTTTAATTTACACATTTACGATTTGCAAAAAAAAAAAAATAACGTGATGGTTAAATATGAAGGTCATTTTTAGATTCAGTGCTAAAAAGTACGTAAAAATAAATTATCAAAAGTTAAAAAACACAGCCATCTCCTCTACTTTATAGTATCCGATTTTTGTTATTCTTTAACTTTGACAGTTTATGATTTGCGAAATACCCTGACATGATGGTTAAAAATTAAGGTAATTTTCGGATTCAGTGCTAAAAAATACATAAGAATTAAAAAAAAAAACAACAATCGCAGTCTTGTATTATCTAATCTAAAACTTTTTTTAAAACTTCTTGGCGGTAATCTATCCGAAATTTTTTGTGTTATCCTGTAAAATAAGTATAAATGGTAACCACCGAAAATCATAATAACATTAGATTGTTATTGGATTTGCCGCAGTATTTAAAATGTAATCTCGATCGGGCATTTTAAAGTGAGTTAAAGTTCGAGTACAAATTTTGAACTGGGAAAACATACATACGATCGTTGAAGTAACATAAAAACTTTTAAAAATAACATAATTTTTGTTAAAAGAAATCATAAAAGAAACAGTCTCATATCTTGACAAAATAAAACATATGTTATTTTAGCCAATCTGAAACTTAATAAATTTTAACTTAATCGTAATACTTGTACGATTTTTTGAAAGCGCAGATACATATGAAATAAGATCTTTGAATACTTTAAGCACTTGGTATGTGACCCCTCAAAGCCAGGCCGAACTCATTTGCTTTCAGAGCAGAAAAGCGGCATAAGTCATGCATTTTTAAATTTCATAACTCGCTCAATTTTAGAGTTATATGAATGGGACTTTTTTTGTCTTACTTGTCAGTGGAATAGGAAAATTTTACTAGATATAACTTATAGGACCGGGGGACCGTATAAAATTAAAATTTCGTAATTTTTTAAAAATGTTTTTATTGACCCAAATCGCTTTAAAAATGTTTCTTTACCTGATTTAAAACATTTTTGTAATTGGAACTATATGTCTATGACTAACGGTTTGGGAATTAGCCATTGGACACCGTTGAGAGCGGACAAACTGTATATGTGTGTGGCAGAAAGAAAAGTTTGCAATTATTTTCCGTAAAAAAAAACGGAAAGAAAGAAAAAAATATTCATATAAGAATTATAAAAGAAATTACCTTGATACTCGTGGTTTAATATTTAAAAAATAAATAAAAATGTAAAATAAAATTCAAGTAACAAAAAATTTATATTATAAATCGTTAGCTGCATAAAGTTTCAAATTTAGGTTTTAGAGAATGAGACTGATAAAAATAAAATTTATAGCAACTTTTAATGGTTGTGCAGTTTAAAATAAATAAGTAAATAAAAATAAATATTGTTATTTTTTCAAAAAAGAAAAAAGGAAATGTGAAAAAAAAATACCGTAGTAAGTAAAGATAAATGCTTAACCCGGTATTTTGGGGTAAATTTCTGATAAAAAACAAGCGTAATTGGTTGTAAATTATAAACTTAAAAATCTTTTCACTTCATTGAATAGGTTAGACTGACAGCGCCATCTATCGGATATAGGAATCACTTATGCAACATAGAAATTTGTCACGATTTCAATAATTAATTTAAAAACAACTAATTAAAAATTCAAGAATTTTTCTAATGAAACCTTTAAGTTATTTACTGTCAAATCTTGACGGGCACTATCTAGTTTGATAAATTTTATTTTTCATATTGGTAGAATTTTTTAAACCAGATACGTAAATAATATGCATCTTTTCATTATTCTATTTTTCCGAATATTTTGTCTAAATTATTTTCAAGTTTGTAATTTTTATTACGGAATCACGATCTCAGTGTTTTTATCACATAATAGAAGGCTTAATACCCGCTACGCTCAGTTTCTCCAAAAGAACCTTGAAAAAACGAAATATATATAGGTGAATTTGACTGTATGTTTTAAAGCAATATGGACCTTTACCTGCAATGGCCTTCCACGTTCCTGAAAAGCATGCGAAAGCCATTGTACTATTAAATGTATCAGACAACATTTGGTCTGTTAAGGACCAACTCTTTTAGTTGATCTTTTACAGTGCAAATCTTTAAGACTTGATAAAGAACGATATGCAATATACTAAAAACATCCCTGAAAAAGCACCTAACTAACAATGCAAGCCTCCTCAATATCTGGTCAGCAGAATACTTTAAAAAGGCGAATCTTTCATAATCAGGTTCACCATATTATTAAACTTTCCTACATAATTCTATAACTAATGAACTTAGAACGTTATGTTGCACACTAAAATCTTTTCTGACTGATATTGCGTGTTCCATTTAAATACATTTAGTACAGTCATTCTAAAAAGGCTAATCAATCATAATCGGGTACATTCAATTATAGCAACGTAAATCGATATATTATATACTGAAGACTTCCCTGAAAAATTATCTAACTAACAGTCTAAGCCCCATGAAAATCCATTCAGCAGATCTCAAATTATAAACAGCCGGAGCGAAATCCCCATTTGTATTTTATGTATACTAGATGATCCAACCCGAGCTCCCCGGGTTAACAAATATAAGTGAAATCCATTTTTTTTACTGTACTAGGGGGCTCTGCCCTCTACGAGCTACGCTCGCCAAACCCCGCTCAGACACCGCAAACTCTAAAAGCACGCTAATTTGATTGGCTTTAAAGAAATTTCAGAAGAATACTATACTTAAAAAAAAAAACAGTGGCTATCTCACTATTAACGGGTTGTTTTCGTCTCAGTGAAGCATATGAAAATAAGCTAATATAAAATGATTTAAGTAAACAGAGTCTTTGTCTCTCGATATTTTTTAAGAACGGTATAAGAAAGGTTTTTCTAAATAAGACATTTTAAATGTATCGTTTTAAATCTGACGTAATTTTCACAAAACTTTTTTTTCTCTTTTTAATATTCACTTGAAAATACTTTTTTTGTTAGAAAGGAAATATTATTTGCGCTATCTTAGAATTCTGAACACAATAGCAATACGACTCTTGGAGGCACTTCAATAACATCTACATTTGTTCGTTGGTTAAAAATATCTCAATTTGTTGATTTTCTCTAAGCAAGTAAACGCTATTGGTTTACAATGGAAGTCTGTGGGGATATCGCGAAACATTAGAGATATCGCCAAGTTGGCTATACACTTGGCGGCATTTGGCGACAGAAAAGGGTCCCCTCTATGGTACGTCCCCTTGTGTGTATGGTGAGGCATTAAATACTGTTCAATAACAAATGAGATGCGTTTAATATAGTTTTTATATCGTAATTATCAACATTTTCCTGCTTTTAATATGTAATCATTTAATTCTCATTTGAAAGTTTTTTTCTGTTTATAACAGTCACGTGAAACAAATTTTTAATTTAAATGAAACATTATTCTTTGCGCTGCTTTTAAATTTGGCAACAATTTAAAATAAAAAGTGAAAATGAATTTCTGAAAGTTGTAAAAAATATCTCTCAAAATGCTGAAAATTTGAATTTAAAAAAGAAATAAAACTTCAAAAAATGAGTCAAATTAAAATAATAAATACAGTCTGCACACCGGGAACTTCTAATGTATAAAATTATCTAAAAATGATTAAATTCCTATGTATAGTTTTTGCTCCGATAAAACTTTTTTAATAGAAAGATTTTGACCAACTTTAACATTAAATATCTCTTAAAATAATTCTATGATTTGTAAACTGTCTGCATCAGTGTGTTTATCAAACATTTCTCTATAATTCCACCGATTTTCATATTTTTGTATGCAATATTTTTCTTAATATTAAAGAAGAAAGACCTCCAGTCACAAAAAAATCAAAACCGGCGGCGGCGGCGGCGGCGAAGCGTTAGTTACTTTTTTTAGAACTAGGGGGCTCGGCCCCCTACGAGCTACGCTCGCCAACCCCCGTCCAGATACCGCAGACTCTAAATGCACGCTAATGTGATCGGCTTTAAAAAGATTTCGAAAGATTTAATTATAATTTAAAAAACAGTGGCGATCTCCCTATAAACGGATTTCTATTCATTTCTCTTTGATTGGGGAAATTTTAACGCCAAATCCGCTGCGGTACTACTTATCCCGTCGACTAATTTCGCCAAATTATATAAATCGCCAAACCACTCGCCAAATTATACAAATTGACATAATTTTTATTTTAAATAACGAAAGAACAAATAAATTAGTACAGCATTAATAAAAATACAAATAAAACGTCGAAATAAAAATAGCTTGATGACGTAGACACGTGTAACAACATTTCAAAATAAGCTAATATAAAAGGAATTAAGTAAACAGAATCTTTGTCTCCCGGTATTTTTTAACAAAGCGAAAAGAAAGTTCTTTTAAATGAGACATTTTAAATTAATCGTTTTTAATCTGACGTAATTTTGACCAAACTATACTTTCTCTTTTTAATATTCACGTGAAAATACTTGTGTTAGAAATAAAATATTATTTGCGCTTTCCTAAGAAAACAAGCAATATAAAAATTTTGTTTTTAAAGTCAATTCCTACTTAGGCCATCAAAGAAAGATTTAATATAATCCCTTAAGCTAATATTAGTTTTTGTTGCATTAAAATATCTCAATTTGTTGATTTTCTATAAGCAAGTAGGTTTACAATGGAACTCTATGGGAATTTGACGAAATATTAGAGCTATCGCCAAGTTGGCATCCCTTTTGGCGACTCATTTTGGCCGCCAAATTTGGCGATATATCGCCAAGTTGGCGAGAAACTTTGCGGTATTTGGCGACAGAACAGGGTCTCCCCTATGGTAACCCCTTATTGAAAATACTTTCATTGAACTTCAATAACCAATGACCGCCATTTTGTTTCCCATGCAAAACTAAAATTAATTAATATTTAATTAATTAATTAATATTTGAAAAAACTGTATTAACATCAATTGTCATCCAGTACAAGTTTAAAAAAAATTATTTCAACTTGATAGGATGAATAATGAGTATTTTATTAACGATTGAAAATTTGAACAAGATAAATATATAAATATATAAATAAATAAATATAGGGAGAGTGTGAGCTAATAGTAGGAATTGAAATAGTTGAAAAGTATCCTCTCAAAATATCAAATAAATGTCTAGCGCAATTTGCAAATTTAAACCGTTTTGCAATATTATTTTGTGTTCATTTTATGTAATAACTGTAATGTGAAGTAAATATGACGTAATTTCTCCTATTTAAGACTTCTAACGCATGTTATTAAATTTATTATTTTACAAATTCCTTTCTCTCTTAAAATTCACGTGTAATTATAGTGTTTATGACGTAATTTTTAATAGGTTCCTGCTTTTTGTACATAATTATTTAATTCTAATTCCAAATGTTTTTTTCTGTTTATAATAGTCACGTGTAAATAAATTTTTAATTTATTACACGTATAAATATTTTTTTTTTTTTTAAGCAAACATTATTGTTTCCGCTGTTTATATAGTTGGCAACAGTTTAAATTAATATCACTTTCTAAAATCTGTAAAAAATATCTCTCGAAATGCTGAAAATTTGAATTTAAAATAGATATAAAACCTCGAAAAATGAGTCAAATTAAAAAATTAAATCAATTCTGCACACCGGGAAATTATAACGTATAAAATGAACTAAAAATTATGAAATTCCGATGTATAGTTTTTGCTACTATAAAACTTTTTTAGTGAAACGATTTTGTACAACTTTAGCATTAAATATCTCTTAAAATAATTCTTCGATTTGAAAACTGTCTGCATCAGCGTGTTTATCAAACATTTCTGTATAACACTACCGATTTTCATATTTTTGTATGCATTATTTTTCTTAATATTAACGAAGAAAGACCTCCGGTCACAAAAAATTCAAAACCGGCGGCGGCGGTGACAGCGGTAGTTACTTTTTTTTTAGAATAGAGAGATAGAGAGAAACTATCAGATTTTTTCCTAATATTTAATATAATTTTTAGGTTGTCCACTAACCTTAGCAAAAATCATTTTTTTTATGAAAAATAGCAAGTATGATTTCAAATAAAGTTATGAAATTTATTAAAACGATGCTTTAGGACTGGCATCGTGTCAAGAGTTAATAACCGAAAAAATCGCCAAGATAGCAAAGATTGCCAAGATAGCTGCAAATAGCAAAGATTGCTATTTGCAGCAGCCTTTTTGATTCTGAGTTTTCAGTGGTTTAAATACGTAGTTGGATATGCTTTAAATTTGTATTGTATTTATATTATTTGTTTATAGATAATTTTTTAATTTGGTTATGGAATATAAACCAAAAACAAATGCTGAACTTTTTACATTAATTTAAGTGCAAACAGATTTAGGCTTCGCAATCGTTTGCAGATGATAGAAATTAGACTTGAAAAAGTGATGCTTAAAAATTATTTTAAAAAGCATAAAAAATGAATGAGTTGCGATGCAATTTCCAAATAAATTGCATTTGAAGGAGCATTTTCTTCCGTATTCAGTGATGTAAAAATTGAAAATGTGCGATGTTTAGAAGTTTAAAAAATTGTAGTAAACGCTAATTTTAATCATCTGTTGTTGCCAACGTCAAAAAGAAGCTGCGTTACGCACGGACCCGTTTATTCTTTATTATATAGATCTTGCGAAGTGAAATAAACAAAATAATTTGCGTTATATTTCTTGACTGAAAATACAAGTTGACTTCGAATCTAACAAGCTAAGAAAATGTTGCACAGGTTTCTTGATGTATATCAGCTCATAAGCAATCATATTTAAATACTTCATTCAAATTTTTCAGTGTATACCCTTTTTATTTCATAATCAAGAACAAAATACGTTTTATCGTTACATTACATTTAGTTTAAAATAAATGAATAGCACACATTGAACACAATCGCATTTTTTCGATAAAAACCCGATCTGACTTCAAGAATAAAAAGACTGCAAAAATATTGCACGTGTTTGGGCTGAAATAAGCAAACATACAATCATATCTTTTGCAAGATGATCGATTTTATTCTCCTCACGCGCCATTTGAAGATATAACATTCACTTTCGGATTTTCATTTTCTCACAGTGAACGTTCTGAAAATTTTAAAAGAGTGTGAAATGCCTGAATTTGTGTCGTGATTCTTCTATCATTTGAAAATCAATGATACAGTTACTATGGCTAGGAGAGGTAATTATGACCACTTTTTACATTTTCAACATTGTTAGCCCCCGGTACAGTATGCTATTTCTTTCTCCCAGCTTATTTTGTGTCCTAAAAATAACGTTACCTTACAGAAGCCAGCCGTAAAACAAAGCAGTACGATTAAATACTCTATAGTAATTTTTTTAACTTCTAAGTATCGCACATTTTGAATTTTTATACCGTCGTATTCGGAAAAGAAAGTACTTTTTAATGCAATTTGTTTGAAAACTACATCTCCATTTATTTTTGAGATATTAATTTGTTTTTTAGTTTTTAGAGCCATTTGCCTAATATTGCCAACAGAAGAACTCCATTTCTGTAGAAGGTGAAAGAAAAATAGCAATTATATCCTTTCGTTGCCATTTTCCCATAAAAACTTTTAAAAACTTTTAATTAAAATACGTGCTACTTTGAAAAAAATTTAAATGAAGGATTTCTGATAAAACATGGAGCTATTAGAAACTAAATTTAATTTTAAATATCTATATTAATTATACAAAGAAATGAAGGCCTGTGAATCTTTAGATAGCCGATTTTTTTGTCGAGATTTTTGAATGACGAAATCTCTTTTTTTTTTGTTTTTTGGATTTGTGTATTATTCAGCGATAGTGACGTCCTAAGCGTACTTTACTGTAGATGTTGTTTAACACTGGATCGCAAATGATCAATTCTTCAGCGGATGTGGATGACGTCACTTTATGTAAAATAAAACTGCGTGTTATAAGTCTTAAAACTGAACTACAGTAGAGTCCCGATTATCGGAGTTTCCGCTTTCACCGAAATATTTTCTACTGATGGACTGGTGGCTTCCATTATTACGAAACAGTCATTATAAATGAAGTGAAAAAAGTTATGGCTATTTTTTCTCCCATTCTAAAAAGAAAATCAGAGTTCTAACTTTTTACGGCTGCTCTTTCATCTTCACTTCACACTCCATTTATAATGATTGTTTCATAATAATGGAAGCTATCAGTCCATCTGAAGAAAATGATCCATTCCAAAAGTATAAGTTCGATTAACTCGGATAATCGAGACTCTACTGTATCTATATTTATATACATATATTTTGTCATCGGGGGCGACACTAAATTCTGAAAAATCAGAATTACTGTTTTCTAGTCTATTTATTTATTTACTTATTTATTTATTTGCTTATTTCTATTTGGAAAAGAGGTGTTTTTAGTACATGGGAAATAACTTTGATCCTTTAAGAGTTTTCCTTTAAGAGACCCTTTAAAAGTTTTAATTCTCATAGCTGTTATTTTTTTTTAAGTTAAAAGGATGGTTATAATTAACCCACCAAAAACTCACAATCACATAAGTTTGGGGTAATTAAGACCACTAGTGGGGCAGCTATGATCACTATATTTTCTCTTTATACTTGCCAATACACATTTGTTTGGGGTAATTGAGACGACTTAGAACTCCAAAATGACAAATCCGTTTATCAAAAATTTTATAGACTTAGTTTCAAATTGCTATTCGGATCTCAAAAAGGCTTCAGACTAGTGATAAAGAATATCTAAGATGAAATATACATTATGAGGTTAATATCTAAGCTTGAAACAAAATTTTACCATACACAGTTTTCACCAATATGATGGTGGTCACAATTACACCATGGTTATAATTACCCCCACCTGACCCTATAGAATGATTAAAAATCTATAGACTTTCTAAGCGCAAAATAACTTCTAAGAATGCTATAGTGCTTCTAGTTAAAGATTTTCAGTGTGTTGATCAGTGTGATCTCAAATTCACCAGCTAATGTTATACCTATGTGGACGAGGTGGTCATTTTAAAACATCTCTTGCTTAATATATATATTTTTTTATTTCAGTGTTCTCCTGATAAGGAATATCTCTTTCTTTCTTAGGTGACAAAATATTTCTAACATACAAGCTTAACATAACATTTTAGGTGTTAAATAACCCCGCTAATGTTATACCTGTGGGCGTGGAATGTATTCGCATTTTTTAAATATCCCTTCTTAATATTCATAAAACAACTTACGTGTTCTCTTCTTAAAGAATATCTATATTTCAGTTGATAAAATATATCTAACATACATGCTTAATATAACATTTTAGGTGTTAAATAACCCCTCTAATGTTATACCTACAGGCATGGAATTGTATTCGCATTTTTAAAATATCCCTCCTTAATATTTAAAAAGCAACTTACATGTTCTCTTCTTAAAGAATATTTCTTTTTTAGTTGGTAAAATATATCTAACGTACATGTTTATTATAACATTTTAGGTGTTAAATGACCATGCTAATTTTATACCGATGGGCGAGTAATGTATTCGTATTTTTAAAATATCTCCTCCTTAACATTTAAAAAATACTTTACGTGTTCTCTGTTAAAGAATATCTCTTTTTTAGTTGATAAAATATATCTAATATAAATGCTTAACATAATATTTTAGGTGTTAAATAACCCCGCTAACGTTATACCAATGGGCATGGAATGCATGAGCGTTTTTAAAATATCCCTCCTTAATATTTAAAAACAACTTACGTGTTCTCTTCTTAAAGAATATGTCTTTTTTAGTTGATAAAATATATCTAACGTACATTCTTAATATAACATTTTTGGTGTTAAATACCCCCTCTAATGCTGTACCAATGGGCATGGAATGTATTCGCATTTTTAAAATATCCCTCTTTAATATTTAAAAAACAACTTACAAAATCTCTTCTTAAAGAATATTTCTTTTTAATTGGTAAAATATATCAAACGTACATGTTTATTATAACATTTTATGTGTTAAATGAGCACGCTAATTTTATACCAATGGGCGAGTAATGTATTCGCATTTTTAAAATATCCCTCCTTAATATTTAAAAAAACAACTTACGGGTTCTCCTCTTAACACGTTCACGCCGGCGCGGTGGGTCACACTCGACTGTCTTGGAGCTGCCAAGTGTCCGGATTTTTGGATACCAATGTTTTAATACAGAAAATGTTGTTTTATTTAATTAGAACAAATGGGCGATTTAAAGGAACAACATTTTCTCTAAAATAATAGAGGTGTGAAAAAAGCCGGAGGCTTATCAACTCTGAGACAGTCGAGTGTGGCCCACCGCGCCGGCGTGAACGTGTTAAAGAATATCTCTTTTTTAGTTGATAAAATATACTTAACATACATCTTTATTATAACATTTTAGGTGTTAAATAACACCGCTAACTTTATACCAATGGGCGTGGAATGTATTCGTATTTTTAAAATATATCCTCCTTAATGTATTCGCATTTTTAAAATATCCCTCTTTGATATTTAAAAAAAAAACTTACGGGTTCTCCTCTTAAAGAATATCTCTTTTTTAGTTCATAAAATACATTTAACATACATACTTATTATAACATTTAGGTGTTAGATAACCACGCTAATTTTATACCTATGGGCGTGGAATGTATTCATATTTTTAAAATACCTCCTCCTTAATATTTAAAAAACATTTTACGTGTGCTCTTCTTAAGGGTGTTCCCAAATCCAAAAGGGCAACTTTCTGACATCAGTTTTAATTTATTTTTGTTTGAAAATGCATGAAACTAGCTGGTTTTGTTGTTCAGAAACTATGTAATTGAGCTGTTTTTTGTTCATTTTTTGCAAATGCAATAGATCTTTCAGAAAATAATGTCAAAGTAGGCGTTTTGAATCGAATTTCCGCGAGAAGGAAGAAAGAGACTCAAGAGCGGGCGAAAAACGTGTTTGCCACGTGATCAAAATTCCTTATAACTCAATAGGTAATTGATTGATCAAAAAATGAAAAAAAAAACAGTTTCATTCCAAATCGCTTCCATAGCCAGGCTTTCCAATTTTATACCTTTCCGTTAAAAAATGAATTTCTAAATGTGTCAAAACGTTTTGAGCTTGTTGAGCAGAGTAGTTAAGAACAGCCTTAAAGAATATCTCTTTTTTAGTTGATAAAATATATCTAACATACATACTTATTATAACAATTAAATAATCACGCTAATTTCATACCTATGGGTGTGGAATGTATTCGTATTTTTAAAATATCTCCTCCTTAATATTAAAAAAAAAAAAAAAAAAAAATTACATGTTCTCTTCTTAAAGAATATATCTTTTTAGTTGATAAGACATATCTAATATAATACTACTAGATGGAACCCGTCAACACTTGACGGCAAACAATTTGATAGCACTAAAGAAAAAAAGTTTACTTACCGCAAAGGCTGGGCGATGTCTAGAATTAAATATCACGATAAATCGGCATCTGTATATCATGATATTCCGATATATCGATTTAGGAAAGTGCCCCCTCACAGGCCTTTGCAACGATATGTCACATGAGGTGTGACGGCAAAATTTAGAAAAAGGCCCTCCTGCGGGGGGAAAGCTAGTGGGGAGTGGGACACTGAAGGTGCATAACATGAATAATTCCGCAACATTTTGAGGAAATTTGCATTTATTCTGCGATCCTTTGACAAAATCAGTGTTTTTCTGCGACCATTTGACAAAAATCGCACTTTTTCTGCAGTCCTTTGAATGAAATTCACGTTTACTCTGCGATCCTTTGATGAAATCACGTTTTTTTTTTTTTCAATCCTATGACGAAATTTGCATATTTTCCACAATATTTGACAAAATTCATATTTTACACGATGAAATCAGAAAATAAAAATGACTGTCACTGTTGCACTCAGTTCCATGTACACCCAAGAGGTCGAGTGCCCGTACTCGCTATACCCTTTTAATTTTTCAGCAGGCATGCTCGTGTAAAGTTGACGGTTTTTCAAAAAATTTCCTGCTACGAACGGTTTTAAAATTTATTTTTTACTATTGATGTTTGTGCATAGATTTAAATGACAACATTATCACAAATTATTTGAAAACAGGTTTAAAATTTTGGGTAAAAAAAACTTTTTTCCTGGAAAAATTGGAAAACAGGAATATGCTACCAAAAAATATAAAAAAATATTATAAAAATTGTAGTGTGAGTGTCATAGTTTTTACGAAAGTTTTTCTTGCTTGATTACTTTTTGTAATTATGATGTATTCCACAAAGAATATAGGAAATATAAGAACGTTTAAAGTAATACCGAGTTGCATAAAGTTAACTTAACCATCGTCACAAATTGATATTACTAAAATTTTGGGTATTTTTTCGTTAGCACACCAGTCAAAAATGACTTTCCCATTAGTGCACCACCGACCCCCCCCCCCCCCAAAAAAAAAACAAACAAACAAACAATAAGCTGGATGTATGAAAATTCATGCATCAATCTATAAACTACACTAAATATGTAAATGTTACAGTTGCTAATGCATGTATGAGCACTGCACGCCCATGAAAACAACAAAAAAACATTACTGTATGCAGAAGACTCTAAAATGTAGGAAATTATGTAAAATTATGTGCTGTGCTAACTTAAAAGTACCGAACTTAAGGGGGTTTCTCAAACATTTCCATCCCTACTTTTTATTTTCTAAAAGATTAGATTTTATAAAAAAAACACTAATATTCAAGCATGCCTACTGAAAAGAAAAACAACAAAAAAAGGAAAAATGCTGAAAAAGGCGGTTTCCCCCATGAGATGCCAAGAAATCCAAAATTTGAATACCATTATATTTCAGAAAATTAATATTTGCCTTAATTTTACATTTAAATGTTTGAATATATAAAGAAAATGTTATTGAACTGAAATGGTGATATTCAAAACACATAAATCCTTGGTATCTATGTACCATGAGGCATATTTCCTAAATCAGCAAAAAAATTGGAAAAAAAAAATGAAAAAGAAAAAAAACACTAAAAAAAAAAACACATACACAATACATATATACTCAGATATTTGTGTCCATTTCGATGTTATTAAAAAAGATTTGTTGGGAACATTAAAATTTTTGTCACACATATTTACAAACAGACCATGCAAAAAAGCAAGACATGCATGAATGAAAATGGATTACTAAAATTACCTTATTGTAGACAACATTGAATCTCTTAAAACCCTTCGACCTATTTGAACCTTTGAATTGAGTTAGTGATGGGCGATTCTGGAAAATTCAGGAATCGATTAAAATCGACATCGTATAAAACTGAATCGATCACAATAAGAATCGATTCCCAAATTCTAGAATCGATACTTGAATCGATATTTCGATAGTCACAGACTCTCACAGATAAGCTCAAAAATATTAATTTCAAAACTTAGCGAATCAGCAGAGCCGTAGCGACCACCTCCCATACCTCACATTTAGAGGGTAGACAAAGTCAGGAGTCAGGGGCCCAGTCGTAAGCTATTACAGACCTTTGAGTCAAATAATAAAGTTTTTAACTTTTAAAATATTAGTTTTAAGATGTAATTTTACTAATATTGTAATTTAGATTTTATTTAAATTTATTTTTTAAGAAAGATCTCGGTTAAATACAAGTTGGAAATTGCGCGTCCAACGTGGCAAATGTGGTGCGCTCGTACTATAACAGTGCACTTCATAAGTGCATATCAATTTCATTCTGTTCGAAAGTCCGTAACATCCTTAAAATGCACTTGAAATAATTTTTTCCATTGGCCGTAATGTAACGGAAAACTTTTGACTGTCCCTGTAATTAAATCATTGTGATTTTCTTCCAGCCTGAATTAAAATTTAAATTTTCAGGGACATATTTCACGTTGCCATAAGAACCGATTTAGTATTCTTACAATTTGAGTTTAATAATGTAACTAGCAAAGTTTATTAAAGTTCTTTTATAAAAAAAAAAAAAAAAAAAAAAAAAAATCATCGCTGCAAGACGTGAAAATTTAGTTTTCTCGGAAGAAATAAAAATCAATTAATTTTACTGTCTTAGAAGGATAGTGGACGCGCATGTATATTGTTAAGACATCTTTAACATTATAGCTAGTAACTAGCGGGTTCCCCCTAATATGAAATCTCGAAGCGAACGAACTGTGAACCGGGTTCCCGCTGCCTACAGCACCGTATAGGTGTACCCCCCCCCCCCCCCAATTTTTGACATTCATCATTTAAAATTTTTTTATTATGTGTTATAAACTATCTTAAAATTTCAAACAAATCGCCTTGTTTTATTTTCTAATTTTGTTCTGCCCCTCCCCTCTATCCCCCCCCCCCGAAATGTGACGCGCCATTCTTTTTTATAATTTTTTATCATGTGTTATAAACAATCTTAAAGTTTAAAACAGATCGCATTGTTAGATTTCCTAATTTTAACAAAATCGCGTTATGTTAGCTCCAGATTCCACCACCAGGGTGCGCACTCTATTCCTAACAAAACTGCGAACGAAACTCCGTTAAACAACCTATCAGTAGATATATTACTCAAGAGTGTGGCAATCTTGATCAAAAATTTAAGCTGTTTGCCGAAATTACTATTCGGAAATAGTGGTAACTAAACTTTTGACTTTTTTATATTTAATAAGTAGCATTTATCTCAGGACTCCGTCTAAAAACCCCACCTAAAACGATAAGGAACGCTAAGGTTTAAAAAAAAATTCTAGCGGCCTCCCCCCCCCCCTTCCTCCCGAAATTTTCGCACCATTCTTTTTTAAACTTTTTCTTACGTGTTATAAACGATCTTAAAGTTTCGAACAGATCACCTTGTTAGATTTCTACTTTAAATGAAATCGCGGTCTGTTAGTTCTATATTCCACCACCAGGGAGCGCAGTCTATTCAAAACAAAAGTGTATCTAAACGAAACTCCTTTATACAACATATCCGAAGATACATCAGTCTAGGGGGTGGTAGACTTAAGCAAGAATTCAAGATATTTGTGAAATTACTATTCGAAAATAGTGGTATGAACACTTATAAAATTTTTTATATTGAAAAGGTAGTAATTATCTCAGCCCGCCGTCAAAAAACCGCACGCTAAACAGTAGAAAACGTTAATGCTTCTATAAAAAATCACGTGACTGCCTTTTAAAAAAAAGCATTTAATAGAAATAAACCAATTAGTGAAATAATAATTAATATCTCAGCTTGTAATTAAGATAATATTTTTTCGAATTTCTGAAAGGAGAATTTTTTTTTTTTTTTTTTTTTTTTTTTTTTGCATCGCCCTGTCCAAGTTTCGAATTTTTACGCCCCTTACATTCTAAGATGTGGTCCCCTTTTAAAACAGTACATAATTCCCGGGAATCACTTTGTTTAAATTGTTAAATATATTATTTGAAAAAAAAAGGTTTTAAAGCATTTTAGCACGTATTTTCATACCTACACCCTTGAAAAAAATTAATAACATACAAGAGATCCTTTAGTTTCGGAAAGCTCCGAAATTTCATAAAATTCAAAGTATCATAAATCAGTAAGTTTGGTTGTAAACGACTGGAATTTTTATAATACAGCTTACACAAACACTTTGACAAACTTGTGAAATACCGCTTAACTAACGAGAACCTCGAGTCACGTGGCTTTAAACCAAGAATGATAAGTTTAAAATGGAAAAGAGACGAAATTTGTTATTACCATTCATAAATAGTGCTCACCAAGAGCTGCAGATATAATATCAGTGTTTAGTTGGTAAACAAATGACTCGGGAAGAATGTCAAAAAAGGTCCCATTGAAATTCGACCATAATTAAGAAAATTGGGATTGGGGGGGGGGGGGATGTATTGGTGACGAACTGGAAAAGTGCAGCTTAATAAACTAGTAACCCAAATAACTTGGCTCCTAAACTAAAAATATAACAATTTAACCTAGAAAGAAAAAGGCTCTTATGCGAAATTTGACAGCAGTTCTGCCTTTAAAACAGTAAATCCGAAAGAATAAATATATATTCCTTTGAAATTACTGTCAAAAATATCAATACAAAAGTTGGAGCACGATTGACCCTTACCAAAAAGAAGGAAGGCTAGAGACAGAAAATAAAAGATCGCATTAAAAGCTTTCCAACGATATGTTATACGATATGGTTTGGAAGAAACAAAAAATATCCCCCCCCCCCCCGAGGGAGCAGGTAAGCCCCAAACAATCGGAGGGGCGACCTCAAAAGTATCTTTGGTCAAGGTTTCAAAATGTGGCTTTATAATAAAATAGAACAAGAATTGGACATTTTAAAAATTGCATGCAAATTTTGAACGGCCCTGTAAATTAAGATTAGCGAGGAAAAGGGGAGAGGGGGGTGGAGAGATTAGAAGGGACGAACTTGAAAAATACAATATAATAAATTAGTAACCTGAATAACTAGGCTTCTAAACAAAAGTATAACGATTTAACCTAGTGTTGAATTCAGGGGTTAGCCCGGGAGGACATCCCTCCCGGGACATTGAAATGTCCCTCCCGTAAGTTTTGAGATTTTATGCTTTTTAATGGACAAATGTGCACCCCCCCCCCCCCATTACGGAACTCTGAAATACCCCCCCCCCCCTCCCCAATCCCGACCGGAATCGCATAAATCCCTCCCTGAGAAAAATACCTGCATTCAACACTGATTTAACCTAGAAAGTAAAAAAAGGCTCTTATACAAAATTTTACAGCAATTCTGGCACTAAAACAGCAAAATTGGAAGAATTGATTCAACCCGAATCGTGGATCGACCGCGATGCGATTTGAATTGAAGTAAATCAAAACATAACGATTCGACATTGCATCTAAAGAATTGAAGTACATCAAAATATAACGATTCGACATTGCATCTAAAGAATTGAAGTAAATCAAAAAAATAACGATTCTGAAGATCGCATCTGAAGATCGACATCGGCATCGAATCTGAACTGAATCGATTCACCGTTTCTGATCCAAGGGCAGAATCGATGCGTTCATCTTTTCTTGCTTTCTTTTGTCTTTAGAAAAATAAAGTGTTGTTTTCGTGAAAATTTTCGACTTCCGGTTTCTAAGGATTTATAGTTTTAGAACTTCTTGTCTGGAATACGATTTGACTATTTTTATAATTTTTTTGTCTGTCAGTCTGTCTATTTGTTTGTCTCTGACAAAAAAATTGTGAGCGGTCTATTTCAAGAACTAATGCATGGAATCTGTTGAAACTTTAGATTCAGTTAGACCTTCATATAAATTGGTGCTGATTACTTTTTGGTGAAAATCGCTCAACAGGTGGCGCTGCTATGCTGCATTTTTCATGATTTCCGCAAAATTGCTATTTCAAGAACTAATGCACGAATATTCACCTAACTTCAGATTCAGTTTGACGTTGACATAAGTTGTTGAGGATTAGGTTTTGATGTAAATCTACCGGCAGGTGGCGCTGCTATGCTGCATTTTTCCCGATTTTCGCAATAGCTCTATCTCAAGAACTAATACACGGATTTTCATAAAACCACATTCAGTTAGACGTTGGCATAAATTGCTGCTTATTAGGTTTCGGTGTAAATCGCCCAACAGGGGGCGTTGCTATGCTGATTTTATCAGCAGAGTTGAATTCAGACATTTTTCTCCGGGAGGGACAGTTCAGAGGGGGAGGGGATTGGACTTTTGTACATTTTAATGTACAAAAAGCATAAAATCTCAAACTTTCTGGGGGGCATTTGAACGTTGCGATGGGGGGGGGGGGGAGGAATGTTACCCTCCCGGGCCATCCCCTGAATTCAACACGTTTTTCAGGATTTAAATAATTTTAGGAATAATATCTCAAGAACTAATGAACGAAATTTCATCAATTTTTAATGCACAAAAACGTATTGAATTCAGGGGGTGGCCCGGGGGGGTGACATTCTCCTCCCCCCGAAACACTCAAAGGCCCCCCAGAAAGTTTGAGATTTTATTCTTTGTTGCGGGGGGAGGAATGTCACCCCCCCGGCCACCCCCTGAATTCAACACGTTTTTCAGGATTTAAACAATTTTAGGGATAATATCTCAAGAACTAATGAACGAAATTTCATCAAACTTAATATTCTGTTAGACAATGCCATAAGTTATCCATGATTAGGTTTTTGTGTAAATGATATGACAAATTGTGCTGCCATGCTGCTTTTATCAACAGTGTTGAATTCAGACATTTTTCTCCGGGGGGGGGGGATTTCTATGGTTCTGGCGAGGAACATTCTAGAGTTACGAGGGGGGGGGGATTGGACTTTCGTCCATTAAGCATAAAATCTCAAATATCCCTAGGGGACATTTCAATGTTCCGGGGAGGGGGGTGCACCCGTACCAGCCCCTGAATTCAACACTGTTTTTCAGGGTTTACACAATGTTTGCGATAACATCTCAAGAAGTAATGAACGGAATTTCATCAAACTTAATATTCTATTAGTCATTGACGTAAGTTGTTTCTGAGTCTTTCGTGTTAATCAGGTAATAGGCTGCATTGCTATACTGCTTTTTTCATGATATTCATGATAGCCATATCTCAAAACTAATGCACGGAATTTAATCAAACTTCATATTCTGTTACACTGTCGTATAAATAGATCCTTATTAGGCTTGGGTGTATACTACCCAACATGTGTCGCTTTTATGCCCTTTGAACTGGGATTTTCCGTTGCGGACATCTAAGAGGGTGTGGGCCGAAATTCAATGATTTGTTAGGAAAATGGGATTCTTATATATATTTTTTAAATACACATATTTCAACGAACCTATACTTTTGGATCCTCATGATGGGTATAGGTTATTTAAACTTGACACTGTGATAGCGAATTTTGAAGTTTTAACATTTATGAGACAGAAGAAAGTTTTGGGATTGGACATCCAACTACTTGACCTTAAATTTTTGAAGGAAAATGAAAATGATATGACCTTTAGAGACATCGATTAAAAAATTTATAGTATCGATTAAATCGAGTTGGCCATAGTATCGATTAAATCGATTAAAAAAATCGAAATCGCCCATCACTAAATTGAGGATACACAAACATGCATCAGGCCAGTGCACTAATGCATGTACTAAAATAATTTTCTTATATACTACGCAATTTTATTTTTAACCCTCCTTTAAATGAAAGTAAGTGAAATGGATCAGGCAAACTGCACTACATGCATAGAACAAACAAAAATTTATTATTGCACAACATAGGCTCCCAAATTTGTTGCACATTTCTATAATTAAAGCATAGGCAGACACACATAAGGCTAAACGCACTGGACGCATGAATGCAAATACTAAGATTATCCCCTTATAAATAACATTAAAAACTTGGTACCTAGTCACCTTATTTGTACATTTAGAGCATTTTTCCATTTTATTGACATGAACCGATGAATCATATAGGTTTTTCATTATCCAGCATATTTATTATTGTACAATATAAGCCCCAAATTTGTTGAACATTTCTATAATTAAAGCATAGGCAGACATGCGCAAGGCTAAACGCACTGGACGCATGAATGCAAATACTAAGATTATCCCCTTATAAATAACATTAAAAACTTGGTACCTTGTCACCTTATTTGTACATTTAGAGCATTTTTCCATTTTATCGACATGAACCGATGAATCATATAGGTTTTTCATTATCCAGCATATTTATTATTGTACAATATAAGCCCAGACAAACTGCACTGATGCATACTAAAATTTATTATTGCATTACTCAGTAACCCTAAAATTTGTTTACTTATTTCTACAAACTGAAATTCCGACAGACATACATCAAGCAAAACATTCTACATGCATGAATGCCAGGTTCCCTTTAGTTGTTTATTATAGGACCTCTTTATATACTACATTCAGTGTTCTATTGCCTTTTGGTAGTATTTGAACCTTTAAGTTCTCAAATGAACGCACCCGAGACATAGCTACATATAACTGACCATGGCTAAAAACAGGCTGGGGTAAATAAATACCAACACAATCTAAAGTTTGTCCCTGTGCTTTGTTGATAGTCATACAAAAAGCCAGACGTATGGGAAATTGGCGTCTTTTAAAAGAGAAAGGGAGTGATGTGTCTGATGGTGATAGGTCGATTCTATTAATCAAAGCTCTTTGCCCTTTTCTTAAAAGTCTAAAATGTACAATTGACCATAAGAAGCATGGGTCGAATTATCTGGATACAAAGGGGAAATTTTGTGGTGTACTGAACCTAGAATTTTGAAACAATAAGGACCGTAACCAGGAGGTAACTTTATATTGGCACCGAATGACACGAAGGATAAAGCATTATTATATTGCCTAATATTTTGCCTAAAGATTTTCGACATGTCATTATTTCCAGTGAATAGATCTCTTATGTCATCAATAATTTGAAATTCGGGCAGTTTGAACTTTTTGTTAGAACAACACAAATTAAATAAGGCATTTGAATTCTTTTCTGATGAAAAATACAACGCATTACAATAAGCACATGTGTTGTCTAAATTACCTAAGTTGGACGGAGATAAATTTGAAATGTTGTCGGAAACGGCACACCTATACTGAATTTTATATGGCTTTAAAACTGACTCTACCTTTTTTCTATTAGCATAATACTTTTTATTTTGCTCCTTCCGTTTCTGTTTTTTGGAAGGAGATGATTCAACCTTTTTTTGCTCTGCATAATACTTTTTATTTCTCTCTTGCAGTTTTCGTTTTTTGGAGGGAGATGAATTTTTTTCCTGCCGAATTTGTTCTTTGCCCTGTGGCAGCCGCAGAAAGGCAAGGGAGAAAATTCTTCGTTCGGAATGGCAGCTGGCCAGAGCCGTTGTCAAAGCAGCGCAGACGAAAATGTTTACATTGCGTTTTTGTGTGTTCGAATACGAGGAGTGTCAGAATCGACGTTTATCAATGTTCTACGAATAAAGGTAGTAAAGTGTTTTTAAGTGAGTGATTATATCACCCGAGCGACACACCACAATGGTGACCATGGACTGTTCTTATATAGAGCATCAGCCTTCCTAGATGAGTTGGAATGTTATCCGATCATCTTCATCTTTCAAAGAATACATCGTTCTACAGCGGCTCGATGGAAAGCAGATAAGTTCTTCTGAGTCATTTTCCTGATATTTTTTCTGTTATTTTATTAGAAAAATTTAACTCGCGAATTTATTTTGGTTTGATTGTACTATTTTATATATTTATTACCATAAATCATGTCTAGTGTCGATGCTGTTCAAATTCCATTATATAACAGATCAGATCCTGCGCTATGGTTTGTGATGTGCGAAAGCACATTTGCTTTAGCTACCCCCAAAGCAATATCAGAATCTGTTACAAAATATAATTATATAGTTTCGCATCTTCCAACCGATGTTGCATCAATCATTCGTGATATTTTAATGCAACCAGATGCTACTGACCCTTATGGTGTCTTAAAAAAGGAATTAATTGCGCGCTCAGGTGAATCATCCCAGCAAGAGATACGACAGCTCTTGTCTGGAGAAGAACTAGGAAATCGGAAACCTTCAGATTTATTACGTAGTATGAAACGTCGCGCGGAATCCCTAAATGTTCCAGACAATTTAATGTTAGAATTGTTTTGCAACGATTACCAAATTCTGTTCAGACAATTTTAGCGGCTGTTTCTGAATTAACCCTTGATAAAGCAGCGGAAATTTCAGATCGTATTTCAGAAGTTACCCCTTCCCCAGCTTCTGCAATTGCCGTGTCCTGCTCGAATGAACAGGCGATAGAGGGTAAATTATTGAAAGAAATCGAAAAATTAAATAAGCGCATCGATCAGCTTGCTGTTTCACGTGGTCGGTCCCCATACCGCAGAAACTGGAGTAAACCTCGAGGGCGAAGTAATAGTGATAATCGGGATTCAAGTATCTGTTGGTATCATAGACGATTTGGAAAAAAATGTAGGGAAGAAAAATGCATAAAGCCGTGTTCTTGGGCGGGAAACGAAACCAGCAAAGAGTAGAGGCGACTTATTCTTTGCCTCAACAGTCACGTCGCCTGTTCATTAGAGACCGGACTACAAATGTTTCTTTTCTGGTCGACACCGGTTCGGACGTGTCAATCCTTCCTGCCAACAATGTACAAAAACGGAATCCACCCGTACAAACGCTTTTGGCTGCTAATTCTTCCCCTATAAATGTTTATGGTCAACAAACCCTTTCTCTAGATTTTAAGTTAAGACGAAAATTTAATTGGACTTTTCTAGTGGCAAATGTTAGTACACCAATTTTGGGAGCAGATTTTCTCCATAATTTCGAATTGGTTCCAGATCTCCGCCACAAATGTCTAAGAGATTTAAAAACAAAATTTGAAACAACAGGTCACATGAAATGTGCATTAATTCATTCAGTAAAAACAATCAATATTGATAATATATATAATGAACTTCTTAAACAATTCCCATCTGTTACAAAATTACCAGATCCCAATCAGCCTGTCAAACACAACACAATGCATTTTATTTCAACAAAAGGACCTCCAGTTGTGGCAAAACCCCGCAGGTTGGCTCCGGATCGCCTGAAAATTGCTAAAACAGAATTTCAAAATATGATACAACTCGGACATTTAAGACCTTCACGTAGCAACTATGCATCACCTTTGCACATGGTTCCAAAAAAGGGAACTTTGGAATGGAGACCTGTAGGTGATTATCGTGCCTTGAATGCGCAAACCAAAAAAGACAGATACCCGATACCATGTATAGCTGATTTTACTGCTAATTTACGTGACACTAAAATTTTTAGTCGACTTGACCTCATCAAAGCATATCATCAAATACCAATCAATCCTGATGATATTCCCAAAACAGCGATATGCACACCTTTTGGATTGTTCGAAAGCACACGCATGCAATTTGGCTTATGCAATGCGTCTGCAACATTTCAGAGATTCATAGATGAGGTAATACGTGATTTACCAGGCGTCTATGCTTTCGTCGATGATATACTCATAGCCTCTAAAAATGCCGAGGAGCATTATCATCATTTAAAAGCACTATTTTCCAAATTAGCAGAATATGGTTTGTGCATAAATGTATCCAAGTGCACATTTGGTAAACCTACCATTGATTTCTTAGGATTTCGAATATCTGAACATGGTATTCAACCACTTCCAGATAAAGTTAAATGCATAATCGATTTTCCGCAGCCCACAACCTTATCTCAACTTCGAAGATTTTTGGGTATGTTTAATTTTTATAGGTCTTTCATATATCAAGCTGCACACATACTTGCGCCTTTAGTGAAATTGTTAGAAGGCCATACAAACAAAAAGAAATCTCGTTCCCGTGTTCCTAAAACAGAACCCCTTAATTGGAACGAAGATGCTGAAAAAGCTTTCGTAGCTGCCAAAAATGCAATATCTCAGGCTGCTCTTTTACGGCACCCTATTCCAGGCGCTCAGTTGAGTATATGGGTTGACGCCTCAGATGTCGCGATCGGCGGCACCCTTATGCAGTTTTATCAGGAACGTTATGAACCTTTAGCATTTTTTTCCATGAAATTAAACAACAGTCAGCGGAATTGGTCAACATATGACCGGGAATTATTTTCTATTTATTCGGCAATAAAAAAAATTTCGGCACATGCTAGAGGGGAGAATTTTTCAAATTTATACTGATCAAAAACCGCTAATTTATGCATTTAAGCAAAATCCCCATAAATGTTCGCCGCGGCAATCACGCCATTTAGATTACATTTCCCAATATTCCACTGACATTAGACATGTACCAGGTTCCGAAAACATTGTTGCAGATTGCCTCTCAAGAATTGAAATTGTTTCTATTTCAAAATCTCCAATCTTAAATTTTGAGGAATTCGCAAAAGCTCAGGAAAATGATTCAGAGCTACAGAACCTGCATAATAGTACATTGCTCAAATTGGAATTGAAACCTTGCCTCATTTCTGATTGTAGCCTACTATGTGATACTTCAACAGGTACGCCTCGACCCTTAGTTCCTAGTTTCTTTCGTCGGCTGATATATGAACATTTGCACAACCTAGCCCATCCAGGCATAGCAGCTACCACAAAACTAATTTGTTCCAGATACGTATGGCCAAATATGAAACGAGACATCAAAAACTGGGTTCGTGGCTGTGAGAAGTGTCAAAGATCAAAAATACAGAGGCACACCAAAGCACCTCTTGGCACGTTCTCTCTTCCTGATGCACGTTTTTCCCAAATACATATAGATATCGTAGGTCCCTTGCCTCCATCTGACGGTTTCAGCTATCTATTAACGATGATTGACCGATTTAGCAGATGGCCAGAAGCCGTACCTATATCTGATACACAAGCTAAAACAATTTGTAGTGCCATATTAAAGCATTGGATATCAAGATTTGGTTGCCCTTCGCTCATAACCACGGATCAAGGCCCACAAATGCGATCAGCAATATTTGATGAATTTACGAAAATGATGGGAACACAGAAGATCCGCACAACGGCATATCATCCGATATCGAATGGCATTATCGAAAGATTTCATCGACATTTAAAGTCATCCATCAAAGCTCACGAAACCAGTAGGTGGACTGAAATATTACCGATAGTTTTACTAGGCATTCGCACAGCAGTGAAGGAAGATATACAAGCTTCTTGCGCTGAGCTTGTCTACGGCACTACGTTGAGATTGCCCTGTGATATGCTGGATGAATACAAGATCCGACCTTTCAACGATAACTTCGTCACGCAACTACGAAACACCATGCGGCAGTTAAGTCCAGTTGCTACATCATCTCACTGCCAAGAGAAGTTCTATATACACCCTTCCTTGACATCTTGTTCACACATCTTTCTAAGAGTGGATCATGTACAACCTCCATTGTGTCAACCATATACTGGTCCTCACAAAGTACTAAGTAGAACTGAGAAAACTATAACAATCGAGCTTAATGGTCGTAAGTCTACGGTATCAATAGATCGAGTGAAGCCAGCTCATTTGATTTCTACTTCAGACTTGTCCACGAAAACTGTTCCAGAGAACTCTAAATTAAAACTCTCTCTTAAAGCGGACAGTAACCCTGACCAAACAAAAACTGTCACACGTTCGGGCAGACATGTCCATTTTCCTAAAAAACTGGCATCTTATATTACTTACTGAAATTGTTGATAAATTGTTCATTTTGCATACTACACATTATGCCTATATTTTGTTATATATTGCAATTTTATTTCATGTAAATATCCTTGTAATTTTTCTCCACAAGCGTGGATTCTGACACAGATAGTCAAAAAAAAAAAATAGTATACACTTGTATATCGTTTCTTCGGTACCCTACGTTACTGGGGGGATACTCTGTGGCAGCCGCAGAAAGGCAAGGGAGAAAATTCTTCGTTCGGAATGGCAGCTGGCCAGAGCCGTTGTCAAAGCAGCGCAGACGAAAATGTTTACATTGCGTTTTTGTGTGTTCGAATACGAGGAGTGTCAGAATCGACGTTTATCAATGTTCTACGAATAAAGGTAGTAAAGTGTTTTTAAGTGAGTGATTATATCACCCGAGCGACACACCACAGCCCTTTTTGAGCAATACCGTATAGTGACCATCATGTCCATTTCCATCATACAATAAATTAACTTCTATTTTGCCTCGAGCATTTACACCCAAATTTGTGACGTTATTGTTTTGTGCATTGATAATTGTGACAAAAATATTAAAAATTGCGGTTGCGGCATTTAATTCTAAGTGTCCACCATGCGTACTGTTTCTTGACATAATATTCATGTAATCGTTTACCTGAGTAATAGGAACACCGTAAGAAAGATCATCAACAATAAACGGATGATAAACATCCCAATTACCGACTACATGTTTTACAATGGCGTGGCGTACGCGCGGGTGATGATCTTCTGTATCATACAGGAACACAGACAGCGCCCTAAATAAGCAATTTCCGTCCGGCTCAATTTCGCGAAGATTGTAGGATGCTAGATCCATAACTAAACTAAATAAGCCTAGGACTCGCTATGAAAATTAAACAGCAGAGCAAAATAATAGAGATCGAAATGGACACAGCAAAATAAAATAAATAATAACAAATAAACTTACTATTTCAAAGCAGCACCTTACAGTAAATAATATTAGAGATAGCAACGTGTGTGCTACTATATTAACGACTACAGCATGGGAGAATAAATTATTCATTGCCTAAGATCCTAAGAATAAATCTGTATCTAGGCAGGAAGTCTTGTGCACACACTGAACTCCCATTGGACCACAGTGTCCGCACATGCGCTGTTTACCCTGATGACGATGATACACGGAGTAAAAGTTGCGATGATGTGATCATGTTTCTCTGTCTACGGTGAATCGTTCACTTCAGTGAAAGAGATCGGACAGCCCGGAAGAGATTTTGGACGCATGCGCAGATATTCATTTTTGATGCACTGAACTGACAAAAATAGCCTTTTCTTTTAATATATATGATTATAACATTTAGGTGTTAAATAACCGCGCTAATTTTATACCTATAGGCATGCAATGGATTCGAATTTTTTAAATATCTCCTCCTTAATATTTAAAAACAATTTACGTGTTCTCTTCTTAAAGAATATCTCTTTTTTAGTTGATAAAATATATCTTACATGCATACTTGTTATAAAGTTTTAGGTGTTAAATAACCACACTAATTCTATACCTATTGGTGTGGAATGTATTCATATTTTTAAATATCTCTCCCTTAATATTTAAAAAACAATTTACGTTTTCTCTTGTGTTTCTCTTACGTGAGTTGAAAAAATAATTTCTAACATATATGCTTAAAAATTAAGTTTAATAAGCCTGTATATATTAAAAAGCATTACGAAAAATAAATATCTAATTACGGAAGTCCAAAACAAAGAAGTCACTGCGGCTGCCCCTTGCATGGAAATGCAGCTAAAAATAGAGCAACGCTAAACTTTTAGTGACAAGCAAGAAAAAAGAAGTTATTACAGATGATGAAGAGGATTTTAGGGAGAAAGATTATAAGATTCATATGCTTTATGAAATTGCAACTAAAAACACACTTCAGATTAATAAATACGAAGAAAAAATATCCTTTAAGACCCTCAAAGAAAATAAATTTGTGTTATTAAATTACCCCTAAATTTTTTTTTCTATTATTCTGCAAATTCCTGGAAGAAAAGTTCAAAGTCCAATACCTCCAAATAAAGGAAAACATGCAGCTATTTATTACCTAGAGGTTTCGGAGATTTAGAACGGTAATTTGGAAAGCCTTGTAAGAAAAGTATTCAACAAAGAAATGATTGGTGAAACTAAAAAAATACTACATCATGTCAAATTTGAGTCTGACAATAAAAACTATGCAGTAAAATAACTTACAAATATTTTTAAGTTTACATATCTCTATGCAATACTACTTAGTGCTGCAGGGTAATTAATATTAAAGTGTTAAAGCGTTATATTTCATAAAAACAAGAGCTATAATGCGGTTGTATATTGTAAACTACTATATGTCCTATTCCTCCCCTATTCTATCCCATTGAAGTTCATATCAGCGTGGGTTGGGACATATCTTATGGATTAAAAACATGTTTATGTTTTCTAAATTGTTATAGGTGGAGAAATAACATTGCATTTACAGTTTTGGTAAATGAATTAATAACTCCGTCATAATAGCTGAAGTATGTATTTCTAGTTGCAATACTTTTTGTGTAACACAATAAAAACAAGACAAATGTCCCATTCATACTAACTTTCCTCTATAATTCTCCATTAAACAGTTTGTCCCAATATTTCTTCCATATTCTTTGTACATAGGTATTTTTTATTTCATATTCATGAACCTATTCCTCCCACCTCCCCTTATTAATCTCATTTCAATTGAAATGGATCAAATTTTCATAGCACATGTTCCTTATTCTGTAAATAAAAATACGATCTGTTTTGAAAATATAACATGCAAAAATACTGCATATTTTCAGAATGATATCAACAAATATATAATCATATCTGTTGTAAATCGAGCGATTCTATTCATCCCACGATCAGTCGAAGATATAATATTCACTCCCAAATTTCATTTTCTCTGTGCGAATGGACTAGAAAGTTTGAAAAAGAAAGTGAAATGCCTGAGTATATATGGTTGCATGGTTGTTTTCTCATGCCTAAGAATCAATCATATGTAATGCAGATAGATAAAATATCAATATATTTTCAGCACCATGAAATAACTTCTGGGAATTTTATGTTTTCAGTTCTTAGGTTTCATACTTCTTGGATTTCGTTGTTGTTGTTACTTTGAAGGATTGAGTAAAAAGTATTTCTTTTCTAGACTTTGGTATTTATTGTAATTATTTGTGTTGTAATTATTTGGGGCTGTATGTCAGTTTGAGGAGTATGAAATTTAGATTTCACTGAAACTATCATGGACAGATTTGAATAGTTAAATATTTTAAGTAAAATTTGGAGGACAGTGCATGAAAGTTAGGTGTCTTGCAGGTCTCTTACTTCCAATAAGATAATTATCCCAAGCACACTGCTCATATTGTCCGATTATGGCTGCTCTACAATGTCCTCTACGCACTTTCCACCCATTAACAAATTCCAGATTTAAATCCCATTAAACATTTATGGAGTATCTTACAGCAGAATGTGAACAGTTATGATACCATAAATAAAAAATAATTGAAAAGTGTTTTACTTGCAGAATGGAATAAAATTCAAAACAATACTTCAGAAAATCTGATAAAATCAATGATACACATACTTAAAGCAATCCTGGAAATGAAAGGATATGCAACTAAATATTAGAAAAAGTTTTTCTTCAATAATTTTTAAAAATTTCCGCGCGTACCATGAAATTTGTGGAAGCATTTCTGAACTTATATTTTGTGTATTTTTATTTTTGAAGTTTCTAAATAACAGTTTTATTAATTTTTTCTTGTATAATACAGCAAAAGCTGCTATTAATTAATTCTGATTTGTTAATGCAATTTCATTTGCACTCATCATGGTTAATTTTGCATATTTTCCGAAAAATACTTCCTGTACCATCACTTTTGTAGAATGCTGTATAACTTATAACTTAACTTGAATGAAACTTGGATGAATAATTCGGATGAAAAATATTGCTAAAAATATGTTACTCTATAAGAAAAGATTTTCCCAGTTGCGTAAAATATTTCTTACAAATGCTTAACAAAACAACTGCAACAAAAAAGCCTAATAAATAAAAAAAACAGCATTTTGAAAATGCCAAATCAATTTCATGCAACATTTGTATTTAAGAATTTATTTGGTTTTTCTCCATTATATTGAAAACTTTTTCCTATTTTTTTTTTCAAAGAAACAGTTTCTTGAACTGAATATCATTTTAAATTTCCCTCTATATAGTAAAAAGTATGTTAAAATAAGAAAATGTAATTTTTATTTTTTTTATTAGTGCAATTTTAGGTTTTGGTGTATTTGTTACTATCCGTTTTTTTTAATTAAATTGAATAATAACGTTTAGAGCAGTAGGTGTGAATATGGTTATTATACATCTAATATTTGTTTCATTTACACAGAAATAGAAATAGTGATGATTTTTAATATACAGGATGTCCCAATTTCAGTGGTATAACAGTTTAATTTAGATTACTTACAACAAATCATGCGAACTAAATCAATGTAAACTAAGCTAGTTTTTCTTACAAATGTTCAATATGTGTACTATTAGTTATGCGGCACACATCCAACCTAAAGTCCAATTATTTCCACATTTCAGTTAATAAGTCCGGAGTAATGGAAGCAATAGCCTCTCCAATTCTGTGTCTCAACTGACTAGACAAATCATTAGTTAGCGGTGGAATGTAGACACGATCTTTTATAAAGCCGCAAAGAAAGAAATCACATGGCTGTAACAACTTTGAAATCTTAGCTCAGCAATAACGCTTAACGCTCAGGAGTCTCCATTTTCCGTATGTGGCACTGCAACCAAGTTAATAACAAAACAGTACTCGTGAATTCGTTTACTGTTTGTTTTCGGATAGCAAAACACTCCGCGCTACTGCGCATGCGTCAGGTCTGCTTCTATTTTGTCAAAATAGGGGTGAGCTGAATTTGTTTAGCTCCTTTTTTTAAGTATGCATTTTTGGGAAAATAATATCGATTTATGCAAAAACGTTTTTGTAGTTAATATTTATAAAAAACGAAAACACTTAAAAATTTTACAAAGTTCTATCACATTTTTGGTTTTACGAAACATTTTTTTTTCACAATTATATTAAAAAAGCTTACTTGTTAAAATATACCTTTAAATGTTATACTCCACATCTGCTGAAATTCATCTATACCTGTTTTTCAAAGACATTTTTAACTCTTTTTTTTTTTTTTTTTTTTTTTTAGGTGAACAAAAAAACAAAATTGCGCTCATCTCCTGCTTCTCGGCGAATCTAATCAATAGTACCTACACTGTAAAATAAATAATGCCAGTTTTCCGGTAGGAATCGGAAAAATAGTTGCCCTTATCGTACCGGGATAATTTCCAACCCAGCTCGGAATAAAATCCGTAAAATACCGTTTTACTGACTATTTCCTTATTTTTACTGATTTTATTCCGAGCTGGGTCGGAAATTAGTCCGGTACGATAAGGGCAACTATTTTTCCGATTCCTACCGGAAAACTGGCAGTATTTTTTTACAGTGTACTTCTAGAAACCCCGGCAATTTAACTGGCTTGTTTGGTAGAATGAGCTATTGTAACAATTATTTCTCCTTTTTCTGCTTCTTGATCACAAAATTGAATGGCATTATATATAATTTTTTTACTAACACTCCTGAAAGATTTATTTCTATTCGAACTAGCATTTGAAGACTAAATATAGAAGTTTTAATTTGAATTAAAGCGAGTTAATAATAGAATTTTTAACTTTGATCGAAAATAAAAATAACAAACAACCAATCATAACGCAGACGAGAACGCCGAAGAAGAGCTTCGGAAAATGCCCATCTCAGTGTAACATCCCCTTTGGATAGTAGAATCGTCCTAGAGTGCTAGGCGCGGCTTTCGAAAACGAACAGTATATAAAACTGTCTGAGTTACTCTTTATTTGTGACCTTGCAACATCCTACAACACTTGCTTTTCATACTATTAAAATTTATAACTGTTACATTTTTATGGAAAACCTGTATAATGTTTAAAATAGATTAGTTTTCTTCCTTTAAAAGAATTATAATTTTTATGTAAAAGGGTTTTACTTCTAAATTTTCTCATAACATGGTATAGAAGTTAGATTCTTCTTACCCCCTCCTATGGAAATTCATAATATGTTCGTCCGAAACTTTCAAAGTACCTGGTGAATAAAATTATTAAATTCAACAAGGATTGTAAAGCATCCTAGAAATTTCTCAATGTTCCTCAATATTTCTCAAAAGGAGAAAAAAGACGAAAAACATGACCTGTTTTGTTTTAAATGACCACCATTTTCTCAAAAATAATTTTTTTAAAATAAATGTTCTTATAGGCTCCAAGAGAAGTTAATGCCGTTTCATAATTTGGGGACCTATGTTTTTGCAGTTGCCTCTGACCGTAGCAAAAACTGTTTCCCGATTGGAAGTTCATGGCGCACAACTGCAGGTTCTCTTTTTTGCAGAAGACGTACTTTTTTTTTTTTACACACAAAAGTTTTAATATATAAGTTAAATGTCAATAAATATAATTCATAAAAAGTTGATATTTCTTTTCTCTGTAGCCGAAAAAAAAAAGTCATAAAAATCACAAGAATTAGCATGCGTGAACGCAGCTAACCACACGTAAAGCCTTCGACCAGTTCTGGTCTGTGAAAACAAACTGGAAAGCAGCTAAAATAACATCAAGTAATCTTGAAGATATCTAAGTATAGGAGAAACTAGTATAGGAGAAACTGCTAAATAATCATGGCTTCTCTTAATCGTATCAGACAGCCAATCTATGGACTCCATTAGAATCAGAAAGGAAAGAATATTTGCTATTCATTAGTTTCAATATTATAATTTAATATTTTTTATACATGTTTCCAATACTCTTTATTAAAATTAAAATTTTATATAATCCAATTAATAGTAAGACCGATAGTTGGATTAATCTTAACTTTATAAATAGAGTTTGAAAGAACTGTTTGGAATTAACGCCATAGCTTTTTAAACTAATAGATAAGAGATATTCTAAAGTAATCTGGATTTCTCTACACATATATTTATATCTATAATTTATTTATGCATTGTCTTTTTTAATTTATGGTATAACAGACAGGACAACATAGAATCGACATTTTGTAATAAATAGTTAATATCGTTATAAAAGTTTTTAGCAGAATTTTGATTTGGGCTTATACATTTAAGGTTTCCAAAAATTGAATTTTCCTTTTTTATAGTAAATTAAATCCTTTTAGATTTGAACATTGTGATACCAAACTGATGTTTAAGTGGTTTTGCCTTTCAAAATTATCTTACAAATAATGAAAGTATGTCTATAACATTTACTATAATTGAAAAGTTTTAAGCGTTTTTTTTTTTTTCCCTCAAAAGACTAATTTTTATATTTCGCTCAGCAGTTTTCCATAAAAACTTTACGAAATTTATTAAAATATTCAAGCGATATAAATATTACTGTACTCTAAAGCGATGTTTATCAAACTATGGTACTTATGGAACCTTATTTGTGGATAAACAGATGAACAAGGATTGTCGATGTCTCCACACCATCTTTTAGCCTTTGACAAAAGGAAATATTTTAGACTTAGAAGACACTTTGCAGAGGTGCCTGTGATCACTGCCACACATCCACGGAACATAGCAGGATAAAACTTGGAAAGAAAGTCCCTCAACTAGTAGCAAAAAAAGAAATTGGGGGGGGGGGCGACTCTACGAAAAGTCTACTTCTTGGGCTCATAAAAGATTAAAAATTAAAAAATTAAAGGTAGAAAAATTAAATTTAAAATTTAAAAATATTAGAATCTTATAATAATATTAGAAATAGAATAATATTAGAAATAGAAAAATCTTTAAGAATAAATTTAGAAGTCGTAGCCTAAACCTTGTACCAGTTGGAGTAAGTTAAAAACACCTACTCTAAAATTTACCAATTATTGCCTGAGAATATTGAAAGCTTTACTTTGGTAAAATTTGAATAACCATAATGAATAAAGAAACTCTCATTGACGTATTTATTTTTAAATGTGCGTAGTGACTCCCTGAAAAATCTTCGTAAATATACGAAAATAATATCTATGTATATCGATATAATTAATTTAATTTTGAAGCGTACCTTTATACGGTATCATCTGAAATATAAAATTAAAAATACTTTTCAACAAACACGTTATCAGTGGCAGACTCGCTAAATACTCTCATTAAAATTATCTTTAACATATCATATCAGAAAAATAAAATAGCAGAATGGAAATATATACGCATTTTTTCCTCACAGATTTAAACCAATAACTGTTACAGCTTGGATAAAAATTCTCGAGAATTTTCGGAGACATAAATTTTAATTAGTTAAATAAAGATTTCCTTTTTTATTCTTTTCATTAGATTAGTTGTTTTAAATAAATGGTAATGTTTTCGAAATTTCTAATTTACAGATTAAATCTCTATATCATTCGTTATAAAAAAATTTAAGTTAAAAAAAAAAGAATTCGATGGGTAAATTGAAAATATTTGTAGTGCTTTTTTCCGTATACTTTTCCCATATAATTACAGAGCACAAATGTCAACTGTGTGCATATGTGTGATAGACAGAAAAAAGATAGTCTTTATAGAGTTAGAATTTGTCTAAATGTAGACATTGTGCCATCATACTGCCATCAGTGAAATGCCTTCAAAGATGAATTTATAGGAATTATGAATAGCGAAATAAAAGATAATTTAACAGCTTTTATACTGTAAATAAAATCTGTAATGTTACTAAGTATTTTCTAGGAAACTGGGATGCCTAGAACTTTTTATATAACGGCAACAAAAAAAAAAAAAAAAAAAAAAAAAAAAAACAATTCATGTAACAGATACACTTTTGAACTGTAAATCAGAAAATCTGTAAGGTTACAAAGAATTGTTTAGGAAACTAGGATGTCTCTAACTTTTTATGAAATTGCAAACCGGGTTACAGAAAAATTTTAGTAAGATTAATATAATTTTAGTAGATTCTTTGTAAATAGATTTCTTTGTACAGGTTTTTGTAGCTTTACAAAAACTAGTTTTGTAGATTTACATCTTTTTTGCACAGTGTACAGATAAAAGTTTAGTACGTATACAGATTTCTGCACCTTTACATCTCTCGAATTGCATCTTTTATTTTACAGTGTAGGACTTTTGGATATTTTATTTTGATCATTTGATAGATCAGTTGTATTGGCAATAAAAACTTAGGAGCTTTGAAACAATTGTAACTTTCTTTAAATCATAACAAGCCGCCTTGGCAACCAGTTTGGTCTCCCTTTAAATATATGTTTGGGAAAGTATGATAAGCATTGTATCATGCTATTTTTTTCATAATTTAATTTACTTAAATATCCCTTAAATATAATTTATATAATCCCTTAAGCTAATATTTGTTTTCGTTGCATTAAAATACCTTAGTTTGTTGATTTTCTGTAAGCAAATAAATCCTATTGGTTTACAATGGAAGTCTATTGCGAATTTGACGAATTATTAGAGATATCGCCAATTTGGCGTCACTTTTGGCGAATAATTTTGGTCGCCAAATTTTGCGATATATCACCAAGTTGGCAATAAACTTGCCGGCATTTGGCGATAGTATCCCTTTCTATGGTAACTCCCTTATAGGTATGGAGATACATTAAATGCTGTTCAATAACCAATGAGATGCGTTTCATTCGAGCGTTGCCATTAAACAATTAACAAATAACCGCGATTTCTGAGCCACATACAATAGCGTAATATACATATAGATTGTTCATATTATCAAGGACAATGTGGCCACCCAGAAATTTCTAGTCCGCACTATGATTCTACCTTTTATCTTATTATATCTTACAATAACATTTTATTGTTAGTACCTGGAATTTTCTCTCTCTAAAGCATACGACTTCTGAACATGACCTGAATAATTCTTGGAAGTAATTAATCATGGGCTTGTCTACAAAAGAATTCAGAACTAGAATACTGTGGCGGTACAGGTCACACACATTCTCGTTCACAGTAATCGGGCTTTTATCTGTCGTTCATGATGAAGGGGACTCATACGTGTTCTTCTTGCATAAAGGTCTCGATTATGACTGCTAGGGTGTTGGTGTTCCTTTAAGGCCGATTACTTTCGCGAAGGATATAGGCCAAGGAGGTTGGATCGCCGTCCCTGAGGATTATACCTAACAAAGTATTTACGCAAGGTTCGAAAAAAACCATGGGGAACTCCGAATTGTTAAGGTCCAGATAGACGTATCATTGAACTACTTTCAGTGTCGGTGTCTTTTCTTGCGGTCACGCACCATTTTTCCTCTTTGATGGCTTTAGAAGGAAACTGTTGGACATCCTGCAAAAGGGTGAAGTTTACTTCAAGTTCTATCTAACCTTCTGATTTCCTTTTCATTGTTCAATCCGTTATTGAATCTCCCATTCTTTCGTTAAAAACCACACGTTTTATTTCTTTAGAATGAGATGGAGTGCTTTTCCCTTTCTAAACGCAGCCGTAGACCGACCAGCGCGACATAGGTATGAATACAGCACCTCACGATTATTAGCTTTGACAGTAGAACCTCTGAACTACTGGTAGGTCCTCTCGATTTTGAAGATACCTTCACTTTGTAGTAGCTTGTATTTTCGTCTATATTGCAAAAAAATAATCTGCAGTGAGCTGGAATACTGTTATGTTCCTTTATTTTGGCGTAGAAAGCAATCTTTTTAAAGGTGTTTTTAACGCCTGACATGTCTGAAACAAGTCTTCTTCAAGCAAAATTATCCCAAAGCATTTGGACCACATATCCGACTGTAAGCTTGTGAAGGGTTACTCCATGTTAGCCCCTCCCCCCATTCTGTCAACTTGATTGCCAGTATGGAAAGATGACATATATTAAAAATAAGAGAGGGCATATTCTTTATTAAAACCTGATTTTTCAGTTATTTCTCGCAATTTTTTTTTTCTTTATTCTTTGCTTCAAACCATAGGATTATTTAAAAAGTTCTCATTATTTTCCTATGAATTATGCATGGTAACAGAAAGGGTAAAATTAAATAAATAACTATTCGGTGATCAGTTCGTTTACATTTTAAACATATATATTGATTTTCTTTTAAGTTGGCCACAATAAACTGGTTTTACTTAACTTTTGAAGACTAGTGTATTTAATAATCAATTATAGCTTTTGATTGTACGAAACACCAAAAATAGTTTGCCATAAGTGAATTTCTATAATTATATGCTTAAACGATTATCAGCTTTACAAACGATATGAGATTAAATGTTCTTTTTTTAAATTTGTCTGTGGGTAATTATGTTAAGTCATTTTTTTAATTAAGTTTTGATATTTTCTTTTGAACTAACATAAATATTAGAAAGTATTTCTGTTAGAAAACTAAATTTCAGCACTGTCAGTACTAATTTGCGCATGATATTTTTTAGTAGTTTTGTAACTTAAATTTCTATGAAAGTTGATTTTATTGAAATTTTTCGGAAAAAAAATTTCAAGTCATGATTAAATTAGTAAGAATTGTAAATAGCTTTGTAATGTGGTTCTTGGCTCGTGGTCTTTGTTGTTTTAAAAATAATCAAAAGTATTTTGGTAAATATGTTACTATATGCATAATAAATCCAAACATGCAGACAGAGACACATTTCAAAGAAGCATTTATTCCAGGTTCGGTTCATGCAGAACAAGTACAGAGTTATAAGTTCCATGACTACAGATGCCGGTGGCAGTGGTACCCGGGGTACATTACATGTCGATCAACGAACTCTACATGTTGATGTACAGAAAGGCCAGAGAAGGAATGATTAAAAATCACAGCCGCAAAATCTTCTTTTTATTTCTTGGCATAGTGAATCTCAGGAGAGAATATGAATCATGAAATATCTGTTAATTGTAATATAAGGATAATTTTGAATTTATAGCTACAAACAATAAATTACTATACCTGCCAAATAATTACGTTACGCAAGAACTTTTGACAAACGCGTGACAGGCATATAGATAGAAATAATAAATGAGGAGAGTCTACAATTCGCCGTTATTTTTTTGAAAGGAATAAAATGTAAATAAAAATCGTAACGAAGTCAAAAAGAAGAAAGGCATCTGTTATCCTTTTGTCTGTGGAAATGTGGTTGATTTTAGGTACAGGCGAAATATTTAGAATTTTAGTGTGAGAGCTTTCACGGAAAGAGAAAAGTAAATTATTTCTACCATTTACTTAGGAAAGGTGTTAAATAAAATTTTAAATAATTTAATCAATGAATTATAAAATGGATGTTTAATAAAATAAAATAACTATTTTAAAAACTATATATGAATTCGCATCACAGCCTTTATAATTTATTTGATCTTTAACTGATTTTACGAACACCTTAATTATTGCTAATTTTTGGATTTCTTTTAAACATATGGTTTGGTTTTTTTTTTTTTTTTTTTTTTTTTTTTCGTGCTATACGACTCATATTTCTGAAAGTTCTATTTTTCTTTTTAATCCATATACTATTCGAAATCCTCCAAGCAATCAATCAATTAACTTAACTTTAGCCATTTATAAAGATTTACAGGCATGTCATACTCTTCAAACAAGAATAGATAACGTCAAATGACATTACGCTACCGCAGATTTCGCTAATAATGCCCTAAATCATTTTTTAAAGAATATTTACTTTCTTTCGTTGAAAGGTAATGAGAATTAATAGATACTTTACTTTTTTCAACGAAATATTATAGAGTTAATCAGTTTTCAGCGATAATAAATGTAGTAAGAGATCAGATAAAATCTTTTAGTAATCTTAAATAAAAAATTCAATTCAGTTGTGTATTAAAAAAAAATGAAACGTGCATTTAACAATATTTTAAAACTTGTTTTTTAATAAAATTTTTTTGAATTATTTTAAAAAATCATGAAAAAAAGTTTTCGTATAAGGCTTTCAAATTCCCTGCTCAACAATGCGAAACTTCCTGGCACATTTTTGGACTCAATTTTAAACATAAATAAATAAATTAATTAATTAATTTAATTAGTTATTGTGTTATAAGCGATTTTGGTCAAGTGACAACGTGTTTTCTCTCATTTCTCTAGTTATGACATTCGGTAATTCGGTTCAAGAGGCCAACTCTGACAGTATTTTCTGAAAGATTTTTTTGCATTTGCCAAAAAAAAATGCAAAACGTCTTTAGATTACATAGTTTTTGAATAACAACGTCTGCCAATTTCATATGTTTTTGAACAAAAATGAATTAAAACTAGTTCTTGGGGACCACGTAATACTTACCCATCATGCATGTGCATAATATGAAATATGAAAATAAAACTTGTGTAAACTAATTTATAAAATGCATTGCAATTCCAAAATAAATATTTAAATGCATATTTAAATATTTTTAATGCATAGTAATGCTCTGTTACTGAATTGCGGGAGCTACTTGATTATCCCGTCGACTCATTTCGACAAATTATATAAATCGCCAAACTACTCGCAAAAATTATACAAATTGGCATAATTTTTATTTTAAATAACGAAAAAACAAATAAATTAGCAAAAGATTAATGAAAAATACAAATAAAACGTCGAATTAAAAATCATTTGATGACGCAACAAACACGTGCAACGTGTTTAATGTCAAGTGAATGTGAGATTTACGATAAGCCATTATTGGCATTGCATCATATAGTTTGGCAGTAGATTTTTGGTGGATGGGATAATCAAGTAGTACCGAATTGCGTAAAAGAAACATCCTTATAACTCCAAAAATGATAATCATATTAACGAACAATTTACTGCGTACTGTAAATAGTACTGATAACAGTTTACTAATAAATTAATTAATTAATTAATTCAATTAGTTATTGAGTTAAAGCGATTTTGGTCAAGTGACAAGGCGTTTTTCTCCTTTTTTTCGGTATTACATTCGGGAATTCGGTTCAGAAGGCCAACTTTGACAGTATTTCTGAAAGATTTTTTCTTTTGCAAAAAATAGAAAACGTCTTTAGAATACATAGTTTTTGAATAACAAAGTCTGCCAATTTCATACGTTTTTGAACAAAAATTAATTAAAAAATGTATCAAAAAGTAGGCCTTAATAAAAAATATGACTTTCATTCAAAACGAAGTTAATAATTCAAATAAAATAGTTCAAAGCGGTTATTTTTAGTTGCCATATTTGTCTTTACCTTACTCAATTTTCCTATAGCAGTTTTAAACTACTGGTCAGACATATGACTCTATTAATTTCAATACCTAACTTAATTATTTAAAGGTGCGTATTTTATATTATTGGAGCAAATTGCCAGCAACAGGCTACTGACTGAGTATGTAAGGCACATGATTTTCTTTAGAAAAGTTACATCTTGGCTATTTAGAAACATAATTTTGATATTTACCTTGTTTTAATGCTTGATTTCTTCAAATTTGATAAAAACAGGTTTCACTAATGCAAACTGTGGAGGTTCCAAGATGAAATTTGAAATGAACAACTTTTTCCTGAACTTGAACTATTTGTATACCCATATACATATCTACAACATACCCAAAAATCGATGTTACTTATAAAGTGGGCGATACAGTACGATACAGTGGGCGATAAAGTACTTATACAAAAGAGGATTTTATTTATTGCTGCTTTCTCCCAGCACAGCAGTTAAGGCTCCTGTCCCTGCCGGAGAAGACACTCACGAGCTAATGCTAATCCTATGGGGAGGGATTTTTCTAATATCTCGCTTGTAATTCGACATTTTTAAATATTTTTTTTTGCTTTGGATAGACGAGATCCGTCTCGACATCGCACCGTTTTTACTTTTTCGATTTGGTCGCATATATTTTTTATAACGTTACTTTCACTTTCAAAACCGGTTCTGAAAATGAAAGTGTCATTCTAAAAAATATCTGCAAACAAAATCGAAAAAGTAAAAAAGATTCGATGTAGAGACGGATCTCAGCTATCTAATTTTAAAAAAAAAAATTTTAATGTCGAAATGCAAAAGAGATATTAGAAAAATCCCTCCCCATGGGATTAACAGTAGCACGTGAGTGTCTTCTCCGGCAAGGACAGGAGCCTTAATATGAATCGTTCATAGAATCCTTCAGACGCCGATACTGAGTTATCTTTTCAAGCCAAAGTTTTTTTAATCAATTGAGCAGTTTCGCATCGTTATTGCTAAAATGAACTTCGTAAATTTCATAAAATTAAAAAGCTGGAGACTTCCAAAAATAGATTTTTTACAAAGGTATGTTTGTATACTTATATGTAAGTTCAAATTACGAATTATTCAAATTACAAAAATGTACAAAAATGATTAAGTATGTTTCCTTTAATATTTACAAAATAAAATGCATGAATTGCATGAATTACAAAATAAAATGCATGCTAATTGACGCACCTTGAAGAAAGTTAAAGTTTGACTTAAATTAAGATTCAAAAGTACGTTACTACTGAAATAGGAATATTTTTTTATCAATACTATATGTTTTTTTCTCCTAAAAAATTAATATTATAATTAAAAGAACAATAAAAGAAATTAAAAAAAAAGTTTATTCTGTATTACTTTATTTTTGTTTCAAATATTTATTTTGTATTTTCTAAAATCATAAATACGTAGAAATAATAAAAATATTGCTATATAAATATAATATGTAGCTATTTAAAAATAAAGTTTATACAAAATAAATGTCATTTAAACATTCTTAAAAAAAAAAAAAAAAATGTAATTTACTGTTGTAATCTAAAATTTTATTAATCGTATACGTCAATTTTTTGCGCATGAATGACATCTGTTTTCCTTTTAAAAAACATTACTTTGAAAGAAGAATGAAAATTTATATCTTGTTCATATTTATTTATTTATTTGTTCTTTTTTTCTATATGCAGATGGTAAAATAAAAACATTGAATTGTGAATTTTCTGTTGTTTTTATGAAACTTAATCTTCATTAATTTAGTTTTATTTTTTTATTCGAATAAAAAAAAATTAATGACATTAATTCATTAAAATCAAATAAACTAACACGAAATATGAAATAGCATTACCTTATTTATCGAAAAAAAATCTTGAAAAAAAAAAAAGAAAAATATTATTTTAAAAATCCAATTAACAGCATTTGAATCTTTTTACTTTTTCTCCTTAATTACTATTTCTTTCTTATTATTATTTCTTAACCATAATTACAAAATCTTCGTTTTAGTTTGTTTTCCACCCACAGAATTTCTTATAAATTTAAATTTTGAAGGAGTTATTATTATTATTATTTAAATAGGACAGTAAAACACATCACGGCATTTTTGTTGCACGAAAAAAAAATTCACTTTTAAAAGAAAATTTTAAACATACATAAGGTGTGTAACGTTAATTTATTAAAATGACAGTTTTGGTGAAAATTTTCGAAATTTTTTTTTTTATGTTTTATTTAATCTTTTACGATTCTAAATCTTTTTTAATTTTATTACTACGATTACTAGAGGAGGAGTTATGGACAATTTAGCAAACAGAAACTAATGAGTCAAATACAGGAAGCAAACTAAAAGGCCAGGAGAAATGTTAACAATGTTTCTAAACATGATACTTTTTTACATAAAAATACTAATAACTCTTAATTGACACTTCTGGGATATTTTTATAGATAAGAAATCTTTAAATGCAGTTGTGAAAAAAATCAATTTTTCCGTTATTTCCATATACGATAAACTTCATTAAATAAAATGTTTTAAACATATTTCATAGAAAATTTGACAGAATACTTTTCACACTACTCACTATGTTCTGAATTAAAATATAAGCTCTATCTGATAATGCAGTTATTTTATAGGCACTCAAGTATATAATAAAATTGTAATTTTTAATAAAAAATATGTATATTTTGATATATTTTGAAATATTTCAGTTAATTTTGAAGACATTGTAAAACTCCTAGTTCAGTTTACAGGTAAGTATAACAGTAGTATGTAATACAAAGTAAATTGAAATATATTTAGTTGAATTGAGTGCATGCTGCCTCGTGTAAGCATTAAATGTTGCTATAAAATGGTAAAACCACATTTTTTTTTTAAATGTTTTGAATATATTGCTAAGATTTTTTTTTTTTTTTTTATCATTCTGTATTACAATTGAACTAAAAATGTGTAAGGTTAGTTGGGGCAACTGGCCCATGCTTTTACAATGTGACTCTGGAGATTCTGGCAATTCAACTTTAAAAAGATAATGTTCATTTGAATTAAAGTCTGAAGTTCTGTAAATGGGCTCAGTTAGGTTCCCTATCATACAGAAATGCTCCAAATTACATTTTAATATTTAAAAAAATATGTATGCATATTTCATCTTTCTTTCCTCATAGGTTCAGTTGCCCCATAAAAACAGAGTAAGTGAACCAGGAGGGTCTATGTTCCACACGCGTTTATTTTTTTTTCATATGGGATATCAGATCCTGCTTGAAAAAGTGTAAACAACTTAAAATTTTTTAAACCAGGCAGATCATGTAAATTATATATCAACTAAAAAGCGTTGTAAGTTAAACCTTTGCTGTCAATGTGTCTAAAAAAAAGCACTAAAAGTGAAAATATAAGATTTATTTATACCAAAAACATAAAAATTAAGTAAGTACTTATGTACTTTTGTATAGGTAATAAGTATAAAAGTCACATGGGTATTTTAAGGAAAAAAATAGTAAGGTAAATCTATGAACAAACAGCTACGTAAGTACTTAAGTACTTCATCTGTATCGTACAATTTCAACGTTTGGCTATCTAGCTTTCAGGGGCAAGGAACTTGCATTCGTGAAATGTTGAAATAATTTAATGACACCAGTATTTACAAGAGAATCTATTTGTAATCAAGTAAAAGTATATTTTTGCGTCCTTAATAAAGGTGAAATTTTCATTATAAAATTCCGGTGCCAATGTGGCAATTACGGATAAAAATTATGTGATGCCATAATGGCATCACCGCCTCTCAAGGAGTAAAGAAATTTGGTTTGATATCACCCAATATGCTTTTTAAAATTTTATTACGTAATTTTAATAAGGTATTCTATAATTTTCTTTATTGTGAGCAAAAAACAATGGAGAAATTTATTTCCCGTAGTAAGAGAAATTCAAAACAATTATTTATAATTATTCGGGTAACTGGATCCAGCATGGTCCAGTTACCCCAGATACTGTCCCAGTTACCCCGTTCTTGAAAAATTTATGGGGTAGCTGGGACACCGGGCTTGTATTTGAAACATGAAGTAAATATGTATAGATATTTAATAATGTTAATGTAGTTATATGCCTAATCTTTAAAAAAAAAAGATTGTTTAATAAAAGTACTTACAGTATTTTAATAGAAAGCCAAGGAAGTTCAACCATATTGACGTTGTTTTTAAAAAAAATAAACGCTAATTTTTGTCACCCTATCACAGCAAAGTGAGAGTTATGATTGAATTGACACACGTTGTTTTAGGAAGTAGAGATTAAGGTGCATTGTTCACAAAAGCTAAAACTTAAAAAACTTCAACAGTTTTTTTATAAAATAGCCTATGGTCCAGTTACCTCGTGGGTCCAGTTACCCCAACTAACCTTATTTATTCAATGTCGTGCATTTTTTAAAAAGCGCTCCGCGTATAAGGATAACTATTAATATATTAATACCCTTAAATAAATAGTATATGAAATTAGTTAATGATTAGACAAAAATTAATATTAGATGAACGTTAAATGCATATCAATTAAAAAAACCCTTAATGGGTTAAAAGTTTGTGACGCAGCACTTTATCTTATTGCTATAAGAATTTTAAATATGTAACTTAAAAATAATGATATCAAATTTTAAGTGACGCTATATTTATTTTATCATTTTATTTTTGTTTTATTTATAATCGCATGCGTAAGAATTATGTTAAATTTAAAAAGATGTATAAAAATTTATTCATTGATGCGTTATCATTCACATTTTTCATAAATTCAAACTATGAGTTTTAGAAGATATGACATCAAAATTTAAGTGACGCCTTGATGTAGCCTTAAACAATTTGTTTTAAAATTCAATTTTAATTATTTTTGATTTGGCTAAATATATTTACACATCTAACCAAAACTTTTAATTTTCCAATACACTGTTAAAAATACCACTTTCACTGAACCTGTACAATGCACTGTAATGCATTTATATGAATAAATTGATTTAGCTTTTGTACCACGCTAGACGCTACCCAAAATCAAAAGTAAAATTTATGTAAGTGATTTCTTTACGTCATAATATCCATTTGCATATATTTCGCTTAGTTTGGATACAATGACGCAAAGAAATAACTTACATAAATTTTACTTTTGATTTTGGATAGCTTGGTACAAAAGATAAATCAATTTATTCATATAAATACATTACAGTGCATTGTATAGGTTCAGTGAAAGTGGTATTTTTAACAGTGTATTGGAAAATTAAAAGTTTTGGTTAGATGTGTAAATATATTTAGCCAAATCAAAAATAATTAAAATTGAATTTTAAAACAAATTGTTTAAGGCTACATCAAGGCGTCACTTAAATTTTGATGTCATATCTTTTAAAACTCATAGTTTGAATTTATGAAAAATGTGAATTATAACGCATCAATGAATAAATTTTTATACATCCTTTTAAATTTAACATAATTCTTACGCATGCGATTATAAATAAAACAAAAATAAAATGATAAAATAAATATAGCGTCACTTAAAATTTGATATCATTATTTTTAAGTTCCATACTTAAAATTCTTATAGCAATAAGATAAAGTGCTGCGTCACAAACTTTTAATCAGTTAAGGGTTTTTTTAATTGATATCATTACTTTTTTTAAGTTAATAATAAAAAGATAAAAATAAATTTAGAGGCTAATGATAGAAACAAACTCATAATCGTGATTTCCATTCACCTTTAATTCCTTTCCCCCTTCAAAAAAAGCATACCTGATACTTATATTGTAAAGAGTGCTGTGTTATTTGATTTTTTTAAGAACTTTTTAGTAAGATATGGAAGTAATATACAAAATGTGTGTGTGTGGGGGGGGGGGTTATGGTTTGTTTCACAGATATAGAAAGCTTTGTTAAAACTTACTATGTAAAAAGTTTACTTTCTTAAGAAAAATATAAAGAAATATTACTCTTTAAACCTTTTTATTTAAAATACAATAAAATTGTAAGCAAAAAGATACTTTCAAATAAAATTTATTTGGAAATTACTGATTTTTTTATTTTTTAAGAAATAATTTCCCGTCATGTAAGTTTTTTATCTATAGTTGTATTGGGGTGGTAGGATAATAGATTTACTGGATACAACTGTATAAAATGCATAAAAATACATTATTATTGCTCCCATTATTGAAAAGAAAGTTTTATTGTGATCCCCCCCCCCCCATTTATTGTTAATGTTTTATTTAGGCAATAGATGGCGATACCATGCAGAGAGGCATTTAATTATTGATGTATTTAACTAATCCTGTAACAAGCAACGTAAAATACTTCAAAAACAGATTTTAATTATATTTTGTACCTTGAAATTTTTAATGCTATTAAACGGTTTAATAATTTAGTTAGCCAACTTAATTATTTAATTTGAGGATTTATTTCACTTAATTTTTTCTGTGAATACATTTCCCATTTATTGTTAAACACCAATTCAGCCTATGTTAACGAATGAAGTAACTGAGAGCGTGATCTAAGGACGTTTTCTGACCCTTCCAATATGGCATCCAGTGCGAGAGCAGTGAAACTCAAATTAGTGATTATTAAAAATAAATTAACATGTATGCAATCCAAAGAGTTCTCGATTATTCCTGTTTTCATTTATGAGTAATACTATTAATTTCAAGAGATTTCTCAACTTTTATTTAATATTTATTCAGGAAATCCTTACTTGAAAATCTGAAAGAATAAAAATATTAACTGTCTAGATTGCTGCTGCTGCCATCTGTGGAACCAAACTTGATGAAGTTGAATTGAAGTTGATCTTTAACAATAAAAATGTTTAAAAAATATGCTAGATTAAATGTTATTAAATGATACTAAAATACTCGAGAAAAATGTGTACACTGACTCTGAAGTACTAAAATACTTCAGTTTTACTCAGTAATAAGCACAATATTTCTCCATTATTTATTTACTTTAGAGTTAAAATTCCAGATCTTGAGCTAGGTTTATTTTTTTTATTTTATTTATTTTTTTTTTTAGGCATTAATTTCATTAGTGTTAAGTATTCTTATATATATAAAAAAATTAAGAATAATAAAATTTAATGACAAAATTAATTATTTCCCCCCCCCCCTCTCAAAATACCTTTTATTATTATTAATTTTATATCACATTAAATCAAAATTGACGTTTCTAAATTCATTAGATTTTGCCTATCAGAAAATTTATTAAAATAAACGTCAAAAGCCTGTGTTCTTAGATTTTAAACAGATTTTATTGCATTAATTTCGTTACCTTAAAAAATATTTTTTAGAATTCTCATAATTTTTTTAAAGTAAAATTATGAATAAGAAAATGCAAAGACAAAATTAATTACTATCCATCCCCACCCCAATATCTCATTTTTTATAATATTATTCATAATTTTAGTTCACGTTAAATCGGAATTGACGTTCCAAAATTCACTAGATTTTGTCTACCAGATGTTTTTTTTAAATAAACGTCTTAAGTTCTTAAGCGGTAGTCTTCAAATGACTAATTAGTGAATTAACAACAAATTTCTGCCTGATAAGTGATTTTTAATTATTTAAAAATTAATTATTTCACAAAAAATGTATATATATATTATATATATATATATATATATATATTATTTATATATATATATATAATATATATATATTATTTGTTATGATTCGCAAATTATTAAAATGCAATAAAAGTTCAGCGATAATGAAAAATTCTTCTATATTTTTGGTTAATAAAGACTTAAAATAATTTTTTTATGCTTCATTATCCCTTGATTAGTTTTCAGCTTTACAAATCTTACTGAAGTATGAAATGATTTTTATAAAAGTAATGCAATTCATTTAAAACACTAGTAATAATTTTAATCTATGTTCTATAATTTATTATTTTTTGTTAATAAAATTCTAGATTTAAACTTCAGCATTGAAAAGCTTACAAAATCAAATGAATGATTTTGATAAAAGTAATGCAATTAATGCAACTCATTTAGAATATTTCTTATAAATAATGCACTGAGGTGCAATATATTGCATTTACAAAATAAATAAATATAGGCTTAAAAAAACTGCTTACTGCTTCAAAGAGGACAGACCTCGCGACCTATGTATTGCGAGGCCCGCACTTAACCGACTGAGCTACGGAAGGATCGTAAACTTTGCACTAAACGTTGATCAGAAGAAATTAAGAGCATGAATACAGTAGACGTAGCTTCGGTGAAATTCCCATAAATGGTGGAAAAATATAGTCCGATTTTTCATGCTTATTATAAAACGAATAAGAGTCTTCCTGGAAACACACATGGTCTTATTCGGTTCACCTAAAATAGATTTATATTATATATTAATTTTAATAAGATCATTTTCGGAGGAAAAAAATGTGAATTAAAAATAAAATTAGAGTTTTCCCAGAAAAAAGAAAAGTGTTATTCACCTCGTCTTAATCAGATTTATATTATATATCAATTAAAAAAAAATCGTTAGTACCGTTTTCGAGATTTTGAAATTAGGAACTTCTTACATACCGTACGAACGCTTTCGCTTTAAAAATGGCTATTTAGATCTCAAAATATACTGTACGTAGAAATGTAAAAATTTCAGTATACGATTAGACTGCAGATATAAGACGGTTCTAGAAAAATCAGAACAATAGGACCTATATCTGCTGAGTTATTAAAAGGCGGCTTTTCGCGTTTTCTTTGATGTCGAGTTAGCCGTATATATGAGTTCCGCCATCTACGAATTCTACGATACGATTTTAGGCTTAAGGCTGCGTCACTCGGAATACTACCGTCTTCCATGATTTTTCTATATGACTTTGTAAAATTCAATATTTTTTTCTCTTACAATACCACGTTAAAAATTTGATTAATTAGAACTAATTTTGTTTTTGCAGCACCTGCATTGATAAGATGGGGAATAATTTTACCACCATTTGATCCTTTATGCGAAATGGGACTAAATTGCATCATAACTTAGCTTTAAGTAAAACCATTGCATTGAGAGTGAAAAACTTTAGCATTCTATAGAAACGGCATTTTGAAACAAATTCAATCAAAATGTCGCCTCTCTCCCCAAACATGAAAGTCCTTTCGGCATGTGCCGGAAGAACTAGGTAACTTTCATATATCTTTGTTTTGAAATTTTACTAGTTTTACTCGAAGCTAATTTTATTCAAATTTTAAGACGCTAAAATACGACGAACCCGATAAGAGAATATTCGTCAATGCTGAATTTCATTGAGAATTGAGCCAAATTAGTAAGCTATAGCCAAGTTGGCATCATTTTTGGATACTTATTTTTGGTCACCAAATTTGGCGATATTTCGCCAATTGTCTCCAAGCTTGGCACGAATTTGAAGCTAATGGATATTAATAATATTTAAGCATTGCGCGGCAGACCACGGTTTAAATGGCCGCCATTTTCAAACAAGATGGCGGATGAAGCTGGCCAACGAACTCGGGCGAGACATTGGTATGTAATATGCATACAATCAATCTCATCCAAATCATTTAATAAATACGAGAGTTACAGCATGACGAAAGCAGATTGTTTCAAAATGTCAGCCACCCAAGAAATTAAAATTGTTATATCTCAGTCATTTTTTAAGATAAAGACGAAAAAAATATGATCCGGAATCCCTGTATTAAGGTCAAACTCTTAAGAAAAAATATTTTTCAGTTTTTAATTTATTCGCATCGCTTTTTAAATTTTTAAATTAAAAAAAAATTAAATGGCCGTCATTTTGAAACAAGATGGCGGATGAATTTAGCCAACGAACACGGTCGAGACATTGGTATGTACTATGGATACAATTACTTTCATCCAAATCGGTTATTAAATACGAGAATTTTCGCATGACAAAAAACATATATATATATCTATCTAACCTATATATATAAAATCCAAATGAAATGAATTTATGAAACGGATATTATGAAACGACTGAAATAAAACGAATTTATGAAACGATTCTATGAAATGACTGATTAAACAACTGATTATGTTTCAAGGTGATTTCTTCTAAAATATGGAATACTTTGCGATGAAATTAACATCAAAAATCCGTATTGATCCGCAGATTTCAAAACTGGTATTAAAAATTTTTTAATTCGACTTAGTTTTCGCGATATTAATTTTTTTTCTAATTTTAAATACTTTTCTCTAATGATGGCAACTCAAATTTTAATCATAACAGATATTTTTTTTTTTATACTTTAGAAAATGTTATTATTTTAAACTAATTTGGCGACCAGTTTGACCTCCCTTAAATGTATGCTAAGAAATGTATCATGTTACTTTTATTCATAATTCAATTTACTAGAACAATCTTTCGCCAAATCGAAAGATTCTGATAGAGAAATCAAGAATTCGATATTTTTATGTTAGCGGGACGCAGGTGATAAATCGCCAAGCCAAAACCATTTTTCGCGTCGAATTTGTTTGTATTTCATTAATTTCATTTAAAATATAATCCTTTCATTCATTTTATTTTAAATACAAAACTTTCATTTAAAACTGAAGCATTAAAAATAGATGGCTTTCACTTCTTTCTTTCTTTTTTAAACAAAACGAAAAGAAAAATATTAGGCACAGATGTCATATACGCCAGGGATATCTAATTGGCGCCAAAATTGCATTATTTTGATTGACCTGGTAACCCGCCTACTGTTGTTTATTTAATAGTAAATGTTTATTTACTTTTATTTTCTTTTTTATTAATTATATAAATTATCTTTTTCTATAGTTATTAAGTATTTATTGTTTGGTTATTTTCATTTAAAAATAATAGAAAATAATTAAAAGATACGGTACTACTTAATAATTCCATTGACCAATTTCGCCAAATTATATAAATCGCCAATTTATACAAATTGACATAATTTTTATTTTAAATAATGAGAGAACAAATAAAACAGTATAACATTAATAAATATACAAATAAAACGTCGAAGCAAAAATCACTTCCTGACGTAAACACGTGTAACTTGCTTAAAGTCAAGTGAATGTGACATTTACGATAAACCATTATTGGCATTTAATCTTATAGTTTGGTGATAGATTTTTGGTTGACGGGATAACTAAGTACTACCAAAAATACATATGTAACTGGTATTCGAATACGAGGTTTTCGCCAAATTTTCATGAAAAAAATCACACCAAACTCGGTGCGTATATGAGATCTGGCCAAATATTAAATAATGCAACAAACCATGACATTTAATTTCAACTTCAAAGCAATGTTTTAATTTATCACTCGAAAAAAAAATGCTAACTGGCGAGTTGAAAAAAAGCTATTGGTGAGATTTGCACCCGACTAGCGTAACAGTACCAAGAATTCTTTGCGACCATGGCCAACTTTTATACAGTTTTATTCGAAAAAAAATGATTTTTTAATCAAAATTGAAAAATTTCGGCACAAATGTCATATACGGCCCTATATTGGAGCGATTTTTTTTTTTTTTTTTTTACGCCAATGTCATATACGCAACGGGTACTTAACTGACGCCAAAGTATCGTTATTTTGCTTGATATGGTAAGCCGGAAGTTGTTGTTTATGCTGTTGATGTTTTCCCCAAATTGGCGTCGGGAAAAAAATCGCACCAATATAGGGCCGTATGTGATATCTGTGCCAAACTTTCATATGAAAAGCGAAGGGATCAGACCGTATTTATTTATGGCAGTTACATGACTTGGACGATTATAATATAGATGAAATGATAATGATAGAATAATATTTGGCAACTTATCACCTGTGTCTGGCTAACATTAAAATACCAAAATTGCACCAGGAAAAAGCGAAGTGGTCCGCCCGGAACTGTTGATGATAGTCACATGACTTAGGCTATTGTTATAGAAATTGTTTTAAAATACCGAGAGACAAAGTCTCTGCATACTTAATTCATTTTATTTTAGCTTCTTTTCAAATGTTTAACTGATTCTCTTTAATCAAAAACGAAAACAACCATTGGATGTCTTAACAGCAACTGATTCGCCCTTAAATTTTTGCAATCAAAGGGAATTGAATGGAAACCCGTTTACAGGGAGATCTGCGCAGCTTTTTCAGTATAATTCAATCGTCTCTAATATCTTTAAAACCCATCAGATTAGCGTGTTTTTAGACTCTGCGGAGTCTGAACGGGGTTGGCGAGTGTAGCTATATAAATATATGAAAGTCACATTTCAACGGAGGGGGATTTTGGGGTCTGGGGATCATGATTGGTGAAAATAAACCAAAATTTCCCGGAAGTGCTTTCCTCCGGACTGCTAGAATAGGTAGCTTTTTACTCTTTGTAATGAAAGCTAACTAAAAAAAGAAACCAACACATAGAACTGGCAAATGACAAAAGCATTTTACACCAAAAATCAAACTTTAAAATTAACCTTTCGAAAGTTAACTTTGTATTTTGACGTATTGTTCTTCACCTGTAGTTGCTTGGTTAGTTAGAGGCGCTACAGTGATCCACGCATGACAGTTACAAAGAACATCATCCTCGTGTAAATTGGGATCTGATGCACTATGAATCGGGATTTGAGCACGACATCTCTGGTAGGGTAGCCTGCGTCCACTGAACAATTAGTCAGAAAACTTCAGGTGCTAAAAACAGCTTAAGCAAAGTGCTTAGTACTATTTGATTTGTGTGACTGCTGAATAACTACACTTTTTGGTGAAATTAGAAATCCTTTTTAAAGTTTGTTCATTTTGACGAAAACTGGAGTTTATTGGAATTGCCTGTATATGTATATCGCTTAATAGGTAGTGTTGCTTTACTGCATTTCCACTATTACCGTAATATCTATATCACGGAATCTATATAGAATGGAAAATCATCAAACATAATATTCAGTTAGACCTTAGCACATGTAGGTTTTGATCATGTTTTGATGCATATTGCCCATTAGGTGGCTATGCAACGTTTCATTAATCGCCACTTCCTCAAATGCTATAACTCAGTGTTTCGCCCGTAGAATTTGATTAAATTTCACATTCAGTTATACCTTGATATAATTTGAGCTGACTAGGTTTGGATGTATCTTATTTAACAGATGGCGCTGTTGCGCTGTGCTTTGCATGATTTCTGGAATAGCTGTATTTCTGCATCTAGGGGATGGAATTTCGTAAAATGTAATGTGTAATATATTTATTAAAATTTATGTATATTCTTTCTTCTTCTTTTTTTTTTTTGGTCAATAGAAAGTGCTGTTGTGCTGCGTTTTTCATAATTTCAGGGACAGCTATATTTTGACATCCATGGGGTGGATGTTCAGCAAATTTAATAAGTAAAATATTTATTTAAAATTATATTGATTCAATTTCGGCTTTGTTCGTTCAATAGAGGTCCTCGTATGCTACCTTCTGTGATGTACATTACAGCTGTAGCTTAGTTTCTATCGGGCAGAAATGCACCATATTTTATATTTGAAGTTGTTCTTTAAAAGTATACATGTCTTTCCGATTTTGTGTTTGAATTACTAACAGTGAGAGCTGTTAAAAAATGATTTTTTATTCTCTAATACCCGTAACTCCAAGTCAAAGTTAAAGAAATTCATAATAGTTCTTAATTATTGGTATACAATAGCGCTGTTTAAATGTCCAAGTTTGTTTTGAATAACCAATAGTGAAAGCTGTTAAACAGTGATTTTTTATTCTCTAATACCTGTAACTCGAAGTCAATTTTAAAGAAATTCATTGTACTTCGTAATTATTTGTATATAACAGCGCTATTGAAATTTATATGTTAGAATAATTTAGAAGAAATTGTTGTAATGGGAGCAGCATACTTTTTAAAATTTATACAACACAAGCTATTAAACTCAAAAAAATATTTTTTGAATATCTTTAGTTAAAGGTGTTCGTATATTTAGCTTCGCAAACAAAGTGAACAGTAGAAAAAATTTATCGATTATGAAGATGGATGTGTCAATGATACCATTCCATTGCTTTTACAATGTTACACAAACCTACGCTTATGAGAATTTGCATCTATACAGGGTACCTCAAAAGATCGTGTGCAAACATTTAGATGTGATCGAGCATACTGCAGAAAACATTTTTTGCCAGTTTCACAATCAATTTATTGTGTCGTAATTACACTGTATCTAGCTCCATACCAACCACGAATATCCATTTATAATTTTAAAACGATCATGATAATTTATCGAAATTTTCAACAGAATAGGTTTATTTTGTTTGAAAGTTGATGATATCACGGAATTTGCATTACAATTTGGACAATCACATCATATGAACTGTGAATTACATCCCAATTAAAATTAATCGGGCAGTGTTAAATTAAAAGAAGTCATAGAAAGTTTATCGTTGGAGACCTAGCAGTCACTATTATTTTTCTTTTCTGTAAAATATTCATTATTATATCTATTATTATTATTATTATATTGTGTATTGTAAGCATTGTATGCATTTTAAGAGGGCTGTAAATATGTAAGTAAAATATATGTATATAAGACAGATTTGTATAAGTATGTAAGATGCAAGTATGTAAGTAAAATATATCTATAAATAAGGTGGATTTATGTAAGTAAAATATATCTATATAAGATAGATTTGTATAAGTATGTAAGATGCAAGTATGTAAGTAAAATATATGTATATAAGATAGATTTGTATAAGTATGTAAGATGCAATAAGTATGTAAGAAAAATACATCCATTAATAAAGTGGATTTATGTAAGTATGTAATTATTGGAGTAACATATTGAGTTTCAGGGTAATATAAATTTGCTAATATAGCAGCGGATTTTTTTTTCTTTTATCTTGAGATCATAATGTTCAGATTTTGTTAGTTTCATGAATTTGAGTTACTATAACTCAACCTGAAAATATTATAATTTTCTTTACATTCTATTTTACACTTTTAAGAAAAACTTCATTTAGGTTTTAAAACATCTTACAAAAATATCACTTACTGGATATTATTTATGACATATACTGTACGTTGCGTAATGATAGGTTCACCATTAAAAATCCATTTAATTTCTGAAAAACATTCAAATTTCCTTCAAAACAAGAAGTTTTATCATTTTTTAGATGTTTTATTAGCTGAAATTGTGAGGAAAAAATACTTTTACAAATCATTTAAAACATGTAAAAATGGCATATCTTACTGTTTAGGTGTTGAAAATTATAGTTGCCACATTCCATTTTTTTTATTTCTTGAATGGTTATTCTTCAGTCATGCAATCTAATATATAAAAATGAAAATTTGTCTGTCTGTCTGTCTGTAATTCCATACAAATCCACAGTTTGAAAGCCAGAAGTGTGAAATATTAAGTAGATGTGTATTAAAACACGGCCGAGGCAACTAAAGTAATCCGGAATCGAAATAATTTATAGTTAATTTTTAATTGATTAAAAACCACCCACTTAACAGCAATTTCCTATCAAATTGAAAGATTTTTCGTTATAGTAGTTGCCAAGAATTAAAAATTTCCGATAAAATTCTTACCACAACAAATACTTTTCTATTACAAGATTTCCATGTGAAAAATTAAAATGAAATAAATAGTTTGAGGAATTTTAAAAAGCGTTAATATTACGTCATGTTGGAAATATAATGGACGTCAGCAAGTAAATATATAACGTCAGATGAATTTGAAAAAGCGTATTGAAACATGATAAAAACCCAATTATGGAAATAGTGCCATATTTTAACATTTTGAGGTTCTCTGAATTTCTTTTCGCCATTTTTAAATTTATTCCATATACAATGGCGGTCAAAAGTTTCCGGCCAGTTAGATATTTTTATTTGTTTGCCAGAACGTTCAAGCGAAGAAGAAGCGCAATCGCTCCAAAAGTTAGGAATTTGCAAATTACGTCTGACCACATGATCATTTTGATTGGATACTGGAGACATTTGATGCAAAGAGGAGAAATTCGAAATTCGCGTGTGCAAAAGTTTCCGGTCATTCGTTAGTTTGTGCTATCGGTAAACTGTCTTTTTGGCCGTGTTTGTTAATTAATCAACGTGAATAATGTAGTTGAAATTCAAAAATGGAAATTTGAACAGTTATTCTTCGTAAACGAGTAATTTGTTTGTCGCTAAAGGACCAATCCTCTCGTGAGATTACAGCAAAGTTATCGATCGGAAAATCTACTGTGAGCGATATTAAAAAATATATATATAAAGATGGCCATGGCCTTCAAGGTTTACCACGGTAAGGGAGACCCCGGGAAACTACAATTCGTGTCGACAAATTTATCAGGAGAAAAGCAGTTGATGTTTCGCATAAAAATGTCGGTACAACGTTCCATGATTTACGGAGTCAAAATATTGCTGAAATAATTCGGTTTACCCTGTTAAGACGCTTACGTGACGTTGGACTCTATGGAAGAGTTGATGTTAAAAAAAACTTTCATAAGCAAAAAAAATCAGAGGGGCTGACTGGCGTTTGCCAAGGAACACAAAGACAGGTCAAGTGAAAACTGGAAAAAGTACTATTTTCCGATGAATCGAAATTCAACCTTTTTGGGAGTGATGGCAAACAATACGGCAGATGACCTAACAACAAAATATATGATTCAAGATACGTTACTCGCGCAATGAAACATGGTGGATGACACGTTATGGTGTGGGGAGCATTTCCTGGAAGAGGTGTTGGTCCGTTAGATAAAATCCGCGACAAGATGAATGGTACAATGTATAAGGATATATTGCAAGACCATTTGCTGCCTTATTGGAGGAAAAATTGTGATCGCAACTATTTGTTTCAGCATGATAACGATCCAAAGCATACATGCAAGCTCCTCAACCAGTGGCTTTCGCCCAAAAAAATTGTTCTGTTGAAATGACCAGCCTAATCACTAGATCTGAATCCAATAGAAAATATTTGGAACGAACTTGATAAAAGTGTGTGGAATTATAAATACTCCAATTCAAGAGAATTTTCAGAAAAATTGCAAGAAAAGTGGAAAAAACTTACCACAGACTATCTTCAACCGTTCATTGAATCGATGCCACTCGCTGCGCTGTAGTACTTATTGCTAAAGGTATGAAGACAAAATACTAATTGTAAATGTTGTTGATCATTATTTCATATTTTCCATTACAACACCAATTTTTTCCAAACTTTTTAAGATCGCCGGAAACTTTTGAGAACACGAGTTTTCCTTTGCAATTAATTTTGTCAATTAAATTTATTGATATTTGTTTGTTATTCCATAAATAAGTTCTTAATTATTATGTCAATAAAATGTATAACTATCACTTTGAAATTCTTCTTCATATGGGTATACTTATAAATTAACCCAAAATTTTATGCTGGCCGGAAACTTCTGACCGCCACTGTATATACGCGTGTGCATGCATGTACATTAGAATTTACACAAAGTTTTAGGTCCCTAGAGCTCATTCTTAGAGAAGAATAGAAATAGAGATTTCTTTATTGCTTTCTTTTATTGTTTATTCTATACTGCATGTTTAATTTTGAAATTAAGTTTTCAAAACATTATAAAAATTGCGGGCAGCGTCTGGTGCTTATAGCTAGTTTTTTAATAAAATGACGGTAGATCGTTGCTCTTGAATAACCTTACTTTAAAACACTGATCTACGGGTAACTCTCATTAGTCAGTAGCCAATTTTAAACTGTGGATACATAATGCATCTCAAAAAGCAACTTACAAAAATGACTAAAGATTAATTTACTGTTCTTAAAGAATGTGGTAAATCTAATAGAGAGATAACAGGAATTTTTAATGGATCATATACATTTTTTGCGATAAAAAAGTTCTTATGTGAATAGCAAATCATTTGGAAGGACAAAATATTATTTTATCCTTAAATGAGGACGACACTAAGGAGATTATTTTCTAACAAAACTTCTTTGACATCTTTAGGGAAGAAAAAAGACATTCCAGCCTATAAGTGGGAATTGTCTAGGAACTTGAAGGAATTTAATTTCTTAAGTTACAAAAAGAGAAAAGCAGTTTTAAAATTAACTGAAATACACAAAGAAAAGAGACTAAAATTTACACAAGAAGTAATGTCACAGAAAAGTTAAAATTGCGATATATTTTACGATAAAAAAAAGTTAGATGAGTCAAATCGTCGGTAATTTAGCGCCTATTACCTACGAACAGAAGAATGATTTTTTTGTTTAAACGACAAGGAGAAGGTAGTTCCATCGTAATATGGGCAGGTTTTGGATGGGAAAGAAATACATATATCTTATTTTTAAAAATAATCACATGAATGGTAAAGACTGTCAGAAAGTACTTAATAAGAACTTGTTACCAGTTTCAGATAAAATTTGAGACCACGATTTTATCTTTCAACAAGATAATGCTCAGATTCGTTCTACAAATTCAAAGTTAGAGTAGTTTTTATATAAACTTACATTATTGACTGGGGTGTTGATATTCCGTATAAAATTCTCTTGATTGATATTCCATATAAAAATTATAGCGAACACCGAAAAGAACTGCATATGCTAGTGTAAAACATTACAACTCAACAAGCTAACTAAAACAATTCATTTTGTCTCAGTGACGTATTATCGGCTTACATCGCAAGCAGAAACTCATTAAATGAAGAGACATTTCCTATCAAAACAAATTTTAGAGATATTTTTCGTTTGGTAGAGCTGTCATTTTGCAACACCCATTTTTAATATGTTGCTGTCATTTTGTAATTGTATTTTCTTTAACTTTTGGTTTATGATAATTTGGTTTTATAAGAATTTTATAGCTTGTACAAAATGTCAGTTCATATTCTAATGTAATAATTCGGTAGTAAATCCTAAACTGTTGGACTGTAGCAAACATTTTACAGCGCAGCAGATATTACTCACAAATAATAAATACAGGGTTTTTTTAAACTGATGCTATGCAGAGCCGTAGTTCAGAGTGTAGTTCGTCCTAATAAGCAGAATGGCACTAAACTTGGTAAAGGGACTAATGACGCCACGGAGAAAAAGATTCCGCGAAAAAATAGTTCAAAACACTGTCGCTAGAGCTAAATATAGTGCTGTTGTAGGCTATCCATCCAAGAATAAGCACAAAACAAAGGTGCAAAGAACATGGAACATGGAAGAGATAATGTTCAGAGTACCTGGAGAGTAACTCCTCACTGTGATGTGGAATCACATATATTTTTCTTAAATTAATCCTGTCTCTAAATTTCGGTTAAAACTAATCTTTAATTACTTATTCATTTTATCCTAACCTTTATTTCAATTCCCATTGTAACATTCCTCCAAAAGAAAAGAAAGAAAAGATATTTAACATATGCCTTTATCACTAAAATAGCTCTCACATAAATAGAATTCATTTGGATGATTATTCACGCTGACTAGATAATAAAAAAAAAAGAATAAAGATCGACTTTGATTTCAGTCAGTAGAAATAACCCTTTGCTCTCTGCTTATTTTTTTTAGTTTAACTTCCTTGTTAAATCATAAGCATTTCCAGTACATGCGTTCTGTTTTGTCTTTAACGCTTGTTCCCAAAACTTTGCTTTTAACGTACGAATTGGCGTTCGAATTCTTTTTGGAATATTTTTTTAGGATTTCTTTGCTGGTGGCCTTGCCAAACAATTCAAAATTCTCCTAGTTGTCCAAAGCGTAACAGATAAATTTTACTCATATGATATCATTCATTTTTCATGTACTCTTTGTCGCCAATTGTGTGATGCCAATGTGTGTATTACAGAATTATTGAGAATTACTCGCTCTCGCTTCACGAACTCAGTCATGTGAAAACCTTTCTTAAAAATGTTCTCAGGCACCATCCCTATCCATTTCTGCATGAAATGCTTCAATTTCATATATTTACTCCAAATAAACAGATTTCGTAAAAAAGCAATTTAAAAGGATTTATTTCTATACTGATCACAGTCTACAGCTATTTTATAAAACTCCAGCGAATACAAACAAACTGAACCTGGTAATCATTTACGATCTGCAAATATTTTAAAGTACGGATCTCTACTATACTCACCTCTAGTAGAAAAATTAAACATAGAGAAATTCATGTCATAGCCGAAGTCTGACAAAATAACGTCAGAAACACGGAAAAGGAGAACCTCAATTGTAAAAAACCAAAGGCAATTGAAAGGCGCCATACATTTAAAATAATATAATAATACAATAGGTCATAATGGTTAAAGAGATATAATAATAAAAAGAAAAAATGAAAGAAAAAAGAAAATAAAAGGGAACATATACAAAAAATATTTACAATTTCACAAAAGAGGATAATGATCATCCAGGAAGGACAAGCGCTATCAATGAAAATAAAGATATCGAAATATTAATCCGGGTCGATGTTTTTAGGCATATGAAGAGTGACCCGTGGTCTTCTCCAGCAGGCTCGCTCATCATAAATGGAGATATTTTGAAGAGTGGGGTTTGGGATAGCTGGAATGTTATCGAAGAATTTAATTGCTTGGTTTTTAATAATAATGCGAATAGGAGGAATATTAAGGTCTTTATGAATTAAAGTATTCGTTCAATACAATGTTATTCTTCGATGGGTTTTCTTTTGGACCACCTGAATTTTTTGTAAATTGGTCTTAGCCGCTGAGCCCCAGATCTGAGCGCAGTAGAGATGCATGGGACTAAGTACTGTCTTATATAACAATATTAGGCTCAAAGAATGGTAAAAATTTGTTCAAATATATAGCAGAGAAGAGGATTCAAGTGAAAGGTTTATTAAACAATAGGAAAACAACAGATTACGAGTAACAGCCAATAGGAAAATAGCATAGGAAATGTGAAAAAAAGCTGGAAGAAATTAAGAAAGAGGGGTTTTTACTGTAATATTTCCAACAATATGATAATGCGGGAATATCGAATTCACAAATAACAATATTTTCATAATTTTTATACATATGAAATGCTTCAAGAAATTTAAGTTCATGTATAGAAGTGGGTTTAGAGATTATTTTTGCCGAACTGATGTCAAAAGTCATTTTTCACATTTTCGGCTCTATTCTCTTTGCTATTTTGCTAATGGTTAATAAACCTTTCACTTGAATCCTCTTCCCTCCTATACATTTTAACAAATTTTCGTCATTATTTGCACTGAAGACGGTACGATGGCTACTACCGAAACTAGTATGCGTTTAAATTTAAAGTTATGGTGCTATTAAGGTTACTTTTTCTATTCCTATAATACTGCGCCAAATATCATCTTAATAATCATAGTTACAGCATCTTTATCACCCTTAAAGTTATAGATTATATCTCTGTTTGACTGAGATACTATGTATGCATGACTGAAAACGTGGATTCCGTCCCTGGTTTCCCATATATATATAATATTTTCAAGAAGCTGGATTGGGAAAACAAAGGGATTAGAATAAATGGGGAATACTTAATTCATCTCCCATTCGCTGACGACATTGTAATTTTCAGTAACAGTCCTGAAGAATTGGAAAATAAACTAAAAGAGTTGGCAGAAGCTAGCATTAATGTGGGATTAAAATAAACTTGGAAAAGACTAAGGTGATGCTCAATTCATTTGCATCAAAAAAGAAAATTGTCTACAACAACACTGAAATTAAAGAAGTGCAAAGTTATGTGTACCTTGGGCAGGAAATATCATCGGATAATAGTATCATGAATGAAATCAATAGAAGAATAAGAAATGGATGGAGTGCTTTTGGGAAGAACAATATTATTCTGAAGAGTAGCATGCCCCTTTGTTTGAAAAGAAAGGTATTTAACCTATGTGTTTTGCCTGTGCTAACTTATGGAGCAGAAACATGGACGCTAACAAAACGGATGGTACAAAGATTACAAACAACACAGAGAAGTATGGAAAGATGTATGCTAGGTATAACTAGAAGAGACAGAAAAAGAATAACCTGGATAAGAAGTCAGACGAAAGTTTTTGACATCATTGAAAGAATTAAACGGCTAAAATGGAAATGGGCTGGGCACATTGCAAGAAGACAAGACAAGAGATGGAGCACAAACACCCTACAGTGGTATCCCAGAGATGTAAAACGGCCAAGAAGACGACCTCAAGTAAGATGGAGTGATGAAATCAGAAAAGTAGCCGGTGTAAATTGGATGACTAAAGCACTAGACAAAAAACATTGGAAAAATCTGGGGGAGACCTACATCCAGCAGTGGATTGAAAACGGTTGATGATGATGATGATGATGATATATATATATATATATATATATATATATATATACAGGTTGTTTCAAAATTAATATCGGGGTTTTAACGCTTTGTAGTATCTATTATATAAAACTTAAAATTATACTTAATACATAAAATGAAAGAGCAACTCAAACATTTGATTAGTACCTGCGCATGCGCATGAGTATGCAATGTTTCTTACGTCATCCCTTAGAAAGCGCTAGTAGCAAAAATGGCGACTAGTGAACAGAAAGCATTTTATGTTCTGCAATTTGCAAAGATCGAATCTGTAGTTACTGTGCAACGTGCATTCCGGATTAAGTTCAGATGCGATCGCCCAAATGACAATAACATCCGTAGAGGGTAGTATCAGTTTGAAAATACCGGCTGCCTTTGTTACAATTACCCCACAAACACTGACGAATGGTGCTCACATTGAACATTTGTAAGCTTGTAGGTAAAACTGTTTGAGTTGTTTTTTTCATTTTACGTATTAATTATAATTTTATGTTTTATGTAATAAATACCACCAAGTGTTAAAACCCCGATATTCATTTGGAAACACCCTGTACTCTTTGGCCCCTCTTAAACTTCGTACACAGACTTTCGGGACAGCCTGACTAATAAATGTGTGAATAAATAGAAACATTTCAATAAAATGCAGTAACAATATATCGTGGATTTATACATTTATTTGAATTTGATTTCAAAAAATGTGTTCCTCTCATGAATATTTTGCTGCCGTAGTTGTTGAAGAATATTCAAATTTTGTGTTTGACGCAGCTATAGATCTCCGCATTTCTACCGCAGCTGAGATCGTTTATTTTTTCAAAAGCTCAAATGTCACTTGACTTCCATATCTCCTTCGGGATAAAAGAAAATAGAAAATAACGCACAATCTTTCGAGGTCTGATGTTGTTGGAATGCGAAAAAGTTCTTCAGCAGCGGTTTGCATATTCACATTAAATTCTATTGCTAAAAAAATTCTTTTTGTATGTTTTTATTCCAATGTTATCCGGATTGTATTATTTTCTTTTGCTTCTTTTAAATATTTTACAGAAACAAATATATGTACTTACTGACGTTTTGCGAGTTTCATCCTGACCACTGGATAGTAAAACTTTCACGATTTAAGTGATTTAATACGTTTATATAATTCCGTTATATACGCTTACTTATATAAACGTATATAAATATGCATGTAAAAATATGTATAAAAATATGCATGAAATACTGTACGTGTTATTTCAAACATTTTAACGCCAGTCAGTAAAAATGTATCACAAATTTGTACATTGTCTAAAATTTGATTTTTTTTTTCCTTTTTTGAATATCTTTTGCTTTTGTTGTTGAAGAATATGCAAAATCTATTTTTAGTTGTTGATATCACATTTCAACTGCAGTGGAAATCGTTTATTTTTTCAAAAGCTAAAATGTCATTTTTACTTTTATAACAGTTTTGATGTAAAAGGAAATAGGAAATAACAATTTGAACTTTGCTGTTTCTGAGATGCAAAAAAGCTCTTCAGGGAAATTTTGCATATGAACATTAAATTCCATTGCCAAAAAAAAACTTTTTGCCCGATTTTATTTCAATATAATTTTTATTTTGATTGTTGTTTATTTGTTGCGTTTGATTTTATTTTAAAGATAACTTGCCTACGTTCTAAAAGTCGTGTCTACTGCCTGAGTCAATATTTTAATGAAATAATCTGCGCAAGCAAAATTTTTTGTTGCTGTTTTTGTCTTTATCCCTTTAAGCGTCCGGCCTATTTCTTACTTTATGCTTAAGGATTCATAAAATAATATCTATGAAAACTATTTGTATGGGGATTTGTTTATGATTACCTTTCATATTTAATTATCTTATAGGGCTCGCAGCATTCCTAAAATTTTCGCACTTTGCTACCACTAAATTAAAACGATAATCTTTTGTTGTATAGTTCTATAATAGATGTTAAAGGAATGTACCACGAAGAATTCTTATTTAAAATACTGGTAGCAAAGTACGAAAATTTTAGGAACGGTGCGAGCCCTGATCTTATGCACTGCAAAAAAATAACATTAATATCACTTTTGTATTAAATCAGCCCTTGATTTGAAAGATTACGTAACGGAAAAACCCGGTTAGGACGCTTAAAACTAGAACGTCCAGAAATTTTACCCAATCTTTTTTAAAAACATTTTAACACCAGAATTTTTATTTAAAACAATTTCACTTATTTAATCAACCAAGTTTTCTCTAATTACAATTTAAATAGTTTTACGAAAGAAATTCTGGTTCGAATCGAAATTTTGTCATTTGATCGGTGTGAAATTGACACCAGCTGTACGTTCTAGTGTTAAAGGGTTAAGTAAATTAGAAATATTCTTATAGCACTTATAAGACAACATTTATCTATTTACAATAATTTTGTACATTAAACACATATTTCTTAAAAATTTTATTTTTAGCATCGTTATCATGATATTTCAAGTGATAAACAATGTAGGGGAGAACGAGGCTAGTTGGCTACGGGAGTAAGTAGGCGCGGACCTCATAGTTTGCCTGTTTGTGGATAGATGGCGCAATCGAGCGTTCTTGCTTTCTACGATCCCCACTGTAGTTTTCCAGCGTTATGCAGGTGCAATGGACATTTATTAGGATTTTTCTGTTTTTTGCATTGCTAAGAAATTTTTGTTGCTTTATTCTTTTTCTATTCCTTAATACTTATCTTTAAAAATGCTATTTAACTTGCGTAGTTTTTCAAAGTGAATGATTAATTCTACCTATTCCATATGTGATTTACGTTGATTGTTTATGTTTAGAAGGGTAACGTCTCCCATTTTGTGAAGAAATTTATTATGGGGCTAGCAGGCGCATTGAACATGGGGCAAGCTGACTCGGTGCGCCAAGTAAATCCGTTACATTGTTTCGTAATATGTTTTTCTATTTTAGCTCGTTTCATGAATATTTTTTTTTACAGAAAAGATACGTAATTAACAGAGAAAAACAGAACAGGCTAAAACACCGAAGAATGTTATAAGAAATACTGTGGATGCCGTAATAATTAACGGACGATCTATTAGGCAAACTGCTAAAGTTTTTAATATTCCTTCGAGAAGCCCGATGCGATATTGCCAAATTATGAAGAATTAAGTTCAACCGAGTGACAGTGTTCATAACTTAACTATGGCAGGCGAGAAGCTGAATGTTCAAAAGATTCAGTATCAACTTTTTCGGTTTTATCTCCAGCAGTTACTGGACACCTATGATTTCGGCTTAGGATGTTGGGTCATTAAATCCTAGGGATGTTAAACCATTAAAAAATATAGAATCAAGAAAGAAAATGGAGAAAAATAAACGTAGGAAAAAGGGAACCACAAGAATATTGACAGATTAACCAAATCTAAAGGCTGAAAGAGGGAAAGGAAGCTTTAGAGATGTAAAAAGATGAGGTCCAAGAAGGAAGAAATAAAAGGCAACAGTAAAAGTTCGCCAAAGGTAAAGAGATAATAAAAAAAAACTTTTTTTTTATACCTACAAAAAAATGAAACTTGTAATTGATAGAAGCACGAATCTTAACAATAGCTCAGATGACGAAGAATGTTATTGCCAGGTGTGTGCTGGTAGCTTGTAAATCAGCAAACACAGAGAAAAGTGGCAGCAATACAAGCTTTTGGCACATGAAGACTGCCCAAACGGAGTCACCCGATTTTATTTTTGTGATAACCGTAACTTTGATGATGATATCGAGTCGGATAAAATTTACTCAATGGTAATGTTTTATGCATTTTTTTTTTTATGTCTGTATAATTTAGTATTTAGATTGTACGGGATAATTCTTTCGTTTAAACTTGCTGGTAATAATCAAATTAATTTCACTTAACTACGTGTCTTGTTTGAGTTTCATTTAATTTTTTATAAAGCGTTTGCCAACTTACCCCATAGGTATAGGCAACTTACCCGGAGACGGGGTAGGTTGGCATATATTTTTCTGTTACTTCAGGCTCCCGCTAAACATAAAATTCAAAATCTACAAACTCTGAACTCCGGGTATTTATAGCCAGATGTATGTGCTTTAAAAGTGCAGTTACATTTTGTTAAAATAATTAAACAAAAATTTAATAAAAATCAATAACTAAAAACTGCGCCTACGAGCCCCGGTCTCTCCTAATCTTTCAGCAAATGTTTTAGATGATTTTTTTAAGGGATTGAATTAAAATATTTGATGTAGATGTAATATTTTTATTTGAGTAAAATCTAAAACAAAAATTGGGCAGTAACATGCTTTCGTCTGCATTCATCTTTATTTCAATTCCATATAGAAATTCTTTTAGATTTTAGTTCATTTCAAAGAATAGTTTGATATGTATAATGTGTAAAGAGAAAATTAATATAATCGCATTTCAGTTCTTTATAGGATGTTAGCACAGAATTAACTTCAAAACACCCTATTGTTTTAAATATATCTCATAGATAATTCATCTTTTATTAAATTTCATATTTTTATTTAGTATTTTATCGAAGAACTCTAAAAATGAACTGAATTTTTTTTTTTTTTTTTAAGTTATCACCAACATAATCAGTCATCGCAAAAACCAAGTCATCAATAATTTTTCCGATAATTGTAAACGATTATCCGATTCGTTATAAACAATTTATGTAAATAAATAATAAATAAGTATAGTTATAAAAAAGGAAATAATAAATCTTTTAATAATAAGATGATTTCAAACGACTAAAAAAAAAAAAACTTTTAGGTAAAAGATAACTTTTAGCCAAATTATCCACTCTATCATCATAGTTGCAATTCTTACTTTTTTTTTTTTTTTTTTTTTTTTTTTTTAAACCACAAAAATTTAACAGAAATTTTTAGTTTACATAATCGGCAGATTACGGCGATTTGAAAGAGCCAGCAGCCAGTTAGTGTGTAAGCTCCTGCACGATGTCGTTTGTAGACTACTTGAAGAGAGGATGCAAATGGTGAGTCTGGCTATTCTACATGTCTTTTGAGTCGTACTTCCTCTATGAGCTCTGTCTCTTCTAATTTCCCTATTGCTAAAAGTCAAATGACTACTATATGACTACTATTGAAATTCTCAAGAGATACGAGAATGAAATTTTTGGCCCTAAGCAGATTTTTATGGATGATACTGCTCATGAGATCACTAATGCTGAAAAAATTCAAATTTATAATTTTCTTTGTAGTAATAATGAAGCTAATATCTACGACGCCCTCAAATGGGTAGTTAATATTTACCGCTCGGTAAAGACTGATAATATTTCTCTCCCAGACTTTGCTGAGGATGGATTTACGTTAGTTTCCAAAAAAAAGAAGGAAAAGCAATTCCAAAAATTCAACTTCCTCTAAAAATGACGAAAATTCAAATTCTCCTGATAATTCCGACATGGAATCAATAAAAGATGAATCCGTACTACAAGTTACCGAAGGCAAAAAAACGAAACTCATAATGGTCACGGGAATATCAAATATTATTGAATTCACCAAAATCTTGTCAAGAGGTGGCGAGTTTGAATTCGAAGCCAAACTTTCAGGAAAATTCCTCAAAATTCTCCCAGTTAATTTACGAAATAAAATGCGCATAATTGAACATCTAAGACAAAATAAAATACAATTCTACATTGTCCCGGACAGAGAAATTCCAATAAAAGCGGTAATTAGAGGCCTACCAACCTCTCCTTACATAGACGAAATAAAAGAAAACTTAACCTATAAAGGCTTTACCATTATGAAAGTTTCTCAACTTAAAAGTCGCAGAGAGGAGGGGGGGGGGGACCTCTTCCCTTATTCCTAATTGAACTCCCTAAAAATGAAACTTCCTTTGAAATTTTCAACTTAAAATCAATCTTTCAAATCCGTGTAAATGTAGAGAAGTTCAAAGTAGCAAAAAAGGCTACCCAATGCTACCGATGTCAGAAATTCTTTCATGTAGCTGCCAACTGCAAAAGGGACCCCAGCTGTGTAGGTTGAGGCAGGGATCATCTTTCTATTGCCTGCCTCCATAAAAATGCTACAGAGCTACCAAGACCACCTCCGAAATGTACCAATTGTGATCTCCCGAACCCTTCAAGCTACAAAGAATGTAAAAATTTTCCAATTAAACCCTAATTTAAGAAATCATACACTGAAGCAACTTCCGATAATAAAACCTCCAAGAGAACAACGATGAAAGGTTCAAAACTCCAAAAAAACTACCAAAAAACCTAAAGTAAAAACCAATCCACCCGCCCCCATTGAACATCTCTATGAACTCAGTGAGTTCACAAATGAAATCCCCAGTATTATGGAATTAATCAAAAAAATCAAAATTGAACTTAATGTCACCCACTTTTCAGAAATTACTGAAAAACTCAGCAGCGTCTTGGAAAAGATTTCTGCCAAAAATGACTATCTCTCTAAACTTCTAACATTCTCAGAATTCCTTTCTAAACAGAACGATAATACCGTTCAAAATACTTAACTTTTTGTAAGAAAAAATAAATAAATAAAAATCTTAGTAATTTTAACTTAGATTGTAATTTAAAAATATATGGTTCCTGAAAAGAGCTTTTTTTTTGTTAAAGTGGCTTGCCACTTCCTTAATTGTTTTTCTTGCCCAAGCTTGGCGAGTGTTATTCTGATCAAGTGCTAACTTTTATTTTTCTACATTTCTTTCTCTTTCGATAGTAGTTTTAACTACAGCTTTACCTATATATATTATAAATTCAACCCTCTTCTCTAAGTTTTAAGACTTAATCTTAATTTTAATTATTATCTCTTTTTTAAGTCCTTTATAATTTTTGATTTTTGGTTCTGTCCTTAATTTTTATTAAACTCTATGTAGTCTCATTACACCTCTTCTTTTTTTTCCCTACGACTCATATTATAACGCATTTTATCTTTAGCCTGGGTGTTAAGTTGATTGCAACTAGGACACCTCTTAACGCTGTTCCACTGTTCAGCATTGTTCTGCGATTATAAAAAGCAAAATTTGTTGTTACATTTTTGTGGTACAAAAAAGCGTAAGAGTTGGCGGATATGTGTCATACAAAAAATAATATCCTAAAAGTCAAAAAATTCCTTCTATCCTGGATTGTGAAAGACTAAACCGAACTTTTGTTCGCTTCAGTATAAGTTCGCAAGAGTTTCATTTCTCAGTCGAAGCACAGATTTAAGTGAACTCTCAAACATGAAAAAGGAATTATCCATTAAAATAATTGTATTGTACGATTTTGTAAAATCTTATATGCCTAAAATAATAAAATTAATAATAATAATCATAAAACAGATCTTATGTACACTTTGATATATTAAAATTGAGGAAAATCTGTCATTTTAATTCACATAGGGGAGAGTAGCCGAATTTGGGCCACTTCACTTATTTTCAGGTGTAACTCACTTCACTTTTGGAATACAGTAGAGCTCCGATTATCCGAACAAGTCGGGACCGACCCCAGTTCGGATAGGCAAAAGTTCGGGTGAATGGACAGACAATTTAAGGGATGTTCCAGACTATACTAAAATCTTCACTCTTTTTCCATGTTTAGGAATGGCAGCACAAGTTAGAGCTGGCGTGTTTAAAAATTGTTTTTTTTTTTTTTTTTTTTTTTTTTTTTTTTTTTTTTTTTTTTTTTTTTACTTTTTTTATCACTTAAAATTTTTTTTCTTCTCTTTTTATAATCTTCTGAACTCCAGAGATTATAATAAGGCAAAAAAGCTTTCGATTGTTGCTTGCTTTAAAGAAGGCATTCTTTTCAATGCTGCCATATCTCGAATTATTCTTAAATGTGTTAGTTGAATAGGATCTGCGTTCTTCAGCTTTTATAGGCATTTCATATTTGTTTCCAAACATTCAAAGGCTTCGTTATGGGATGGACCTGAGTCATTTTCAGAGCATTGGTTTCATTTTCTTGAATTTCTTTTTCGTTGTTACTGCTCCCAGCGATACACTAATCGGGAATTCGATTTCACATGCTAAATCAAAAGACAAAAGAATGAGATAAACAGGTTGTTTGGATGATTGGGAGTTCGTTTTTTAAAACATTTTTGGAGAGAAATAGGTTGTTCGTATAATTAGAAGCTCGGTTTAAAAAAATTTTGGGAGAAATAGGCTGTTCGGGTGATTGGAAGTTCGGTTAATTGGAGTTCCGATAATCGGCGCTCTACTGTATCTACAAAATATCCCTACACGTAGTCAATCTATTCATGTACTAACTATATAAATCTTTAGAATGATTTATTTTTAAAAATCTTAAATTTTATTTTAATTTGATAAACTTGTCAAAAATAGTCCAAATTCAGCGGCAGGTCGCCTAAGTTGGACATCCAGTCTCCTAAATTGAACCAAAAAATATTAGGCTATCTTTCCGTTTAGGGAAACTAACTAATGTTAATTAAAACAAAGTTTGCTATTGATGAAACAATCAAATAAAACAACAGCAACGAAATATAATGATATCAGATGCCTGAAAGTAATAGAGTAATTGTTTTAAATCAAAATTTATTCAAAATATAAATCAAATTTATATATAATTAAGAATAAAAAATATAGAACTAATTGCCAGTTGTTGTTATATCATGTACAGAGTGATGCAAGAATTCCACATTAATTTCTTTGTTCATTTTTTATTCCAGCGCACACAACATAGAACCATATTTCGCAATATGAGCACTGAATCATTTCTGTTGTTTCATTTTACGTAGAAATTACGCAAAACCAATCATCACTGTCTTGATTTTTCTTTTTAGATTCTGAATCATTGCGCATTTTTTTAAACAGAAGTTTTCTTTATCTTATGTCTGTAGTTCTTCCCTTCCATCATTTTCTTTCCAATTAAATTAAGCCTAATTTTTAAAACTTGATATTCCAATTGCTTTTGTGCTTTGAGAGCTTCCCTTTTGTTTTGTTTTTTTGTTGTTGTTTGTTTTTTCATTTGAAGTTTTACTTTATATGACGAAGATGTTAACGCAGCTGCTTTTGGCGCATTCCGTACTTTGACTTAACTGATTTTGGAAAGAGAGATAACACTCTAATGCTTCTTTGGCTTTTGGGGAAAGGGGGGGGGGGGGTTGTAGCTGCAATCTACTCGCCTGTCAATCTTCTCACAACTTACTCTTTCCTTTTCGTTTCCTATTCCTTTAACAGCTTTTGCTGTCACTGATATTTTTCTTCCAGACTTTTTCTCTTTGTCGTTTTCATCATTTTTTTTTTTTACTCTCTTAGTGTTAGTAGGTTTCATGATTACTGACTCTAACTCCGAAATCTCACTAATAGGAGAATCAACGGATCAATCTGCAGTACCTATCTCCTTGTCAGGAATAGGTGCAGAAGTGGCTGCAAAATGAGGATTTTTAAAAACATGCCTATTAGTAGGCCGAATGCTGCTTCCTTTAAAAGCTTCTATAGCGGTTTCAAGGGTTGCTGCTCTGTTGTAAGCGATAGCTTTTCAAATTTATGATCGTATATCTTGTCCACTTTCAGCAGCTCAAATCGTTCCACTTAAGGCAACTGCGCCAGTTTTAAAACAGATAATCTCAAGACTAAGAACTAAATCGAAAGCAAAGAAATCTGTGTAAAAAATATGCGCAATAAACACGTGAATTTCGATACGCATATGAAAACATAATAACTAACCTTAGTTTTAAAGTATTCTCTTACGTACACTAGGAAAAATTTAGATCAAACAGTTCATTTTGGTTTTTTTTAAATTGTCTGAAAACAGTAAGGGGTAACCAGGTGCTTCTGCTAATCATAAATGACGTCATTCTGATGAGTAGAATTTTAACGGTAGATGGCGTCTCTATCTGTAATTAACGGTAGAACTGCAGCGGTCCATTTAATGTGGCTGTCCAAATATGGCTACTCTCCCCTATGTCCTTTTAAAAATTCATAAGGGTTATTTATTGATACAGGATAGGCTATTAAACCCCTATCAATTCAATGGTAACATCATATTACATAAAAAATATTTATATGAATAAACATATATCGTTGGAAAAGTCACATTCACCTTGAAAAACAGCGAAATAAAATCAAGTAAAAATTTACTTAAAAGGTGCATTTTATATATAAGATGTCACAATATAAAAGATGTTATTACATATCATACTTTTTTAAAAACTTAAAAAGAGTTCATAATATTCGCGATGAGCGCTTTCAATCAAAACCTTGATTATCTTCAGGGCCGCTTTGCGTAAACTGACATTTCTTAATCGTACTTTCATCTCCGGCTGGACAACCAGGCTAGTCCATTTTACAGTTTTTACAGTGGGGGGGAGGAGACAGTAAAACAGTCCAAATTACAGTGGAGGGAAGGGAAGGGAAAAGGGACAAAACTAAACAATACTATCCAATCCTAACAATACAACATCTATTTTTGAAAAAAATAACCATATATTCAGAATGTTATATGACATATTATCATTAATAGCCTTATTATTCTTCATTAAGATTTCAATGGATTATTTTATTAACGACAAATGATAATGGGATGAAGGAATAATTATTCTTGCTTCATTAAAACGGGTATTTAAATTATGCTGTAAGTTAAATCTTGCTAACGCTGTGGTGGTTCTATTCAATTTCATGTCTCTTACGTGTTCTTTTAATCTGTCTTTGAATTTCCTTCCGGTCATTCCGATATAAGCCTTTTCTTCATGTGCTTCGGTTAACAATGGAATAATGTAAATACCTGCGTTTTCATCATTAGGAACACGATCAATTTTGCTATGGATAATGTCTTTGAGTTTTCTTGTTGTTTTAGTTACCAGATTAAAACTGAACTTCTTTACTGCACATCTTAACTTCTCATATAGACCAGGAACATAGGAAAAATTACAACATTTAAGTTTATTAACTGGATTGCTCTTCTGTACTGTATATTTCATTTCGTAGACCAGTTTATTGATAAAATGAAGGGGGAAGCCATTTAGAGCTATCCATAGCAAGATTAACCCTGTTCCTAATGCTGAAATCATAGGTATTTACATTATTCCATTGTTAACTGAAGCACATGAAGAAAAGGTTTAATCGGAATGACCGGAAGGAAATTCAAAGACAGATTAAAAGAACATGTAAGAGAAAATGAAGTTTAATAGAACCACCACATCGTTAGCAACACTTAACTTACAGCATAATTTAAATATCCGTTTTAATGATGCGAGAATAATTATTCCTTCATCCCATTATCATTTGTCGTTAATAAAAGAATCCATTGAAATCTTAATAAAGAATAATAAGGCTATTAATGATAATATGTCATATAACATTCCGAATATATGGTTAATTTTTTTAAAATAGATGTTGTATTGTTAGGATTGGATAGTAATGTTCAGTTTTGTCCCTCTTCCCTTCTCTCCCCTCCACCGTAATTTGGACTGTTTTAGTGTCTCCCCTCCCCCTCCACTGTAAAATGGACTAGCCTGGTTATCCAGCCGGGGATGAAAGTACGATTAAGACGTATAAGTTTACGCAAAGCGGCCCAAGATGATCAAGGTTTTGATTGAAAGCGCTCGGCGTGAATATTGTGAACTCTTGTTCAGTTTTTAAAAAAGTATATTATGTAATAACATCTTTTATATTGTGACATCCTTTATATAAAATGCACCTTTTAAGCAAATTTTTCTTTGATTTTATTTCGCTATCATATTACATATTATTTCAAAACTTTATCTATTATGAATCAGTGAATTATCAATTAGGAATCATAACATATAAAGTATTGGAACATAAACTATTTGATGTTTAATAATTATACCTTTTATTTAGATATAAGAGATAAAATAACATTAGTGTTTCATCTTCTTTTTTTACATGATACTATGGTAATTAAGTATGTAAGATTTAAGTCATTATGTATGATGTACATTAGGTAAACATTTATAAATATATCTGGTAAAAATGCATATTAGTACGAAGATGATGTATGTAGTACGTTGAATGATGGACATAGCTGCCATTCAAGTTTCTTTAGCGCTACTATTTCAGAATAGAAATATTTGCTTTGTTTGACATAATTTGACGGATAAAATAAAATAAAAAGATTACTATTCGAACAGAGCGGTCTCAAAAAAGGAGAGAAGTTGTCAGCTATACATGCAGGTAATATAAAATGAATATATATATATATATATATATATATATATATATTAATTAACCATTCTGGTGTGTTAATAAAACCTGCTAGTTTCATTTCTTAAATTCTAATACTACTATTTTTCTTTTCGTGTGACATCGAATTTTAGCTGTATAATTTAATTAAATTAATCATAAAATATATTCTTTATAATACGACTGGGCGAAGCATTTACATTTTTCGAATAATTTTCCTTTCTAAAATGATATGCACTGATAAATGCCTATCATAAAAGTAAATTAGTTTTAATAGCTCTCGAAGGTAATTTGTCAGACACCGAGCACATGAGATAGATATAGCGAATATTGGATTTTAACTTTATCGCAGAGTTTGTACTACACACTCATCATTCTTAATTATGTAAGTTCTAATTTAGCTTAATTGCGAGTAACTTACAACATTAAATCTTTCGTTGCTTCATATTTAATGTTAAATTTTCTTTTAAAATCTTAAATAAATGATCATTAATGGCTAATAAAGAAATGAACCTGATACAATTACATTGGATTTTGTAGGAGTTGGCTCATAAAATCTTTTAATTACAGGTTTGATATAATTCCTATGTATTTATCAACGTCATTTCAATGATTTTGTATCATCTCATTTTTAATAATGCAACAAGTAATTTGTGAAAAAAAGCCTGCATCAAAGGATTGTTTCATACGTTCGTGTTTTTGTGGTAACCTTGAATACGTAGTCAGTTATCTATATTAAAGTCCTCCATAGGTCTGGTTATAACTGTTCTGAACCCTTGAAGTCATACCAAAACATGAACCTTGATTATTGCATAATTCCTGATCTTCATCACCGAATGGTTTTTCTTTTGGCAAATGAATATTCATATTCAATGATTTTTCATAAAACCTAAATATGCTGTCGAAATTGGGTGATAGAATAGAAAATTTCAATGTTTGTTACAATTCCAATATGGAGACTACCCCTTAAGATTTTTTTTTTACCAACCGAAAGAAGACATAATTACTAAATGAATGACTATTTTCGTTTTACTGTATGATAATTTTGTGATTAAAATGTATGGGATGTATTTTTTATTTCATAACAATTTTCCAATAAAGGGTCTCTGTTGTTTTTCAATGAAAATTTTATAATAAATTACCATAACACCTCTGTTGAATGGTGGTGATATGGAACGTTCTATTTCATCATGAAGTGGTGGATTCGAATCTTTCAACTTCCCAGGAGAAATGTCTGAGTGTTCTATGGAATCCATAGAACCATATGGATGTAATAACATATTACATCCATAGTATGGATGTAAATACCAATTCTTCGTACAGTAAAATTCTGCTTTGTGCTATCTGCCCAATTATTTCCGCCAATGCATAGTCGAACCTTTGCTATTAAGTCCAGATATTTATGTATCAAATGCTGGAAAAAAATTAATAGCTACAAACTGTTACATTTATTTTCTAATAAAAATATTCCTTCTCTAACTCATTCAGATTTTTTCTAGACAATCAAATTTCAAAATTTTTATTGTTATACACATTAAAATCATTCACCAAACTAATTTTAATTAGAAATAACACGCATATTGCAAACATTTTTAGAGAAGCACTTTTTTTAATCAACATGTATTTTTTTTTTTAACGTGATTTATTTGCACCTAACTGAATACATTTTTTTTTAATTTTTTCAAAACATCTTTGCGCAATAAGATATGTTTCTTAAGTTAATGTATGTTTTAATCTTTTTATTTAGTAATATTTTTATTTATTTAGCTGTATATTTAAAAATATATATATTTAATAATGAATGCAAGATTAAAACTTCATTTTTTTAATAGTGTATGCACCAAACATATTACTTTATGTAAAAAAATAAAATATCGGAACGAGACCATTAAAATATTTGTTAATTTATCTCGAAAGAACTTGAAAAATTATACTTACAGTAGAAAAAATGTTTGATTAGATGAAATTAAAAAATATCCATATTAAGAAAAACGAAATATTTATCTTACTATAGAAGGTATTTAATGAGATTTTTTCTTTTAATTAAAGAAAATTCATCAAAAAAGAGTGTATAATTTTAAAGAAATCAATGACATCATTATAATAATTTCCTTTCAAATATTTTTATTAAACTTATTGATAATATTTCCTAGAATAAAAATTTTCTTTGCGTTTCTTTTTCTTTTCTTTTTTTTTTAAAGAAAGCACAGAAACTTTTTTATAAATGCTTCCTAAAAATTTCATTCCTCAAATTTTACAAAGGTTCTGTAATTAAAAATATACCATTATATAAATCTGAAAAATAAACTTGCATAGAGTTATTACGTTATTTACTTTATTAGCTTTAACTTACTAACTTCTTTTTTATAAAATTTAAAATATTGTTGCTAGATACACACGAAATATTAATTCGAAATAAATATTTAACAAAATATATTAACGGTGATAGATTTTATTAAATTTCTGTGATTGAAAATAAACGACAAATGTTTCTTAACACTTTATGTACTGAATTATGAATTCATTAAAATTTTATCTCCCAATGGATTTTTCTTGAATTGTTTAAACTACATGAGAAGATTTACGTATCATTTAATAAATTTTAGAAGGATTAATTAAATTTGAATTTATAGGAATTTTCTACAATATAACACCACTGAAATCTTTTATTTTAAATATTTTTCTTAATATTTTGTAGAATTAGGAAATGAACAAATATAATGTTCTTACAATAGAAATATAAAAATATTTCCAAATTTAAATCCCCCCCCCCCCCTTCCCAACGCCATGAAAGCTGAAAAGATGCAAAGGCAAAAGAAATCATTCTTTTAACAATATTTTTGTTTTGTGTAACCAATAATGCTTTTGGAAAAAGATAAAGTAATGTATCTATAACTCATTCTAAACTGTATTACGACTAATCGATGTGTTAAATGAATTTTATAACGAGTTATTTTAATGGTACTTACAAGTACCATCAGTAGATAAAGGGTTAAACAGCAAAAATACAATATAACCGCAAATATACAATCTTCCGAGTTACTCGTAGTTCCAAAAAAGCGTTCCTTATCATTAGAAATCTCAAAAACAAATATAATTTAAAAATTTAAAAAATCATTCAAAAATAAAAGGTTTTTATTTTTTTTTTTTCCTTTTCTGTCAGACATTTTGGTAGTTTTTATTCTCGTGTACTAATCAGTTTTTAACACTTTCCAACAAAGTTGAAAAGTGTTTATGCATTCGGTTTGTCTGTCCATCTAACCGTCTGGCCGTCTGTCCACGCTCTAACTCCTGTAAATATACTCGGATTTTCATGCAATTGAGACACTTTATTTAGGGTCACCAAGGCATGTTTGATATTGTATATGAAGTGTGTGGGATTAATAGTTCATTTACAGGGGCACTCAAGATAATTCCCGTTACATTAATGTCAATGGAGAAAATTTGTTTACAGTGTATTTTAATGACATTACGCTATTTCAAACGTATTGAAATTGATATAAATTACTGAATTCCACTACAAGATGATTTCGATACAATATATAAGGGGGTGATCAAAGACTTCGGATAATTTTCCAATTTCAAAAACAAATATATTTCCGAAGTTTAAAGAATCATACAAAAATAAAGGTTTTTTTTTTATTATTTGCTGTCAGACATTTTGGTAGTTCTGATTCTCGTGTACTAATCATTTTTAACACTTTCCAACAAAGTGGAAAAGTGTTTATGCATTCGGTTTTTCTGTCCGTCTGTCCACGCTTTTACTCCTCTAAATACAGGCTGGGAACATCTGAAATTGGGTTTTCAAATGTGTTATGCGTTTCACGGTTGAATTAGTCACAATATTTTAACTTTTTCAACTTATTAAACGGTGCAATTTTGTATCATCAATCTGAATGTGTTGGAAAGTGTTTCTTAAACCATGCTTGATGCGCTATTTTTTCTCTCTTGTTTTTTTTTTTTTTTTTTTTTTTTTTTTTTTTTTTTCCAAACCGAATGGAGATTTTAAAAAGGCTATTTATTCTCAGTTAAACATTTTCAGCTGATAAATGCAAGCGTAACAAAATAATATTATTTTTAATGTTAATAATGATGGTAATGTATCACGTTTTTTTGTAAAACATGTTTGTTGAACTTGAAAATATTTGTTTGAGAACAGATAGAACCATAAAATCAGACTTTCCAGGTTCAGAAAACTGAAAATACACTATAATAGAAAGAAAAGTGCCCAGTTAAACTAGTGTCGTTGAGCTCATAGGCTATTCACACTAACCGTACATTATACTTTTATTTTAAAGAATAATGCCCCTCTAAAAATATATTAAAGGGGGAATTAGCCCCCGTTTTCCTCGTTATACGTAACCAATGAACCTCCAAATCTCATCGAGGAAACGCCTTATGAGAATAAACCTGTATACCAAATTTGAAGCAAATCGGATAATTGTGCATGGAAAACACATTTAGTTAAATTAAGGTGGGAGTATTACATCCCCTTTCCCCCTTTATACTTAACCAATGAATCTCCAAATCTAATCAGTGAAGCGTCTTATCAGAATATACCGGTATACATAATTGAAGCAAATCAGATAATTCTGTATGAAAAACCCATTTATCTAAATGAAGAGGAATTAGATCCCCGTTCCCCTGTTGTAGTACTTAACCAATGAACCCCCAAAACTAATCAGGGAAGCGCCTTATCAGAATGAACCTAGAAATTTTTTTTTTGAAGGAAATCGAATATTTCCATTAACAGTTATCGTGTTTCTTATATACATACATACGTACGTACATACATTATCTGCTGGCACATTAGCTCTCAGGCTTTGATAGCCCATGAGCTAAAAACTACTCGGAACGTTTTCAAAAAATCAGCCGCAGATTTCTTTTTTTAAATGCTTTTTTTAAATCTCGAAAATAGGGTGACCCCGCCAACAGTTAATTAAATAAAATCAGTGCTGAGAGGTTTTTTTTCTATTTTCTTTAATTTAAGTTTTAGAAGAAAACTAACATGATTGCTACAACCTTTAATGAATGTTTAATACGTTATAAATACTTTTTTTAATTGCCATTTTCCCAGTAGTTGATCAGGAGAAAGAAATGAATCGAAAATCTAAAAAATTATCTTTAAAACTAGCCGCCCTTGGCGACCAGTGTGGTCTCCTTTAAGTGTATGCTAAGCATTGTAACACGTTACTTTTATTCATAATTTAATTTACTTGATCAATCCTTCACCAAACTGGAAGATTCTGATGCAGAAATCATGAACTCGGTATTTTTATGTAAGCCGAGTGCAGGTGATAAATCGCCAAACATTGTACTCCTCGTATTTTTCTTATTTCATTAATTTTAAATTAAAATTAATTAATTTTATTTAAAATACATAACTTTAATTTAAAACTGAAATACTTAAAATTTATGACTCTCAATTTTCTCTTATTTCTTAAAAAAAAAAAATAAATAAATAAATAAATAAAAAAGAAAAAGGAAAGAATGAAAAGAAAAAAAAAAGTAATAAATAATACTATACACTATGACATTTAATTTCAACATCAAAGCTTTGTTTTAATTTACCTCGCAAAAAATTGTTTATGACAGTCGCATGAGATGGACTATTATAATACTGATGATATGATGGCGATGGAATAATATTTGGCGATTTCTCACCTGCACCCGGCTAACATTAAATTACCAAGTTTGCTGTTTGGCATATAAAAAGTGAAGCGGTCAGCCCGGAACTATTGATGACAGTCACATGACTTAGGCTATTATTATAGAGATATCATTCGTGGGCTTTGATTAACAATAATTCTTATAAACCTATTAGGTGAAATAAGCAAGATGAAAGAGGATTATTTTAACTTACAATAATTGTCTCCAACTAATCAAAAATTAATTTTTTTACACTTTCTATTTAAAAAAATCATAAAATGTCTTCTCTTACAGCAGACACTATACAACAATATGACTACAGGTGCTCCAACATTCAAACAAAAAATATTATGTCAAATGACACGTATGAAACTCATTTGCGACTGAAATGTCGTAATATTCCAAAAATTTTATTAACTGCCGGAAGGGTATCAACATTGGCGGGGTCACCCTATATTGGTTTCTGAAGTTTTTAGGGGTCTTCTACCTTTTAAACGCGACGAAATTTAACGAAAAACTTCAAAGTTTGAATTAGTCTATCTTCAAAACCTTTTTATGTATAAACATGAAATTTTGGATATTGATTAAACAGATTGTGCTTTGTAATATTCTGTCATTAGAAATTTATTAGCCTTTTAGAGAATTTGTGTACTGCCGGAATCAAAATAGCTCTTTTTTTTACTCCATAAGTTATTGCGCGGATGATATCGTGAGAAAGTATGTAGTATGTATGGATTGTCATGAAATTTGGTAAAGATACTAAAAATATATGTGTGTTTAAAATGAACTATTCTTAGGCCAAAATTATTTCATTAACTATAATATATATATATATATATCATCATGATCATCATCATCAACCGTTTTCAATCCACTCCTGGATGTAGGTTTCCCCCAGATTTTTCCAATGTTTCCTGTCTAGTGCTTTAGTCATCCAATTTACACCGGCTACTTTTCTGATTTCATCACTCCATCTTACTTGAGGCTGCCTTCTTGGCCGTTTTACATCTCTGGGATACCACTGTAGGGTGTTTGTGCTCCATCTATTGTCTTGTCTTCTTGCGATGTGCCCAGCCCATTTCCATTTTAGCCGTTTAATTCTTTCAATGATGTCAAAAACTTTCGTCTAACTTCTTATCCAGGTTATTCTTTTTCTGTCACTTCTAGTTATACCTAGCATACATCTTTCCATACTTCTATGTGTTGTTTGTAATCTTTGTACCATCCTTTTTGTTAGCGTCCATGTTTCTGCTCCATAAGTTAGGACAGGCAAAACACATTGGTTAAATACCTTTCTTTTCAAACACAGGGGCATGCTACTCTTCAGAATAATATTGTTCTTCCCAAAAGCACTCCATCCATTTCTTATTCTTCTATTGATTTCATTCATGATACTATTATCAGATGATATTTCTTGCCCAAGGTACACATAACTTTGCACTTCTTTAATTTCAGTGTTGTTGTAGACGATTTTCTTTTTTGATGCAAATGAATTGAACATCACCTTAGTCTTTTCCAAGTTTATTTTTAATCCCACATTAATGCTAGCTTCTGCCAAATATTTTAGCATATTTTCCAATTCTTCAGGACTGTTACTGAAAATTAAAATGTCGTCAGCGAATCGGAGATGACTTAAATATTCCCCATTTATTCTAATCCCTTTGTTTTCCCAATCCAGCTTCTTGAAAATATTTTCAAAGACAGCAGTAAAAAGCTTAGGCGAAATGGTGTCTCCTTGTCTTACCCCTCTTCCAAGCTTGATCTTTGCTTTTCCTTTGTCCAAGCGGATGGTTGCTGTTGCTTTCTTGTAAATCTTCTTTATAATATTGATGTAAGGTTTGTCTATACCAATGTCCTCCAGAGATTCTACTACTGCTGATGTGTAGACCGAATCAAATGCTTTTTCATAATCAATAAAGGCAAGGCAAAGAGGTAAATTATATTCCTTATGTTTTTCTATGAGTTCCCTTACCGTTTGGATATGATCCATTGTGCTGAATCCACTTTGGAATCCTGCTTGTTCTCTAGGTTGAGCTGAGTACAGAGCTGATTCAAGTCTTGTCGTTAAAACTTTGGTGAAAATTTTATAAATCACTGACAGTAAGCTGATTGGACGGTAGTTTTTAATGTTTTCCTTCTCCCCTTTCTTGTAAAGTAGCACCATCACAGCATTATTCCAATCTTCTAGTACATCTGACTCCTGGAGACATTTGGAAAACAGTAAGGATAGCATTTTTGCAAATTCTTCTCCTGCTTCTTTGATAAGTTCGATTGTAATTCCATCTTCTCCGGGGCATTTACCTTTTTTCATAAATTTAATGGCTTGTAAAACTTCGTCTGTCGTCACTGGGATTATGGCATCGGTTTCTGTTAAGTTTTCTCGTGGATCACATAAGTTGATTTCCCTCTGATCTTCACATTTATATAAATCGTTATAGAATTTTTCGACAATGTGTACTATTTCTTTATTGATTTTGGTGATTGTTCCATCTGCCCTCTTTAGTGCAAAAATACCTTTTCTTCCAACACAAAGTTTTCGCCTAGCTGATTTTAAACTTTTGTTATCTTCTAGAATTTTCTTGACAAGATCAGAGTTAAATTTTCTGATATCTTCTGTAACACATTTTCTTACCGTTTTACATAATTCAGCATATTCAACTCTTGATTTAGGATCGTTTTTCTTCATTTTAAATTCTCTGCGTTTCTTCATCAATCTTCTTGTTTCTTCTGTTATTTTCTTTGTCTACTTTACTTGTGCATCGCCGGCTATCTTCTTTGCAATATCTTGTAGAGTACTGGTTAGTTTCTTGTTCACTACTGTAACATCTTGCTCTTCTTCTAAAGCTGATTGAAGTACTTGGAAACGGTTTTTAAGTTCCAAATGGAATTCTTCTTTGTGTTTCTGGAGATTTATTATATCGATTGATTTCTTTGAGTGTTGCAAAAGCTTCATTCTTTCCACTTTAGTATTTAACAGCAGTTTGCATCTAACCAACCTGTGATCACTTCCTGTATTGAAGTTATTGAGAACGCTGCAATCCTGAATAAGATGCTTTTTGTTTGTTAAGATGTAGTCGATTTCACTTGTTGAGCCATTTGCACAACGCCATGTCCATTTTCTTTGTGGCTTTTTCTTGAAAAATGAATTCATGATATACAACTGTTCACATTCTGCAAACTCAATCAATCTGTTTCCTCTTTCATTTCGCACCCCATATCCATGATTTCCTACTGATAACTCACCTTTCTCTTTTTCCCCAATTCTAGCATTCCAGTCTCCCATTATTAATTTTATGTAGCATTTTCCCTTTTGATGCATTGAAGCTACTTCTTCATAGAAATCCTCAACTTCTTCATCAGTATAGCTTACTTTGGTGCATAAACTTGGGTAATTTGCAGCTTGTATCTTCTGGACACTTGTATTACTAACCTTGCAACTCTATCTGATGCACTATCATATTCTACGATGTGATTCTTCCACTTTTTATGAATCAGAAATCCTACACCGCTTGTTCTTCCGTCTTCTGTGCCTCTGTAGTATAATACATGTCCGCTGGCAAGATGTATCTTCTCTTCTCCTTTTCTTCTTACTTCACATAATCCTAGGATGTCCCAGTTGATTCTTTCTAATTCTTCTTCAAGTTCTTGAAAACGATTTTCCGAAGATAGGGATCGTCCATTATACGTAGCCAAGGTCATCAACTTATGGCAGCCTAGCCGAGCCCGGTTATTCTTAGCACCCTCTGTCTTCATGTCTTTCTGATCGCTGCCGTAACCAGGAACATTCAGACCGCCGGGAATTAAGGGCCGTGATTTATTTTGTGAATTCATGGTAAAATAAGGGGGGTAGGTGGCCAAATTCCTCCACGCTGGCCAAGCGGGTTGGAGGAAGCCCATCCGAGTTCGTTCCCCATGCACTAGGCAAGGGTACTAACAGGCTGTACCGGTGGAAGGTGCGGATTGGACATTAAGTCTCCGCTACCAGTCGATTCCTTTAAGTCCTCCTCGAAGGCAATTAAAGGGTCTTCTCCTGGTTAATAAGCAGAGGCTATTAAACAGCCCATATATATATATATATTAATGAATAAAAAAAGTCATAACTAAAAATATTACCATTGTAAATTAAAAGTAGTTCATTATAGACACACATATTTGTTTAGTATCTTTACCAAATTTCGTGACAATCCATACATACTTTCTCAAGGTATCATGCGCGCAATGACTTATGGAGTAAAAAAGAAAACTATTTTGATTTCAACAATACACAAATTCTGTAATAGCCTAATAAATTTCTAATGGTAGCATATTACAAAGCACAAACTGTTTGATCAATATCCAAAATTTCATGTTTATACATAAAAAGGTTTTGAAGATAGACTAATTCAATCTTTGAAGTTTTTCGTTAATTTTCGACGCATTTAAAAGGTACAAGACCCCTTAAAAGATAAAGAACTCTTTTCGGATCATTAGTAACTCGGAAGGGGTTATTACCTATTTTTGTTCATAGTAATTTGAAATTTTCATAGATTAAGAAACATGTCTCCTTTTTTTGACAGCGTATGCTGTGAAATTGTGTCAGGACTCTGAAAGCTTCAAAATTTTAATTTTTTTTAATATTTTAAACTACTATCTTTTCTGAACATTTTGATATATTTGTTTCCTTGAAATTCCTATTAGAACAGAAGTTTTGACTTTTAGAATTATTCCAGCTCAATAGCTGAAGCGGCGTTTCCGAAACTTTGAAGTCATTTTTTTCAAATGCCGTTTTTGGTCATAACGCGCACGATATCTCAAAAACTTCTCAATATTTTTCCATGAAATTTTCAAAACATATGTTTCGTGTTAATTCTTATAAACGGAACTTAAAATTCCCTATTTATTGTTCAAAAAAATGTATTTTTTTAGGTGATTATACTGTTGAAAGTTTACATTAGCTAAATACAACTTTGTATTAAAAATATAAAAATGCTTTAAATACAAATTTATTTAGGTTCAAAGTAATTATTACAATCTAAGGTATAAGTAGACATCAAAATTTCCGTTCTAGTAGCAAAATTTATTTTGAAATCCTGCGCGTAAGCTGTTATACCAATTTTCCTCTCGTCAAATGTGTGATTGTTTGGAGTCCCCTGTGAATGCTAATTCTAATTTTTTAAATACATGAAATGAAAGAGCATACTTATATCTTACATCCCAATACAATTTGTGTTTTAAAATCATATCCATTTTAAGATATTACCCGGCAAAGAAGGAATTGCTGGCCAGCAGCAAGATAGATGCTGGCAATGATGGAGAAGTGCTGGCTAATGGTCTTCCACTGCATGACCACTGCTTGACAGCTTCAGTCAACTTTGCTGTTGGAAATCCTCAGATAAAGTTCTGATGGGCCTCCGTTTTATCTCTTGCGCTGGCTCACCACAGCATATGGAAGTGCACGAACTTTTGCAGTATTATTGCTGGGAACCCTCACACTAGGTTGCGTAATTCATCTAAGTTTTTAAAAAAAAATCACTAATTCTAATTTTTATTCAAATATTTTAATCTGAAGTGTAAAAATATTAAAACAATTATGCTTCAAGTCTAACAAATAATAATTTATTAGACTTTTAAATATTTTGTCAAGTCTATATTAAAATGAGAGTTATTTTTATCACCCAGCGGCAGATTAATGAATTTGAACACAAATATGAAATGAATATCTTAACACAATTTAAGCTGTCAAGCTTTTTTTTTTTTTTTTTTGAAATTGTAAATAATATAGCACCACTGCCACAAACAAAATAAATAAGTAAATGAATAAATAAATAAATTCTTTATTTCAACGCACTTTTTTACTTCTTAAATATGGTTTTACTAAGTTACAAAGGATTTCGGTTTTCGTAACTTTCACAGTTGAAAATCAATCAACGTATAAAATATATAGGATTTCTATACAAGTTTAATGATTGGGAACGCAAATCACCAAAAAAAAAAAAAAAAAAAAAAAAAAAAAAAAAATTTGAAATACTGTATTGAGAGCTTGAACACAACGAGCATTCGTCGAATACTGTGAAAGTACTTGTTCATATCCGATCACGAAAACCCAACAGCACGAATCGCGGTTAGTACTTGGGAGGGTGACCACATGGAAACAGCTGCAAGCTCAAATATTTCTATAAACATTTCTATTATAGACACTTCTATAGCTGTTAGTGAAGCGGGCCATTATTCAATAATAATATTTCTATAAGTTTTTTTTTATAGGATTCTATAAGAAATTTTTGTAAGGTAAAGTGCTGGGCCAGCAAAGGAATAGCAGTAGGATAGGTGCTAGCACTGCAGAAAAAGTGCTGGATTGAAGTAATGTGATGGCATACCAATGCTGGCCTGCTGTTGGCCATCAGTGATGGGCCAGCTGCATTCCGCACGGACACTTTTGTACTGGTTTAAGTAATGGCACCATTACACTTTACCGCTGATGGCAGTGCTGGCTGCCATCTTTTTTCCAACTGGTGGCCCACTATTTCTTTCTTTGCTGGGTAAATGTTGAAAATGGTCTTTTTTTCTTTTTTTTTCCAGTTCTAAGAGTCCTGAGATCCCTTCAAAATATACATATCGGGGTAATTGATGCGCGACCATAAAACTGATTATCTCTTACTGCATATGGTTTTGGAAATTTGAAATGGATCTAGTTAAATTTATTTATATAATAGAACGCTATCCCCAGTTCTAAGACAATTTTACGCTAAAATAAAACCTTTTTTTTATATTATTGCATACAAAATTTATAAACTACCTTAAAATCATGTCATTTTTTTCATCTTTACATTAAGTAAAGTTATTGAGCCTTATTATTCAATTTCAGTTATCAGATATTCTTTTTTTTAACACTTTTTTCTCTACACGTTTTGTGACATCAATATAATTATTTTTCCAATATTCTAATAGTCGACATATTTTACCGCATATTTTACGTGGTTTAATTGAGATTTGTGCTTTCTGAAGTGTTCATACTTTAGCTCCTGTAATCGGGACTTTAGTGTATTTTCACATACACTTCACATTTCCATCCAATTATAATGTTCGCTTTTATATCCTCTTTCAGTGTACGAAGGAGCTCGATCATTTGAGGTATACATTAGGAATTTTAAAAATCAGTTTTGCATCAGCCTCCAAAACGTAATTATCTGTACCAATAACATGAAGGATTTACGCGAATTTTCAATTTACATGCTACCATTCCTTCCTTCTCTTCCTTTTTTCCCCTTTATGCGACAAAAAAAAAAATCAATTTCAAAGTTAAAATGTAATTCTAAGTCAATTTTCAACACTCAGATGATGTGTGGGATTGCTTTTATCATAAAGACGTAAAAAAGGGAGTTTTCTTTTATAATTTTTTATTTCAAAAAACTTTTTTATGCATAACGGAATCATCATTTGATTACTACTTATTACTATTATACTTATTACTATTAGTTACTATATACTATAGTAACACTTCTCCCATTCTCCCGATTACACACTGTTTCTCACAATCCGTCTAATGCCTTTTGAACGACATGTCGCAGGTTCCACATGCAACAGAATTTGCATATTTCTGTGTAGAAAAAGTGACTACCATTGGACCAGATGCTAACATTGACACAGAGTTACATCCTTACTATCTTTGATTGAATTTCATTTATTCCAATTAACTTTTGTACATTTTTGTCACAAGTTGATCAGATTGATCAGGGATACGTGTAAAATATTCAGGCAAGATTAATACTTGGTTGTTTCTATAATAAGTTACATCGAAGTCCAAAAAATAACATTTTGAGAAAACTGAATGTTAAAGTTTATGTATGATGTAAGTAAACTGAATTACTTAAGAAATTTTAACTTCTCGTTGTCGTAGAAACAAAATAATATACCATTCGAAAGGAGGAAATGATAAAGTTCAAAATATTAAAAAATAAAAAACAACTTTTTTCACGAATTTGTTTTTCAAATATAAAAAAATAAATAAAAACCGGTCGAGTGCGAGTATTACTCACGCACAGAGGGTTTGGCACAGTAAATATATGAATTAGTAACTGAGCATTCCATTACATAAATGTATCATTAAAACAGATGTAAATTTCCAACGGGGGGGGGGGGGATGTCCGGACCAAGATTCGAACCAGGGATCTCGTGGCTGAAGAAGCCAATGCTCCACGATCTGAGCTATCCCGGACTAATCTGTGGAACTTTTTCACCCAGCTAACCTTATTGATTATAGCATCTGGTCCGAAATCTGGTTCAGCTCAACAGAATAAATCGCAGGTAATGGAATTCCAGCAATCGCTGTATACGTAATTACACTAGATTAATTTTAACACAATATTGTGTTAAAATACTCCTAGCGTCTAGATACTCCACACGATATATAGAGAAAAGATTTTTTTCAAGTAACTTAATTAGCCCTCTACATTTTTCTTAAATATATTTGTGAATGGTTAATTCTATAAATATGTGGGTCAACAGTCTTTGTTGCTTCAGCCACTTTGAAATTTCCACATTGGATAGTTTAAGAGTAAAATGGCTGTGACAGACGGACAGACGGACAGACACAGGCGTGATCTTATAATGATTAAGTTTTTACTTTTTATGCAGTTTTTAGTACAGAACTCTAAAAAACGACTTTTTTCATGAATTTGCCTTCCAACTGCCCATAACGTACCTTATAAGAGCTGTACCTTTTATTTTTACTAGCCGTTTACATACTAGGAAACAAAAAAATTGGCAAACATATAAATAAACATGATTATATAAGAAAAACATTTGTTATAACATAGTACCTATTATTTTGTTAGCGAAAATCTAATTTACAAAACATGTAACCGTTTATTTGGAAAATACACTGTTCTAATCCTCTTTTTACACCATGAAAAAAAAGGTTCCACATGAGTCCATATTTTTCCATAAATCAACAAGAATGAGTTTCCATTCTACGAGGACAAGTCAATAAGTAGGTCACAAAAGCCAATAAAAAAGAGAAACTAAGATACATACTTAAAAGGCATGTTCATTTCTATATATAATCGTCATTTACATTGATACATTTGTCCCATCTCTTTATGAGTTTTCTAATACCTGCTGCATAAAAGTCCTTGGACTGCACTCTCAGCCATCTGAGTACCTCACATTCAACACCTGCATCAGTCGGCTGTAAGCTAAACCATGTAAGCACCCTGTTGCAGTTGTTAATGCTGTCTATTGCTGCTTCCCTGTCAGCTCTAATCATTTCCTCAACCTTCCGCACTGTTTCTTCTGTCGCAATCTCAACAGGACGACCCCTTCGTTCTTCGTCAACAACTTTTGAACGCCACTTCTCATCTTGTACAACTGTTGTCTTATAAATTCGAAATTGGCATCTTACAGTGGGACAGTGCTGCCACTTTTTGCAGATTTGGAAACAATTTACTACTAATTTCCAACCTACCAAATCGGTTTGTGACCTACTTACTAACTTTTCCTCGTATAATACTTCTTGAATCCTCTTTAGAAAGTCTTTTAATTAGAAAGAGAAGACTCATTCGAAATAAAAAGCATCTTCTAAAATTCTACCAATAGTCCGTTAGAAGACTAAAGTTGAGTTCTACGCACTTAAGGTATGTAAAGAATGGAAAAAATAAAAGATCCAAAATTTTAGCACAAAGAAGTAGAATCTCCTCTTAATATATAATTCGAAGTATAAGCATTTGGAATATTTATGAATAATCTTAGAACTTAAAACATTGCATTATATCGCTATTTGTGAATAATATATGAAGGCATTAATAAACCAGAAAGAAAAATGATGAAAATTGCATGAGCAGTTGCAGGAAAACAAACTTTTTTCGAGATTTGTACAGTTCTTTCGCAATGTTTGGGAAGCTGTTTTTCACCTTATTTTATCCCTAAAAAATTTTACAAAGTCTGCAATTTAAACGTCAAAGAGAAAATTAATAATCTAAAATAGTGCTGCCATACTCCTTTTAAATTCTCATGTGTGCAAGCACTGTTCAATGTAGTTGATTTGATGTAACAAAAGATTAGCTTTGTTCAATAGCGTAGAATTGAGTCTCCCCGTTAAAAAATATGTACAGTTCCAGAACTCGTCAAGTCTACAGCACCAGAATTTCCAGAGTTCGTTATGTCCACTGTCCAATTACTCGACCAAAAGTCGTTATATCCTATTACCTTTTAGTGCTAACTTAGTCAATCAGTTTCATTTGTCGTTTTGTCCAATATAACTCAATCTTACTAGTTTTCTTCAAATATGCTTCACTAACAGTTGAAAAAACATTATTCTGTTGTTAGTCTTTCTGCATTACCCCATCGCATTTTTGGCAGAATTTATAGCAAAGTTAGGTTCAAATCAATCATTATAAATTTTCAAGAGTATGATGAAATTTTTGACAATGTGGGAACTTTTTTAAAATCAGATACAAATGTGAAAGTACAGGACTGGAAAACAGCCATAGTGGGCATTCCAAAATATGGAGAAATTCCTGCTGTGCCAGGGACTGCTAAAACATCAGAAAATGGTACTTTCAAATAAAAATTTTTGCCGAACAAGAAAATTATCCTGAAAAAAACAAGAAAACTATTAAAATGTAAGTCGAGACTTGAATATTGGATATCCACAGAGTATCTGTAAAAAATGTAAATCCTAAAAAAAACTACACCACAACCCATTAATAAAGGTGACATTGTAAAGTTTGAGAAATTGAATGACATGACGTCACTGTTTCAAAAGTACTATGGGCCTGAGTTTAGTACGTAGCAAAGCCTACAGTTTTACGAAAAACTTTTTATTAAAGAAGTTATTTTACAATGAGACAACGGCCAGGAACACGTCATAGCATCGGATGATACTGGTGATATATCTTTTGAACAGGAAAGTATTTTAGGGCTTTAACTCTTTTTAAACAAGTTGGAAATTGCTCGTCAAACGTGGCAAATGAGGTGCGTTCGTACTATAACTAGTTTTATAATTATTTTTTACACCCCATATTGTACTGAATGTATAATTTTTTGCACTTCATAAAGTGCATAGTCTGTAGCATCATTAAAATGCACTTGCAATAACTTTTTCCCCGTTTCCCGTAATGTAACGGAACACTTTTGACTGTCCCTGTAATTAAACTATACATCCGATTTTCATAAAATTTGAAATGGCTCGACAAAATTTCGCAACAATCATATATTTAAAATTTCAGACCATTCGGTTGGGTAGTTTTTGCTCTGTTATATGTGGACAAACAGACAGACAGACAGACGGATGGACGGACTGAACGACGACTATATGTGCTACGTATTTATATAACTACGAACACACCTAAAAACTGGCTTTCTTTGAACTCTTCTTTTGGCCTAAGCCTAGAATGTTTTTTTAAATAATAACGTAGTTTTGTAAAATTGTTGAACTTTGTTAGCACTTTTACAGAATGATGTGAAATAAATATAATGAGTTTTGAAAAAACATTTTCCAAAACTCATTATGTCCATTATTCAATTCCAAAAACTCGCTAATTCCAACATATTTTTTTATTTTGCAAATAAACTAAAACTTGGGTATTTTTATGTGTATTCTTTACGAAATAGTAAAAAATAATATTAAAATCAAAATCAAACAACATTTTTGGATTTTAAGGAGTGTTTTTTTTTTTTTTTTCGTTTTCTGCAAAATTACAGTTTTTGGATATAACGAGTTTTGGAAATGGACGACTCAGTTGTAACGGAGGATATTTTACAATGTGATTTTTAGAGATATTTCACTTAGCATGACCAAAAATGGAGCACCCACCTTTTAATATATTTTTTAAGGAAAAATAGGATTCAGGACAACTATTTCCAAACTATCAGACGAATAAAATAAATTATTCGTTTAAGTTAACTAAAAGTAATTTTACTATTTTTGTCAGTGAATATAAATTGTGTGTATGAGTTATATGTAAATATTTTGAGTTGTGCCTGTGTTTATAAGATAATGTTTTCAAATTCACTAACTGTTATATTATATTCATAAAATCATCCCTTATAAATTTGTTATTTTTGTTTTGCCTAAACAAAATAATTTTAACTAAAAGAGAAATTAAATATTATCCATGCTTCTATAGTTTTTCATTTATGATTTATTTACTTTTTCCTATAAACATTTATCGCAAAATGAACTTTATGTATTCCTGATTCTAATATAAATCAACGTGTACTGATGTTTTGAAGTAATAAATGAAAATTTATTAGCATTTTAGTTCAATAAATTTAAAATAAAAAATTCCTTCCTGTATTTTATTAGTGAAAGAAGAAAAGGTATTTTTTCTCAAAATAAATGCGTTTTCAGATGCATTTTTTTTTAATGTTTTGAAGGATTTTCGCTTGTTGTTTTTACTGCATCATGACACGATCATACATTCTGCCAATGTTTCATCGAAACAAAGCTTCCTGGAAGTTTCAGCGGATTTTTGCTCTAAATTCCATTTTTATCGAAAATTTCTAATTGTTTTTAATGTTTTCTTTTTGAATGAAACTATTTAATTTTAATAAGCACAATAAAATGTAAAAGATAACCACTGCATAAAGAATAACTTAAAAAATAATCTATAGAACTTTTAGAACAAAGCATTATCTTTTCTGGAAGGTAATTGATTACCTGTTTTCCCAGCTTGCTGACTTTATTTTATTTCACTTGTTAAATTTTAATACCCTTATCAATAGTCAGTATTTCGTTCATCGTTTTCCATCTTCGAGACCTAGCTTGTCTAAATGACTGAATTGATATCTAGATAAAATTTTTATTTCAAGAAATAAAAAATTCTGTATTTTACGCCATACATTGTTATGTCGAGTTGTTCATCTGTTGGTTCTTTTTTCATTATGAAAGAAAACGCATTTTTTATGAGTGAAAATTGAAATTCGTTATGGACATGGAAGGTGGGTAATTGCTATTTATGTATGGAATACAATATCGCACATGTGACAACCGCGGCTCCGCTTACATGCCATCATCCGAACATCAAAAATTTCGATGATTTTTCCCAGAATGAGTGGATCCATGGGCAAAAGTTTAGCCCGGATGTTACGTTTGAGGTCTTGGATTGTGCTGGGGGCATTGGCGTACACTTTACTTTTCAGAAACCCCCAAAGAAAATAATCCATTGGAGTTAAATCGCACTATCTTGGCGGCCAATTCACATCAGAATTTCTTGAAATTACGCGATCTAGAAATTTCTCGTTCAATAAGTTGATGGCTTGGCAAGCAGTTTGTGCCGTTGCACCGTCTTGTTATACAAATGGCATACATTTAACAGTTCATACATGCAACACTTGACAGCAGACACGTATAACCAAGGAAATATTCATAGTTCAAAAAAGAACCAACAGATGGATCACCCTATCACTGTTGCCAGATTGGGGAACTTTTTGTCCCCAGATTGTTGATAGCCACCGGTTTTTTTAAATTAAAATATTCGGCCTATTTAAAAATAGATTAAGAATTCTGAAAAATAAGGCGAATTATACTGTTTTAAAAAAAAGTGGTGACTGTCGAATAATCTGAATTAAAAAAGTCCCCACTATGGCAACACTGCACCCTATACATACATTGTTAACGACAATGGGCTGGTATACAAAATTTGAACAAACTCGGTTCATTAGCTAAACGATATCCTTCAAAAATGTGAATGAAAATGTCGCCCTTTTCAAAATTCTTAAATATGCGCTGTCATCGATAATGAACTTGTGAGCAAAATTTGAGCAGAACCAGTCAGTTATATATTTCATTTCATTGAAAAGTGTTAAGGATTTTTTTCCCCTGGACATTGCACCAAGTGAAGTAATGGCCCTCACTTTCGATAAATATTGCGTGTCATCATAATGAACTTATGTACAAAATTTGAGCAAGATCGATTAGTTTCATATTCTATTTCAATCAAACTTGTAAAAAAATATTTTCCCCTGGAATTTGCCCCTAATGCGAAAATGCTCCGGAAACAGTTTATATTGCACCATCATCAGAATGAACTTGTGTACAATAATTGAGCAAAATAGTATAGTTAAGTTTTCTGCTTGTCATACCTATATAAAACTGTATTGTTTCATCTTCTTTGGTGAAAGGTATTTCATATACTCCTGATAACTGGTTTAATTCAATTGGATTTATAGGATTGTTTTATCACTTTTATAGAATTTTTTAGTCTGTTTCAATATAAGTGATTTTCATACATATTGTTACAAAAAAGTTATTTCAACTTTTTAACTCCCAATAATTTTCGTCACAAAACCCTGATAATAAAATACAAATAATTGGTACAGTAAAACATCCCTAAAGCGACCACGTTCCGTTCCAATAAAAATTGGTCGCTCCGTGAAGTGGTCATGTTTAAATCTAGATTTTAAATGTTGAAAAACATAGCAATGTTACTAAAAAATATTTTTCACATTAGGAAAAAATATAAAAATGTAAGAATCAAAACAAAAGTTAATTACATAAGTTAATTACTGCAGAGTTTAAAAAATGAATACATTGGCGTTTGCTTTGATTTTACGGTTTTATCTTTTATCACTTTTATTTCCCAGTCCTTTCGAAGTTCAGTAAATAAATGCAATTTTTTTGGTCGGGAACAAATAATGACGATTTCATTAATTTATCTATTTCTGTGAGAGTTCCCCGACAGAATAGAACAAGGGTGTTTATTGACCGTCATTCTTAATTTGTCATCAGAGTTAAATTCATTGCCTAAAAAGGCACAAAGGGGTTTAAACACTTAAAAGTTATCGGGAGAAAAAAATCTAAACCTGGTTTAGAAGTTTGATGAATAATGCGCTTTCCGGAATTATTTTTCTAATAAAACATTGTTCAAGCCACCAGGAAAAAACGGAATTTTCTTCAAAGAAATTGGTTGCTCATGGAGGGAATTCATCTGGGATCGTCTCTGAATGGAGGTAAAGTTAGTATTGAGCCTATGGGAATAAATTTCGCTCCATGAAAAAAAATGGTCGTTCAGGGAGGTGGTCCCTTAATGGAGGAGGTCGCACAGGGATGTTTCACTGTATTTTTACAACTTTTCATGAATTATAATCGGTTTATTATCCGAAAAATCTAGTATTTTTATAAAAGTCTTTGAATTCAATGAGGAATCAATTACATACGTTGTCATCATAAAAAGTTCCATTTAAACAACTGTTACTAACAGTTTTATGAACATTTTATTTATGCAATAGCTGAGCCGCCAAGCGTTGGTTGGACCGTCATAATAACGTTTAATGAACCAGAAATTTGTATGATTTTATATCTTTAACTTCATTTTGTCGGAATTTATATTTTTAACTGAAAAAAATCGAGTAAAAACATTCAATTCAAAGTATTTTATTTTCCGCGTAACTTGATTTTTGGAGTCTATGCGTACCAAAAGGAAGCGAAGCCGCGACAAAACACTCAGGTTTTTACTGATTTCGTCGAAATTTCCACACTTTTTTATACTGTAAAAAATATTTCTACCGGTCCGAACGTTTAAAAATTTTTGTAGGTGAGGTAAATCTGGTCCATTGAGTTGCTCTAAAAGGATTGTGTTAAAATACGGACGCTTCGTTACTTTACCTTAGAAAAAGTATCGTCTCCGTGAGGCGCAAAGTGCCCTGTGTTCGGCGGTGTATTTGAAAAGATTAAAATTCATAATTTAAAAAATTGATTGCACCATCAATTAGAAGTATTTTTCAGTTTTAAGAACATATTTTTGGTTTGTCGGTATTTCAAAAATTGCGACCTGGAGGGGAGTTCCAATAAAGGGAAAAAAAGTTTTTCGGAAAACGACTCTTTTTGAAAAAAAAAAAAAATCCAAAAGGTTGTGATATTTTTTTAATTGATTACCGCATTCGAGTAATAATTGTACGATGCTTGAGAATATGTCTTCTGTTTTTAACTTTATTAAGCGGTTTTGTGGATGGAAGTTAATAAATAATTCCAAAATTCCTCACAAAATTCCTTCTTTTCGATCTTCATTTCCTCCCGATGAGTAAATAGGACATCTGACCATGCGCGAGCGCTTTTTCCCTCTGGAAAGGACAGAGATGAATTTTTAAGGAGGCTTCGTTGTGAATTTTAAATGATATCTCGAGCAATAAACAATAATTAAAATATTCCGAGTTTGAAGTGCATCAGGAGAGACCTTCGGCTGCAATCAAAACAATTTTCAATCTTGTACATGCGATAGATTTTCCTAGCCATAACGCGGACACACACATAGACACACAAAGCGAAACTTTCTTTTATTAGTATAGATAAACGGCTTTAAAACCATTTTTAATCTATAGTTTTTAGCACTTTCCAAAATAGTTGAAAAGTGTTTATGAATTTGGTGAGTCTGTCTCTCTGTCTGTCTGTACTCTAATTCACCTAAATATACTCCGATGGACATACAAACGAATTGTAATGGTAATTGTAATTGGGTATTGAAAACGAAATGTGTAGCGTTTAAAGTTCCCTTACAGGGACACTCAGAAAAATTCCTTTGCATTATGGTCTACGGAGAAAAATCTTATGCAGTGTGTTTTAATGGTGTTACCCTATTTCAAATCTATTGAAATTGATATATATCACTGAAGTACAATTCAAGATGCTTATTATAGAATAGGGCGCATAGCATTCATCGTTCATTTACAGGGTCACACAAAACAATTCGATCACGGTACTGTACTACTATAAAAACTAATTGTTGGAAGTGCGTTTTCATTTGCGGCATGCTTTTTAAAAGCTAATGTCAGACGAACGTCTATTTGCACGCTTTTTGTTTTAGCATGAAAAAGAATCAGACGGTAGCGAAGATGTAGGAAGACTGCAGGAAGGAAAAAAATGTGCAAATAGACGTTCGTTTGACATTAGCCTACATTTACCTAATTATTTGCGTGTTACTTGTGATGTATAAATTCTATGGATCATATACAGGGGCTGCACAAAAGATATTGAACACATTTCCATTTATTGGCGGAAATTGCTGAAGAGAAATTTTTGAACGGTGCTAATGCGTTTCGTAAGTGATCTAAAGTTTAGCATACTATGTAATCATGTAATGATCAAATACTATGTAATTGACATATATAGGGGTACCCAAACGAATTCGGATATTTTTCCAACTGTTGATATTAATTGTTGAAAATAGGTTTTACAAAGTTTTATGCGTTTTCCGAATTCTTTACTTAGACATACGAGTAATAATTCATCCTAACAAAGTATGTCATTTTCTTACAGTATTCTGAATGTGATTGAAAAAGTTTCATAATCTATGCTTGACGCATAATTTTTTGTTCTTATTTATATATAAAATGAATAGAAAGTTAAAAATGATATTAATTTTTTACTCTGAAGAAAGTATTATTTCTGATTATTTTAAAGCACTTTTACCTTATCCGGATATTCAATTTTATTTTTATTGCCAAAAACTTTACTAAAAATTTGAGATATTTACTAAAATAAATTAATAGTCAGTGCTTGACATTAGATTAAGTTGTCAGTACACTTTCTTAATTTAAATCACTATGTTATCACATTCTAAAATCTCCATAAACATCAAAAAAACTTTTATAAATAACAAGTTAGAACTATGATGACATATTTTCAAAAGAAAAAAAATCTTATATATCATAAGAGGCGGACAATTTGCAATGAACTTATCTCTTTTATGACTAAAGAAAAGCTGAAGAAGAATATGTTTTTAATCATTACAAAGTGAAGAAATGGGTTTTTTTTTTTCGTTTTTAGTGACAGAAAATACAGTAAATTTATAAAATTCAAATTTCGATTATAATTGGATAGGATTTTTTTAATGTTCGTCCGGCAGGACTACATTTTTTGAGCAAAACTTATAGGAAATTGAGGTGTATAAAGAATCAAAATTCATATTTTAATATCTATACAGGTACATATGAAATAGATGCCATATCTAAAAGCTATACTTGACTTCATTTATGCTAATTTGAAGTATGTTTATATCATCTGCGGTTTAAGAGGAAATTGCTATTTAAAATATCCTAGATGAATGTCTCCGAATTAAAATTAAAATTTTGAAAATTTGCATAAAAATGTTTATATATACGCTTTCAAATTGTTCTAACTCTCGTAAATTCACTTGGATTGCAGTGTAACTTTTAAATGCTATTGGTGTTTACTATAGAAAGTTCGTAACGTACAATGTGTAGCTTTTATACTTTGTTTACAAGTACACACAAAATAATTCCGTTACATTATAGACAATGGAGAAGACTAGTTCGCGGTGCACGTTAAAGATGTTATACAATATTTCAAGCATAATAGGATTGATATGCTGTATATGAGGTAGGTAGACATATGATAATGAGGTAGACTACAACATGCTTTCTCAGTAGTATAGTATAAATTGCATTTATAGTTCGTTTAAAAGGGCTTTCACAAGTAATCAATTACATTATTATCTATGGGAAAAAATCATTTGCATTTTAAAAATGTTATGATTTTCAAGCCTCATGAAATCAAAAATGATCACTGAAGGATCACTGCAACATGTTTTTATAGATAATAGTATGCGTAGAATTTATCGTTTACTGAACATACAAAACATTCTGTTGCAGGACTGTGTGTGATCCGTAATTGCAGGAAGTGTGTTTTTAACTGTGGTATCTAATGTTTAGTGTATCACTAAGTTTGTATAAATTCTATAGATCATATACAGGTTCCCATGAAAGAATTCGCACACATTACCGTATATGGATAGCAATTGCTGAAAATGAATTTTTACTGAGTTTTATGTTTTTTAAATTCCTTAATGACTAGGGGATTCTGCCCCCTACGAGCTACGCTTGCCATCCCCGTTCAGATACCGCAGACTATAAAAACATGTTAATTTGGTCGGCTTTAAAAATAATTACGGAAGATTGAATTATAATTTAAAAACGATTGGCGATCTTCGTGCAAACGGGTTTCCATTCATTTCCCTTTGATTGGAGAATTTTAAGACCGAATCAACTGCTGTTAAGAAATCCAATGGCTGTTTTCGTATTTGATTAAATAAGATCAGATAAACATTTGAAAATAAGCTAATATAAAATGAATTAAGTAAACAGAGTCTTTGTATTTTTACGTATTTTTTAACAACGCTATAAGAATGTTATTTTAAATAAGACATTTTCAATGTGTCGTTTTAAATCTGACTTGATTTTCACCAAAATTTTCTTTCTCTTTTTAATATTCACGTGAAAAATACTCCTGTTGTTATAAAGGAAATATTATTTGCACTATCTTAGAATTCACAACAATAGTTAATAAGATCGTCTCAAAATATCAAATAAATGCCTAGCGTAAATATATTTTTTTAATTTAAACTGTTTTCAACATTATTATTTGGCCGCTTTAAATGTGACGTAATTTCTCTTATTAAATGCTTTTAACGTATAATAATGATTTTATTATTTTAAAGTTTTCTTTCTCTTTTTAATATTCACATGAAAATAATTTTGTTGCTAGAAATGAAATATTTTTATTTGTGCTGCCTTATTGGCACATTGGCTTATTGCTTGATTGGCAACAGTAATTTAAAAGATCATTCAGGAATGTGAAATAAATGTCTCGTGTAAATACATTTTAAAATTTAAACTATTTGGCAATATTATTATTTGAACATTTTAAATATGACGTAATTTCTTCCAATTACGGCTTTTAACGCATATTAATAAATTTATTATTTAAAAAATTTTCTTTTTCGTTTAAAATGCACGTGTGAATATAGTTGACGTAATTTTCAATATTTTCCTGTTTTTAATACTACGTAATCATTTAATTCTAATTTGAAAGTTTTTTTTCCTGTTTATAATAGTCACATGTAAATAAATTTTAATTTGAAGGAAATATTATTCATTGCGTTGTTTTTACAACTGCAACAATTTAAAATGATAACCTTTTCTAAAATATGTAAAAAATATCTTTCGAAAGGCTAAAAATTTTAATTTAAAATGGAAATAAACCCTCAAGATATTAGTCAAATTAAAAAAATAAATGCAGTCTGCACACCGGCAGCTTCTGACGTATATTCTTAGAAAAAATTATTAATTACCTATGTATAGGTTTTGTTCCTACAAAACTTTTTTAATGGAACGATTTTGACCAACTTCAACATTAAATATCTCTTAAAACATTTATTTGATTTTAAAACTATCTGCATCAACGTGTTTATCAATCTTTTCTCTATAATACTACCAATTTTCATATTTTTGTATGCAGTTATTTTCTTAATATTAACGAAGAAAGAGCGACTCCGACGGTCATGTAAAATTCATTTACTTCGGCGGTGACAGCGTTAGTTAGTTTTATTAGAATATATATATATATATTATATATATATATATATATATATATATATATATATATATATATATATATATATATATATATACAGGGCTTGAAATTCAATTTTTTATAGGAAGGGAGTCTCCCATTTAACATTTATAAATGAAGGGGAGTTGAGCTATTTGGGAAAGAGAAATAAAATCTTTAAATAACACTGTTTTTTTACATGCTATTTAAAGAAATACATTAATACAGACATGACAAGATACCATTGAAGCAATTTAAATCAACAACTCAGAATAATTATGTAAAATATTTTTTATTTAAAAGAGGAAGAATGTCAAGCCTTTATACAGTCTACTTTTCAATTTTCAACCAAATGTTATGAGTCTTTAATAATGGGTTTCTTTAAATTTGGGTTTTTTTTAATGAAATTCTGAATTTAGATTTTAATTCAATTTTGGACCTTGAATCCTTTTTCACAAGGTAAAACTTATCACAGACAGCACAAGCACGACATTTATAACTTTGGAAATTATTGGAAACATAAGGTTATGTTCTCTTAAGGGGTCTCAGGAGTCTTACTTTTTACCTGGCGGAGCAATTTAGCAACATGTCACATTTAATTTTTTTTCTCAGTCTCCATAAAACATAAATGCATAAAATTTTTAACACAGACAACCTAATATCTCTTCTATTTAAAATAATTTTTTTAATATTCTATATTGAAATTTTATTTCATTTTTTATATGTTTAAATTTAATAAAAAATTTTAAATTGTTTTTTGACTTGCATGCACTGCGCGCAACATTTTTCACAAACTAATAAAGCAATTTGGATGAAACTTGGTAAATATCTCCATTTTAAGGTAAAAAATAACTTATACTTCAAATTTAGTATTATAATTGCATTGGATATTTAAAATTGGTAATTTTTTAATAAAAGAATGAATTTTTCTTATTTAATTTAAATTTAAATTTCAAATAAAATAAATAAATAAATTGCTTAAAAAGGAGGTATACGTTCAAGATACATTAGTTTTACAGCATTATCAATATCTTGTGGGGGGGGGGGGGGGGGGGCTCTTGCACCAATAGTTTTGCTACAGTCTTGCGCGCAGTGCATGCAAGTAAATAAAATTTCAATATAGAATATTAAAAGAATTATCTTATATAGAAGAGATATTTGGTTGTGTATATTAAAAATTCTATGCATTTATGTTTTATGGAGACTGAGAAAAAAATTAAATGCGACATGTTGCTAAATTGCGCTGCCAGGTAAAAAGTAAGACTCCTGAGACCCCTTAAAAAATTTTCAGAAAACTTTGAAAACGTGCCTTCATTTTTAACTACTTTTATATGAACAATGTACATTCGTTGATGGCGTCGTCAATATCCATTTCTGAACGAAATTGTTTTATTATATCCTTAATGGAATTATAGTCAAAACCCGACTCCCTGGTATTTTCTTTGAACAAGCTTCTATGCATTAAAATTTTAAACAAAGTCCAAAGTTTTAAATGGAAACTGTTGATTCATTTCTTCTATTACGCGAGAAATGAAGGTTAACTTTAAATTGTCAAATCCTAATTTCAGTGAATTGCAAGGAACAGCTAGTTTGGTGTTTCTAAATATGTTAATTGGCGCTCAGAATTTTTCTTTCATGTGCACCACGAGATCTTTGCGAGGTCCACGAGGTCTTATTTTTGCTTAGTGCTGAATCTAGACCAATTTGGCAGAGCGCAAGCGTGGTGACACTTACTGTTCTTTTTTGGCGTACCTCTTTGGATATTTTCCTTTTTTTGTCATGGGAAAAAATATCGTGAAATATGCCAATCAGGAGTAAGAAAAACAAGTAAGAAAAAATCATGCGTCAAGCATAGATTATGAAACACTTTCAAACACATTCAGAATAATGTAACAAAACCGCACTGTTTAAAAAATTAAAATATTACGTCTAATTCAACCATATGGAAACGCATAATATATTTCAGAACCCGATTTCAGCTGTTCCTATCCAAAATCGGAAAATTATGCGAATTGCAGCCCTGTATATGATTTATAGATTTCAATCTATTAGCTACATGCAAGCCAAAATTTACTTCCCTTAAGAGCTACTTATACTTCAGTTAAAAGTTTACCTTCAGCAATTTTCTTTAATAAGGATAACGGTACGTGAATACTTTTGTGTAGCCCTGTATTTGAGGTATAGAATTTATATATAACGGGTAACATGCAAAAAATTAATTAAATTTAAAAGCGCATACCGATTTTTAAACCGTGCATTCCAGCAGTTATTACTCAAAGACAGTACTGTACTGAAACCGATTTCTTTTGTGTGTCCCTGTAAATGAATAAAAAATGCTATGAATGTCCTGTTCTAACGTGATCGTAGTGAAAGTCAGTGATTTATATCAGTTTCAATTCATTTGAAATAGCATAATGTCATTAAAATACTCTGCAAACGATTTTTCCCCGTGTACCATATAATGTAACGGAATAGTTTTGAGTGCCCTGTAAATGAACGATTAATCCTACATACTTCATATACAATAACAAACATGCTTTGGTGATCCTAAATAACCCTTATCAATTTCATGAAAATCTGAGTATATTTACGGGAGTTATTCCCCATATACCATAATGTAATGGAATACTTTTGAGTGCCCCTGTAAATGAACGATTAATCCTACATGCTTCATATACTATACCAAATATGCTTTAGTGACCCTAAATAACCTTTATCAATTTCTTGAAAATCCGAGTATATTTACGGGAGTTACTCCCCATATACCACAATGTAATGGAATACTTTTGAGTGTCCCTGTAAATGAACAATTAATCCTACATACTTCATATACAATACCAAACATGCTTTGGTGACCCTAAATAACCTTTATCAATTTCATGAAAATCCGAGTATATTTACGGGAGTTAGAGCGTGGACAGACGGACAGGCGGACTGACGGACTGACGGCCAGACATACCGAATGCATAAACACTTTTCAACTTTGTTGGAAAGTGTTAAAAAACCTAAATTTTCTCGATCGGTTGAGGGAAGAACATCGTGAAATTCGTCGATCTGCCGCTGGGTAAAACTGTGAATTTCGTCAGTCTGTTACGAAAAGTAACCGTGAAATTCTCGTCTGATTCTGTGTAAAAAAAAAAAAAAAAAAAAAAAAAAATCTGAAATTCACAGCAAATTTCTAAAAGGTTACAGCAGGCGATGGAAAGGGATTGGGAAAACCTCTCCCTACGCTAATTATTTTTTGTTGCAAGCCGAGCAAACTTTTTTTTGGTTGATTTCAGGCTGAGAGTAGATTCCTGCAAGTTGGGTTCCGGTTAAAACCACTTTTTCAACAGTTAGTTCAGAATATCATTTCAGATTAAAAACTACACCTATAATAATAAACATAAATATTTGTGTGCTGTTTTTTCTAGTGTCTGTCACGTTTAATTCCCGCGATCCTTTGACGAAATTTGCGTTTCTTCCGAGATCCTTTGACGAAATTTGCGTTTTTCTCGCGATCCTTTGACGAAATTAGTTTTTTCCAGCGATCGTTTAACGAAATTCGGGTTTTTCCTCGATCTTTTGACGAAATTCGCGTTTTTTACTAGATCCTTTGACAAAATTCGTGTTTTCCCGCGATTTTTTGATGAAATTCGTGTTTTTTACGCGCTCCTTTGACGAAGTTCGCGTTGTTTCTAAGGTTTTTTGACGAAAATCGCGTTCTTTTCGAGACTTTTTGACGAAATTCGCGTTTTCTCCGCGATTCTTTTTTGCGATATTTAGATAAAATTTGCGAGATTTTTTGAGATTTTTAGATAAAATTTGAGTTTTTTTGCAATCTTTAGATAAAATTTAGTTTTTTTTTTCATTTCTTTCTGGCAATCTGTAGATAAAATTTGCGTTTTTTGCAATCGTTTGATAAAATGCGCGTTTTTTTCAGCGGCTCTTTGGGTAAATTCGCGTTTATTCCGCGATCCATTGAAGAAATGCATTTATTCCTCGATCCTTTGACGGAATTTGCGTTTTTCCGCAATCCTTTGCCAAAACTCCTTTTTTACGCAATCCTTTAACGAAATCTGCATTTTTTCGCGATCGTTTGATTAATTTCGCGTTCCCTCCCCCCGCGATCTTTTTCCGCGATCCTTTGCGACGAAATTGGCAATTTTTTCTGCGAACAATTGACGAAACTTATTTTTTCGGCAATGTCGATATTCGCGATATTTTTCTGCTATATTTTTTTTTATGTTCGAATTTCCGAATTGATGACCAATTTTTTGTAATTTTCGGAACTGAATACCTTAAATTTTCGTAAAATTTGCAACAGAATCACCTTTTAAATCGCCAATTGTTCGCGGAAAATAACGCGAAACTTGTCAACCGATCTCGGGGAAAAAATGTGAAATTTGTCTATCGGTCGCGGGAAAAAAATCGTGAATTTCAACTATCTTTCGCGGTAAAAAAAACTCGCAAAATGTGTCAATCGGTCACGCGAAAATATCACGAAACTCGCAAGGCGTTCGCGGGAGTTGATCGTAGTTTCAAAATGGAAAATGTTCGTGAAAAGGGTGAAATTTTTTGAACGGGAACCTCCCGTCCATGTTATTCGTTTGGGCGGGATTTGAAAATTTTGGGCACGAATCCCGCCATCCCGCCCTGAAATTCAAGCCCTGTATATATATATATATATATATATATATATATATATATATATATCAATGTATTTTAAGAAATAATGAAATTTCTTAATAAAAGTCCGTAAGTTTTTGTAATGTATTTCATAATCTGTGTCCTCATGCATGATTTTTTGTTCTTGTTGTTACATTTTGAAACCACTATGTTCTTCGCATATTTATTTTTTTAATACTTTACTTTGAAAGGAAAAACGTGTACTAAAAAAATTAAACAATATTAGTGTCATAACACTAGAGCAAACTGTCAACAAGTAAGACTTTTTTTATACTTAATGTAATATGACCTTTTGAAAAATCCATAAACATAAAAAAAGAATATTTAGAAACTTATGTAATGAGTTGTACCTAAAGGAAATGTTTTCTTCCAAAAGAAAAACACCTTAACTGTCATAACATTGCAACGACTCTTCATAAACCTTTATATATTTTGCCTCATTTCCAAATAATACAAGAAGATATTGAATTTTTTTACACAGTGTTACAAAAAATAATTAATTTGCGCTTTGATGTCCTTAAACATTTTAGTAAGAAAGCTTTTTTTCAGTTATTAAATACATATAATATTCGGGTTTTTTTATTTATTAGAACTTTGTTTAAAATGAACTGAGGATATTATAGGAAATGCGTTATTTATTTTAACACATTTTGTGAATAATCCAAAACTTACTGTACTTTTTGGCAGGAAAAAAATTCCGTTAACGTTATTTTAACAGATATATTTAAAACCAACTAGAATGCGATAAATTAAAATACGTTAGTTAATGGAATTAAAACTGATGAAAATATTTTTCGTATACAAACCCTAGTATCAAGTCAATATTAACTATACTGAGGCCCAATACTGCCTTAATCATAAATATTTCCAATTAAATAAATTTTAAAATAAATTAATGCGGGGTGCATTTAGACGGGTTAACATTGAGTCAATCATGAAAAGAGAATCAATACTGCTTACTGTCTTTTCTAATAAATACTTAAAAACAGTTTTGATCATCTTCAAAAGTAAGTACAATCTTTCAACTGACGTACCTATCATTTTGGATATTCCTAAGCATATTAGCGTTACTCGAGTTTTTTTATTTATTACTTTAAGTAAAAATTGCATTTTTCTGTTTGGAAAAGGTTTTATCAAAAGTAAAGTATTAATTTTTTTCATAAGTAGAAACTAATTATTGTTTAAGTTATATCACTAAAATCTTTATTAACTCGTTAATTATCATTGCACGATCGATAGTAATTTGAATATTAAGTTCCAACTAAAACTGGGGTAACTCGCACTGCTTAGAAAGAGGACATAAAAAAGTCACTAGGTGCAGCAATCTCGTAGTACATTAATCTCCAATATGCATAAAATTCGTTCAAGCCGCGACTATTAACGTATAGGAGAGACTAGGGAGGCTCGACCCACCTATTTAAAAGAATTTCAGAATTTTATCGATAGGTGTCAACCAAAGCTACTGGAATGCTCAAACAAGAGTCTTTGTTTCATACAGATAAACGAAAAAGGTGTGGAAAAAATCAATTGTGAGACGTTTTCAACATAAAAGTTGTGTTCTTTAGAACTATTTTATAAGCTTTTTTCAGATAAAATATATCATAGAAATTTAAGTAAGTAGGTTTTAAATAATGCAGAAATATCGAGCTTTCATTCCAGGCATAAAGATTGTACAGTGAGTTAGGTTTAACATAACAATGTGTTATTCTTTAGAAAAGGGCTATGTGGTGAGGCTTAACCCAGTCAATGTGAGGGAGGGTCCACCAGATGCTCAAGGCTCCCTTTAATTAAGTGGTTTTGGAAATCTTTTTGTTATACACTGTGCATAATGAAACGTCAATAGTTATATACAAAAAAGAACGTAAATTTGTTCTGTAAAGCTACAGTAAAATAGGGTGATGGAAAAGCAAATGTTTCAAATTGATTAAAGAAAGATGTGAAAAATTGCTATTCCACTGCAAAATAAAAAAAATAATGAAATACAAATGGGAAAGTTGATAGGCACTTCTTTCCATTTAAATATCACTTACAATAGGTAAATACAAACAGGGGGAAAGACTAGAAAGGACTAGAAAGTAAAAAAGCAGCAGTCTTAACCATTTCAGTGGCAGTGGTATGTTTATTAACCACTTAATTTTTTTTCCCAAACGCCACAATGGCACCAAAATTTTCCTAAAATCTTTTCGATTTAACATGTATGTGAAATATAGCCTTTTTCTTATATCCAAATAAATTTGTTCGTAAATTCCGGTTCAGTCATTTATTTCAACATTGTAGTATTGAAAGAAATTTGTCCCTAAAAGGGTAAAATGTTAATGATAAGTTAAGGGCTCATGCGGCTGCAAAAGAACGTAGCATTGATCGAAAAACTTTAAGAAGGTATGTAGACAAATTTCACCAAGATGAATACAGTGAGATGAAGCCAAACTATGTGACAACTATGGTTGTCAGGTCGAGTGTCACAAAAAGTAGGTCAAGGAGGAAAAAAAAGCAGGACAGTGGCTCCTAAATACGCACATAATAATACATGAAACGGAGCCTGCTTTTAGCGAAATACTTCCTTAAATGTTAAACTTTCATTTTCTCTGCTGTACAATTATACCTGCTCAGGCAAAATCCTGTTTAAAACAAAAGTTTTCTCCTCTGATTTACGACTGCGTCTAAACAGGTTTGTGTAAGCCTCATATTTTCAAAAACATTTTTTAAAATAAAAATTAAAGCATGTAGCATAAAGTTGTTTTTTTTTTAAAAACTGATTTTATTTCTCTTCACAAATATTAAAAAAAAAAAAAACTAAGTGGGTCAAGCCTCCCATATAGTGGGTCAACCCTCCCATATGTGGGGAGTCTTGACCCATATTTTCGCATGATTAAAATCAATCATTTTTCCAATTTCTTATATATTACACTTATGTAGCAATTTTATTTTGATAATTGATTATATAACGAATAAAATGATATATAAAACTTTATTCTACGTCTAACATTTAAAAAATAAAAAATCATTTTGTAAAAGGTGGGTCAACTCTCTCTAGTCTCTCCTATATGAGTGAAAAAATAAATCTCTGGTTGCAGCAACATCGTTGTATAGGAATCTCCAAAATGCATAAAAATCGTTCAAGCCGCAATCATTAACGCATATATAAGCGCTTCACGCCCACGGAAGAAAAAAAAAATCACTAGATCCAGCAGTATGTTAAAAGCTTGAACTTAATTAAAGACCCTAGCACTAACGCATGCATGAGTGTTTCACACCTATGAACACAAGGAAAATATCACTAGATGCAGTAACTTCATTGTATAGGAATCCCAAAACAGATTGAAATCCATTAAAGCCGCTGCCAAAAGGCCGATGTATTAATGGCTTGCGCTCCTTCAAACAAACAGATGGGGAAAAATCACCAGAATAGATTATCATAAAATGGATCGATCTACATAATTGTAGAGTAATCTTAAAAAATAGGAAGACGATTAAAACCGTGATCACTAAGCGTGTTTTCGCTTACATAAAATCAAATAAATAAAAATATTATTGAAATAATTTATTTCGCTGTGTAAGATTCTCAAAAACATAAAATTCGTTGATGCCGTAAACATTATAATGCTCATTTCTTTTCTCTCCCAAATTGCCGAGTTGCAGGGAGTAGACGCTAGATATTTTTCGTGACTCGTCACTCGCTTAGTACATGTAAGTTAAAGACTTAAAAGATGACTTGGTACGAGGCGACTGTGCCTATAACAAACATTGCATATCCCTGAATATAATAGGTAAGTTCAGAGCAAGATTAGCAATTACAGAGCTGGTTTGAGATGTGAGGCAAATGAAGTATAGTATGAATACGTTGAAGACAGTAAAATCTGAACTTATAGGCTTCTATCGTTTTAACGAGGTGCCTGGGACCATTGCCCCACATTCCCGTCACATAGCAAACTGAAGAACGTAGTAGGAAACAGTCAATCGTATGAGATGGATGGTGGGGAATTCGGTTTGGTTGGGGTCTCATCCAGCCGAACTGCAGAGTGTGTCAGGTTGATCAGAACGGAAAGGAAGAGGGATAAGGTGGTAAAGGCCAACAACAACAACAACAACAAAAATACCCTTTTCAGGGACCACATATTTTTACATAATTACAATTTTTCCTATTCCAATATTAATTTACAGAATGAAAGCAATTACAGATAGGATTTTACAAAGATATTGACTTGGAGAGCTAAATTTACAAGGATATATACAGAGAGAAATGTAAACTTTCTTTTCTCATTTTTTCGAGAATTTGGACATTCCGCCCATGAATTTTAAAGTTTTCCTGTTGATATCAGTTTCAGAGGTAATTTCGATATAGAGTTTTTCAACATAATTCGATGAACTTATAGAAAAACATATATGTGTTTATATATACGTTTTATGTAATTTTTCTGGTTGTTATTTATGTATTTTAGAGTAATACATATTTTTTTAGCTGTTTATTGAATGAATGCTGGGTTTCTATTCGCACTGCAATATTCCACAGGAAAAAACCTTTGCCAATGAAACTTCTTAGTGGTATAGCTAAAACTATTGTTTTAAAACATTTAATCTCACAACTTGTTTGAAATTTCCAAACTAAGCACTAACTACATTAGAAAATAATTAAGCCCCGAAGAGATCGCAAAAAGATATTATTTATTAGTAAATTTCCTATGGTTCTGGTGCGAACCTCATGTATATCAATATATATTGAAACATTGCAGCATATGATGACGTGTGTTTCAAAACTCGCCTTATCCAAAAAATCAAATTTTGGGAAATCGCGAAAAACCTCTGACTGCGTGAATTGGTTTTCATTGTAAACCAAGATTTTACAATGCCAGAAATACACGATCAAAGTAGTCTTTTTTTTCAGATTACAGTGTATTTTCGATGCAGGTTCGCTAATTAATAAAAACAAACTCGATTTTTTTTAAATTTTGGTTAAGGCGAGTTTTAAAACTCACGGCCTCATATAATTTTTAAAAATTAAAATTGAAATATGTCCAGCGATCAACTGGGAATAACGGGGAAGAGAAAGCTATCTGACAAAGAAATTTCTCGTGTGAAAGAAAAAAAAAATGCTAATTTAAAATTGATAAAAAGGAATGCTTTTAAAAATGTTTGTTGTACACATGTGAATTAATCATAGAAAAGTTTTTGTCCAAAGAATACTCTACTTGTATTTAATGAGGGGCTACAATCAATTGTATATAGTATCAATGGTGTCAGCCTTATGTGACAGTTTTTTAAGAAATTGTGTGAAAATAAAAAAACAGATTAGGGTGAAAGCCCCATTTATTGACACTTAACTAGTAACTGACACTTCAGCATAAATCTAAATCAGATAAGCATTTTATTGTATAATTTTGCTAAGTAAACCCTCTTATTTCTGAAATTAAAATTGTGCTTTTTCTATCTATTGGTAATGCAACCATCCTAAACATTTTTGTAAGGTATAGAAATTAACTAAAAGATTCTTATGATACATTAGGGCCATTATTTATAATTAAAAGTTATTTTAGCTTAATGGGGGGGGGGCAGTTATTGGTCCCGTGAATTTTCTTTCTCAAGTCTGAAAGACGAATCAGATGTTCGTTTTATTAAAGAAAATTTAAATCTCTTTTTTAAACTGTTTAAGAAAACATAACAATAAATTAAATGTATCTTGTTGTCAACACCATTGAAATTAAAGTTGTTCTACCAGCGTCTGACACCAGTTGTGAGTTACTGGATCATAAATGTCAATTATTGGATATCTGCATTAATAATAATTTAAAACATGAAAAAAAGGACATGGATCTGTAATATGATATCATATATAAATGAGGTAAGTATTATTTTTATAAAAAAGATTAAAGTAGTTTTAAAGCATAAATTCCTACAAAGAACATTTTTTTAATCTTTGCAAATGCAGTGTCAGACAGTGATTCACTTTGTCTCAGTTTTTGGTTTTCCAAAGTACGGTTATTGTCAGTTACTGGCGTTTTTGACCATATTTATGAAAAAATTAATTTTTAATAATAGAATGCATAATTTTTTGAAAATTTTGTCAACAATAAATTTTAATGTATCTCTACTACACTTTCAAGAAGAAAGATAGACAGAAAATAGATTTAAAATTTTGTAATAGTGATATCAACTAAAAAGAATCCTTAAAATGTCAGTTACTGGGATCTCAGTTGCTAAGGTGTCAGTTGGGAGTTTCATTCTATGTAAAATGTTTGTTTCACACTGAGATAAATTGGCCAAAGAACAGCAAAACAGTTTTTAAGGTAAATACGAAGATATATGGATTCGTTACATTTATAGATTTACATCAAACATATATTTGCAACAAAAATGTTATCAGTTTGATAGGTAGAAACATTTCACGTAACTGATGCTGCTACACTTGTTAATGCTCTTTTAGGATTCTTACATACGAAAAAGAGTTCACTTTTTAAATAATAAGAATAATTTATTGCGGATGAAGGACAACATTATTTCAGAGATGTATAAGTATGGCATGGCCGAAAATAGCTTGGGAATAACAGCTTAGAGTAGCACAATTCATTTTATATGGTGTTGCATTGTTTCAAGATACTAGATTACTTAAAATAAATAGTGATAATATATTCAATAATATTAATAAACCCGCTCGTATGGTATATTTTGAACTGCTTATAGAAATTAAATAAAAAAAAAAAAACATAAATATATTTGTGATAGATTTTTATGGTAAAAGAACTTTTTCCCTTCTCTTATATCAACATCATTCTGAGAAGTAATTTTGAAAATTTTTGCAACTGCACATACCTATAATTTCTACTAATTGGTAGACCACCGGGAAACAAATTAGTTTAATGTGAAGTTTAAATAAATAAATAAATATTAAATTAATTTCGGAACCATTTACTTTTTAAAAACAAAATAGAATATTTGCGATTTCATGCCATAATTTTTAAAGTATGAGACTTTCAAATCTTATTATTAAAGTTCGGATTACACGAAATTGCATACGTGAATATGCATTTGCATATTTTAGCTATATTTTATATAAATACATACAAATGCACATCCGTGCATGAATATTTATAAAATTCATCAAAAGTGCATATTCAATTTACAATATATATATATATATATTTACGCTTTCCCCAAATACTTGTTAATTACATTAACCAGTCTGTGCCTTGTGAATCATAGCCTAGAAATAATTATATAGCTATACTGTATAAGGTAGTTAGTTATGAAAAAGATTGGAAGTGACATTGCAGATAATGCAATATGGATAAGCGCAGATGAAACAACTGACAGGTGTTGCCGCTATATAGCACATCTTATATGTTGCAAAATGAGCACCGAACCCTCTCATCCACATCTCATTGCCTGCAGAGAACTCAAAAAAGTTGACCACTGTACTATTATAAGATTCATTAACGATTCTTCGCGTGATCTGAAATTTGTGATCTGATTACGATACCCTTTGTGAAAATTTTCTTGTATTTATTAGAGATGCTGCTCCTTATATGGTTAAAGCTGTAAAATTATTAAAAGTATTCTGTTCTAATTTAATTCATGTGACGTGTTTAGCTCACGCTCTTCATCATCTCACTGAACAAATCAGAAAAACGCTGAGCCGTAAATAGAATGAGTAAATACAATCATTTCTTGCGTTAAGAAAGTCTTTCTAAAAGCACCAATGCGAGTAAAAATTAATAAGGAAATGTATCCTAACATTCCTCTACAACCTGAACTAGCATTACCAAGATGGGTAACCTGGATTCATGCAGCTTTATTTTATGGGGAAATTTGGAATGCTATACAAATATGATTAAGAAATTTGACAGTACAGACTCTTTTGTAATATTTATTGCTAAGGATTAGTTATCTGACAATAATATTCAAAAAAGATTATCTATGATTGAAAATATTTTTTTATGGTTTCCCGAGACGTTGCAAACATTAGAAACACGTGATATTTCTCTGAATGATACAGTTACAGAAATAGAAAAAGACAGAGATCATATATCGTTAGTTCCAGAAGAAAGGGACAAAAAGGTGCAAATAAAAAAACATAGTGTTAAATAAAACTTCGGTCTTTCTGAAGCTTAAACTATTAAACAGTTTTATTAATGGGAATAGAAGCGACCTACCAGAAGAAATCACATCACCTAATGTATAATCTTCTATAAATATTGCCCTAATAATTCAGTAGATGTTTAAATAACATTTTCCTCGCTAAAAAACATAATGACAAAACAAGACAAAATTTCACTTTGTGTAATTCAGAAAAGTACATACTTATACAGGGTGAACCAAAAGTCTTTCCCTGGTTATAAATATTTATTGTGCTCAAACTAGTATAATTAGACATATGTTTGTTTGGATACATTGTAACTACTGTTATAAAAAAAAATTATAAGACCCAATACACCTCAGTAAATTTTAACGTGTGCCCCCTTGGTAGCTCGGAGAATGTCTAAGCGGTATTCTAGTTCCTGCCAAGTGTTCTTTAGCATGTATTCTGTTACATTACACACAGCAGCTTGTATCCTAGTCGTCAGTTTTTTGACGTCAGTACTTTTTCCTTGATATAGTCCCCCCCCCCCAAAAAAAAAAAAAAAAAAAAAAATCCAGAGGATTAATATCTGAAGAGCGCGAAGGCCAGGGTATCGGTCCATCCCTCCCAATCCACCGATCCGAAATTGAGCTTTCTCTATTGCACAAAAAAATACTAAAACTGACTTATCCAATGATACAACAAGTTACATTATTATGCAAACGGTTAATTTGTAAAGAAATATCACAATCAGGACAAGACTTTTGGTTCACACTGCATATTGTAACAAAAATTATTCTCTATAAAGGAAAATAATTGTACTCGTTATTAATTATTGCTTCCCTTTCTCATGCATTATTTTAGAGTGAAAATGCGTGTCTTCATGTGGAAAATTGAAGTAAGCGAAAATTTATTAGTGCATAATTTAAAAGTTTTAGCGCACAGTTTTGCATATTTTAAAAGATTTTAATGCATATTTGCATACATATTTTGACCATTTTAAGTGCATGTAATCCGGACTCTACTCATCATAAATATTTCATGTTCTTATTAAATATAATTAATTAAACCAAAAGTAAATAAATGTTAGTAATAATTGTTTTCAAAAACTTTATAAGTAAAAACATAGACCAGTCAAAAATATCTAACGTTTACATTTTTATGAAAAGCGTTTTCTGTTGGAATATTCATTCACAAATATAGACAACAAACAATATACAACACACAAAACAAAAATATTACACATATTAAATATGCAATTGAAGCATCAACACTTGACTTATTTTCTCTGTTAAAATGTAGATTTTGTGAAATGATACTATTTTGTTTTTATTATCTATCTTATTTACTCTCTTCTATTTCAATATCGTGTGAAATTTTAAATTTGGAATTTCAAGAGAAAATTCCTATTTTAGCCAAATGCAATTTATTTCTTTTTTAGGTGCGTTCGTAATTATATAAATACGTAGCACCTATAGTCGTCGTTCAGTCCGTCCGTCCGTCCGTCTGTCCGTCCGTCTGTCCGTCCGTCCGTCTGTCCGCATGTAACAGAGCAAAAACTACCCAACCGAATGGTCTGAAATTTCAAATATATGATTGTTGCAAAATTTTGTCGAGCCATTTCAAATTTTATGAAAATCGGATGTATAGTTTAATTACAGGGACAGTCAAAAGTTTTTCTTTACATTACGGCCAATGGGAAAAATTACTGAAAATGCATTTTAATGATATTAGAGCCTTCCGAATGATCTGAAATTTTAAAGATATAACTGTTGCAAAATTTTTTCGAGCCATTTCAAATTTTAGGAAAATCGGATGTATAGTTTAATTACAGGGACAGTCAAAAGTTTTTCTTTACATTACGGCCAATGGGAAAAATTATTGCAAGTGCATTTTAATGACATTACAGCCTTCCGAATGATCTGAAATTTTAAAGATATAACTGTTGACTGTTGCAAAATTTTGTCGAGCCATTTCAAATTTTAGGAAAATCGGATGTATAGTTTAATTACAGGGACAGTCAAAATTTTTTCGTGTGAAATTTTAAATTTGGAATTTCAAGAGAAAATTCCTATTTTAGCCAAATGCAATTTATTTCTTTTTTAGGTGCGTTCGTAATTATATAAATACGTAGCACCTATAGTCGTCGTTCAGTCCGTCCGTCCGTCCGTCTGTCCGTCCGTCTGTCCGTCCGTCCGTCTGTCCGCATGTAACAGAGCAAAAACTACCCAACCGAATGGTCTGAAATTTCAAATATATGATTGTTGCAAAATTTTGTCGAGCCATTTCAAATTTTATGAAAATCGGATGTATAGTTTAATTACAGGGACAGTCAAAAGTTTTTCTTTACATTACGGCCAATGGGAAAAATTATTGAAAGTGCATTTTAATGATATTAGAGCCTTCCGAATGATCTGAAATTTTAAAGATATAACTGTTGCAAAATTTTGTCGAGCCATTTCAAATTTTAGGAAAATCGGATGTATAGTTTAATTACAGGGACAGTCAAAATTTTTTCTTTACATTACGGCCAATGGGAAAAATTATTGCAAGTGCATTTTAATGACATTACAGCCTTCCGAATGATCTGAAATTTTAAAGATATAACTGTTGCAAAATTTTGTCGAGCCATTTCAAATTTTAGGAAAATCGGATGTATAGTTTAATTACAGGGACAGTCAAAAGTTTTTCTTTACATTACGGGGAATGGGAAAAATTATTGCAAGTACATTTTAATGATATTACAGCCTTCCGAATGGTCTGAAATTTTAAAGATATAATTGTTGCAAAGTTTTGTTGAGCTATTTAAAATTTTAGGAAAATCGGATGTATAGTTTAATTACAGGGACAGTCAAAAGTGTTCCGTTACATTACGGGGAATGGGAAAAAAATTATTGGAAGTGCATTTTAATGATGTATCAGACTATGCGCTTTATGAAGTGCAAAAAAGTATACATTCAGTACAATATGGGGTGCAAAAAATAATTATAAAGCTAGTTATAGTACGAACGCACCTCATTTGCCACGTTTGACGAGCAATTTCCAACTTGTTTTTTTTTTCAAAGTAAAATTAAACTTTTCTGTGAAAAATAAAAAAGAAACCTTATTATTTTGCTTCTCAAATCAATTTGGCCACATTAAAAGGAAAAATGTTTTTTAAATTGAACGAAAATTTCTTAATGTATACCTGTAAGCGTTATAGAAGGTTTAAAACGATAAAACTTACAGTATTATAAAGTGAAAGGACTAAGGTATGTAAGTCGTATATTTTCGCCCAGTGGTTTCATAAAATTAAATGTTCTACTTAAAATTAGTATGTTGTTATATGTTTCATTGTTGAACACATAATATTCAGATTTGAATAAATATAAAGTTTGGAAAACAAAAGAAATAGTCCAAGAGTCGACAGCACAAAAACATATGTTATCAACTGCAAGAAAAAAAACTTTTATATTATGAAAGAGTATAAGTAGGGGAATCAATCTAATGATCCATGTCTGCCGGAAGTGAAGTGGTGCATGAGCCAAAAATTAAAACCACCAGAGGTTAACTCGTAGGTTTATCATTGTGTTTGTCCTACAACTATCCTCCATGTTGTCATATCTTTGTTTGTAGGACGAACATAATGATAAATCTATGAGTCAAGAACTGGTGGCATTACATTTTGACTTCTGCCCCACTTCACTTCCCGCAGACATGGATCATTAGATTCCCCTACTTCTACTCCCCCATAAAATAAATGTTTTTTTCTTGTGCTTGATAATATAGGTTTTTGTACTTTCGGCTCTTGGACTAAAGGTTGTGCAAGCAATCTTTTAAAATAAAAGTATTTGTCTTTTTTCTATAGATTTTCCCATTTTCTTCATAAAACTTATTACATATATTAGAGGGCTTCATGAAACAAAGTAATATAGACCGCATTTGATAGCAAAAATTTTTAAGCTTTTTTGTTAAAATTATTTTCGTTCATTGAAACCTTCGATACCAAATAAAACGAAGTGTTTGCAAGAGACCATTAATGTCCATGTCTGTTTTCCTTCTGAAAAGCAACTATCAAAGTAGTGATATACGTCCTATAAAATTCGATCAAATAACACCAGGCTTTCAAAACTTGCCATTATCACCAAAATAATGTTTGCACGCTTGTGGCTTAAGGCACCACACCGGTCATAGTTTGAGAGAGTAGATGGCTGCGGGTTTCACTCCCGCTAACTCCGTTGCACACTCTTTGTGTAGCTCCCGGTTGTAATTCTCTGATGTTGTAAATTCCCTTGTGACTATCTCATCCTTGTATGTTGACAATGACTTATAAGCGGGCACATGATGTCAAACACACAAGTCCGATTTATGTGTTCAATAAATAAATAAATTGTACGCTGATCTAAAACTCGCCAAAGCTTATATCACCAAGGCCGGGATCCAGATAGATTTTGCGCTGTTAGCGAAATGAGATTGACCAATCAGAAGCCTGCATTTTTAGGAACTTTTCGCTGTTTTAAGTAGGCAAATTTTCTGATTGGTCAATCTCGTTTCGCTAACAGCACAAAATCTAACTGGATCCCGGCCTATGTTCTGTAATACGGATTTCTATAGTTTGAGAAACGGCAAACATAAACACGTGAAAAGAGAATTGTACCACAGCCAAACAATCTCGTCCTTTTTCAGCATACCTTGATCAAATGGTAATTCGACACGATGATTGATTACAAGACATTTACGTAAATGCCTAGTTGAAAGTTAGTTTCTATTAATAAAAATATACTCTCCAATTATTTTATTTTTCTATACAAATAAAATTATTTTTAGAAATAACGGTTTTTCATTACTTGCCAAGATGTATGTTATTTAAGTAAAATAATGCCATATGGCATAGCCGATGGACGGAAATAATAATATAATCCGGACGTTTTCATTTCGATAATAGAAATAAATTTTTAAGTAAGTAATTTTTAAGTAAGAAGTAAATATTTGGAATAAAAACTTAAAAGATATATTTTAAATGAAGAAAATTTAATGAAAACGTCTTATCGATTTATAAAGGCATTTTAAAAGTCTAACAGCAGCATGACTAAGAAATATGCTAACTTTTTATTTTTTAAAATATGTGAATAATTTATTTTTCATATTGTTTTATCATATTGTAAAAATCCTAACAAGATATATTATGTATATTTAGAAGCTTTAAGGGCTCTCAGGACTCTTAAGGCTTCAAAATTTTCGAAATTTTAATTTTTTTAGATGTTAAACTCCTATCATTTCTGAAATTTTGATATAATTGTTTCCTTGAAATTCCCATTAGAACAGAAGTTATGGCTATTAGAATTATACCCGTTCTTTAGCTGAAGCGGCGTTTCCGAAACTTTGAAGTCATCTTTCTCCAAATGACGTTTTTGGGCATAACGCGCACGATATATCAAAACTTCTGAATATTTTTTCATGAAATTTTCAAAACATATGTTTCATGTTAGTCTGTATAAACTGAACCTAAAATTTCTGTTTAATTGTTCAATAAAATATTTTTTAGGTGATTATGCTCTTGAAATTTTCAAAATTTTGTATTAGCTGGATACAACTTTGTATTAAAAATATAAAAATGTCCTAAATACAAATTTAATTATGTTCAGGATAATTATTGCATTCTGAAGTATAAGTAGGCACCAAAATTTTTTTTTCTAGTTGCAATATTTATTTTGTAATCGTGCGCGTAATATGTTATACCAATTTTCTGCTCGCCAAATATCTGACAGTTTGGAGCCCCCTATAAATGCTAATTCTGCATCTTGCAGTTTTTAAATAAATAAAATAAAATAACATACTTATATCTTTCATCCCAATTAAAATTGTGTTATTAAACCATGTATATTTTAAGATATTAAATGTTGAAAATGGTCTTTTTTTAAATTTTTTTTTTATTTTTAAGAGTCTTGAGAGCCCTTAAAATAACAGCTTTTTTACATAATAACTGCCTTTGTATGCCAAACAGGCTTAGAAGAAAATGGCTAAAAGCGGGAATGGTTACAAAATGAAAAATGATGAAAAATAAGGACTGACCAATCCGTTACTAATTATACAACATAACTACCTATAAATTTTCTTTCAAAGTATGGACGTTTATATTTTCCTTTTTCTTTTAAATTTTATTAGTCTAAACTAAGCTAAAAATAAACAGATGTTATTACTAAATGTCTACTCATGATTGTATAAGCAAAAACCAAGGAGTAGTCGAAGTTTTTCTTGCGTTTACATTTTTACTAAAAGCGTTTTACGTTGATCGCTCTATTTAGAAACAGAGAAAACATATCAATACACACGGTACATAAATCATACTAAATACATATTTTGAAAATAGATGATGCTTATGCTTATTTTCTTCATTAAAAAAATAGAACTTGCGAAATAGATTTACTTCAAATCTTTGGTTATATATCTTATTTTCTCGCTTCTATTTCAATATCGTGGGAAATTTAAACTTAGAATTCCAAAAGCAAATTCAGTTTTAACAGAATGCAATTTATTCCTTCTTTCAAAGTAAATTTAAACTTTCTTGTGAGAAAATAAGAAACCATATCATTTTGCCTTTCAAATCAAATTGGCAACATTAAAGTGGAAATCTTTTTAAATTTGAACAACATATTCTACTGAAAAAAAAAATAGAGTAGGTATAAAAAGTTAAAAATTATAAGCAATATGAAATGAAACTTAGATAATAAAAGAAAATAATTAGAGGCAAAAAAATCATGCAAGTATGTCTAAAAATGCCCCTTTACATAATGAAAAAAATAATGAAAGACGTATAAATAATTAATAAAGTCATTTAAGTCTTACATCAGACTGAATTAGGACATACTAAAATTTTATAGAATAGACATCGGCCATTTTTTTTTATTTTGTTTTAACATATTATACACTTCGTAATAAAATATATACCTGCACACGGTGTCCCAGAACTTCGTGTACAAACTTGGAGGGGAGGTAGAGAACATTGTTAGAAACCATAATTACACGGGCCTCAAAAGTTAAGGTACAGGGACTGGATGCTTTTAAGTCATACATTGTACTCTTTTCTGTGTAATAAAGCGTTTTACACTGCGTTCTTCGTTGTGGCCTTACTGTGCCTTTATGTCTCTTTATCACGTGAGGGTGACGTTTCCGCCCATGCTTTCCTATGTACACTGGCCCCCAAATGTTAAGACACAGGGATTGAGTGCTTTCGATTGTACACGGCTTGTCGAATATCTACCAAAATTATTGGCGAATTGTTCTTGAACTTCTGGGATGTAAAGAACAGGTTTGATTTCTTATTTCTCGATGAAGTTTTAGTCAGGAGGACAATTAGTGTGCTAATAAGAAATTTAATAATAAAATAATATTTGCGATCACCTATGTAACAGAAAATGCTGAAAATGGTTTGTCACTGTGTTAAATGACTATGTGGATCCTGTTCAACGTTTGTGTGCATTTGTGTAAGCTTAGCTTAAGCTTCGTGAAGATGTTATTGTGTCTGTGAGAAATTCAAAAGTTTTTTGTTTATAGCATACAGAGATTTCAACCAAATTTAACACCACTTTCCGAAAACTTTACAAAGAATAATAGCGACCGTATACGGCAATTAAAACATGAATATATTGAACATTTGATGAGATATGGGCATTTGTATGAAATACTTTTTAACTGCGCATGCGTGGAAGATTTCAAAATTTTTATTTCATGATTTGGTAGTCAGATATTTAGGGCAACTTATATAAAAAGTCAAATATTGCGAAAATTCACAAAGATAGGGGCGATATAGTTAGTTGCTTTCTAAAAATAGCTTTATTATAAGGGATTTTCTCCAACTTTTCCATCAGCTCACTATATCTTTCTGAATTTTCACAATATTGACTGGACTAATGCCCCATCATATTGAAATCACATTCCGCGTCAAACATGTGAGGGACATCGTTAAGCATTTCTAGAAAAACTTCCTGAATAAAAACGAGATACTTGCGAGCGTCCAGTCTAGGTGGTAAGATGTATGACCCCACTAAACTGTCCGCCCCGATACCCGTCCACACATTAACAGTGAAGCGTTGATGTGCGGCACATGGTCGGATTCTGTGTGGGTGGTTGTCCGTATGATTCATGTTGATCGCATGCAGTCGGCGTCTACAATAAGGAAGCCACGTATGTCAACCTTGAGAGTTCGCATACAGCGCCACCAATCGATTTCAGGCTATGCTTTCCTATGTAAAAAGGAAAAGCTATGCTTTCCTGTTTCCTAAAGATGTTTTCTACCTCCCCTCCAAATTTGTATACGAAGTTCTTTGACAACCTGTATATATACGAATATATTGAAATTTGTAGATTCGAAATTATTAAATTTCTCTCTCTCTCTAATCCGTTTCATTATTTCATTACTCAGTAGTTGTCAAACTTTTATGCTTCGCATACTAATTGACATTTGCTTAGTACATTTGCTTAGTTTACATTCTTTTGTAAGTCTTGAATTAAGGGGTCTTGTACCTTTTAAACGCGTCCAAAATTAACGAAAAACTTCAAAGTTTGAATTAGTCTATCTTCAAAACCTTTTTATGTATAAACATGAAATTTTGGATATTGATAAAACAGATTATGCTTTGTAATGTACTACCAACAGAAATTTATTAACCCTTTACAGAATTTGTGTATTGTTGAAATCAAAATAGCTCTTTTTTTACCCCATATGTCATTGCGCGCATGATATCTTGAGAAAGTATGTATGGATTGTCATGAAATTTAGTAAATATACTAAACAGATATGTGCGTTTAAAATGATCTACTTTTAAGTATTTACAATGGTAATATTTTTAGTTATGACTATTTTTATTCATTAAAAATACAAAATTTTTATTTTTTTTTTACGAAAATATTTTTTTTATATATTTAATGAAATAATTTTAGCCTAAGAATAGATCATTTTAAACACACATATATGATTAGTATCTTTACCGAATTTCATGCGAATCCATACATACTTTCTCAAGATATCATGCGCGCAATGACTTATGGGGTAAAAAAAAAGAGCTATTTTGATTTCAACAATACACAAATTCTGTAAAGGGTTAATAAATTTCTAATGGTAGCATATTACAAAGCACAATCTGTTTAATCAATATCGAGAATTTCATGTTTATACATAAAAAGGCTTTGATGATAGACTAATTCAAACTTTGAAGTTTTTCGTTAATTTTCGACGCGTTTAAAAGGCACAAGACCCCTTAGAAAAAAAAAACACAAAGAAAGCAAATAATGGATGAGAATGTACATGGTATTTTGCATTTAATTTAACCCTTTATGTCCCGGCGGTACTTTAAAGTACCACAGTTTTCTATTCTAGTTGAAACCCAAAAATTGCATGCATTCCCAACGGTACATTTAGGAAACAATAGTAAACTCTTCCCTTGACCATCACTAGATAAGAATAGCAGTTCCAGAGAGCAGAAAGTTCTATTTTGGCGCATGTGTGTGTCAAATTTGCTTCCATTTTGTTGTCTGACATGGGATGAAAAACTTTTGCTTAGAAACATCTTAAATTTTCTAGGTAAAGCTATCACATTTTATTTCTTCTTTTAAATAGATCACTTGACAATGTGTTATGCGAAATAAAAATAATTTCTGTTTGTTAAACTAGGAGGGCTCCGCCCCCCTGCTCGCTATGTTCACCAACCACCCGCGTAATCACTTCGCGATTCCGTTCGGTATGGCGAAGCAAACCCAATTTTCTAGCCAACCCCAGAAGAAATTGTTTCGCGTTTCCATTCTGGATAGCTTTGCGATTCCTCATCTTCTATGCATTCAATTTTTAGATTCCACTTGGTATAAACGCGCTCCTAACCAACTCCTGACGATTTTATTTCCTTATCTCCGAGCGCATAATCATTAGAGCTTACAGAGTTTCATAATTAAAAGAATTATTAAATATAAAATCATTAAAAAAAGGTAAAATTTATAATTTATTTAAAAAATTACAAATTAAATAAAAAATATATGTATAGTGTTACGAATATTGTAAATAGTTAGTGTTTGTGCTTAAAAATAATGTAAATAGTTCAATTAAGCTCTATTCATAAGCTAATATTAGTTTTTGTTGCATTGAAATATTTCAATTTGTATATTTTCTGCAAGCAAGTAAACCCCATTTGTATTTCAATAGGATGTATTTCAATAGTCCATGGAAATTTGGCGAAATATTGGAAATAGCGCTAAGCTGGCGTCACTTTTGGCGACTAATTTTGGTCGCCAAATTTGGCGATATACGGACAAGTTGGCGACAAACTTGGCTATGTTTGGCGACAGAGCCGGGACTCCTCCCTTGGTAACCCCTCTTATAGCGTCAGAAAGCTCTGACCAATCAGATGTGTTTCACGATATCTACGCAGATTTTCATTGGTCCATTTCCAAGGCGTTACTTTTTTTTATATGCAGAAGAATTTCTGAAGCACTTTTCAAAGCGGTACCGGTACTAAGTTGAACAGGATTTCTACTTACGTTATTATCGTTTGTAGATTTTTATCGTTATTCTAAACCTCGTGTACAGGGCTTCACAAAAGAATTCACATACTAAGCCCCTTATTAGCGGAAATTGCTGAAGGGGAATTTTCAACTGTGGTGTTTATTTTATAACTGAGCTAAATTTTCGCATGCATGTAGTTTATAGATACAATTCTATATAGCATATAAAAGGATGCTCAAAGAATTCGGATTATTTTCGAACTGTAGATAGGAATTTCTGAAATTGAGTTTTCAAATGTGTTATGCGTTTCCGTATGATTCAATTAGACAATATATTTTAACTTATTGCACGTCGAAGCTTTGATACATTATTCTGAATGTGTAGAGATAATTTTTGTTTTACGCATGATTTTTTCTTTCTTGTTTCTTTCTCCAAACAGTTTCATTATTGTGTTTCAGGTATACTATGTTTTGTGTTGATGTCATACTTTATACATACAGTTGCCAATCGATTATACGACTATCTAGATTAACTTACACCACTTACATTTTCACCTTAAGCTTGTTTATGGCTGTATTCTGAAATTTATTAATTTTTAATATAAATTCCTTATTTTTTAACATAATCCATTATGTAAATCTTTAAACATACTAAAAAATGCTTAATAAATGTTTTATCAAATATGTTATTAAATTATTTAAATACATTAAATAATATTAAATGATACATGATTTTGTCAAATTATTCATTTAAAAGAAATTGAAAATTTTCGAAAAATTGAAGGAATTCGAACCAACAAACACCCCCTTGCATATTTTAATTCTCCTAATGTATAAAAGTGATCCACTAAAAAGCAACTTTTCAAAAGTGAAAAAAAAAAGCCAAAAAAAAAAGGGTTAAATTTGTGGCTAAAAAATAATGTGATATCAAATTTCTAAGCTTAAATTATCGTACTTATTTAACATTTTCCATTAAAAATTTAAATATATTTAAATGGTGTATCTACGTTTACGTTGATATAAAGCCTTTACTAAATACCTCCTTTACTAGATACATCATAACGTGTTTCTGAAAATTCCAATTTTTTAAAAAATATGCATGAAGGGCTTGGCGGCCATCTTTCCATATTTTACACAAATTTCTGAGTACGCAAGTTCTAAATAGTTACTTAAACAAACATTTTATTTTTTTCCTTTATGGAGGTGTGTGCTAAGAAATTTGTGTCTTAACATAATGGTAATGTATCTACAGGATTCATCTTATGATTATTTAGGTCAGCAATTAATTATTTAAAAGCAGTCAGAATCAATTTGTTTTCTCAAACTAAAGCAGTTTCTTAATTTATCTGTCCGTAGTTAAAACAAGAAGTTCGAAATTGTTAATAATGCAAACACATTACGTTTTCCCTATACGAATTTGTGTGCTTAGAAATTTTGTTATTCTAATTCTTTTGCGTGAAGAAGCGATTTGAAAATTCGGAACAAGCAGATGCAAAGCAAGCAGAATCTCTTGCTGTAAGCAAATCACAAATTAAAAATATGTAAAAGTATTGATAAATGGTTTTTGTTTTGTTTCAAATCGCCTTATTTTTACGTATGACAAAAAACAGACGAGTTACAGAATTACAGAATTTTCTCGTTAAATTTTCTTATTTTTTATTTGGGACATTCTCTTTATAAAACAGTCATTTATTTTATTTTGTGACAGTATCTGTTTTCTTCATTTTCGTAATTTTACTTATAGTTGAACGCCTGCATAATTAGAAAATATGTCTGATAATTTTCTTCCGATTATCCGCCAATTTCTGTTTTCCGACATGATCTTATCATGTGAATTTCGAATTACCGAGAATCTGTATCTGACTGAAAAAAGATTGAACAGACGCTAAGAGGTGGTATGGCACACCAAAATAAACAATCTATATATATATTACGCTATGATACGTGGCATAGAAGTCGCGATTATTTGTTAATTGTTTAATGGCAACGACCGAATGAAACGCATCTCATTAGTTATTGAACAGCATTTAATGCATATCCATACCTATAACGGGAGTTACCATAGGGGAGGACCCTGTTCTACAGCCAAATGCCGCAAAGTTTGTCGCCAACTTGTGATATATTCCCAAGTTTGGCAACCAAAATTAGTCTCCAAAAGTACGCCAACTTGGCGATATCTCTAATATTTCGCCAGATTCCCATACACTTCCATTATCAACCAACAGAGTTTACTTGCTTACAGAAAATCAACAAATTGAGATATTTTAATGCAACAAAAACTTATATTAGCTTAAGGGATTATAAAGTAACGTGATACAATGCTTGGCATGCTTTCCCAAACATAAATTTCAAGGGGGACCAAACTGGTTGCCAAGGGCGGCTAGTTTTTGTATAATAAACCAGGATTTGGATATCTTTCCTCACTCACATATACTGTGTCTCACCCCAGTCCCAAGAAAGAAAACTTTTATAACTTTAACAAAAGTTCATAACTTTAACTAAAATATTTGAAAGCAATTTTTTAACAGACTTACCTTGCTTTGTGTGAAATGCAACGACATAATGAAAAATTATGGAAATATACGCCATTTTGGTAAGTACAACCAGAAGAACACTCAATTGTATTTGGAAGTATAGAGCATCTAGTTCCGCGCTGTTTGGATGTGGATAGTGGTCACTTATACCATTTCTCGGGATATCTTTACATTTCACATAAACGATGCTCAGTCTGTTTTAAATTTCGTTTAAGTATCTTCATTATTGTTAAAATTATGAACAAAAATGCGAATTCTAATAAAACACCCCATGTTTTTGATTGAATAAATTAATTCTTAGCCTGATTCTACACAAAAATTGTTTGTTGTTCTGTGAAGTACCACCTCTTAGGTATGTCCAACTTTCTTTGAATCACCTTGCATGTTAGACAAATCCTCTGTTTAAGGGGTCTCGGGCCTCTGAAAGCTTTAAAATTTTCGAAATTTAATTTTTTTTTTTAGATGTTAAACTCCTATCTTTTCTGAACATTTTGATATAATTGCTTCCTTGAAATTCCCATTAGAACAGAAGTCATGGCTTTTAGAATTATACTCGCTCAGTAGCTGAAGCGGCAATCTGTTATGACGATTTTTTGCTCGTCAAATGTCTGACATTTTGTATCCCCCTGGAAATTCTAATTCTGCACCTTACAATTTTTTTAAATACATGAAATGAAAGAACGTACTTATAGGATAACTCTAGGATTGATGGCCATAGTTTTTAAAGATTGAAATAAAAATTCTTAGAATGCAAATACAAGAAATATTGATGCATATTTAAAATTCTTATGCATATACTCATAATATTGTATGCAAAAAATAATTAAATATTGAAAACAAAAAGTGTTAAACAAAATTGAAATTTAAATGGCCGATGGCCATCTCTCCTTAAAGCCGAGGTGACATGGCCAGATGACCATCCAATACAAGAAAGAAAAAGTTAATTTAAATAGCAAAAAAATAACACATTTCATATAGTTAATCATGAAAAACATATAGAAATTTGTAAAGATGCAGTTATATGATGGAAAATGAGTGAAGAAAACTCGATTAAACAAAATTTCAAGTATAATTTCAACACATCAATTTTCGTAAAATCTTATCACATGCTTGGTAAAGGTCTTGATAATTTGTACACGTTTCATGGAACTACTTCAGGTACCTTATGCATTGTATCCAGACGTTCTTTTTGGATGTGATATTATATTGTTTTGCACAACCAACACAGTGATCGTAATTCAATTCTATTTACTCGGAATCTTTAGAATCTGATAATTTAAATGTGTTTCGTTTTCTTCGCTACTGGAATTGTCGTGTTTTTTTTTCTCGCGTTAAATGTAGGTTTGTTACGTTACTTTAGTTTATTTATCAACTTTATCAATTTCTGTTATAAAAGTTTCCGACGTTTTTCAGTATTTTCTGAAACAAATAAATTGTTGGGTCTTATTATATTATTATTATTATTATTAAAATATTTATATTAGTTAAAATTTAAATAATTATATCAATTAATATATTTATAAACATAAACGTTGTATATTTATTTTAAATTTAATTATATTTAGTTAAAATCCTCACTCCGTATAATTTGGAAACATTGATTAAAGGTGGCCATCTTTTCTAGATTTCATGCACTGTAAAAAAAAACGACATTTTTACAATACAAAGTACTGTTCATATCGCGCACAAACTCGATAACAGTTGAATGTACTGTATCTTTATTTGGTTTCCTGACTATTTAAACATGGAAAATACAGTAGTTGCGTAAAATTAACAGCACAATGTACTGGCAATTTGGACGCCAGTAGTTTGTGCTGTGGTCCAAATGCGTCCAAAATTGCCAGTACATTGTACTGTTAATTTTACGCAACTACTGTATTTTTCTTGTTTAAATAGTCAGGAAACCAAAGAAAGATACAGTACATTCAACTGTGATCGAGTTGTGCTGGCAAATTTACAGTGGTTATTTTACAGTGTGTGGCCATCTCTCCTGAAATCGAAGGACTGATGGTCGCCCAATTTAAAACATCAATAGCCATTGTACGTCTTTGTTTTAGTCTTAGAAGTAAAGATTAGATTATGCACGTGCCTTAAAAGTCCACATACTAAAAAATATACATAACGTACGTACTGGAAAACATTCAGATACCTAAGTCAAAAAAAATATTCAACCACCTATTTAATTTACATTAAAATTACACTTACTTTTTATAATCGAAAATATCAACTGCAAGTCGTAATAAATAAACTCGTTGAACTATTTCATACGAACAATGTTTATATTGCAATCTATAATCAAGTTTTGGAGATATTTAGACTGGCCATCTCTCCTCTATAGCCATCTATCTTAGAGTTACCCTATCTTTCATCCCAATGTAAAATTGTGTCATTAAAAAAATACATTTTAACCCTTAAATGCCTGAGTTTTCAAAAATCAATTAAAAAATGCTTTTCGGCTTTCTTTTTTAAAATAAATCATAGGAAAAATACTTAAAAAAATCATATTTTGTTTTAAGTATGGTTTACGGCTAAAAACTGTTTGTTACTAATCAGTAATACTGGTTTTTATTTGAAAAAAATTTTCCTTTATAAAATTCTTTAATATTAAGCACACAAGAATTTTGAGAACTATGATAAGAAATAAATTTTACTTGCTCACTGCAGAACAAAATAGTGTATTTCGCAAGCTTCCAAACAAAACAAAAAGAACATGTATCAACAATTGAAAAAATAAATCTATCTTTATTCTTAAACAGCACAAGTGTTGCCATCTAAATGTTGAAAATCGATTTAATAATATTTTCAGAACGTATTTTATTGGCAACATTAGGCATTATAGCTTCAATATTATTCTAATAGTATTTATAAGCCTAAATTGGGTATGTTGCCGAAAGGGAACGCCCGGCATTTAAGGGTTAAGATATTAAATGATGAAAATGGTCTTTTTTCTTTTCTTTTTTTCAATTGTAAGAGTGCTGAGACCTTTTAAAAAGTTGATTAATTTTGCATTGACTTCCTATTTGATTGACTTACTCTTTTCGTTATTGAGACAGATAATATTGAAAGTTTGAAACGCCACCTGCAGAGTGGAACGAAGAAAATGAACAAATTAGCAATTCTGAAGCTTTTGAATGTTTTGCAAAAGGTTTGGCATGGCTGGAGACTGTGACTGGTGAACTAATAATATTTTAAAACTCCGTGATATAGCTTCAAAGCAAAAGTAATCGAAACTGTGACAAACAAATATTTTTTCAAACCCTTGTGATATATGTATAAGGTACTTAATTTTAAAATTAAAATTCAAGGAAATTTATTCTTGTTTCTATTGCTATGTGCTATTGCTTTATTTTTATTACGCACTTTTTACCATAATAAGAAATATTACATATATTTCTCCTTAATATCGAAATTGAAGCATTCTCGATTATCCAAAAAATTCGGTTTTCCGAAAGATGGCCGGTCCCAATTACTTCGGATAATTGAGGTTCTATTGCATTTAACTAAAGGTGAATGTAGCACCAGAATTTAAAATTTCACTTATTGACATTTTTATTTTCTCTTTTAACAATGGAAGAGAGCGAATGGCTATCGTATGAATAATCACAGGTTTCAAATAACGAAATCGTATTGCTGTGGAGGGAAGACACGGTTAATGTAATTCGATTTTTTCCCCGCGACAAAATGGGGTTGAGTTTCTCTTTTTGAATCTTTATTCATCCCACGTAGCGATGGGCAGAAAAGATAGAATTTCTCTTTACTCTTCTGCCGTTAGTCATTAGGTGTCCATGATTCAGAAATAGAAAAGAAGAATCTATTTTATGCTATAAGGTATACTTGAAATTTTTTTTTCTTCAAATAAGTGCATATCTCCAAAAATAGTTTATCAGACATTTTAAAGTAATAATTCTTATTTTAATACTATAATAAAGAAATTTGTTGTTGTCTTTTTCCTTTTAGAAAATGTAGTTAAGCGCGATATTTCTTCTTATTCATTTTAATAATGCAAAAAATAAAATAAAAGGGAAAAGTGCTTTGTTGGAAGATTTTATATGCCAGATGGTTAAAATTCATAAATATTTTAGATACCTGCCATTAAAAAAATATTAAGACAAAACTAATAATCAGTATAAAGAAGAAAGGACGACTAAAAAAAAGTCCCTACCGGCTCATTCTAGAGGCGGAGGTAGACTTTGAAGTTAAGTACTAATTTCACCAACAAAAACTAAATCACGTAAACCCAGTTTCCTCTCTAAGAACATAAGGAACTAAGAACTCTCTAAGAACATCCTCCAAAGACATAAACCTTTTGTGAAAATTCTAATGTACACACATAACACATGTATATATATGGAATAGATTTAAAAATATCGAAAACAAATTCAGATAACTTCAAAATGTTAAAATATGACAATATTTCCATAGACGGATTTTTCTCATGTTTAAATTTGTTTTTTCAAACTCATATAACATTACATATTCACCTGCTGACGTCCATTATATTTCCAATATGACGTAAGATTCACTTTTCTTTTAAAATTCGTCAAACTATTTATTTCATTTTCATTTTTCACGTGGAAATATTGCTACAGAAAAGTTATGACGTAATATTAATTTTTTTTAATTCATCGATATTTATTTTATTTTTATTTGTCGCGTGAAAATTTTGCAATAGAAAAGTAATTGTTGTGGTAAGAATTTTATTGTGTTTTTTTTTAATTAATGGCAACTGCTATAACGAAAAACGTTTATTTTTTCAAGTCATTTATCTGTAACAGCTGGTTTTATCAGAATCATATTAAGGCAATATTCAAAATTTCGAACCCTCCCCATTTCCACACCTTCGGGCCGATTTTGCTCATTTGCAATCCCCGCCGAGATATGAGCCATCTTAAAGTTTTTGGCAAGTTGGAAGACGATCCATGCATAATTGCGACTTTTATCGTGCTGACAAAATTTACTATGCATAAACTTTTTAGGTGGAGGTGGTTTTGGGTTCCTGGGATCATATAATGAAAAGTTATGAAGGAATTTTTCAGAGAACTTCACGACTGCAATAGATAGTATTTCTTACGAAATCACCTAATAGGAAACCGTAGCTTCAGAATCGTGACAAAACTAGTTTTGCAAGATTAATTTTGTAGTAAAATATTAAAACTTTTGTAACTGTTTTTAACAATTTAACAAATATTATTTATTTCTATAAGACATAAATAAATAAATGCAAAGAAGAAGAATAGTGTAAATTAATTCCAGGCTTTCTAATTCACGATCAAACTTCTGTCCATTTCCGTCATTTCAAACCTAACTGCCCCCCATAACCCCCTGGGGACGAGCGACCAGTATTCGTGCCGCGTGAGGTGCTCAGAATCAGTGATTATTCTCACCAGTAAAATTTTATTGTAAATTTTGCCTTATTTAATCCGAGCATCTTCCCGATTAAATTGGGCAAAAATTTCTATTTTTAAAAACCGGTGATAAAAGATAAAAAAAATCTGTAAATGACGCTCGTCCCGAAGAGGTTAATGAAAGCATCGAGATGTGTATGAAAAGAGAAATTGATGCAGGTAAACTGATGCCGAAGTATGTTTAGATGTTGGTGAAGGCCATTTTAATATTTATTGTGAAATTATCTATAACTAGCAAAAGCCATGCTTTGTTTGGATTCGCGAAGTTATATTTAATAAGATAAACATTTGAAAGTAACGTTATATTTTTATATCATTCTTGCATCTTTATTAAGCAAAAACGTTATTTTATGTTTTGGCGCATTTTAATTTCAGAAATGTAAATTCAACCAAATAACTAAGAATTTCCTTGGAATTTTTCATTTATGATATAAGACTGGTATAAATAAAAATATTTTCGAAGCAAAATTTTACAAAATATTTATGTAACGAATTTAACAATTAATTTTATTTGTTTACAATTCTTTTGTTGCCACTTTACAAAAAGGAAAAAAAATCATAATATAATCCTTTTAAAATGCGTAAGTATCGCCTGCGTAATTGATTTCACATAATAAGAATAAATTGTGTATTTGAATTCTTAACACTAAAAAATGTTTTTATAATTGAATGTAAATAATTAAACTTTCACAAATTTTAATTCAGTAAAGCTCTACTGTAATTTTCATAAAAAAAAGGGATTTTAAAAGTTTCATAAAAGAAATCGTAACTCTATGATTTAATTTTTTTTCTGAAAATATACGTGTTTCATTTTTTATTTGCAAAAATGCGTCGGTAATGGAAAAACATACAAAATAAATTAATTAAAATAATATATTTTTAAGGTTATTCTATAAAAAAAAGTAATAATAATAATATTGTACAAATCTACAGATCATAATTTATTTTTATGTCTAATTTCAAGTCGAAATACTGAATAGTTTTTTTGTAAAGTGTACGACAAAATGTAATTTGTGTAGCCTAGTAGAGGATTCGCTTCGCTCACCCTAATTACATTACTTCTTATTCTTCTGAAAAATGTTATATCAGCATAGTTCGGCGCGGTCTGCTTTCCGGTGGCCAATATGTACTAGGGGTTACACTACCATAAGATTTTCAAAAAAATCTTTTTTTTTTTTTTTTTTTTTTTTTTTTTACTACATAAATTGTTTATACATTTATGGATATTTTAAGCGTTAAATCATTTTAAAATTCCAATTATATTCGGTTTATAACGCTGCGATTATTCAAGAACTTGCATTCTCAGAGAGTTTCTATACCCAACATGAGAACCCAACATTAGAATAAAGATAAAGAGGCCAGGAAATTGAAAAAAAGCTACTTAAAAGGAGTCGGGGGACATCGCAGACGTCATGTACGGTTCAAGAATCTCATATTGAAGATAATAAAACAATTGGTTTCGCTGGCGCGGTACTTTTTTTTTTTTGCGTTTTCTCAAAAGTACTTTTTTCAAACTGAAGTACAAGATAGCTCAAGATCTACTGAACATAGGCGTAACCAGCTTTTTGAACGGGGGGGTGCCCAGACGTTTTAACCTGAACATGTTGGATACAAACAATATCTTATACAGTAAAACCTGCTAAAACAAATCCCATAAAACCTATCGAATTTCCGTTTTAGACAGTTTTCCATCTTAGAAGGTATAATTGTGTGGTATTTCTTTTAAAAAGGGCTCAAACACAATTTTTGTTTGCGTGAGGAGGGTTGAGAAGGGGTTCAAAACATTAAAACTAAATCTAATGGTAAAATATATATATATATGTAAATGTCCTTGCAGCAGTGATATAAGACAGTGACTAAGTGTGGCCACAACTGTAAAACCTTTTGGCATCCTAACTTCTTATAAAGATTAAAAAGGCTTTTAATCATGCTGGAAACTTCTATAGGCACAGGGGAACACTGCATGAGATCTAAAATTATCTCAGTCAAAGTCTTGTAGATGAAATTTTGCCGGATGATAAATCTCAAATAATATATGCGGTACATCAGTACATGTGCACGAAATTTTTTCAGAATGTGACTCCATGACTTCTTAGGAATCACCGGAGGGAACCAAGAAATTTTGGAGGAAAGTCTATATAAATAATTATTATAATATTATAAATAATTGAAATATTCATTAATAGCGTAATTTCCTGCATATAATCCGCGGCTCAAACAATTATGTTTCGACCCAGAAATTTTATTTCATTATTTAAGTTAAATATTTTTCGCGATTTAATAAATTACGTTTTATGAAACAAGATTTCTGGGTCTGAACCTAATTGTTTGATCCGCATATTATAGGCCGGAAATTACGGTAATTCTGGTTTTTACCTCAGAGTGTGTCGAATATATTAGGTAAAGCAGGTCATGATAATATACACTAAATTTTATCAAGATGATAAAAATTATACTATCCTGATGCGACTGTAATAATAAAGATAGGCGTTTGTCTGTCTCTGTGTGTGTGTACGCGCGCGCGCTGAGCTCTGAAAAAACAATGCAGCCTGCACCCGTAAGATTTGACAGGACCTGTATGCCTGAACTCATGCATATGGAAGACAATTTCTGGAATTTTTCAATTAATTTTTTATGCGAATTTTTTCGTATTTTGCGGCAATTTTTTCAAATAAGTAAAAAAGAATCCGATACCCAGTAAACTTTGTCTTCTTTTCAATAAAGTGTTTTCAAGGTTCTTACAGCGATTTTTAAATTTTAACAATTTTTTAATGTTATCTGTAGAGGGTTTTTTTTTCGCATTTCGCGGTGATTTTTTTTTTTTTTTTTTTTTTGACAGTCCTAAAACGAATCCAGTTTAAATCTTTTACCCAATTAGTTAATTTCGTTCCCTGTGGTTTTTTAATCTTTTCCGAATTTTTAATGCCCTTTCTAGCGGAGGCTTTCGTTCTTTGAGGCGATTTTTTAACATTTTTTGAAACAGAAAAAACTCTCTGGTAATTTTTGCAATTGCCGTGATTAAATTCGAATTGGAATAATGTCAAATCAGCTCTTATAAGAAAGCTGAAAATTTAATTTTGCTCGAAATAAAAAACGCAATAATTCAAGATTCGCTTGTTTCGAGGCAGAAGAGGTCGTAGCTTGCTCGGGAGTACGTTGCCGAAGGCAGACCCCCCCCCCCCCCAATCCTAGATTTGTTTAATTTTATGTTCGTTTAAAAAAACCCACTTCTCTAGTAATGAAGTTTTCTTTCAGGGACAGGGTTTGAAATAACGCGCGGGATCGCGCGATTTGTGCACAGAAAAGGAAAGTCTCGCATAATAAAAAATGCTGTGTAGTACTTCCCCCTTCAAATTCTTTCACAGACCTGTGATTCTTCAGTGAGTATTTAAAAAAAATTAGGTCCGCGATTTTTATTTCTTTTATGGAATTTCTCAAAATCAATTCGTGAATCAGTCCCGGAAAAAATTGAGAATTTCTTCAAACGATCGTGGAAAAATATCGGGAATTTTGATGAAAGAGTGCAGAAAGTAATAGCCAATTTCGTTTAAAGATTGCGCAAAAAAATTACGAATTTCGATAAAGGATTGAAGAATTTTTTTTTTTTTGAAATTTCATCAAAATGTTGCGGAAAAGAGTAGAGAATTTTGTTAATTGGTACGTCAAGATATCGAGAATTTTTCCGAACGGTCGCGCAATACTATCCAGAATTTCGACGAATGATCTCCCTGTAAAAATATCAGTTTCGTCAATCAGTCGCAACAGAAAATAAATTTCGTCAAAGGATCGCGGTAAAAACGAGAATTTCGTCAAAGGATCGTAGAAAGGAAGCGCGAATTTCGTCAAAAGATTGCGGAAAGAAAAAGCGAATTTCATTAAAAAATCGTGGAAAGAAAACGCGAATTTCATCGAAGGATCGCGTGCTAAAGAAATTCCAATTTCGTCAAAATATTGCGGTAAAAAATGCGAATTTCGTCAAAGGATAGCGGTAAAAAACACGAATTTTGTCAAAGGTAAATGGTGAAAAGTGCGAATTTCGACCAAAAATCGCGTAGAAAGACGCGAATTTCGTCACACGATTTTGGGGGGAAATTGTAAATATCATGAAATGATCACAGAATAAAATCGCGAATTTGTTAAAATTTACTGCACTGGGCTAAAAGGTTAAAACGTGGTTCCTTTTCCTACTTTCAAAAGAACGCCGCGAAACGGGAAAAAACTCTAAAAATCGTATACAAATTTTCAGAGGAAAAAAATTACTATATTGACTTGAAAGACTGCAACCACATTCCTTTCAAGAATGTCAAAATATGGCCACGAAACACTAAATTCAACCAACTAACCAACCTGCAGATTAATTTGAATTTTCTGTGCTATTATTTTTCATTTACAAAGGAGGCAGGTTATGTGTCCCCCCCCCCCCCTCTTTACCTTGGCTAATCGAAATTTGGAATTATCGTTTCACATTTGCACCCCCTTTCAATTTTTTTTTTTTTTTTTTTTTTTTTTTTTTTGCTTCTTTCTTGACTTTAAACTACCAAAGCAAAGAGACAAATAGTTTCTATCCTCGACAAGAACTTGCATAAATTTCTCATGAAATTGCAGAAACCTGCAATAGAAAGCACGGCGTTAAAAATATCTCCCACAGATAAAGGACGTCAAAGTGGGATTATAAAGCCACCTTTTTGAATTACTATGACTAATACAGATTCTTGCAAATATTCTAGTTTTAAAAAAGATAAACAACAAAACTTTCTTATAAAAAAAGAAAGAAAAAAAAAGAACGTGGGTTTCTTTTTTTTATCACATTTCAGAACTTAGCCGTTTAGTTTTCTGAACTAAACTAATTGAACTCTAAATTAAAATAGCGATTAAAGCCTTTGTGCAGGAATATTGAAATGCAGTAAACCAACGTTTAAAATGCACAAATAATGCGTGTAAAAGCAGCAAACAGCTGTTTCGAATCTACAGCGAGATTCTTCTTCAGTGCAAGAGAGGGAAAAAAGGAACAGCGTGCTAGAAAAAGCAAGGCTGAGCAAAATGATAGACAGAGACGCGCTGCCTTATATACCCTATGCGGGTAGCGAAAGCGCCAGAAACAACCAATGAGAGAGAAGCAGTGGAAACGACTGGGTGGACAAGTAGCGACATCTACCGGAAAAGGAGAGAAAATGAAACAAAAAAAGAGAAAATTAAATTAATGATTTCTTAATACTTGGAAAATCTGGAGTACTAGATAAGTCATTGACTAAAGAGTGAGGATTTTTAATGATGTGGTAAGCTTCCCAATCTGATCTTGAATTTTGATCTTGATTTTTGGGAAGCTTACCACATCATTAAAAATCCTCACTGAAACCTGTTTTTTTTTTTCAGTTTTATTGCACGATTCCTTTATAAACAGGCTTTATTCTATCAGAAAATCAATTTGCGGGATAGTACCTTTTTAAAAATCTATATAATAGTATTTTCTTGCAATTTTGTTATTCCTTTTTCAGTACTACTGTTTATGATGTATTTGTAATTACTTTTTCACCTAAAAATTTTAAATAAAAATTCAAAATTGCGCTACAAATTTCAGGTTTCTTTAACACGACAGTAGTCGCGTGTAGGTCTTTTTGCCCCCCCCCCACCCACCCATATGAATTATGTTCTCCTAACACGTATCAACTTACAAATAGAATAGAGAACTACCATGTAGCTGACTTTAAATGTTTCTGAACCACCACAGTGAAGTATCAAGAAATCTCTGTTTTTTTGTTCAAGTACATTTTTACAAGCAAAGTTAAATTTTGTGGAAATGTCTACGCAACGATCCATAATGTCAAATTATTTTTCCTTTTTTCATTATTCCAAATTTCATGAATAAAATGTATATTTTAAGTAAACTGCAAATTTATAACTTCATTGAAATGTAATATTCGAATATTAATCGAAGAAAGTTTCTTATTTTGCATTTTTGTATGCGGGGACCCGGCGGCAAAAATACCGTGCGCGACTAATAACGTTCTGAAAAAAGACGAGACTACTGTCGGGTTAAAAATATTATTACTGGCCCGGGCAACGCCGGGCGGGGCAGCTAGTCTCGCAATATGTTGATATCACAATCATGGTTTATTAACAGCATTCTATCTATCACGAAAAATATAAAGAAACTGATAAATCATTTTTAAATAAATAAAATGAAAATTGTTAAAAAATTAAAATCTTTAGATCTCCAATTGAATTGTTAAATTGTATGAATCAACCTACCAAACAAAGCATAACCAATAAAACATAAGCACAATCACGTGATCAAATCGTCCACATAATTTTTCTGGGTTGCACGCGCAAAGTATTTGTGTGGTTGATTGAACGCTGATCAAACTGAAGTAGATAAAGTAAGTGACGTGATGCGTTTCTCGAATATTTTGAATTTTATCCAAGTGAACATAGGCATCTATTCCTGTTACGAAAACCATGTTTTGGAAGGTTAAGGAAATATAGTCGTTGGTTTTACCTGTTTTGAACCATAAAAATAATGAAATAATTGAATAATTTTTAAATTCCTTTCTTCGATAAGACCTATTCCTGTTACGAAAACCTTGTTTTGGAAGGATAAAGAAATATCGTCGTTGGTTTTACCTATTTTGAACCATAAAAATAATGAAATAATTGAATAATTTTAAAATTCCTTTCTTCGATAAGGCCTACTCCATGGCATTAACTTCTCAGCGCGCGCGCGGCGTGGGCTGCACTTCTGAACAGACACCTGCTAAAGAGGGTTCAGAAGCATAGAACGATTAGAAGCATAGATCCCTGGATTTCAGCATCATTGCACATTTAAGGGATACAACATTTTAGAGCTGTTTGGATAGCAGATTTCCACACTATGTATTCTAGACGCTGTATCCAAGATCCTTTCCTGAACGCACTGAACATTTATTCCATCTACCACAAAAGACCCACTCCATGTTCCTGTGTCCTGAGCTCGCACGCGAGGCGCGCGTTCATCTTGAACACGCCCAAGGATTCTTAATGTTCTCAGTGCCATCTATCGGGGTTATTTTGAACTAAATTTTGAGATTTATGTATAAGATTCTTACGATTTTTTTATTAAACATACCACTGGTTTCATGTTTCTATCTATCACCGTTTCCGAGTTATTGATTTTTAAAGTTCGGGGTCCTTTGTGAAACACCCTGTATATATATATATACATATATATGGGGCATTCTCACAATCTTTTGACTTTCATGGCCCTGAATAATAATTTTTATTTCAATACAGTTTTTTGTGTTTTTTTTTTTTTTTTTTTCATATACTGGGGAACATCCCATTGCATGATTGCACAACAATATTAACGAGATAAAAAAGTTTTGGACGATGTTGGGGGTCCAAACACCTGGAAAACACCTATACTGTCGCGTGTCTCTGATGCTGATTTTTAAGTTTGGAGCTGTCTGGATAAAATTGTTTCAATAAAAATAATTCGATGTAATTTTTTTCTGAAACTGGAACTGTTGTTTTATATAAAAATGTAGCTAAAAATTAACCTGCACACATTTTTAGAGCTGTTATTATTTTTTAAACTCTGTCCCTGTTTTTAGGTGCGTTCGTAATTATAAATACGTAGCACCTATAGTTGTCGTTCAGTCCGTCTGTCTGTCCGTCCGTCTGTCTGTCTGTCCGTCCGTCCGCATATAACAGAGCAAAAACTACCCAACCGAATCGTTTAAAATTTAAACTATATAATTGTTGCATAATTTTGTCGAGTCATTTCAATTTTTATCAAAATCGGATGTATAGTTTAATTACAGGGACAATCAAAAGTTTTCCGTTACATTACGGCCAATGGGAAGAAATTATTGCAAGTGCATTTTAATGATGTTACAGCCTTCCGAATAGTCTGAAATTATAAATATATAATTGTTGCAAGATTTTGTCTAGTCATTTCATATTTTATTAAAATCGGATGTATAGTTTAATTACAGGGACAGTCATAAGTTTTCCGTTACATTACTGCCAATGGGAAAAAATTATTTCAAGTGCAAATTAATGATGTTGTAGCCTTTCGAAGTAAACTAAAATATACATTCTGTACAATATGCGACGAAAAAAATATTTATAAAACTAGTTATAGTACGAACGCACCTCATTTGCCACGTTTGACGAGCAATTTCCAACTTGTTTAGATTCCTTACCATCCCTCTTCTAAAATTATACAGAAAATCCTTTCAGATACAACCACAGAATTTTTTTCAAGTTTTTTCTCATGCAGAAGTATGCTAGAGAAATAATGTCTAAAATTCTTTGGCAGGAAATTTACTGTAGAATTTAAATCAGCATTTAAATATCAGTTTCAAGCATCGTGGCTTTATTGGAAGTCTCACCATCCCCAAGGTTTATTTCTGCACTTTTCGAGGTAAATTAAAAAAAAAATTATTTAATCCAATGTTAACAACTGTTTCTAAAAATCAATGAACATTGTGGCTATCACTTAGTCTTAACATGATTCTCCTAAAAATGGGTGGTAATTGTCTGAGCGAAGCGAAGGCTAATACTCAGCGAAATATTACTGTCCGGACACTTTACTACTACGATGGATATTAACGCCATGTCCTACTAAAAAAAAAGCCTAATAAAAACCTTTCGTCAAGCATAACTCAAAAAATATTTATCGGATTTCGTTTCTGATTGCACCAGAAGGTATCTATGAGGGTCGCCTACTGAATGCACCTACTACGAAAAATAAGTTCCAAACCGTTTAAAAATTATATAGAAAAAACTCTTAAAAAAGCACAATTTATCTGCATACATCACAGAAATTTGGTGTGCGTCACTTTCACCGGTTGATGTTTTCGTAGACAACTGGTTTGAACACATGGAGCAAATAAAAAAAATACGCACGCAGTAATATTGAATAGATCAGTTTCAACCACGTGATCACAAACCTTGCAACAACCCGTGGCAACCAGTTTTGGTGGGCAAACAAATAATTATACAGTATTCCGTACCACGGTGACCGTTTTTAGCCTGTTGTATAAAATCTGGCATGTTGTATGACATACAATTGTGGATGATTAAAACAAAAGACATGAGTTTTTATCGATCCGATAGGTTATCTTTCTCTGGATGTCTATCTGTCTATCATACAGCATGCTATTTTCTTGTTAAGGATGATATTATTATGCAGTAAAACCTCCATAACGGACACACCCAATTAATGGGCACCTCTATTTAGCGGGCATTTTTTCGATTACCAACGCTTAAATAACTGTACATTTTTTACTCTCAGTAGCGGACACCTCCAGATAGAGGGCAAATTCTGCCCTCCCGAGGTGTTCGCTATTCAGAAGTTTTACTGGTAAAACCTCCATAGCGGACACACCCGATTAGCGGATACCTCTATTTAGCGGACATTTTTTCGATTAAAAACTCTTAAATAACTGGACATGTTTTATTCTCAGTAGCGGTCACCTCTAAATAGAGGACAAATTCTGCATTCTCGGGTGTCCTCTATTCAGAGGTTTTAGTGTATATAATATTGATAATCATTTTACAGGTCCGCACAAAAGAATAAGAATATATGAAACGAATATAAACTAAATTCGGGATTGGTAGATCGCTGATGGTAATGTAATTTTAGGATGTTGTTACAGTCATCCGCAGCATGTTTTTAGAGTTTCGTTCATCTAACGAAACCCTACCTGTCTCACTCCTTTGTCTGTCTGTTTGTCCGTCTGTCACAGAGCCCGTTCTCAGAAACTATATATGTCGGAGACTTGAAAATTTGCATACTTATAGCTAAACACCACACATCAAAGGCAAATAATAAAAATTTGAAAAAGTCTAATATTTAACCCTCTGGGCTCTAACTTGTGTATTTTAAGCAATTTTTCTAACTCAGCCCCTAATTTAATTAAGTTGGAGACATGAAATTTTGCATACTTATAGCTGAACATCTCACATCAAACGACAAATAATAAAATTTTGAAAAAGGCTTAATATTTAACCCTTTGGGCTCTAACTTGTGTATTTAAAGCAATTGTTCTAACTCAGCCCCTAATTAAGTTGGAGACATGAAAGTTTGCATACTTATAGCTGAACACCTCACATCAAACGACAAATAATAAAATTTTGAAAAAGGTCTAATATTTAACCCTCTGGGCTCTAACTTGTGTATTTTAAGCAATTTTTCTAACTCAGCCCCTAATTTAATTAATTTGGAGACATGACATTTTGCATACTTATAGCTGAACATCTCACATCAAACGACAAATAATAAAATTTTGAAAAAGGCTTAATATTTAACCCTTTGGGTTCTAACTTGTGTATTTAAAGTAATTGTTCTAACTCAGCCCCTAATTAAGTTGGAGACATGAAAGTTTGCATACTTATAGCTGAACACCTCACATCAAACGACAAATAATAAAATTTTGAAAAAGGTCTAATATTTAACCCTCTGGGCTCTAACTTGTGTATTTTAAGCAATTTTTCTAACTCAGCCCCTAATTAAGTTGGAGACATGAAAGTTTGCATACTTATAGCTGAACACCTCACATCAAACGACAAATAATAAAATTTTGAAAAAGGTCTAATATTTAACCCTCTGGGCTCTAACTTGTGTATTTTAAGCAATTTTTCTAACTCAGCCCCTAATTTAATTAATTTGGAGACATGACATTTTGCATACTTATAGCTGAACATCTCACATCAAACGACAAATAATAAAATTTTGAAAAAGGCTTAATATTTAACCCTTTGGGTTCTAACTTGTGTATTTAAAGTAATTGTTCTAACTCAGCCCCTAATTAAGTTGGAGACATGAAAGTTTGCATACTTATAGCTGAACACCTCACATCAAACGACAAATAATAAAATTTTGAAAAAGGTCTAATATTTAACCCTCTGGGCTCTAACTTGTGTATTTTAAGCAATTTTTCTAACTCAGCCCCTAATTAAGTTGGAGACATGACATTTTGCATACTTATAGCTGAACACCTCACATCAAACGACAAATAATAAAATTTTGAAAAAGTCTATTATGCAACTCTATGGGCTCTAACTTGTGTATTTTAAGCAATTTTTCTAACTCAGCCCCTAATTAAGTTGGAGACATGACATTTTGCATACTTATAGGTGAACACCTCACATCAAACAGCAAATAATAAAATTTTGAAAAAGTCTAATATTTTATCCTCTGGGCTCTAACTTGTGTATTTAAAGCAATTTTTCTAACTCAGCCCCTAAGTATGTTGGAAACATAAAAATTTGCATACTTATATCTGAACACCTCACATCAAACGACAAATAATAAAATTTTGAAAAAACCTAATATTTAACCTCTAATATTTTGCCTCGCCCAATTTTTAAATTTAAACTGTTTTGCAATACTACTTTTTGTTCATTTTGCATAATAAGTGTAATGTGACGTAATTTGTTCTATTTCAGATTTCTAACGCATATTAATGAATTTATTTTGCAATATCCTTTCTCTTTTAAAATTCACATGTAAATAGAGTTTTATGGCATAATTTCCAATAAGTGCCTGTTTTTTATACCTAATTATTTAATTCTAATTTGAAGGTTTTTTTTCTGTTTATAATAGTAATGTGTAAATAATTTTTTTATTTGAAGCAAACATTATTGTTTGCGCTGTTTATACATTTGGCAACAGTTTAAATTAATACCATTTTCTAAAATATGTAAAAAATATCTGTCAAAATGCTGAATATTTGAATTTAAAATAGAAATAAAACCTCAAAAAATGAGTCAAATTAAAAAAAAATTAATGAAATCTGCAGACCGGGATCTTCTATTGAATAAAATGATCCAAAAATGATTAAATTCCCATGTATAGCTTTTGCTCTTATAATTTTTTTTAATGGAACGATTTTGTCCAACTTTAGCATTAAATATCTCTTAAAATAATTCTTCGATTTGAAAACTGTATGCATTAGTGTGTTGATCAAACATTTCGCTATAATACCACCGATTTTCATATATTTGTATGCAATAGTTTTCTTAATATTAACGAAGAAAGACCTCCAGTCACAAAAAATTCAAAACCGGCGGCGGCGGTGACATCGTTAGTTACTTTTTATAGAATAGAGAGATATATAAAAATGAAAACTTGTCTATCTGTCTGTTTGTAATTCTATAAAAAATCCACAATTTGGAAGCCAAAATTGTGAACAGATACGTACATGTGTATTAAAACATGGCCGAGACAACTAAAGTAATCCGGAATCGAAATAACTTATAGTTAATTTTTAATTAATAAAAAATCGCCAATTTAACAGCAATTTCTTATCAAATTTAAACGTTTTTCGTTATAGCAGTTGCCAACAATTAAAAAACACAATAAAATTATTACTACAACAATTAATTTTCTACTGCAAGATTTCCACGTGAAAAATGAAAATGAAATAAATAGTTTGCCGAATTTTAAAAAAAAGGTGAATATTACGTCATAACTTTTCTATTGCAAGATATTCACGTGAAATATGAAAATGAAATAAATGGTTTGACGAATTTAAATGAAAGTGAATATAACTTCATAACTTTTCTATTTCAAGGTTTCCACGTGAAAGAGGAAAATATTACGTCATATTGGAAATATAAAGGGCATGGTGGATATAGTATAACGTCATATGAGTGTGAAAAAAGTATTGAAGCATAATAAAAACCCGATTAGGGAAATATTGGCGTATTTTAACATTATTGCTCCAATTATAAATTGAAATAAGTTCATTAAAGCTGTATTCTTTTGCGTCTGTTATATACATTTATACATTTTTATATAGCGTTTTCATATGATTCATTCAACAACATTTCGACTGCTTTTTTTAATGTTTGTTTTGTGTTGTATGTTAAATTTTGAAATTGATTTTTCAGAACAAACATCTTTCAAATCCTGGGAAACGCCGGTACTTTAGTTTGTAACAGATAAATGGCTTTTGTATATGTACATCTAATGCTAATATTATAAAGCGTTATAATATTATAAAGTATATAATATTATTAATGCTTGTAAGTTTGTGAGGTGTTATCTCTGAAACTACATAGACAACTTAAAAAAATGTTGGTGGCCATCTGTGCTCCGAAAAAAAAGACTATTTTATGTCAGTGCAAGAACCTACATCGCTGCAGGAGCAAAAAAGTTCTAAAATTGTGATTTCTGCGATATTGATTGGGTTAGAAACTTTAAATTTGGTGCGGTAGTTACTTTTAAGATGTAAATACTCGTAATTAACGCTCTCTACAAGGTTCAATTTGACGGATAAACGTAAAAATTTCTAGAAAGGTTCTAAATTATGATTTATTTGGAATACTGAAATTTTTGGGATACTGTTGGGGTTAGAAACTAGAACTTTGGCATGGTAGTAATTAATAACATGTAAATGCTCGTTGTAGAACGAATTCTAAAAAATAGAAAGACTAAACAAAGCGGAAAAAGATCTAAAGATGATCTAAGTAACGAAGAACATGGAACTGTTAGGAATATAAACATGAAAATTGACATAGCTGTATTTATCATGACGTAAATTCTCGCAATAGAACAATTTCTAAAAATGTCGCTATATAAAACAGTGCAGAAGCAAAAAACTTTAAAAAATTTTCTATTTCTCTGTTACTGCTGAGCCCAAAATCTTGAAATTTTGCTTCGGGTTAGTTTTAAAATATACAATTGTCTCTATGAATGGTTTCTAAAAAATTTAAAATTTAAAAAGATGAAAATTAACGGAAAGCGATCTCAATTACCATTAATTTGGAATTATTAGGTACAGCAACTTTAAATATTTCATAATGCTGCATTTCCTCCGCAAAACATGCGATTTAAATGCAACAAAACTGATAGATACCCACCTAGCATTAAATAAATTGTGTAAATATTGAATAAAGACCTGTATGAAACAGTGAGTAGGTTGCCCGAAAGTACTTGTTAAAGTGTTCCTTCTCTAGGCTTTTCTCTCTCTCGCCAAGGCCACTAACAGAGGGAAGTGCCGTTTTAAATGTGATATGAATTTTTTATCCGATTCATTTTTCTAGACATTTTATCATAAGGTCATATTCTCAATTATCATTAGTAGATTTTTTATATATTAACTTATTCTGGTGAAATTTTGTAATCGGGTTCATATTGGCGTATGTTAGCTGGCATGATTTGCTGAATAAATATGTATGGATTTGTAAATTACTTCAAATGACACTTTGACAGCTCAAAAGTTATGCGGATGATATATTCAGATCTTGTGTCATACTTTATGTTGTAATCATTGCCGATTTCTTTTATTTAATACATGCTAAATATAGCTCAACTTGTGCAGAATATGTTTAAAAACAAAAAAGTCCTTCCGGCCAGTGCCGGGAGGAAGAGGTAGCTTTCATAATCCTTATTTTAAAAAAGCCAACTTATATCATGCAAACACACGAAGCTCAATTTAGTGGAAACCGAATATAGGAGATTCAATACTAATTTTTATCAATATAATGAATGAGAATTTCGCGAAATTAGTCAGCTTTATTCAAGCTGCTTTTCTTTAAAGTAACTTATATTTGGCTGCCAAATTCGGCAATTTCTTAAAGTGCCTGTCATTTTAAAACAACATGGTGGATGAGGCTAAGCAGTGAACTTGGTCGAGACCTTAGTAATTGCTGTGCACATGCTCACTCACACCGGAATCGGTTAATATATAGGAGTGCTGTCGCATGCAAAAAATCAGATTTTTCAAAATGTCACCCACAATAGAAATTGAAACTTCTATATCTGAGCCATTTTTTAAGGTAAAGACAAACAAAAAATGCTCCTGAATCCTTATATCAAGATCAAATACTTAAGAAAGAAACCTTTTTCAATTTCTAATTTTTTTGCAACTCACTTTAAATATATATATATTTTTTAATTTAATGGCCGCCATTTTGAAACAAGATGGGTGATGAATCTGGCCAGCGAACTTGGAAGAGGTGTTGATGTATACTATCCACATGCCTTCTTACATCGAAATAGGCGAATACGTGTGTTATCGCGTGACAAATACAAGATCGTTTCAAAATGTTAGCCATGCTAGAAATTCAAAGTGCTATAAATCAACCATTTTTTAAGATATCAACAAAAGAACAAATTTTCAGAAACAAAAACTGCTCCGGAATCTTTGTATCAAGGCCAAACACATAAAAAAAAATCTTTTTCATTTTCCAATTTTTTAATACCTCATATTGAATTTTAAATAAAATTTTTTTTAAATGGCAACCCTTTTGAAACAAGATGGCGAATGAAGCTGGCCAACGAACTCGGTCGAGATATTGGTATGCACTATGTACAGACCAAGTTACATCCAAATAGGTTCATAAATACGCCTGTTATCGCGTGACAAAAATCAGGTCGTTTTAAAATGTCAACCACAAGAGAAATTCAAAATGCTATTACTCAGCCATTTTCTTTTTAGATATAGACGAAAGAAAAACTGTTCCGGAATCTTTGTATTAAGGTCAAACACATACAAAAAAATATTTTTCATTTTCCAATTTTTTGGTATCTCATTTAATTTTTTTTATTTTTTAATTTTTTTTAAATGGCCGCCATTTTGAAACAAAATGGCGGATGAAGCTGGCCAACGAACTCGGTCGAGATATTTGTATGTACTATATACACACCAAGGTACATCCAAGTCGGTTCATAAATACGCCTGTTATTACGTGAGAAAAATCAGGACGTTTCAAAATGTCAGCCACGCTAGAAATTCAAAATGCTATAACTCAGCCATTTCTTAAGATATAGACGAAACAAAAACTGCTCCCGAATCTTTTTATCAAGGTCAAACACATAAGAAGAAAATAATTTTTCAATTTTCAATTTTTGGTACCACATTTCAAATTTTAATTTTTCTTAAAAATTTAAATGGCCACCATTTTTAAACAAGATGGCTTGTGAAGCTGGCCAACAAACCCGGTCGATACATTGGTATTTACTATGTATAAACGAAGTTACATCCAAATCGGTTCATAAATGCGCCTTTTATCGCGTGACAAAATTCAGGACGTTTCAAAATGTCAGCCACGCTAGAAATTCAAAATGCTATAACTCAGCCATTTTTTAAGATATAGACGAAACAAAAACTGCTCCGGAATCTTTGTATAAAGGTCAAATCCATAAGAAAAAAATATTTTTCCATTTTCAATTTTTTGGTACCACATTTCAAGTTTTAAATTTTTTTAAAAATTTTAAATGGCCGCCATTTTGAAACAAAACGGCGGATGAAGCTGGCCAACAAACTCGGTCGAGACATTTGTATGTACTATGTACACACCGAATTACATCGAAATCGGTTCATAATTACGGGAGTTACAGTGTGACATAGGTCAGATATATATATATATATATATATATATATATATATATATATCAATTTTGAACGGAGGGTGGTTTCGGGGTCTGGGGGTCATGATCGATGAAAATATACCAAAATTTTTTGAAATCGCTTTCCTCCGAACGGCTGCAATAGGTAGCTTTTTTGTAAAGAAAGCTACCTAACAATACAGCGTATGTAGTGGCCAGCATATACTCGTCATTTAAATCCGATCGAGCATATCTAAAACACACTCTAACGAAGCATTGCATGCCACTTTTGATGTATTCGGAACTTTGATACTATATTAGATTTTGAGAAGAGAATTCCTTAAATGTTATCGACAACCTCATTGCATCCGTGGAAAACAGATATTGTACAATATTAACTATTCCGGGGGAGCACACACCATATAAAGTATAGTCCATTCTTTTTAAACATCATATATTTGCCATTTAAATTTACTCAATTTGGTGCGGAGCGTCTGATTATGCTCTTGACATCATTTTATACAGTTAAAATTCCGATATAAGTAAATTAGTGTTTCATTTTCTATTTTACTTTTAATATATTGCGTACTTTCAATTTTATATCCATGCATGGCTGTCTTGAATGGTTTGATTTCCCATTTTTTAAAACAGTGTATACGAATTTATATATAAGATTTTGTAATTCTACAATTCGTTTATTTTCATCATTTCAATTTTTCGCAGTATATGGACAATTAAGGATAACATCTCATTTTCTTTGCTTCCACATGTTATTATTAAATCTATGTTCTCAGTAATATCGCTCAGACTAATCCCTCTGAGGGAAGTCCTAGTTTTAATTACCGTTCCATCCTTACCGTCCCTTTTTTTACCATTTCGTCCCTTTTTTACCTTACCGTCCCTTTTTTAACACCCCTTTAAGACAATGTTATACAAAAATTCTGTATTAAAAGTACTACATTGTTATTATTTCTTATTTGAATGTCTTGTGGGTACTATGCAAATTCATTATAAGTAAAAATTTAGAAGAAAATAAAAAGTTATAGGGGTAAAATAGCAAGGAAAATTAAACTCGCAAGTTTAACTTAAACCTCAGTTAAATGAAAAAATTTTCGCTGCTGACCATTTTTTTCTTTATTTTGAATTATTAAGGCATTCGTCTATCAGATTAAAATGTTATTTTAGCAAGTTTAATTTTGTCAGATTTTTTTCCCCAAAAGTCAAAAGATTGTGAGAATGCCCTATATATATATATATATATATATATATATATATACATTTATAAACAAGATAAAATTTCACCAGGTTTGCTTTAATTGTTGTTTATATCATTTGGCAACAAATCTCACTTACCCGAATCGCGCCACTTTTTTAGAAAAATGCAATGCGCTCATATTGAAAAAGTAGCAATATTTGTACTCCCTCACTTGAAAACATGCTTTATGCGCACAAATTGTTTTATGGCTATTTTCTGTACTACCAAAATTATAACGCTTTAAAATAAAAAAAAGGGAATTCTTAATTTAAACATCTACCATTCTCCTTAACGACATTTTTTTATTTCTTAAAGAACGGTATCTTTTATTTTAAAATCCATATGGGGCAATCAATCATTTATCGCTTAAGCTAACCAATTAGAAAGACTTACAATAATGTTCTTCACTTTAAACTGAGATCAATAACGTATAATGACATCATTTTTTAAGAAAACGGTTATCATTAATACCTTAAATACATATTTTAAGAAAAATTTATTTTCTTCAGCCGAATATAATAAGACTTGATAAATGATTTCTTTCCATTTTTTTCTACTAGAGATTATTTTGGAATGAATTGCATTTTTATGATAATGTATGAAGTATTGATGGTTTTTAAATCATAAAGTATGATTTAAGAAAGTATGTTTCTTGGTGCAGTTTCGCGAAGAAAGATGAATGTTTAATGCCGCAAATGCCATTTTGCTTTTATTTATGACATTAAATGAGCAAAATATTATAAGGTCATCATGAAAATACATTTATTTACGAGAAAATGTAAAATAATGAGGAGCATTTTTTCCTCAGAAGTTATTATAGGACCAACAGAAAAAGTTGAGATCAGACATATACGTATATGTATACACATATATTGGAAACCAATAAAACAAATGTCTTTTTTAATTTAAACAAGAAAGAAAAATCATGCGTTAAGCATAGATTATGAAACACTTTCCAACGCTTCCTGAATGCTTTAACAAAACTTCGTTCATTAGGGAAATAAGGTAAATAAAATAGCTAAGTAAACATTTTAGAAAACGCATAAAACATTTGACAAACTGATTTCAGCAGTTACCGTCCATAGCCAAATAAGTAGAGGAGAAGGTCCAAATACCGGCTAGGGTCCAAATACCGGCTACTAGGTGTTCTGAGAACTGAGCGCAGCGCAGCCTAGTGGTGATAGGCAGAGTATGTAACTTTAATTGAGAGAAGAAAGTTGCGAAAAGTAAGTCGCTGAAGTCTGTGCCATTTACAAATAGTAAATGCAAAAGTGTCGAATCTACGTAAACTGGTACATCAAAAGTTTTTCAGATATGTGTTTCTCATTTTTTTAAAATATACTGATCATATATTGGGTTGAATTGTTGATTACGTTATTTTCTAGACATATTTAGCTCTCAATTGCCACGCGCACAGTATTGGTATTTTATTATATGAATGAGTAATACCGATTTTAACTTAAACATAGCAGTGGTCCGAATACCGGCTACCTAGAGTGGTCTAAATACCGGCTAGCCGGTATTTGGACCGCTCTCGGTTGCTCTGCTTGAAGGGGAGGAAAATAAATTAATTTAAATAGTTCCATAATTAATAAATTAATTTAAATGGTTCAGAAATAGCTCCCGTCCCATTTCGCAATATGAAAAAAGCAACCATGGGCGTAATTCTTCAGGACCGACACTGGTTACCGGATCACTTTCCAAAAAAAGAGTTGTTGGACAATACAAATTTGCCTGTAATAAATGTGAAGAGAAAGAAAAAAAAATGACGGAGTAAACCAGGCGAAAGAAGCAGAAATTTGATTTTAACCCTCTCTCTGCTCAACCCGAGATTTCCTTGGGCATCGTAAAAGAAGCAAAATTTGCGCAACCCGAGATTTCCTTGCGGATGCATTTTTTCCGTCTAATTAACCCTCCTTGATTATTCCCACCAGTTATTTTTTTATTGTAAATTATGCCTTATTTAATCGGAGCATTTTCCCGGTTAAATTAGACAAAAACGTTTGTTTTGAAAAAGCGGTGACAAAAGAATAAAAATTCTTAAAAGACGCTCGTCGCGAAGGGGTTAAATACACAATTTTTGAAGCTATTTTGATAAAACAATTACGCAGCGAGAGGGCTAAAAAAGGGAAAAGGGAAAATATCCAACAGAGGAATATGATAAATGTGTGTCTTCTGCATGGGTGCTTTCTGTGCGGACAAGAATGGGGGAAGGGATTCTGGGTTCAATGTTAAGAATGCGATATGTGGGCTGATAGGGACTATACCGATGCAGAGAATGATATTATGCTTTTTATTTTTTTCAGATAAAATAATTCTCATTTCAATCAGCAAGCTTTTTTTTTTGTTTTACACGTTAAAAAACAAAAAAACATAATGGGAAGAAGACTGTGAGAGATAGTCGTAAAGAATTTTAGAAATTTGACAAAAATACTTATTCATTAAAAATTGCGTATTTTTTCTGTACATAAGAAATGTTATTAATCAATACAATTTATTAAAATAATATTCTTATTGCTTAATAAATGTCATTAGCTCTATTTGTGTGATATTTTGGAAAAAAATTTAGGTAGCCGGTATTTAGAGCCCATTTTAAAAACTCAAAATTTGAAAACTTTCGGAATTTTGCTTCTTGTAAACAGAAAACGCCTTTTAAACTGATTTTTTTTTCTCTAAACAGGTGTAAGACGTGTCAAGGTACCCTACTGTCACTTTTTATTTTGTTAATTTTGAAAATTGTATGATCTAGATTGAAAACAAAAGTGGTAGCCGGTATTTAGACCTTTTCCTCTATTCCAATTCTTTTCAACAGCCCTGTATTTGATTGGTATGTTGATACATATACTTTATAATGGCGAAATTTAGTTTAGCAAGAAAACACATAGTAGGTTGAAATTTCTATTTCAGCAATTTATGGAATACATAGATGGAAACATACTTGGATACTTTTGTATAACCCTTATTACATGCCACTATTTAGCTAAAATTTAATTCAAACTAAAACACTCTTAAAACTACTGAAACCACATTTCCAGAAATTATCTGGTATAGACGGTCATGTACCCAATTCCTTGCGCGACACTTTATACCATTTTATCTATATTCTACAAACATTTCTTTGAAAACTAAAAGCAGTCCAGCGTAAAAATGCATAACTTATTTCAAAACCACCTTTAAGCAATCTCTGCTCATACCCAGTTACCCTTGCAAATTCTTTTGTGTAGCCCGTATATGAATTATAGCATTTGCACACACCATATAGTATGCATAAATATACTGAAACAAAAAAGCACATATCGTAATTAAAAATGCATTTCCAGCAATCATCGCTAATGTACAGTACTTCGGATACAATATAGTATCTGAAATCTTTTGTGTGTCCCTGTAAATGCTCTGCACTTCGTACTATACATGAGATAAGTTATAGTAAACCTCAGCAACTTGTATCATTTTCATTATATATGAAATATTTTAACATAATTAAAATACGACGCAAACAATTCCCTCCACCCCCCTACATCAGTATGTAACGGAATTTTTTGTGTGGCCCTGTAAATGAATAATAACTATTCTTTTCTCCGCATATTCTACAGAATTCATATTTCACTGCACTTCATAAATGCATATCAGTTTTATTATGTTTGAAAGCGTGTAACATCATTAAAAATCCCTTGACACGATTTTCTCCCATTGGTCGTAATGTAATGGGATACTTTTGACTGTCACTGTAAATGAACTAAAAACAAACTTCATTTGAAATAGGGAACGTGCTATGGTAAACGTCTATAACATCAAAAAGTTTTAGGACGATTACAGCATATTTACGAGAGTTAGAGCGCAGACAGACGGACAGACAAACCGAAGTCATAAACACTTTTCAACTTTGTTCGAAAGTGTTAAAAACGCAAGAGAGCATAAAATGTATAAGGTATAAAAATTATTATCTTTACAATATTTTTTGTATTATTTACAATATAGATATATTTTAATAATTGTAGTATCGATACAGAGGAAGTTCGCAGAGACGATAGGAATCAGTTGTCATATTTTCAACAATAAATCCGGTAAGTTATAAAGTTGCTTCGAGTTTTAATAATTTTAATCAATAGTGATGTAAATAGTGTAGCACAATATTTTTAACCGATTTCGAGAAAAAGAAGATTATAGAATTCCACTGCGTTTTTTCTTTCTGGATGCATATAGGAATATACACATAGTGTACGAAAAGTATCGCAATCATGATTTTAAAAGAAATCCCATCAGAAACATCTACTGTAAAAAATTAGCCAAGTCTTATGACTCTTTAACCGTAAAAGGGTCTGAGATCATGCAGAGCCAAATTTAGCTCGCTTATTAACTCACAAATTACTCCTAGTCTCTACACCTTTAGTTTATCATTATTTTGTGACTTGGCAATTACGAAGCATAGGGAAGTTATTACGTCACCTTACTATGTTTTGAGTTGGGATGGGATTATTTGATTAAGGACGATTATGAACGCGGTGGATAGAAGCCTAAAAGAGGAACGCATCTTTTTGAGTTCTTTTTAAAAAAGTGGTCTGGCTCGTAGACATATGAAGAAAATCATCTAAATTCCGATCATCTAGCTCTATCGCGAGAGAATTTTTGCACCTGGAATTACAATGTTACGTAAAATTTTGTCTACACTACAAATACACATACATACATTGAGTTATCTTAAAAATGGTATTTAAGGCAATACTTTATTTAAAAAAAAAAAAAAAAACGAGAATATTAAAATGTAAACAACAGCCGTTACATTCTAGTGCTGTGTAATTGCCAAGTCAAAAAATAATCATTAACTAAAGGGGCAGAGACTAGGCTTAATTTGTGAATTAAAATATCAGAGTTAATAAGTGAGCTAAACTTGGCTCTAAATGATCTCAGAACTTTTTATGGTTAAAGAGTCTGAGAATTGGTTGACTTTTTACATCAGATATGTTTTTGATGGGATTTTACTTTTTTTGTAAGTAATCTTCTTTTTCTTGAATCCGGGTTCTATTTTGGACATCATCCACTGGTTTTCGGCAAGCCCACTCCCTATCTCTATTATCCTTGAATGAAGGATACTGGTCAAATCTGGGCAGTATGTGAATCTGAGTCGATTATACCCAGTTATGGCGGATTCTTCAGGTTTGACACAACTGTAATCAATATTAATTAGATGCAATCCGCTCAGATTTGTTATCACTCATACTTGTTACTGAAGTTCCATCAATCAGTTTTCGTTATTTAAAAGAGCTTCTGTATGTATGTGTGCTAACATGCGTGTACATTAGAATTTCCTCAAGTTTTTAGCCCCCTCACACACACGCACACACAAACATACACACAACCCCAATCTGATGTTTTTAATACATGTAACTGTGTGTGTGTAATTTGTGTGAACACGATAACATTCAAGCGATTCTTGCGATTGAACGCTTAGTTAGAGATATATTTAGCTTATAGACCAATATTGCAAGAACTGTGTTCATTTTCGTACAAACCAGACAACGGGTTTGGTATTTAAAATATTTTTCGATCCTTTTGTGACCACTGATAAGCGATAGGTATTTTTTTTTAACTCAAATTTTCAACGAAATATTTTTATCGGCCACCTTCATTTTATACTGCTACAACAATCATGCTTCACAAGAACATTTCCCGCAAAGATGTTTAGTCAAACAAATTCACCTAAAATTTCCACAATTTCTTCTAAATCCGTTTCTCCCAGGCTCATATTCATCAAAAGTTAAAGTACGATATAAAAACTATAACTTTTTTTATATTGAATTTCAAAATAACAATTCATACGCATGCATTTCCCATCTCACAAACATTGACTCTTGAAGACACTGGAGACCGTTCTGTTGGATTTTACAGATGAACTAAAGCATCAATAAAAAAATGAAATGAAAAAAAAATATTTAAATGACACTTTACAAGTCCTTTAACACTAAAACGACCGGAAATTTTACTTGTTTTATAAAAAATATTTTACACCGGAGTTTTTATTTAAATCTGTTTAACATATTTAACATTTTTCTTCTTTGTGTCTTTTAACCTTATTTTACAAAGAAATTTCTGGTTCGAACCGAATTATATTCATATGGTAGAAGAACATATAAAATGGCCCCTAACGGTCTTTTTAGTGTTAACATCATACTACATTTAGAAATCAGTATAAATTCAGCTCACTCTATCGCCAATACCTTTCTGTATTTTTACAATATTTGAATGCCTTTTTTTAAGAAATTCCTACTCTGCTGACCGTCCCATTATGAAAAAAAAAGGTTTTGTTATATTTAGCGAATGCACATATAAAAACTATTTAATAAATCGCGTTAATTCAGAGACAATCATCACATTTAATTAGACTCTTGCCCCGTGAGCCGAAGACAGTCGCGAGCCATTTTTGCCATTATCTCGTTCTCATTTCGACATTTAATTTTTTTTTTACATTGGACAGCTGAGGTCGATCTCTACAGTCGTCCGTTTTTAACTTTTCGATTTGGTAGCAGTTTTTTTTTTTTTTTTATGACACTTTTACTTTCCGGTTCCGAAAGTGAAAGTAACTTTATAAAAAATATCTCGACTGCGGGAATCGACTTTGGCAGTCAAATGAGAAAAAAATGTAAAATGTCCAAATGCAATCCAGATATTGGCAAAGAACTCCGCATAGGTTTAGCATTATCTTGTAAGTGTGTCTTCGCCTGACGGAACCAGGAGCTTTAAAATATTTATTTTCGAATTGCAATATGTTGTTTCTACTGGACTTTTTCAAGTCTCCTCAGAGTGGCGTTAAGTTTGATTAATAACGCTCCATTCTATTACCAAACTAGTCGGTTGTGGCAATCCAAAATTTTCTTCTATCTCATATATGTTAATACTTCCTGAAAAATGCATTATAACAGCGCCACTGGTTACGTGATTTACACCAAAATATAATCAGCAAAAACTTATGACAATTTCTATTTGAAATTTAAGTTTGATGAAAGTCCGTGCATTAGTTTTTGAGATACAGCTTTTGCGGAAATCGTTAAAAGTTCTGCATAGCAGTGGCTACTGTTGGACAATTTACACCAAAAACTTATCAGGATCAATTTATATCAGGGACTAACTAAATCTAAAGTTTGATGAAAATTCATGCATTAGTTCTTGAGATACAGCTGTTGCGGAAATCGTGAAAAATGCAGCATAGTAGTGTCACCTGTTGGGCGATTTACACGAAACACTAAACAACACTAATTTATATCAAGAACTAACTGAATCTGAAGTTTGATGAAAATTCGTGCGTTAGTTCTTGAGATAGAGCTATTGCGATAATCATGAATAATGCAGCATAGCAGCGTCAACTATCGGACGATTTACACAAAAAAGTATCAGCACAAAATTATATCATGGACTAACTGAATCTGAAGTTTCCTAAAAATCCGTGCATTAGTTCTTAAGATAGATCTATTGTCGAAATTATGAATAATGCAGCATAGCAGCGCCACCTGCCGGGCGATTTGCATCACAAAGTAATCAAAACCAATTTATAGCAGAGACTAACTGAATCTAAAGTTTTATAAATTCTGCTCATTAGTTCTTTAAATAGAGTGCCCAAAAATTTTGTGTCACACACAGACAGACATTTTGTAAAAACATGTTTTTCGGTATCTCTGAACTCTAAATCGTGTAAATCCGCCGAAAACCGGAATTCGCAAATTTTCACGAATCCAATGCTTTCTTCTTGTATAGATAGAAGAAAGTAAAAACATCCAGAAATTTCTTCAATTTTTTAAAGAAACCTTCATATCCCTATGAATACACATTTTATTCTTATACAAATGTTGCACAAGATCTATATAGTCACGTGCTTTAGGTACATATCATTTCGAGCATTTTATTTTACAATGATTATTTTTAATTGAATTTGTTGCTGCTGTTCCTATAATTGCCCTGTTGATCAAACATTCGTTGAAAAACATGAGACGAAACATATTCTTTATATTTTAAGAATTCCAGAAAAAATTGTCAATTATTTCTTCATATATTCATCAAAACGTCTAAAACCAAAAATGTCCGGTGACTTTTGGCTAGATAATATATATTATACAAGTTATTTTAGTATACGTTTACAAATTTTAAGAGGGAGTAGGGCACACTACATCAAGCAATTTTTGTACAAGAAAAAATAGTCTCAATCTAATTATTCAAAATTTCAGGGTGCATCAATTCAATCTAAACCCAGATTTTCGCTCAAACTTTAACATTTTAATGATTTTTAGAGTTCTGTACTTAAAAAGTAAAAACGGAACCATTATAAGATCCATCCAGTGTCTGTCTGTCACAACTTGTCTGTCGTAAGCTATGGAACGTGGAAAGTTCAAATTGGGGGAAGTAATAAAGACTATTGGCCCACATATTTACAGATTATTAAACATTCACAAATATATTTAGGAAAAATGTAGGGGGGCTAATTAAGTTACTTCAATAAAATCTTTTCTTTGTATATTGTGTGTGGTATCGTGTGAAAGGTTTCGTAACGCTAAAGCCAAAAATACATTTCTTTTAATTTTAGGTACTATATTTTCTGAGATATCGTCAAAAATATAGTTCAAAAATAGGTCCCCCCTCCCCCATCTATTTCCGAATCAAATAAAACTAAAATTATGAAAAATTAGAGGTAGTAGACGTTAATTTAAACCTTGAAAGAAAATTATAGCAATGACCCTAGGTCACATAGTTTTTGAGAGAAGCGCATTTTTTCGTTACACACAAATTTCGATTTGCGGGCATTCAGCAAAGTTATGGAGGAGCGCTGAAGGTACCTATTGTAGCATAAGTATAAAAGCATTCTTGATGATGATTTTCGACAAAAATCATCGTTAACTAGCCTAGATATTAACCCTTAAAGACACGGACGATTTGCACATACATAATGACAGGGACGGCGTACTCTGTATATCACCGGCTTTTAAAGCCTAGATAACAACTTTTAATGATATATTTGTGTAATGCAATGCCCATTAGTAGTATAAAAGCAATAAATGTCATTGTTAAAAACATACTAATTTAATTAGAATTAATCACATAAATAGTATGGGGTTCGCGACAAGTTTGCATTGAGTGGATCTCTCGATACGCCTCCAGTGTCTTTAGAAGTTAATTAAAAACCTATCTGGGAAAACGCTGCACGGTCCAAGGCAGCGTTGCAGCTTTGCGACCTTCTTTCGAAGCGCGCTTAACACAATGCCAAGTTTAAACTTTCAGCAAGGGTTTTGTTTTAGCTACACTGTGAAAAAAAAAAAAAAAAAAAAAAAAAAATTATAGCTGAATTTAGTTTTATGAATTCCAAATGAAGTTTAAATATGCACTATTTTATTGTCAATACCGAATTAAGTTCATCATAAACAGATTAGGATAAGATTTAAAAAAAGAGTTATACAGAATAGCAATATCTGATATTATTTAGGCTTCATACCTCTGAACTTTTATGGCATATCCATTCATACTTTTCAACCCTACGTTGTATAGTTTTTTAAAAAGCCTTATTAGTCTATTAGCAGCGATTTTTTTTTTACTGTGAACTGATGTGTTTTGACACGGTTGATCATGTCTCAACAAGTATGCCAACATTAACAGCTTTTCTCTTTCCCTATTCTGTTTTTGTCTCAGGTCTTGTATAAAAATTTTTTTTTTCTTTATGTAAATGTGATGAGGTTTCTCTTAGTTACTAAAATTACAACAAAAATTACTGAAACCGTACAAAATGTAGGCCTTAGGCGCAATTATTTTTTTAATTAATTGCTAAGTTTTGCAAAAGGCTTTATTTTCTGTTACTATTATTTAAAGATAATTAAAAAAAATTAATTTAAATGACACTCTGAAATAAATATTACTTACCTGTGACTACAACAAAACAATAGTTTGGCAGTAGTGTTTTGACATGTTGCCCTTGCCATTTCACAGCTTGTAGTCAAATCGCCATCCTGAAATTTCTTGTGCATAACACTACCATACAATACTCTCAGAAACCAGAACTTCAGATTTTTATCTCGTGCCCCACCAGAGATATCAAAGCTTCAAAAGTGCGATTTTTGACATTTTTGAAAATTTTGGGATTTTTTTAGCGAAGAGAAAGCAAGTTCCAGATCTGGAACTTGGCGTATGAGTACAAGTACTTTCGGCTTATTTGTAAAAAAAAAATATGTCATGTTCACAGTTTCCCTTGCTAGAAAAATTTCCTCTTGTAAACGGACAAATTTTGGATAAAAACTGAAACTTTATGCTTAAATTTCCCCAATAAGCAGTTATCTCTATTACCAGATTTTTATCTTAATGTATTCTGTACAAATTGCTTTAATCCGCACTTGAATTGGAGAAATAAACGATGAATTATTTACAATTCCGTAAACCCTTCATGAGAGAAAATTGCGGCAGACGATGAAACAAAGATGGCCGCCATGCACAAACAAAAATCAATAAAATTAAAATAATAGTCATTTTGAACGTCCATCATGTTAGAATTGTTGTACAAAAAATTTCAGATTTTTTAAAAATGGTCGAGCAACCAGTGCTGGACCACTTGAAATAGATTGACCCGAGACATCTATTTTAGTGCCGATTAGATGCGGATGGTGGCCACTTTCACCACATCCTGTAATGTTATTTTATTTAAAGAGTGCAATTGGATTCTAGCACTTTTCTTGATTTCAGTGTATTTTCTAGACAGAAAATTTATTCAGTTGTAAATATCTTTAAAATATCTTCATTATTTGTTAAAACGATGACCAAAAATATCGACACCCATTCAAGTGAAAAAAAAACTATAATTTTGACTAAATGATTAGATTGTGAGCCTGGATTTATATACAAAAATTGTTTATAGAAATGTGCTCTACCAACTCTTAGAGATAATAAACATTATACTGAAACACTCCGTGCTCAGAACAAACAAGGTAAAAACCAGTATTTTTTCTATTCCTCTTCAAATTTTAAATTTCCTTGTTTTCTTTAAAAATGTTTCTGTGTCTGTTTACCTTTTGGTATACACAATGAGCACGAATCTAAGAAAATAAATGCATGAGAGTTCTTAAGAAACCAAATCTCAAATGGCAGTCGTATACATGGTAATTCAACTGATGGAATGTTTCCACAAAATCAATGAAATAAAGAGGATAGGGCAGAGACTAATCTTGTAAAATGTTGACTTCAGGGAAATAATGTACAGAGTACTCTAGTTGAAACAAACATTTTCTTGAATCAGATTTTCCGAGAATACTTATATTGACCAGGCTGTATATTCTTGTTTGGATAGAACTTTAAAAACAGTTTTGTATGATGCACTTTTAAAGAAAAAATTAAGTTTTTGAATATGCTGCTTTTAACATTTTGTTTTTAAATAAGCCCATTTATATAGTAACGATACCATAATGAGCAATAATTTACTTAATTATTAGAAGTGTCATCTTACGAATACAAATCTAACTTGTATATATAAAATCCTAATGAAAGAAATTTATGAAGCGAATTTATGAAAGAATTTCACGAAACGTCTGATTAAAGGACTGATTATGTTTTACAGCTATTACTCCTAAAATATGGAACTTTTGGGGGTGAATTAACACTAATTATCCGTAATGATCCGCATATATCAAAAATGGTATTAGAATTTTAAAATTTGAATTAGTTTTCGAGATGTTAATTTTTTTTTCTTCTAATTTTAATGACATTTCTCTAATGATGGTAACTAAATTACTCTATTTTTGTAGAAAAAAGGGAAAAAAAGGAAAAAACTACAGGGATTATTAGATTTCTTCTTTTTCGTCATTTTCAAATTGAAATTGAAATTATCTTTTATTTCAATCGATAGTGAAACAATATTGTGATTAAATTATGTTTTCAAGAAAATTTGAAAAAATAAAAATTAGATTTGTTTTTTGTCGTAATTTTCAAATTGAAATCAAAAAGTGAAATTTTTAAAAGCGGAAAATTTTTTTTAAAAATAAGAATTAAATAGCAGTGTTAAAAGCAGAAAATAGGGAAAATTGCGTCAAAATATTTGCACTTAAATACAAAAAAAGTACGAAAACTTTAAAATAATAAAATTATTAGACGCGAAACGCATTTAAAATTGATAAATACGCAATATGCAAAATTCCCAAATATTAAATATCATAATATTTAAAGGACCTAAAATTTTTACGCGTGAAAAACTTTGAATGGTGAGTATTAGGTCATATTTAAAAAGTTCAAATAATAATTTTTCCAAACACTTTTAAATTAAACAATATACGTACCCGTGAATTTTAAAGAGAAAAAGTTTAAAATAAATCGATTATTACATGGAAAATGCATTTAATAGTGAAAATTCCGTCATATATTAGAACGATACATTTAAAACGATTTTCATTCCAGAGAATTATAATGTGAAATCACATGGTATAAAAGTAGTGCGACTAGCAAATTTGTATATATAATACATCACTTGATGTAGCGTAAATACAGGTAAATGTACGCACAAAATACTTTAGTTTTATTTCGTACGAATTACTATTCGAAAATACATTTTAGAAAATTCGGATATTCTTATTAATTAATATAAACAATATGCATTGTGAAATGTGCATGATGGTGTATTAAAATAAAGAAAAGAATTCAGGAATAAGCTTTACCTGCTCTTGAGCATATCTAAATATTGATAAAATCTTAACATGTAAGCTTAAAAATTTCACAACACAATATTTTTCAACACCGTGGTTCTAAAAGTTGTTCCCAAGCAAACGAAGCTGTTTAACCTCGAAAGTAAAGGAAAAATACTGTCCATGGCGTCGTCATAAAAGTCAGAAAGATAACAACATTTTTAACTAACCATTTTATACAAGCTGGTTTTCAAATGTGTAATTGATCTTAGTTATCAACAAGTAATATAAAAATTTGGCTTTTAAAGTCAATTCCTACTTAGGTCATCAAAGAAAAAGTTTATATAATCCCTTAAGCTAATATTAGTTTTTGTTGCATTAAAATATCTCAATTTGTTGATTTTCTATAAACAAGTAGGTTTACAATTCAAGTCTATGGGAATTTGGCGAAATATTAGAGATATCGCCAAGTTGGCGTCACTTTTGGCGACAAACTTGGCGGTATTTGGCGACAGAACAGGGTCGCCCCTATTGTAAGCCCCCTTACAGATATGAAGATGCTTTAAATGCTTCAATAACCAATTTTGTTTCCCATGTAAAACTATAATTAATTAATTAAAATTTAATTAATAAATTAATATTTGAAAAAACTGTATTAACATCAATTGTCATCCAGTACAAGTTTTAAAAAAATTTATTTCTACTTGATAGGATGAATAATAAGTATTTTATTAACGATTGAAAATTTGAACAAGATATATTTAAAAATAAATTAATTAATAAATATAGGGAAAGCGTGAACTAATAGTAGGAATAGAATAAAACAGCTACCAGATGTTACGATAACGATGGATGAGGCCATGGTAACTTAAAAATACACCATTCAAACGGAAAAGTGTGGCAACCCAATTACAGAAGATAGTCGCCGTTATAGTGATATTATCATTTAATTTTCCCTAACCTGGTAATATATTTTAAACAGGGAACATTACTGGGTTTTAGAGGCTGTGAAGTCTGAACGGGAGTTGGCGTAACTCGCTGTGGGCAGAGTCCCCTTGTATATATGTGAGTTGTGGTTTTAGATTCCCATAAAACCATACTCATAGCAACAGGATATGGTCAGCACTTTTCCATGAGAACTTGTAACCGCAGAATAGCAGATGTTACTGAATTTGCTGATATGCAACTTTGCATTCTCTTCGCTTGGAAACAAGTGACAACCGAGAGCAGATTTCATTCTGACGCGGCTCGCTCTAGACGAGAGCAGAGGCCGATCTCCGCCGAATCTGTGAATGCGTATGTGGCAGAAAAACCCCCTACCCTCCCGTACTTGTAAATATAATTTCTATTTAATATGTAAAACTATAACCTAGAATCATTAAACTCATTTTTTCATTAACTACGATCTTATCTCTATATCATCCTTATATTACATATATGCATAAAGTAAAAGGGAAAAAATGGAAGATTTAATTAATAAAGTGTGATCAAAATTTTAAAATTCTAAGAAAATCTGAATTATCAGAAATAAAAGCTATAAGGGAGAATGGGGGCACCTTGGGACATAACCCACTTAGTGGCACCTCATGTTTCAGAACTTGTACTGTAAATAACCATAGGATACTGAGGTAAGACAGAGTATAATCTTCTCCTGAGTGTAACATGAAATGAATGTGATAAGCAGATTAGGATTTATTAAATTTCTTCGTTTTGACAGCGTTGCAGTAATTTTATCCCATTGATTTATAAGTATCATTTTAATAAAAAGAATACAAATTTTTAGGAACTAAACGATATTTAACACACATAATTTTGAAACAAATACCCAATACAACGGTTCCTTAATCAATAGTTGTAATGGTGCAAAATACACGTGTTATTAACATCGTCTATTTTTTTTTTTTTTTTTTTTTTTTTTTTTTTTTATTGAGCGCCAGTTTGGCATATTATAGCGAAAGTGGTTTGGCACAAGAGAGTATGTTTTCTGACAGCCACATTCAATTTAATGTACGTTGTTTCCATTTGAGTATCTATATAAATAAAAGAGCGTTGCCATACATACATTACGCATGCACAGATTAGAAGTTTCTGTCCAAATTATTGCAACCAACTTTCCAGAATATTCGTCTGTAAAAGTTCTGTTACACGAGGGAGACAAGTCAGCAAACATTAACATGGCAATAATGGCAGGCTTGTCAAATTTTTGTCAAAAAACCTACCGTTAAATAAAATATTATCTGTCGTGTGTCGCCACTATTATATCTATATAGGCACTCTAGATGCTCATCACTCACTGTTTGGTGCAAAATCCTCTCATTCAATTAAGTTATACTTTTCGCAGCTGATAATGTAAGTCATACCTTTTTACAATAACAACAATACGTTACAGTTGGCAAATTTTACTTTGGAAAATTTTCTAGTATATCATAATTTTATAAATTCATAAGTGGGGCATTCCACGTCAAATCAGGCAGTAAAATATCAGTATGTAACCCACCATCACAGATTTTAATGAAACTGCGTGTGTTTGTTCTTACTATTAAGATATGATCACCAGTAATTTTTTTTGCTCCTTGGTGAGATAGTTTCTGAGAAAACAATTGTCAAAATTTTGAAAAACTGCCGTCAGTTGGCATTCTTGATAGCTCGGTTTTCAAATGTAGCATGTCATATATATAATCATATTTCAATATCTACTCTACAAATCATCTTCAAATAATTTATGCACAATATTTAGGATACGCAGCTTATGAAAAAAATATATTGTTACGCTTATAACATTTTAAGTGTGTCTAAAAAAATATTTAAACTTTGAAGTCGTGAATTTTTTATGAAAAATAATGCATTAACAAAAAAAGCATTATCAACAAAAGGCGGTATTTTTATTAAATTTATTTTTTATGGGAGATATACTTAAAGGTGTCCTTTACCTGATTCTGAAATAAAAATAGTGGGATTTTGGGTGTTTTTGGTAGTATTTCCTATTTAAAAATATTTTGCGGTGCATTTCATATCAAATCAAGCAGAGTCATTCAATGTCAGTTCCCCTAAGCCATTTAATCACTGTCACAAATTTCAATGAAATTGAGTTTGTTTATAGCTTATTTTAAGACGTAATCACCTTTAATTTTCTTGATCCTGAGTAAAATATTTTTTAAGATAAAAAATATCAAAATTTTGAAAAATTGTTTTAAATTTTTTTTAATGACAGTTCGATATTCAAAGACTGCATTAAAAAAAAAAAGTCATTTCAATATAAAATCACTAAATAGGTTTCAAATAATGTATATGTGACAAATAATGTAGGCTGATTATTATTTCTTGTTTTTTATCATGTTTAAACACTAAGAGTGTCTTTTATCTTATGAATTTTTAAAATCAAGAATTTTGTCAAAAATAATGTGTTAATCAAAAATTTATTATTAACCGAAGGCAGGGTGTTATTGCTTTTTTTTAATTGTACGTAAAAATATCTTTTAAATGGTTATAAAATAAAAATAGTGAACATATGAGAAAAAATTATCAAAATTTTGGAAAAATGCCACGAGTTGCCATTAATGATTGTTCAATTTTCAAAGGCCTCATTTTATATATAAAATCATATTTCAATAACTAATAAAGAAATCTTCTTCAAATAATTTAAGCAAGGTAAATAAAGTATGTAGATTATGAAAAAAATATTGCTGTAATGTTAAAAAATATTTAAATGTGTCTAAAAAATTGTATAATCTTTTAAATCAAAAATATTTTACAAAAAATAATGAAATTATTAAAAAATCTTTATCAATCAGAGGCGGAGTTTCTATGACTATTTTTTTAATTTTAAATTGTACATAATACTACATTATAACTGGATCTGAAATAAAAATAGTGGGATTTTGGTTGGTTTTAGTAGTATTTAAATCATATTTAAAATTATCGATATTTTCAAATGTAAAACCTATCCAATGTATCATCCCTGGAAATATTTTTATTTATACATTTATTTTATTTTTCAAATTATCTTTTATGTTCGTTTCTTAAGGAAAAAAAATAAACAATATTGTTTTTTAGTAAAACTTCTAGGGCGAAGAACTATTATCCCTTTCCAAAAAAGAGAAAAATCACTAGCTCCTCACCGCCCAATAAAAATTTTCAAAATGACAGTCCTAATCTTTAAACTCATATTTGGCTGTTAATATTGAAAATTTAGCATTGAGCTGCTAATATTGAAAAAAAAAAACCAAATTTCACTCTTTTGAAGAAAATTTTTGACGTATTGTGCTTTAAATATATGCAAAAAATGCATAATCCATTATATTTATATCTTTCAAATAACTATATCTAAAAAAAATATTTAAAACTTAATGAGTTGCACTTTTGTAACTTTATTCAGTTTCTAATAATATGTACCGTAATTTCGGATGTATAGCTCGCAGATCAAACAATTCAGTTTGGACCCAGAAATTTTATTCAGTATTTGAAGACCAATATTTACTGTGATCTAAAAAGTTACATTTTATTTTTAAAAAATTCTGGGTCGAAACACGATTGTTTGATCCGCGGGCTATACACCGGAAATTACGGTAATTTAATTTATTTCATCACAATATTGCTGAAAGATGGATTTTCAACATATATATGTGTGTGTATATATATCCCTGTTCTCAAACAAATTATTTAAAAATTATTCATTTATGTTTAATAAAGCGTATATATATTGTTTATACACTTATAGAAAATACATATAGTAAATTTTATGATATTATGTCAATAATGTCTAAAAGTAAAGAACTTATCTAATAGTATGTAACGAAAAATTTAACATCTGGTGTAATGACAACAAAATTTTATAATTGTTTTACTTAATTTGGATGAATGAAAAAAGCTTACATGTTTATATTTTATTGAAGTACAGGTGAAAATGTCACAAAGACATTCCTACCTCAACAACCACTGAGTATGTCACATTCACACTACAGATGATTTTTTTTTTTCTTTTTGATCTTTCGGGTTTGATTTCAGATGGTAATGAATTAATTAGTTTTGTTAGAAGTGTCACTGCAGTCAGCATATTAGGTTCACTATTTTTTTTTATATAATTTGTTTTGATTGACTCGATGAACAACAATATTTAAAGGGACCATTTCATGACTTTTCAATTAAAAGCTGATTTGTAAATTCATCATGTTGTTTAGTTTTTATTATCGTCTTCAGATAATAAGTTGATATTAAAATTTTTAAATGCAGTTTATTTATTATTTGAACAGTTGAAAGTATTTTTCAATAAGAGTGGGCTGTTGATTTTAAGTCGGCTGTTGAGCAATGTAGTGTTGGTAAAGGAACTGATACTATTTAATTTAATTTTTATTGCTATAAATAATATTTGTTATTTTATTATTATATGTATTATATTTAAGCAACAATAGAAATACACGATATCGTAGTCATTTTAGTACATCTTAGCATGAAAAGCTTCAATATTTATCATTAAACATTCACATTTTATGAAAATTTTGTTAAAATTGCTCATATTTTCACTATTTTTATTTTATAACTATTGAAAAGATATTTTTACGTACAATTAAAAAAACTAATAACAGCCTGCCTTTGGTTAATAATAAATTTTTGATTAACACATTATTTTTCACAAAATTCTTGATTTTAAGAATTCACAAGATTAAACACACTCTTAGCATTTAAACATGACAAACAACAATAAATAATAATCTGCCTACATTATTTGTCACATATACATTATTTGAAACTTATTTAGTGATTTTATATTGAAATGACTTTTTTTTTATGCAGTCTTTGAATATAGATCTGTCATTAAAAACATTTTTAAAAAAATTTCAAAATTTAGATTTTTTTTTTATCTTAAAAAATATTTTACTTGTAATCGCCTTTAATTTCCTTGATCCTGTCTTAAAATGAGCTATAAACATACCCAGTTTCATTGAAATTTGTGACAGTGAATTAAATGTCTTAGGCGGACTGACATGGAATGACTCTGCTTGATTTGATTTGAAATACACCTCAAAATATTTTTAAATATGAAATACTACTAAAAACACCCAAAATCCCACTACTTTTATTTCAGAATCATGTAAAGGACACCTTTAAGTATATCCCCCACAAAAAATAAATTTAATAAAAATACCGCCTTTTGTTAATAATGCTATTTTATTTAATGCATTATTTTTCATAAAAAAATCACGACTTCAAAGACTAAACATTTTTTAGACACACTTAAAATGTTATATAAGCGTAACAGTATTTTTTTCCATAAAATACGTACCCTATATATTATGCATAAATTATTTGAAGATGATTTGTGGAATAGATATTGAAATATGATCATATTTATGTCATGCTACATTTGAAAATCGAGCAGTCAAGAATACCAACTGATGGCAGTTTTTCAAAATTTTGACAATTTTTTTCTCAGAAACTATTTGACCAAGGAGTAAAAAAAAATACTGGGAATCATATCTTAATAAAAGGAACAAACACACGCAGTTTCATCAAAATCTGTGATGGTGGGTTACATGCTTGCCTGAACTGACATGGAATCACCCAAGTATTGCTTGATCCATATGTGTGCAGATCTCGATTTCTAAACAAAAAAATTAGGCTGCTAAAATGACAAATACAAATACAAGTAGCTGAAAAGTCCTGCTTGTATACGAAATGAGTTTGTTTAAGGTTGCAGAAAGCAAAATTGTTTGCATTTTTTAAATGATGAATTTATTGTTCTGTTATATCGTGTGTTATTTGTTAAAACAAAAATACTGCTTTCAAAGCGTTTTAACTAGATAGATGTTTGCGTAGAGGTCTTCTAACTATTCCAAATCTTCAAATAGAAAAAATTGGTGTTTGAAAGATATTGGAATAGTTCTCGAAAAACACTAAGTGAGACCGAAAATAAACTGAATACAGAAAACGGTAGAAAAATGTAAAACATGTAACAGAAAATGCCCATAGCAGCAATAGTTTGCATACGGTATGTTGAAATTTGGACTGCCATATTCAACAATGTGCGGCGTTTTCAGAATGTATGGAGTAGCGGTGGCTGGTGCGTAGGCAGTGCGAATAATTGCAGCACAACCCTCTTTTCATTCGGTATTATCGATAATATTCAATATAATAATTTTTTTTATCTGGCATTATTTATTTATACTCGTACATTACATAATTCTAAATCCTAATTTCAGTACCTGTTTAATCCTGTGGCCCGTGACAATAAATAAATACTTTATACACAAATAACTCTTTGAAATTCTCAATTATGAACACAGATTATTAGTACGTACTTTTACAAATTAAAGTTTTTCCGGAGCACAAAGCTCTCATAAAAATGAAAAGAATTCTTAATAACAACAATGAATACTCTCGAAAGACCTCGAAAAATTCTAATAAGAAAGAAAAATCATGCGTTAAACATAGATTATGAAACACTTTCCGACACTTCCTAACTTTAATAAAACTTCGTTAGTTAATCAAATAAAGTAAATAAGACAACTAAGTAAACATTTTAGAAAACGCATAAAACATTTAAAAAACTGATTTCAGCAGTTACAGTCCATAGTCAAATATACATGCCAATTTTTTTAACAGCCCTGTCTTTGATCTGCAGGTTGATATTACTATATAATGCGAAAATTTAATTTAGTAAGAAAACGCATAACAGGTTGAAATTTCTCTTTCAGCAATTTATACTTATAGGCGGAAACATACTTGAATACTTTAGTACACACCTGTATTTTACCTAGTACCTTTATTACACCCCACTATTTTTCTAAACATTAATTCAAACTAAAACACTCTTAAAACTACTGAAATCACATTTCTAGAAATTATCATCTATAGACGGTAATGTATCCAATTCTTTGAAATTACATGCATATCATTTTATCTATATTCTACAAACATTTCTTAATAAACTAAATGCAGTTCAGCGTAAAAATGCATAACTCGTTTAAAAACCACTTTTAAGCAATCTTCGCTCATACTCAAAAACCCTTGCAAATTCTTTTCTGTAGCCCTGTTTATGAACTATAGCATTTATACACACCACATTGTATGCATAAATTTAGTGAGACATAAAAGCGCATATCATAATTAATAATGTATTTCCAGCTATCATTGCTAATTATACTGTACTTTGGATACAACATACTATCTGAAATCTTTTGTGTGTTCCGCCAAAGTTATGAACTTCATATTATACATGAAATAATTTGTAGTAAACCTCAGGGATGTATAACAGTTTCATTATACATGAGAAAGTTTAGCATAATTAAAATACGTCGCAAACAATACCCCCCCCCCCCTAAATACCAAGTGAAGTCCTTTGTGTAGCACTGTAAATGAATAACTTTTCGTTGCGTCCCATATTCAACACAATGCATATTTTAGTGCATTTCATAAACGTTTATCAGTTTTATGATGTTTGAAAGGGTGTAACATCAAGTAAAAGCATTTGAAGCAATTTTTCGCCATTGGCAGTAATGTAACGTAATATTTTTGACCGTCACCACAAATGAACTATGCATGCAACAAACTTAATTTTAAATAGAGATTGTGTTATGATAAACGTCAATAATATCCCAAAATTTCAGGGCAATCCGAGTATATTTACGACAGCTAGAGTGCAGACAGACAGACAGACAAACTGAAGCCATAATCTCTTTTCAACTTTGTTGGAAAGTGTTAAAAAGACAGTAACTTCTTTAACACACAGATTAGTAATGACTACAGAATTTTTACATTTTGTTACACCTACAGAGTAACGACAGCTGTAAGTGTAACAAGAACTTAAAACACACATTTTATCGAACAGTACCTATCTCCTAATTCAGAAATGAGACACATTCTTTCACATCCGCGAGCGAATTCTTTTCAAAAATATTTAACTTGACCATTACGCGCCAATAGCCAAAAACATTTAGTAAATCAAATAATAATGTTAGGAAGTGATTAAAAGAAAATTACGATTACTCTTCTTAGATGCCAAATAATTTATATCAATTTCATACATAGTTATTTTTTTAAATGATGCAATCTAAAGTCATCTGACAAAGGTTTACTTGAGTCTTTCATATTATTTATTTCGAAATAAAGACTCGGAAAAAAAAATTCAAAATGGCAAGTCTCAATTTTTAAGCATTTCTTAGTGTCTAAAACTGAATTCCAAACTGTCATAATTTTATAATCATCTGGTTACCTTTCCTTTTCGATAGTCTCCAAATCCTCTCTCTCTCAAAAAAAAAAAAAAAAAAAAAAATGTTCAGCCGATAATGATCTACATTGTAAATCGTTAAGTTGTATTCGGTTCTTCATGTTTTCAGCAAATCGAATTTAGAATAACTCATCTTCTCTGAATTCGAATAATTTGTGCAATTTTAACTAAAAACCTCACTCAGTGCGTACCAAAAATATTCTGGCGAGTGTTATGTATGGCAAGCGTGCCTTAGGTTCGTGCTCTCTTCCACAGTTCATGTAAAACTGCAAAAATCATGGTATGGAATTGTTCGTTTTAGAATTCCAGCATCGATGTCTTTAACCATTGTGCGCGAGCGCACATATCCGAAGTAAAAATTAGAACAATAGGAAGAGGTAGGCACTGTCGCACTTTAGTTCCGAAGTTGATAGTTTATTATTTTTCGATTAAATATTTTCTTCTATGTAGATAACTATGGTATTAAGATAATTTTCTTGGCATTACTTAGTATTTATTTAGAGTAGATTAGTAAATTTTTTGAAATAATATGCTTTATGAGACTCTGTTTCAATAAATTCTATGCTTTAATAAATTCTTTAAAAGATAATTACTTTTTTTTAAATAGCATTAAAAAAATTTTATGTAATGCTTAATTTTTATTTTGAAAGGACAGCAGAAAGCAAAGATAAATCAAATTAGATAATAAAGGAATTTTATGTAATGTTTTTTTATTATATTTATTGTTCGTCTTTAAGACTCGTTTGAAAACTTTTAATATTGTTTCACTTATTTTACGTTTAAGAAGAATTTCTTGAAATTGTTTAGTATTTGCTCTGATATTTATTTAAACAGAACTTATAAATCTCAAATTTTATGTAATCATAAAGGCGTGAACTATATCCATACTTGACATAGTTATTAAATTTTTTAGAGAAAAGTGCGATTTTTCTTTTTTTTTTTGTAAACTTTTAAGAACTTACACTAGCCACGCAAAAAAGTCGAACGCTAATGTTAAACCCATGGGAGAAATCTTAACTGATTTATCGCTTGTATTTTAATATTTTTAAATGATTTTTTTATTTTTTTTTATATATATATTTTTTTTATTTTATTTTATTTTATTTTTTTATTTTTTTTTGCAGAGGATACTTGAGCTCGATATGTATTGTTGTGCATTTGTACTTTTTGCGATTTTAGTTACAGTTTTTTTGCATGTGGACACTTTTACTTTTGGAATTGGTTTTGATAGTGAAACTATCCTCATATAAAACAACTGTAACTAAAAGTAGAAACGCACAACAATAGATATCGACCTCAGGTATCCTACTCAACAAAAAAAAAAAATCATTTAAAAATATTGATATACAAACGATTAATCTGTAAGATTTCTCCTATAAGTTTAACATTAGCGCTCGAGTTTCTCCGCGTGATTAACGTAAGTTCATAACTTATAGTTCTTTTGGCCAAAAGATTTTAATTTAAATTTAGTTCTCATTTTCGAAAGAAGTACATACCATAAAATTCTGTTTCGTTTTGCACAAAAATAAAATAATGACTATATATTTTCTGAAGCTGTACTCCCACTAAATTTACCTTGGAGCCACCCATGGTCTTGACTTTTAGTCCCTTAATATAGCACTCACTAAATGTTTCCTGGTGATAAGAATGTGTGTAACTGCAATATTCAGTGTTCAGATGAAAAGGATCTAGAATAATTTTCATGCCCTCCTATAAAATATATGGAGAGATTAGTCTAATTTTGTTCTGAATGGTAAACAGACTTAAATACGGAACTCTTATAAAAAGAAACACTGTTTTCAATAAATTTCGTTTAATTGTTCAAAGATAGCATTTAATGGCCTTATCGTATATCTTTTAGTAATTATTGACCAATGCTCTTTGCTTCTTTAAAGAAAACACGGTAACATTTCCTCTGACGTGCTCCATTATAGGATGTACACATCTAGGAATACTTCAGAACTTTGTAATTTTATCACTTCGACATATGAACGGCCCTGACACCAAAATCTTGTGACTTTTATACATAGGCTTATCATAGTTTTATCTGTGCAAAACGTACTAAGACAAAGGATTTGACAAGATCACGATTAACAGATCATTTTCGTCCTGCTTGATTCATTTCATTTTCATGTCACAATGGTCACACATTGACTTCAATTTTTAATGTAAATCGGTATAGGATATATGGATCCATGTCTGTGATAATAATGCTATGTCATGTATGGTTGCAATAAGTTTATTGGGTGTAAATTCTTTCTTTTTTACATTTCTTTTCACACATTTTAGTGCAAAAAAGATAGTTCAAATTAAATTTTCTTTGTTAATGAATATTTCCTTTTATTTTTTTATTTTTCTTTGTTATCTCGCTACAGTTATAGCACATTTGCAATATAAGCATTACTTCCACTACACTTGCAGTATTTTAACTTCCTACGCGCCGAAACGGGAATTATACTTTTCTACAGAAATCAAAATTACATAGGAAAATATATGTATAGCGAAATTTGGTTGCGGCTCTTCTGTTAATTTTAGAAAGTTTAAAGCCAGTTATTTTTTATTTGAATTACCTGATTGAAAGCTCATGAATTAAAATTATAAAAATAATTTGCTTAGTTTAAAAGAAAAAATAAATATAAATTCGGTTAATATCTGAAAAGTAATTCAGGCGATTGAAAATGTACCATTATCATATGTATAACTATTGAAATTATGAGAATTTTTTTTTTTAAATCTATATCATCTAAAAAAGACAAATTCAAACTCTATAACGTTAAAAAGAGTGTTTATACTTTTTGTATCATTCGAACACAATGTATACAAGAAATGTATGTAACGTTATTTTTGAAAATGTTTTTTTCTTTAAAAATCCAAGTCTTAAAACATGAAAATTTTCGTAAAACAAAGTAAAAAACTTTAAAAGTTTAAAATAGGCTAATAAAAAAAAGGAAGGAATGCACGTCCTTACTCAAAACATCTCTGCTAAATTTTTTATGTAAAAACTAAAAAAATACTTTACCAATACCACAAAAGTCAATTTCATGCTCCATTTGCACATGGGAATTCTTTCAATTTTCCCGGCATGAAATTTGTTACTCCAGTCACCATTTTCTGTGCAAACAGCTTCCTTGTTTTATTATACGCCTCTTTAATTTTCCGTTGACTGTGAAGTAAATAAGACTAAAGTTAAAACTTAGTTTGTTAATTTGTACGGGAAGTTTATGTGTAAAGTTTCTAAGTTCAGCCGAAAAGGCAAAAATATAAATTCTTTTAGTGGTTCAAAACTAATTCAAGTTAATAAAATTATAATGTTATTTTACGTATAAGATAAACGTTACTAGAAGACAAATTTTTAAAGCTACGTCATCTACATAAAGGCAGATTTCAAATCCACAGCGTGAAAATGCTAGTCAGTACTTTTCTAATAGCTAGAACACAAGATATAGAAAGCATACCTGTGACGTACTTTTGATAAAAAAATATTTTAAATGACTAAATATTTAATGAAAGAAATTTTCGTAGAACTAAGTGAAAAACTTTAAAACTTCAAAATAGGCTAATAAAAAAAGGAAAGAATGCACGTTCTTTACTCAGAACATCTCTGCTTAATGTTTTGTGTAAAAACAAACAAGTGGGTAACTGTGATTACAGATCGCACAGAGGGTTTCGTTTAATTTTCCTTTCAAAATACATTATATTTTTGCAAAATATGTTAGTTCAACATTTCGCAACCAGGGGGCGCACTCTATTCTAAACAAACCTCTATCCGAACGATACTCCGTTTTAGAAACTATCCATAGATATATTAGTAAAGGGGATCGGGCTCATAGCACCCGCGATAGGTAGGCACCTACTGGCGAGGCTATGGTGCATAATATGAAAGAGTGGTCAAAGCAGTGTCAGCAAAAGTTAGAAAAGTGCAAACCGGGCGAAAAGGTATAGCACTTTTTGAAAAATTTATGATTTTTCGTGTGGTCGCAAGTGTTCTGCGATAAGTAGTATGCAAAATTTCACATCTCCACCTTAATTAGGTACTGAGTTAGAAAAATTGCTTAAAATACACAAGTTAGAGCCCGGAGGGGTAAATAATATAAAACTTTTTGAAAATTTTATGATTTTTTGTGTGATCGCAAGTGTTCTTCTATAAGTATGCAAACTTTCAAGTCTTCAACTTAAATAGGGGCTCAGTTAGAAATAAAAAGCTTAAAATACACAAGTTAGAGACCAGAGGGGTAAACATAAGACTTTTTCAAAATTTTACGATTTGTCGTATGATGTGAGGTGTTCAGCTATACGTATCCAAAATTTCAAGACTTCAACTTAATTAGGGGCTCAGTTAGAAAACAAAAAGCTTAAAATACACAAGTTAGAGCCCAGAGGGTTAAATATAACATTTTCAAAATTTTATGATTTTTCGTTTGACGTGAGGTGTTCAGCTATAAGAATGCAAAATTTCAAGTCTCCAACAGATATAGTTTCTGAGAACGGGCTGTGTGACAGACAGACAGAGGAGTGAGACGAATAGGGTTTCGTCAGATAAACGAAACCATAAAAAAATGTTTTACCAATACCACAAAAGTCAATTTAATGCTCCATTTGCAGATGGGAATTCTTTCAATTTTTCCACCATGAAATTCGTTACTCTAGCTCCGATTTTCTCTGCAAACAGCTTCATTGATTTTCTCTACGCCTATTTAATTTTCCATTCGCTGTAAAGTAAATAAGACGAAATTTAAAACTTAATTTATTAATTTGTGGGAGAATTTTATGCGTAAAGTTTCTAAATTCAGCCGAAAAGACAAAAATATAAAATCTTTTAACGGTTCAAAACTAATTCATCTTAAGAAAAGTATAATATTATTATACGCATAAGTAAAATCATTACTAGAAAACAAATATTTAAAGCTACGTCATCTACACAAAGGCACATTTAAAGTCCACAGAGTAAAAAACGGTAATCAGCACTTTTTTTTAGTAGCTAGAACACAAGAAATAGAAAAAATATCTGTAAAGCACTTTTGAAAAAAAAAATACTTAAAAAATCTAAATATTTAGCGAAGAAAATTTTTGTAAAACTAAGTGAAAGATTTAGCTTAAAAAGTTTAAAATATGCTGATAAAAAAAAGAATATACACGTCCTTTATTCAAAACATCTCTGCTTAGTGTTTGATGTAAAAAAAAAAAAAAAAAACTTTTTCTGATACTACAAAAGTGAATTTCATGCTCCATTTGCGCATGGGAATTTTTTCTATTTTCCCGGCATGAAATTCTTTACTCCAGTTCCTATTTTCTTTGAAAACAGCTTCTTCCTTTTTCTCTAAGCCTATTTACAATAACATTTCTTCCGCTGTGAAGTAAATAAGACGAAATTTAAAACTTAATTTCTAATTTGTATTTTCAAAGTGAAATTTTCCATGCAAAGTTTCTAAGTTTTGACGAAAAAGCAAAAATATAAATTCGTTTAACTGTTCAAAACTAATTCAAGTTAATAAAAATATAATATTATTGTAAGTATAAGTATAACCGTTACAAGCAAACAAAATTTTAAAACTAAAACTATCATCTTCACAAAAGAATGATTCGAAATCCGCAGCGTGAAAAATGGTATTTAGAACTTTTTTTTAATAGCTAGAACACAATATATACAAAAAATATAGGTAACGTTACATTTAAATTTTTTACTTTAAAACCCAAATCTTTAAAGAAAAGCAGTTTTTCGTAAAACAAGATAAAAGCTTAGCTTAAAAAGTTTAAAATATGCTGATAAAAAGAGAAGAATACACGTCCATCACGCAAAGCAGCTCTGCTTAATGTTTGATGTAAAAAGAAAAAAGCTATTTTCCAGGTACCAGAAAAGTAAATTTCACGCTCCATTTGTACATGTTAATTCTTTCTATTTCCTCAGCATGAAATTCTTTACTCCAAATCCCATTTTCTCTGCAAACAGTTTCCTTTTTTCACTGTACGTTTCTTTCAATTTCCTCTCGCTCTGAAGTAAATAAGACAAAATTTAACTCATAGTTTGTTAATTTGCACTTTCAAAGTAGAACTTTACTTTTAAGTTTCTAAGTTCATCCGAAAAGAGAAAATTATAAAATCGTTTAATGGTTCAAAACTAATTCAAGTTAACAAAAACAAAATATTATTTTGCGACAAACTTTACTAGAAAACAAATTTTTAAAGCTTCACCATCTACATAAAAGACAGATTCCAAATCCACAGAATGAAAAAATGGTAGTCAGTACTTTTTTTTATAACCTGTGTTCTAACACTAGGTATACAAAAAATATATGTAACGCTACTTTTGATTTTTTTTTTTTTTTTACCTTCTTCTATCTTCAATAGAAGAAAGTATTGTAATCGAAAATTTTTTCGACTTCCGGTTTTCGACGTATTTACACGTTTTAGGGGTCAGAGATCCCCCAAAACATGTTTATAGAAAATGCCTGTCCGATCGTGTGTCCGTAGGTCTGTCGCTATTGTACCATCAAAAAATGTATGAAATTATGCATAGAATTGAACTTTTTTTTTTTTGAGTTTTTCGCTATAGCAAACAGATCCTCTCTTAATTTGGAAAAAAGTCGCCGGTAGGAGACGCTGTAATAACGATTTTCGTGCGATTTTTGTGGCATTTTGAATATTGTACCATCAAAGAGTGTATGAAGTTATGCATAAAATTGAACCAATTTTTTTTTAAGTTTTCGGTTATGACAAGAAGGTCCTCCCTGAAATTGAAAATATTCTGCAGAAAAGTAACACTATAATAGCACCTTTTGTGCAATTTTTTTTTCCGTAGTCCTATTGTATATCGGCGGCTGGTGAATCAACGGGAACTTCCCATCCTGATAAGGCGACTATTCACGAACAGCTGATATACAACAGAATAACGAAAAACTATTGAGTTTAACAAATATCATGATCGAGATTAACTCGTTTTTACTTCAATTAATTGACTAAAGCAGAAATTTAAGATGAAAGTCAAAATTGATATAGTATTAAAGTAATAAAAATGAAATATTGACATTTGTAATAAGATTTTTAAATATTAAAATATATGAGATAGAAGAAAGTTTTGGGATTGGCACATCCAACTAGTTTTACTTTAAAATACAAATCTTTAACAAAAAAAGTTTTCGTAAAACAAGAAAAAAACTTAGTTTAAAAAGTTTAAAATATGCTGATATAAAGGAAGAATACATGTCCTTTGCTCAAAACACCTCTGTTTAATGTTTCATGTAAAAAGAAAAAAACTGTTTTCCAGATACCACAAAAGTCAATTTCATGCTCCATTTGCACATGAGAATTCTTTCTATTTCTCCCGCATGAAATTTGCTACTCCAGTTCTATCCCTCTCTACAAGCAGCTTCCTTGTTTTTCGTTACGCATATTTAATTTTCTTTTTGCTGTGAAGAAAATAAGACGAAATTTGAAATTTAGTTCGTTTATTTGTATTTCCAAAGTAGAAGTTTACATATAAAGTTTCTACGTTCAGCCGAAAAGGTAAAATTATAAATAGATTTAATGGTTCAAACCTAATTCAAGTTAATAAAAATATATTATTATTTTATGTATAAGTACAGACGTTACTAGAAAACAAATTTTTAAAACTTCATCACCTATCTACACAAAAGACTGATTCCAAATCCACAGAGTGAAAAATGGTTGCCATTATTTTTTTCTAATGGCTAGAACGCAAGATATGCAAAAAAGGTCACGCTACTTGAAAAAAAAAATTAAATTCATATTTTTAACAAAAAAAGTTGTCCTAAAACTAGATAAAGCTTATCTTAAATATTTTTAAATATGCTGATAAAAAGAGAAGAATACACGTACTTCGCTCAAAACATCTCTGCTAAATGTTTGATGAGAAAAGAAAAAAAAAAAAAAAGCTCTTTTCCATATACCACAAAAGTCAATTTCTACTCCATTTGCACATGGGAGTGTTTTTTTATTTCTCCGGCATGAAATTCGCTACTCTAATTCTCATTCACTCTACAAGCAGCTTCCTTGCTTTGCGCAACGCCTTCCTGCTGTGAAGTAAATAAGAATGAAATTTAAATTTTAGTTCATTAATTTGTATATTCAAAGTGGAGTTTTACATGTAAGGTTTCTAAGTTCAGCCGAAAAAATAAAATTATAAATTTATTTATATGCCCAAAATTAATTCAAGTTAATAAATATACAATGTTATTTTACTATAAACGTTACTAGAAATCAAAATTCTAAAGCTTCATGTACATAAAAGACAGGTTCCAAATCCACAAAGTAAAAAAACGGCAGTTGGTACATGGTTTTTTAATAGCTAGAACGCAAGATATGCAAAAAATACATGTAACGCTACTTTTGAATTTTTTTTTTTTTTTTTTTTTTACTTTTAAATCCAAATCTTTAACGAAAAAATTTCCTAAAACTAGATAAAAACTTAAAAATATTAAAATATGCTGATAAAAAAAGAGAAGAATAACACGTCCTTTGCTCAAAACATCACAGCTTAATGTTTAATATAAAAAGAAAAAACTCCTTTCCAGATACCACAAAAGTCAATTTCATGTTCCATTTGCACATGGGAATTCTTTCTATTTCTTTGGCATGAAATTCGCTACTCCAGTTCCCATTCTCTCTGCAAGCAACTTTCTTGTTTTCCTCTATACCTGTTTAATTTTCCTTTTGCTGTGAAGTAAATAAGAATTTAAATTTTAATTTGTTAATTTGTTTTTTAAGTGAAATTTTCTATGCATGTTTCTATCTATAATATTTAGTACAAAACTTTTCCTAGTTTTATTTTTAAATACTTGAACAATTTCTAATTTAAAAGAATTTGGAAAATTATTTTGTTAATTTGTTTTACGAAAGCGAAATTCTTTTATGTAACTTTCTATCTGTGAATTTCTTTTATTTAAAAACATTGCAGGAATTTTTCATGATTCTTTTAAACACTCCAGTGATTTGTGAGAATTACTTTTAAGTAATACATATATAATCATTTAAAAATCTTTATTTAAAAAAATAATAATAATACATCTACAAGGAAATCTAGAGAAATAAAAAATTGTAACTTCAATTAAAATTTGCAAAATAAAACAGAAAAAACTTAATCTGTTTATGTAATGTTGAATTTGTGAATTAAAAATGAGATTGTTAAATCTATTATCCATATAACAAAAATCCCTGCCAGCTCGGCCTACAGGCGCAGGTAGATTTTGAAGTTAAGTACTAATTTCACTAACAAAAACTAAATCATGACTAGAGATAAACCCACTATAACAATTTTATCTAGTTTTCAATTTCATTTTTATATAAGAGCTGGTTTTATCAGAATCATGTTAAGGCAGTATTCAAAAAATATTTTTCCATGCTCAACCGCTCGACATTTTTTGACACATTTTCAGATTCATTTTTAAAAGGGAAAACATGAAATTGGATGACGTGATTTTATAAGAGATTTATAAGCGACCTATGTTTTTATTTTTCGTTCAATTAATTAGAACTTTATTTATAAACAATTATTTTCTCAGTAGGACAATTTTTTCGTTTCCAACACAATCGCATCGAGAAATGCAGTTCAAAATGCCCATTTTGACATCATTTTTGAAGTATATTCTGCCTCTATCAAAAAATCGATCATTACTTCACATTATATAGTTTCTGAATAAGAAAACCTACCGATTGCATGCGTTTGAAAGAAAAAATGAATTTAAAAATGAGTCAGAAAATAAGCAGTTTGGATTTGAGTAATACGATATTTTTTCTTCGACCTCTATGTATTTTTAATTTGGTTTTGCTGTAATAATTGGCCCTATCAAAAGCTTGTCAATATAAAAGTTGTAGATAATATTCAGAATATGTATAATAAATTTAAGCAGATTGGATATTTTGTGAATTGACGGAGTTATGGATTTTTTTCTTCTTCAACCCCCCCTTTTTGATTGGTTTTTAACTCTTTTTTGCGGTAAGAATTGGTCCTGTCAAAAACTTGTGAATATAAAAGTTGTAGATAACATTAAGGCAATTTATAATAAATTTAATTGGATTTGATATCTTGAGAATTGATGAAGTTATGAATTTTTTCTCCCCAAAACCCTCTTTTTTTTTTTTTTTTTTTTTTTTTTTTTTTTTTTTTTTTTTTTTTTTTTGCCCCTTGAGCCCATTTTAATTTTATCAAAAATCTGCCATACATAAATTTTGGGCCCTTTTTTAGAAGTAATAAAAACCTTAAACTGAGTCTATATGTATTATAATTAAGAAGTTATGGGGTTTTTTCGATTTTCACAAGTCTCCTCCCTATTTCCACTCCCTTGGTCCGATTTTGCCCATTAACGAACTTGACCAAGATTTCATGCCCCTTTATTTTATGTATCAGTTTGGAAAAGATTTGTGCAGAATTATGGAAATTATCGTGTCCATAAAAAAGTGTTATAGCTAGATAGACAGATGGATATAAATTTTTTTACCGGGAATGGTTTTGGTTAATAGGGGTCATGATCGGTGTTGATCTGCAAAGTTTTTTTCTAAATTCCAACATAGGGGAGAATGTAATACGTACTATTTCATACGAAATCTACCTAAAAAATTAACGGTTATTTATCCCTATATGTTAGCATTCTACTATTCGTGGGTCGAAAAGATCATTCTTGTACAGGAATCTGAAAAAAAGAATAGAGCAATGGGAAAATTCCAAATGTTGATGAACCCATTTTGTTTAATAAACACTTCTTCCCACCTTAAAAATAATAAATTCTCTTCCTTGAAATGAATAGTAATATAAACGTAAATAAATACTTACATCCTAACTTTAAAAGATGAAATGTTTCCACTGGGGAAAGTGATCTAGTGTTTTAAAACTACTTACTTCTTTCATAAAGTTGAAACATTTTTTTTTAATTATGACGTAATTTCAATCATTGTACATTCCTCCCATACTGAGATAAAGGACTGTAAATTAAAAACACACTTTTAATTTAGATCACCCTGTTAATGGAAGTTTTAATTTGTTTTAATAGTAGATATTTCGCCATTTTTCAATAAACAAAATGTAATACTTAAGTTCAATATTCATTCACTTTTATAAGATTAATAAAAATCACTGGGTTTTTTTTTTTACTTTTTTTTAAGTGTAAATTAAGTCAAGTTCTGATTAAACCTGATTGTTGAATTAACATAAAATGATAATGAGCAATAAAAATACTTGGTTGAATAATTGATTTAATACTTATTGGATTTCTCTTGTCACAAAATGGAAACTTTTCACGGAAATTAATCATCTTCTGCAGTACGTATGCGTGTCTCTCGTCCCCAAGTGCTTAAATAAGGCAAAATTTACACAATCAAAGATTCTAGGCACCTTATGAGGCATGTACAATATATGGTCAAAGGTGACCGGTCACTTGCAATTTTAGATGTTTTGTTAAATATCTAGAAAAAATGCATGAGCAATTAACCTCAAACTACAAGGGTGTAAGCAGTATAGTATATATCATACATTTCCGTGAAGATTTTTTCCCGAAACCCTATAAGGGACCGTCAACAAATTGAAAAAGAACGATTATCTTTTGGATAAATCTGTAAAAACTAATGCAGCAAAAGCGTTCAAACTCGAGATTATTAATAAGAGGCTTATTGTAATATACTGCGTTCATTTTTATTAGGATAGCACGTATACTCGTAGAGAAATTAAGGTTTTTATAAAAACAGTCCCAAATTTCGCCAATTTTTTCCTTATAATTTTCATAGTCTTAATATTAAAAAAAGTCCTTTTCAGATAATATGACAAACAACATTATACACAATACGCTGTAATCAGAATTAAAAAATAGTAAAAATTGGATAAAAAATGAGCAGGTTTACTAAAGAATGTTTCACTGTGCATGCGCGAATATAATCAAAATATAATATGCATAATGTATTAACTAAGTATATAGAGCAACTTTTGTGAAACTCTCAATATCATAGCTTGTAAATTCTGAAATTTATCGTCGATAGATGGTTGGTTGGTTGGTTGATTTTTGACGGCCCATTATCTACATTAGGGATATAGGCCCGAGGGAGGAGTGCCCTCCGTAGGGTCTTTCTAAGGGAACCTAACCCGTATACCGTTGATAGAATAAGCTCGAAATCCGTTGTTCCCAAAAGGAAGTAAAAATGTGAGGCGTTGCATCCAAATATCCCAGCAAAGAAAGAAACAGTGGGCCATCAGCTGGAAAAAAGATGGCAGCCAGCACTGCCATCAGCGGTAAAGTGCAATGGGGCCATTTCTTAAACCAGTACAAAAGTGTCCGAGCGGAATGCAGCTGGCCCATCAGTGATGGCCAACAGCAGGTCAGCACTGATTTGCCATCACATTACTTCAATCCGGAACTTTTCCTGCAATGCTAGCATCTATCCCACTGCTATTCCTTTGCTAGCCCAGCACTTTCCCTTACAAAAATTTCTTATACAATTCCATAAAAAACAAAGCATTATAGAATTATGGCCCTTTTTCTATAAGCTAGTTTCAACAAGAGCTATAGAAATATCTGTAGAAGTGTCTGTAATAGAAATATTTTAACTTGTAGCGATTTCCATGCGGTCACCCTCCCAAGTACCAACCGCGCTCGTTGCTGTTTGGTTTTCGTGATCGGACATGTGTTGTGGTTACTTATAACCACTGCCATATTTTTATTTAATTTGATTTAGAAAATATTTTTATTGATCTTTATTCATTTAATTTTAATATTCGCATTCCAAAATTATTTTAATTCTTTCCTTTTTTTCAAACTTCCCCTGTAAGCTTTTCTTTCTGGCGTTGCATTTCGTTTATTTAAAATTATAAACGTCGTTTTGAAATCTGTACTTCCGGTAAAAGAATTATCTGAAAAACTCCATAACTTTCTATTTCTGAAGTCATTTCCTTTTGTAGCTCCGCCCCTTAGCCAATACTATTTAAATCAGTTTAATACGTAATTTCAAAATTCGTAGCACTTTACTACTGTTTGGCATCTTATCTTGGTGAAATCTATAAAATTTCCTCTAATTTAAAGCAGTTTCTATATGCTTTAGCATCGCAATTTATGCCAATACAAGGCTCTTATATGTTTGTTCCGCCAAATTGGCGTCTTTCATTATTATGGTAACCTTTTCTCCCTTTTACAATCGCAGTACGTTTTGCGCGGTCAGTTGAGTTCGAATAGCAAGGCAGAATGGCTCCCCTTTTGCCGTTCTGTGAAGATTCATGTCCGCGCCAGCTATTAGAGTTCTGACAGCAAGCGCTGAAATGGGTTGCGGTCCCTGGCTGCATCATTATTTTTTTCATTCAAATGTTGCTGCCGTTATGAGTCGTAGAATTCTATTGCTAAAAAAATCATATAAAAGACTTGTGTTGTTTTAGACATGCCTCTCTACACTCCCCTGGAGAAAATCTGATATATTTATCTCGAAATATATGCTCATAAAAGAGCGATTTGTTTATATTCATCATAAAAAGAAGAGCATCTAACTATTACGAGATGTATTACATAGAAGGTGTCTTAGCTTCAAGAGATCTTCATTATGAATAAAGATTTTTCGAGGATGCTTATCATCTGTGTACTTCATTTCACTAATGAGTCCATCATTTCTTTTTTTTTTTAGGTCAATACATGTAATGCTTTTGCTTTTATTGTTATTGATTATCAAATATATGAAAAATAAGTACAGAATTATTTTTATTAATGACTGTTATGTCAAGAGCGGTCTTTTGTAGCCACAGAACAATGTAAATAACACTATACGATTGATCCTAAAAAATGATTTCTGGATTATTAATTGGAATTTCAATATTTAAAAATAACTTTAAGATATTCTTCTTCTTCCTGTCATCCAACCACAACAGACATGAACAAGTACTTTCAGCGTATTCTATGCCGCTCGTAGTTTTCATAGTCTCATTACACTATTTCAAGTTTGTTTCTTTTGTGATTTACGTTCCCAATCATTAAACTGGTATAGAAATTACTGTATTGTATAGAAATCCTATATATTTTATACGCTTTTTTTTTATTATTGATTCTCAACTGTGTAAATTATGAAATCCGAAATCGTTTGTAACTAAGTAAAACCAGATTTAAGGAGAAAAAAAAGTGCATTGGAATAAAGAATGGAACAGATGTTATATATTCCCGCATCCGCCACCTTGGATTTTTTTCTTGGCGTGCATAATTTTATTTCACAAATGTTTAATTATATTTACATTTTAAATGTTTAGAATTAAAAATTATTACATTAGTAGAATTTATTACATTAGAAATTATTGCATTATTAGAATTATTACATTATTTGAATTAGAAAAAAATCCAAGGTGTCGGATGCGGAATATATGACATCTGTTCCCCAAAAAAATTAGCTTCACAGCTTAAATTATCTTAAGATATTCATTTCAGATTTGTGTTCAAATACTCAATGTCTGCGATATTCGCAACGCCACCTAGCGTAAGGGTTCTCAGCAATAATACTGCAAAAGTTCGTGCACTTCCATGTAGGGGTGGACTCTCGCATGAGAGAAAACGGAAGACCACCAGATTTTTATCTGATGATTTCGAACAGCAAAGTTGACTGAAGCTGTCCCAGCAATGTTCATGCAGTGGTAGACCATTAGCCACTTCTCCATCATTGCCAGCACCTATCTTGCTGCTGGCCAGCAATTTCCTCTTTGCTGGGATAGTAGTACATGCAATATTGTGTACGCTATCTTGGCACTAATCAACAGATATTTGATACAACCCCTCATCTTTTTACTTCTTTTTGGGAACAACGGATTTCGAGCTTATTCTATCAACTATAATTTTCAGAATTTCCAAGCTATGATTTTGAGACTTTCACAAAAGTTGCTCTATATAATTAGCGAAAACATTATGCATATTATAGTATTTTGATTGCATCCGCGCATGCGCAGTGAAACATTTTTTAGTAAACCTGTTCATTTTTCATCCAATTTTTATTATTTTTTAATTCTGATTGCAGGGTATAATGTACAACGTTGTTTGTCATATTTTCTGAAAATGACTTTTTTTTTTATATTAAGAACTCTGTAAATTATAAGCAAAAAACTTGGGGAAATTTGGGACTGTTTTTATACAAAGCTTAATTTCTCGATGAGTATACATGCTATCTTCATAAAAATAAACACAGTGTATTACAATAAATCGCTTATTAATAATCTCGAATTTGAACGCTTTTGCTACATTAGTTTTGACAGGGTCATCCAAAAGCTATTCGTTCTTTCTCAATTTGTTCATGGTCCCCTATGGGGTTTCAGGAAAAAAATCTTCCCTGAAATATATGACCTATACACTGTTTACACATCTGCAGTTTCAGGTTAATTCCTCATGTATTTTTCTAGATATTTAACAAAACGTCTAAAATCGCAAGTGGTCGGTCACCTTTGGCCATATAGTGTATACGTGACGCTCGTCCCCAATGTGTTAATATAAAAACAAATTTTAATTTTATCAATACGACAAAAAATAATTATCTGAAGGATACAACTCATTTTCATCAGTTTCAACTCACGATTTCATCGAATTGAGAAAACACGTAGCAGCAGCGTCTGCTGCACGTATGTTATGATTTCATTTTAATAATAAAAGCTTTCTTTCATTTTTATTATAAATATTTTTGTATTGCCGAGCAACATCTCATAATAAAATCAAGGTTTCATAATTGTTTTTTTTTCTCTTAAAATAATCTACTCGAAAATAGGACCTGAAATGACTTATTTTCTTTTAAGTACCATAAACAAGTGTACGGCATGCTCAAATATATGTAGTCATACGTAATTAAAATTAACAGTGTCAATCAATATTAGTTCATATTATTCCATTATACACTTAGAATGCAATCAAATTTAACAACTACGTTCATGTACAAATCGGTTATGATTTGTCCGAATAGTTGAAGAATAAACGTTGAGTACTTCAAACGTCAAACTGACGGATAAAACGAACTCGTGGGTGACTTGTCCAGTGGATAACACGCTGCCTACTAGCCAAAAAGTGATGTTCGAATTCCGTTTCAACCTTGGATCGAACTTGACGCGTAACGTCGCGCAAGGCACTAACAAAGCAATTAGTGGGACCCAACGTACACTGCAGTACTGGAATGATAAAATTTGTTTTTAAATTGTATATATCATAGAATATTATGTAATATAAGATAATAAATTGTATGAAAAATACCACACTACTTTCGCATTTAATGTGCATAAATATTTTTAAATTCTAAAAATCTGCTATCATTTAAAATATTTGAAATATATATTTTTTGTTTATCTGTTTATTTATTTATTTTATTTTGCGTTTACTGTTACTTTCAGAATCATCATCAAATCTATACATTCCCGGAAAATTATATCAACTTTGCCGGTAAGAAATGAAGTTAATACTCATTAACTTTATAGCCCTGCGCAGCTACCTCGTTTACCTGAAGGTTGCTTTGGCCCTTCTTGGGTTTCGTAGTTTCAACTGAAAAGGAAGTCAATTTTAATTTTAAAAGGCCTGATTTCAATTTAAAAGAAAGTTCTAACCTGTTTAGTCCTCGTAGAGAGATAATCATAGCATATTTTTAAAAAATCATGCAGCAGAATGTACACTTTAAAAAAAAGAAAGATATGTTTCTTGATATAGTAAGAATGTTTGCGAAACTATAGTATAATCTTACCTGAGTTACCTGCGATTTAGAAAAGCGTTTATATTATCATCAGAAACCAATAGATTTCGGAGACTTAAAAAGGTATTTTTGAAACAAAAGTCTCTTTTGCTGCCCTCATTATTAAACAAGTAGGAAATTACTCGTCAAACGTGGCAAATGAGGTGCGTTCGTACTATAACTAGCTTTATAAATATTTTTTGCACCCATATTGTAATGAATGTATATTTTTTTACGATTCATAAGTGCGTAGTCTGTAACATCATTAAAATGCACTTGCAATAATTTTTTCCCATTGGCCGTAATGTAACGGAAAACTTTTGACTGTCCCCATAATTAAACTATACATCCAATTTTCATAAAATTTGAAATGACTCGACAAAATTTTGCAACAATTGTATATTTAAATTTTCAGACCATTCGGAAGGCTGTAACATCATTAAAATGAACCTGCAATATTTTTTTTTCCCATTGGCAGTAATGTATAGAAAAACGTTTGACTGTCCGTGTAATTAAACTATAGATCCGATTTTCATAAAATTTTAAATGGCTCGACAAAATTTTGCATCAATCCTATATTTAAAATTTCAGACCATTCAGTTGGGTAGTTTTTGCTCTGTTATATGCAGACAGACGGACGGACAGACAGACAAACGGGCTGAACGACGACTATATGTGCTACGTATTTATATAATTATGAACGCACCTAAAAACGTTAAAAAGTAGTTTATGCAGTTTTTATGTCAATTACTTCAACCATCTATCAACAAGAAAAATCTATCGGATGCAGTCAATTCTCAAGTAAATATTTTCATATTCAACGAGCATGTTAATTAACAACGTAAAATGAATATTGTTTTGTTACTCTTCCATATGCAATTTAGCAGCTGAAAATCTCAAAATTTATTGGTTTCTGAGATTTTGTAAGATAAAGAAATGCCTTCGTAATCACAGATAGCTTGAAAATGTCTGTATTATTTATTTTTTAGTTATTATTATTACTAGGGGATCGTACCCGGGGTTCCCGGGTTACAGAATATAGGTGAAAACATTTTATTGAAAGCTAATAATTTTTTATGTGCAATAATTTTTTTAGATTGCCCACTTACATGAAAAAAGCATTTTTCATATGAAAAATACGAATTATACAATCAAATAAATATTTGAAATTTATCAAAAACGATATTTTCTTATTAGCCGCATGCTAAGAGTTCTTCGACCAAGAGTTTGCTACTTACGGCATCCTTTTATATTCCGATAATTTCAGAGCTTACACATGTCTGTTAAATTTGTGTTTTATTTATATTATTTTATTTATTTATTCATACGGAAGTTTTTTAATGGATATTAGCCATAAGAAAATGATGAGCTCTTTATTTTGTTTTAAAGGCGAACGGATTAATCTTTCGTAATCGAGCTCCTAGCGATATTGATAAATTAAAAAAAAATATTTCATGCTTTAAAACTGATTTTAAAACCATAGACAATCAGTAAACTGAGATGAACTCTACAAACAAATTCCATTTGAAAAAGAATTCCTAATTGGTGATCTAAAAATTTAAATTGTACGGTTACAAATATGTTAGATTTGTGTTTTTTTAATATTATTCTTTTATTTTATTATAAAAGAAGTATTAATTTCGTTAATTTGTCTTGCACAAATATGTTAGGTTGGTGTTGTTTTTTAATATTATTCTTTTATTTGTTTATAAAGGGAGTATTAATTTCGTTATGCAAAAATAGTCAGAAACAAATGCTGAACAATGTTTGTTGCTTTATGTGCAAAATATTTATCATTATGTAATGAAACCGGAACGGGATAAGATAAACTTTTTAAAAAAATCATGCTTAAAAATTATTTATAGGATACATCAGTAAATTAAGGTACAGTTTTTAAACAAATTGCATTTGAAAGTACATTTTTTCCCGATGCGACGAAAATTGAAAATGTACGATGGTCAGGAGATTAAAAAATTGCAGTAGCGAAAATTTCAAGACCGAAATTTGATCGTTAAGTGTTGCCATTCGCAATATGACCTCAGCGTTACGCACAGATACGTTTGTTCTTTATAATATAGATACGTAATCAATAAAATATAATAAAGATCAGTTATTACGATGTGGTTATCAATTGAGGCTCTCATGCTTGTATTCCGGAATGAAAAACAGTAAACTCAAAACTTGTTACAATTGTCAGCTACATCTTTTATGTGAACAGACGCACTCTTTACTTGAGATTCTAATCTCAATTCCGGAGTGTAAAAATTTTCGTAACTTATGTTTTTTAGACGCATTTCTGTTAAACTGTTTAGTTTTATCTAAGAAAATGGTCGTTTTCTTTTAAATATGACTTCATTTTCACTTAAATAAGCATTTCGCCTAGTGTCTGAAACTTAGTATCAGTAGGCATGCAGAAGGAAAAACAATATAGAAAATTTATGAGGAAAAATGCATGTTTTCAAAAGCAGTATGTCATTTTCCTTTATTATTCCCCTAATATAATATTATGCTTCTAATGGAATTTTGCGCCTCTAAACGCTATACAACAATTTTTATCAACAATTTTTAATTTTCATCAGAAAACAGCATGAATAAAGATAAAAATACCTCATTATTTCTCTCTTGTCTGTAATAATGAAAGCTGTATAATTTTCACCATTTTGAAGAAATTTCATAAAATGCTTTTAAAATTAAAATATATAAGTGGGGATATTTTAAAAAACAAAACAGATAGTGCGATCTACAAATGAACAGCTTTCAGTTAAAAAAAATATTAGTCAAATTGGTTCAGCAGAAAGATCAGGGCAGATCACTAAAAAACACACTTGTGTTTTAAATATATAGATTATATAAAATTATGAAAATTGTTATTTTGATGTTGTTTGTTGATGAATTATGTTATTTTGATAAAATTATAGTAGAATGTCTTAAAGAATAGCATTAAAATTTTGTTATTCGAGAGAATTTTGTACAAAAATTCAGGAACATATTATTTTAAATCTCTAATTATTTGTTTGCTTGTCTAACTCGGCGAAGCAAATCCATCTAGGCGAAAATAATCAATTTCTGTAGTATAAATCGCTATTATTTGCATGTCACCTCTCTTTTATAAAGACACTCGAAATTTTTGTAAAACATCGCGTTTTATTAGTGTGTGATTTCGATTACATTATTTTCAAAAATGAAACATTTTCAACTGTGAAGAATTTCAAAGCAGCTGGGCTGTGAAAATGACGCACTTCTACAAAACATAATTCAGTTTTAAGAATTAAAATACACGCTTTTTTATAAAATGACGTCATTTGCATCCGCTAAAGCAATCTACTCTTACAATCCAGTTTTAAACTTCGTCTGTAGAAAAGTATGGATATGACGTCATTATCACGGAATAACAGACAATATTCTTGACATAGCCCGTATTTTAATTTCCACTTTTTTTTCAGGTTTTATAAGAAAAATTGGCAACAAAATGATCCAGCAATTTCCTAATTTCGGCTATTTCCCGTTTACTTTCAATAGAAATGTGATACTTTTGTTGCCACTTTTAGAAAAATGGTATTAAAAACTACAAAAAAATTAATATCTCAAAAATAAATTGAGATACAGATTTCAAACAAATTGCATTTAAAAGAGCATTTTTTTCCTCAGTCGACGGTGTAAAAATTTAAAATTTGCGATGTTTAGAAGTTTAAAAATTTGCAGTAGAGAAAACTGCAAAACCGAAATTTTATTTTTCAAATTTCAAAGTGTTGCCATTCGCAAAATGACGTATGCGTTACGCACAGATATGTTTGTCCTTTATAATATAGATTGTTGTTGTTGTTGTTGTTGTTGTTTTGTAAATGCTATATCTTCTTGAAGAAACATTTGAATTTTTATTTTTTAACAGTTTATCTCTAAATGTCTTGTTTCAATCACATTTCTAAAAAATATTATACTCTTAAATTTATTCTTACTTAACCAAAGTTATCCTAAGTGGGAATGAAAACAACATTCCAGTGTGAGTACATTTTGGCTTATCTTTAATTACCCATTTTTAACAGTGCTATACTGCATCTATAAAGACATAAATTAACTTTCTCAAAACTAATTTTTCAAATTACTTTTATCAAAAGCAACAATTTATTCCTCAAAAATAGTACTCGTTTCTCGTAATAAAAAATTTGCCTCTTGAACGCTTTTCTTTTTTCGAAGTTTTAAAAGAAAAGAAAAACTTTGAGGTCGAAAATGAATTACAAAAGAATCCGATTCGCTTCAGAACATGCGTGATTCAAATAACAACAAAAATGTATAAAACGATAGCCACAATACAAGTCTACTCTCTTTTTTCTATGGAATCAAGAAAAGAAATGGCTCATGGAAAAAGTTGGAGAAAATTTGCAAATTTCAAACAAGTTTGTTTATATCAAGCTTTTCTGTTTATCCCTTGAGGATTTTCCTATATGTCCATCAAATCCTATAAGATTTCCTTGTATCTCTTTTTTATTTAGCTGATTTTTCTTTTAAAGGCTAATACTATTCCTACTTAAATCACGGGAAAAAAATATGAAATTGCGAATTTAAAAAGCAATGCATTTTAATTACAATTGGTTGATAAAATTCTACAACACTGTAACAAAAAAAGATATTAACTACAGTTATAATTCTAATTCTAAATGTCGCAAAATAAAACTGTCTCGCCAAAATTCCTTGTTTATGAATTTCTAGAATTCTTTTATAGTGAAATACTCTTGAGGGATTGTATGCATATTTAATTTTAGACGAACTATGAACATCTTTATAGGAACCCTTATATTTCTTTGTTTCTCCTTCAAAAACTCGCGAGATTTGGGTAAGAGAATGTCCAAGGACTTTATCAATAATAAGAATCGCGTTTTTAAAATTGGTGATATTGCAGCAGAATATGTAATAAAGTGACAATAATTTGTAAGTAATAGTTATATAACAGGTTTTAAGGAAACTTTTATTAGACGAAGTTGACCACCCTACCACAATGCAAATTCACTTGAAAGAAGGGTGCATAATGGTTGCAGATGCTTAGAATTTTGTAAAAGTTTACATTATAAGTCCACATTATAAAGCCCTTATAACAAGATTTTAAATAGGACATCCATGGAAGAAAGCAATGAAGAAATTCTCAGTGAAAGCTTGGGAGCCGGAAGCATAGACAATCACCTGATCCAGTTCACAGATGGAATTCTAGGATTAGTTAAATCTTGATTCGCATATTAAAACGCAATCGGTCTGCCAACTCATATCTTGGTGGAAAACACCTGAAAACCCGATTTTAGCGGCTGACTCGTAGGTTTACCAACTGTGTTTTCCTGCACCAAAAGGTATGAAAACATGGAGAACTGGGAGCAGGAAAACAATAGTAAACCTACAAATCAGCCGCTAAAATTGGGTTTTCAGGTGTTTTCCGCCAAGATATGATTTAGCAGACCGATTGCGTTTTAACATGCGAATCACGATTTCACTAATCCTAGAATATCATCCGTGAACTCGATGAGGTGATTGTCTGTGCTGCCGGCTCCTGGTCTATTACAGGAGACTTGGAACATTTAGGATTTCCAACAATGGATTGAAAGCGACGAGAACGATCCGGTTTCAATGTTTTGAACGACGGAAAAATAATATTGACCATTCAGGATACGAATAGTGCAGCGCAATGCAAGGACGACGAAGCAGATGGAACTGGAGAATCTAGAGTGCCAACAGACACAGAAGCATTTAATACACTTGATGTTGCAATGGAATGGCAAAATTCAGTTGATCCCGTTCATTTCTAGTCCAGGCAATAGAGACCGTATAGGGGCTCTACCTAGCGAAATTCATGGTAGTTCTGGAAAAAGACTTACTATGTTTTTTGGGTCACTGAATCCGAATTTTTAACTTCCCACCAAAATTTCCCCCTGCAACCCCCCAAATTTTGGTAAAATGCCCCCCAAAAAAGGTTTTTATTAAAAAAATCAATTTTTTTATTGTTTTTGGGGAAAAGTATCTAGAAATTCAGAAAGTAGGCAAAATTTGCAACAAATTGGATATATGACATTATGACTTAGGATGAAGGGGAAGGGGGAATCTGCCTCGCAACATGCGCGCGGTGCTGCGTGGACTAAGTTGCGCAATTCCACTTAACCATTCACACGTTTACATTCGCCCTCCCATCTCCCCTCCGAACTTTCTTTATAAGGATTACTTTAAGTTTTTTGGGTCGCTGAATCCGAATTTTTAACTTCCCCCCAAAATTTCCTCCCCGAACCCCCCCCCCCCCTCCCCAAAAAAAATAACTGTTTTTAACTTAAATTTCTTATTGTTTTAAGGGAAAAGCATTACGAAATTCAGAAACTAGACAAAATTTGCAACAAATAGGATACATGACATTATGACGTAGGGTGAACGGGGAGGGGGAGGGCTGCCTCTGAACATGCACTGCGGCGCTACTTGCACAAAGTTATGAAGTCCAGGCAATAGGGGATTTTATCTGGAAAAATTAATACTAGTTCTGGATTTCGACTCACTTTATGTTTTTTGGCTCTCTGAATCCGAATTTGTAACTTCCCACTAAAATTTCACCCGGCAACCCCCAAAAAATTGATTTTTTGAAAAAATTTGGTTTTTGAGAAAAGCGCGCTGGGAATGTTCCGAAGCAGCCCCCTCTCTCCCCGTTTATCCTACGTCATAATGTCATATATCCTATTTGTTACAAATTTTGTCTAGTTTCTGAATTTCGTAATGCTTTTCCCCTAAAACAATAAGAAATTTAAGTTAATAACAACTATTTTGGGGGTTTCCGGAGGGAAATTTTTGGGGTAAGTTAAAAATTCGGATTCAGCGTCCCAAAAAACTTAAAGTAAACTTTATAAGGAAAATTCGGAGGGGAGATGGGAGGGCGAATGTAAACGTGTGAGTGGTTAAGTGGAATTTCGCAACTTAGCCCACGCAGCACCCCGCGCATGTTGCGAGGCAGTTCCCCCCTTCCCCTTCATCCTAAGTCATAATGTCATATATCTAATTTGTTGCAAATTTTGCCTACTTTCTGAATTTCTAGATACTTTTCCCCTAAAACAATACAAAAAAATTTTTAATAAAAACCTTTTTTGGGGGGCTTTTTACTAAAATTTGGGGAGTTTGCCGGGGGAAATTTTGGTAGGAAGTTACAAATTCGGATTCAGCGACCCCAAAAACATAAAGTAAGCCGATTTCCAGAACTACCATTAATTTTGCTAGGTAAAATTCCCTACTGCCTGGACTATTCCCGCATTTCAAAAGATTAGCGGGTATCGCTCCAGAAAAAAGAATGTCCTCTATGAAGCAGAATATTATCAAGAATTTCTTTTCCCTATCACTATGAATTGTTTTTAATGTCTGTACTGTACATCTATCTATATACACAAGCAAGAATTTCTATGTGTACTTCTATTTATAACTTTGTACCAATTTTTTTGAAAATAAAATTAAAAAAAAAATTAACTTCTAAACACGCTATTTGTAATATGCTAAAATGTGCATTTCTACGATTGTCAGTCCTAAGCCTGGAAAAAGTGTGAAAGGAAGCTACCTAAAAACATTGCCATAGCGTTTTTTTTTTTTTTAATGTCGTCCAATTATGCGGATTTTTTATTAAGCGGATCGGCCTCGGTCCCGACCAGTCCGGACAGTCGGCGCTCAGCCTAATATTTTTAAATTGAAGCAATTAGCATTGTCTTATAATTATCCCGGCTCTTTTATATCTGCATGGATCAAATCTTAATATTCCTTTTTTCTACTTTTAACCAGTATGGGCATATAATATGTAAAGAAAAAAAATTATAAAATCGAAATGCACTATTATGGAGGGTGGGATGTGGATTGCTGAAAAAATATAAAAACATACACAATTTTTTTTTAAGTGTGTGTGTATGTTTTACATGCATTATACACTCTTATCAAAAATTAAAACTAAAATTAAAATTAAAATTAAAAATACCATTATGGAGGGTTGAGGTAGGGAATGCTAAAAAAAGTTTAAAAACCTTATATGTATATATTTTTGTGAGCATGTATATGTGTATGTATATATGCTTATATGTGTATGGATATATATTTAACCCATTTGAGCCTGAATTTTCGTTTTCTCAAATGTTTTGGTAAAATCACTTTAAAATATTGCCAAATGAACTGGAAAAATGCTAAAAAAATTACGCTTAATTTTTTTTTGTATTAATTTTATAAAATGTAAAAAAAACTACATATGAGTATTTCTAGTGGAATAATATGCATAATTATATTTTTTGTCTATAATTATATTTAAAAAGATTTTAAATTGTATATTATGTGCGATAATTAGTATTTTTATGAACTACAAAAAAATATATATTCATTTCTTTGCAGAGACTAATAACGTTATAACTAGACTAATAACGTTATAACTAGTATTAATAATAAAATAAGAATAATCGTATTGCTCACTTAAAAACAATTTATTTCATAAATATCTTCAAAAGGAGATTAAATAAATAATTGTCTCCGAAATGCCCAACAAAAATATGTGCCCACTTGTGCCTAGAACCCTATATTTTGGACGTCTAAAAAAGGCATAAAAAATAGGCTTGAACATTTCATTTCGCAATTAAAAAAAAATACGTATTTCAAAAAAGTTTACAAGCTAAGATTAGGACTTGCGTTTTCGGATTCTTGATAGAAAAATTCAAATAAACTTACTTTTTACATTTCGCCATCTTGAAAAATTTTAAATTTAAAAACACCGAAAAAAAGCCTTCATTTAAGCAAATAAATATCCACCTTATGCTGTCATCTCTCGGTTATAGATAAAAACATTTATAGACAATTCCTTCATACAATTTTCATGTTCTAAAGGAGAAGAAAAATATACTTATTCATTAAAATCTAAAACGTCCCAAAAGTGGGACGCTAGGCACAAATGGGTAAAAAAAAACTGGGGTATCATGCGTTTAACATCATACATTTTTCATTAATGTTTCACATATTGGCACATAATACAAGTCTATATTTTACTACCTCAAAATAATCCTCATTGTTTTTAAATGTTATTTATATATTCATTTTTTATTATATAATATTTGTTTTAAAATGGTTAATTTAATCAATGCCCTTTTATTTATTTATTTTTTATATTTATTTATTTCATATTTACATTTATTTCATATTACTTAAGTCTATTCCTATTTCTTCATTCTACTTTAAATAGATGTTAATTTAAGTCGTTTCTTGATTTCTTCAATTAATTTTATTCTTCTTTATGGATATAGCTAGCAGCACTAAACATTTATGTTTAAAAAAATATATAGTTACATTACAGTATTCCTTTTTCACACCAGATGGCAGCAATGTTTTGGTTTTCAGTGACTAACTGCTGGCCACATCTTTTAAGATTCTAGTATATAATTGAGATATTGTGCTCCAATCATTTCTCAATTTTTAATATCCTGTGTGAGGTATATCTTTATTTAGATCTCTTGGTTTTTTATCATTTATTTTGTTTTATGATGCGCTATTAGGAGCCAAATTATATCATTTTAGGCTTAATGCCGACAAAATTGGATGAAATAACGCATCTTCACTAAGAATTAAAACTGCAAGCTCCTCTGATGATTCTGTGAGTTATTCATAGTTTCTTATTTTACATACTGGTTTCCTATATTTATATCTTGCTCATCTTTAGAATTTTACCAATTTGTTCATGTATTTGTAATTTCATCTTTATTATATACATATATATATATATATAGCGAGAGAGAGAGAGAGAAAGGCCTTTTCTTCTGTTTGCAGGCATTTGAATTCTGTTTTCCATGTCGTTTTATGTGACAGATATATTACAAAGCTGAAATAAAGAAAGATTTTTTTCTGTGATAAAAATCCTCTTTTTAACACTTTTCAGTAGAGTTGAAAAGTGTTTATGAATTTGGTTTGTCTATCCGTGTGTCCGTTCTCTAACTCAAGTAAATACACTCGGATTTCCATATAATTGATATATGTTATTAAGATTTACCAAGGCATGTTTGATATCGAAAAGGAAGCATGTAGAGTTTATAGTTCATTTACAGGGACACTCAAAAGAATTACGTTGCATTACGGTCTATGGGGGAAAATCCTTTGCGGTGTATTTCAGCGATGTTAATTTATTTCAGCCAGGCTGAAATTCATTAATGTCACAGGGGTGCACTACAAGATGCTAATGACAGAATAATGTGTATATCGCATATTCATCGTTTATTTATAGGTAAACACAAGATAATTCAATTACAGTAATGTCTATGAACAATAATTACTGGAAGTGCGTTTTCAGTTGTGGTACGAGATTTAAATATAAATCATTTTTTGTATATCACTTTTTTAGCCCCCTATATGCTATTTCTTTCGGACAGCAATTAAAGTATCGACTCTAAAAAATAACGTTTCGTTATTTTAGCCAGCCGTAAAACAAAGCAGATGTATCATTGTACGGTTAAATACGCATAATCTCTGCTGCAATTTTTTTAACTTCTAAGCATCGCACATTTTCAATTTTTATACCATCGTAAAAGAAAAAAAAAAGTACTTTTAAATGCAATTTGTTTGAAAACTGCATCTCAATTTATTTTTGAGATATTCATATTTTTATAGTTTTTAACTCTATTTCTTTAATTTTGGCAACTGAAATACTCCATTTCTGTAGAAAGTAAAGGAAAAATAGTCGGAAAATAGTAAATTATTATATCTTTCTGTTGCCATTTTTCCATAACAAACGAAAAAAATGTAATTAAAATTCGTGCTATTTAAAAAAATTATATATGAGTGATTTCGGATAAAACATGGAGCTATTATAAGCTATATTTCATTTTAAGTATCTATGTTAATGTTACAAACAAATGAAGGCATATTAATCATTAGATAACCGATTTTTTTGTCGATTTTCTTGAATGACGAGATCGCTTTTTGCTGTATTTGTGTATTATTCTGCGTTAGTGACGTCATACGCATACTTTTCTATAGATGTTGTTAAAATTCTGAATGGGAAGTGTGAAATTATTCAGCGGATGCGAATGGCGTCATTTTATATGAAACAAAAGCCCGTGTTTGAAGTCTGAAAACTTTAATATGTTTTGCACTATCTATATTATTTATATACGTATTTTTCTTTTCATCGGGGAGACATTAAATTCTAAAAAAGCAGAATTCATGTTTTCTGGTGTGTTTAATTTCTATCGATACAGAGCTCCACAAAAGGTATCGTTTACCTTTCCGTTTATTGCGGAAACATTTGAACGTGGATTTTCAACTACGCTATTTGTTTCCTCACTGAACTTAATTTTAGCATATTACAGAGTATATGTGCAAATGTGTAGGCTACATACAGGATTGCCCAAAAGATCATACTTTCTCGACTATTGATTTTTTTTTTTTTAATTGCGTTTAAATTTGTGAAACGTTTTCTAAATTATTTTCTTAGACGTCATCTTTCACCTTATTAAAGTGTGAAGTTTTTTTTTACAGTATTATGAATGTGTTGGACAGCGTTTTATAACCTATGCTTGGCGTATGATTTTTCGTACTTGCTTTTATTATTCTTTTTTAAGTGGACGAGGGACCTTTAAAATCGATTTATTATTTTTTTTTTATTTCACTTTAAATATTATTCAAGGGTACATTATATGCATTTATCACAAAAAAAAGGAAAAAAAAGAAATTTTCCGTAATTTTTTAGAAGTTTTCAAAATGCCCCATGCACATTCCATACCAATGAAAATTCCAATATTTTTAAACAAATTTGGTTTATATATATAAATAAAACAGTGCATCGATTTTTATATATTTGAATATAAAGAAAAAAATGTAAGAAATGTTTTTTTTTTTAAATATTTTTTTTTCTAACCTTTATATTCAAATATATAAAAATCGATGCACCGTTTTATTTATATATATAAACCAAACTTGTGTAAAAAATATTGGGGACTTTCATTGATATGGAATACGCATGGGGCATTTTGAAGAATTCTAAAATATTACGAAAAATTCCTTTTTTTTCTCAAAAATTTTTTTTTATTTTTTTTTGTTGACATGATTGGTTGGCATGATTTAAATCTAAGATTTAAATCAGCTGATTTTTAAAAAAAAATCATTTGATTTAAATCTTTCTTTTTTTTATGTTGGAAATTAGTCAGCAGAGAGTTAGAAAATGTATTAGATAAAGATAGAATTACAAAATTTATAGCAAGATATGAACAAGCTATTAATGGCTGTCATTTTGCTGGAGTTTTATTAAGTCCCTCTGTTTTAAATCGAAATGAATTTCCACTTAGTGTAGAGGAAAATAATGAAGGTTTGGCATTCATTAAAGAAAATTGTTCAAATCTTCTCGTCACTGTAGCACATTTTCAAGCAAAAAATGGCCTATTCCAAAAATTACCATTGCTTGAGAAAAAAGTTTCAGATATTATGAAAGATTGGTGGAAGTCTTTTTATGTAATGTGAAGTAAAGAGAGAATCAGCGAAACTGAAATTGAATTTATTTACCAAATAACAACAGCCGTGTCTTCATCTGCTGGAGTAGAAAGACAATTTTCTTCTTTTGGACTAATTCATTCAAGCCTTCGTAATAAATTAGAAGTGGACAAAGCTTCTAAATTAGTGTTTTGTTCAAACAATTAAATCCCTGATTTATTTCTATTTGCTTAAAAAATATTGAATTAATTGTGATTTTTATCCCTTAATAAATAGCTTGCGAATTAAATGAATATTTAATTTGTTTTTAAATTTTACCATTTTCTATTCATTTACAACATATTTAAGTTTATTTCTTAGTGTGCACAATTTAATTACAAAATAATAGAATGGCTTTAGATTAAAGCCTAGATGTTTAATTTTTAATACCAATCAGTAACTGGAATATAGTATTTTCTTAACTATATAATTATTTCTTATGTTATTTTTATAAATATTATTTATTCTTTTTTAGTTATTTATTGTAAAAAAACTGCTCCATGTATTGTAAAAACATAAATATACAATAATTAAAAATAGAATTCTAAAAAAATCAAATAAATCCGATTTAAATAAAAAAATCTGATTTAAATAAAAAAAATCCGTTTTTTTTTTATTTTAAAAAAAATAAAAAAAAATCCGATTTTTTTTATTTAAAAAAAAATCAGGATTTCTTTTCCAACCCTGGCCATAATGCATATAATGCCCCCTTGAATAATATTTAAAGTGAAATTTACAAACAATAAAAAATGGATTTTAAAGGTCCCTCTTTCCCTTACTACAGAAAAAGTAATTTTAATAAGAAAATAAATTAATTGAAAACAGTTAAAAATGAATTTACTCAAGTTCTATTACATCCGATTGCTCAGAACGAATTTCTGTAAAACATAATGTCGTTATTATATACTTACTTACTTACTATTTAAAAGTGGAATTCGTTTCTCATGTTGAAAAATTTGCTTCTTGAACACATTTTTTTTTTTCCGAAATCTTTGAAAATAAAATACTCACAGTAAACTGAATTTCGAAAAAGAATCCGATCCTCTCTATTGCGTACGTGAGTCGAATAACTACAAAAAGTTCAAACTGGTACATACAACTAAACTCCACTCTTATTTTCTATGGGAACAAAAGAAGAAATAGCTCATGTGAAAAATCGGGAAAACATTTGCATTTTTTGAGACAAGTTTATTTATTTCACGGGTCTTGTATATCCCTTAGCTATTTTTGTATGGTGCTTTTCGTAGTATTTCCCCCGCCTTTCTTTTTTTTTTTTTTTTAGTTTTTATTCCACTAGTTTTTCTGTTACATAATAATGTTGCATCTATTCTCTGCACGGGAAAAAAATATTAGGAATTGCATGAAGAAAAAGTAGAGCATTTTAATTCCACTGGGAAAAGAAAATTGCGTCGTAAATATGGCGTCATTGGAAAAAATAGAAATGAAAACTTGTTCTTTTCAGTCAAATACGGAGTTTTGCGATAATATGGATAATATTTAATGTTTAAAATGACATTTTTTAATCATTCATATTTGAAACTTTATTTTTTACATAATGCCGAAGATTGTCATATACCGTATATACTCGTGTATAAGTCGACCCCCCCAATTCTTAAGCAAAATTTTGAAAAAAATTGAATTTTCGTGTATAAAGTCGAACCACATTTCTAGTAGTATGTTGAAAATTGATTTGTAATCGAGGATAAAAAAAAAACTAATAAATTTTCATTAAATTAGTAAATTTTTTTACGTTTCTAATCAGCCTTTTATTTATTTATTTGTTTTAAAACTGTATAATTATGTAAAAGCTTAAACTATTTTGAAAAATATTCACATCAATTCAATGATACTTAAAAAGAAAAAATTCTTTCAAATATTTATTCAAGCCTTATTTACAAGGGTAAACAACTTCTTAGGCTGCTAAAATATAATACTTCTTTGTATTGTAAGACATTTAGAAGAATACTTTTTTCTAGAAGCACTTTTATCTCAAGTTGAACTCTTTTTAAAAAGGGGATTAAAATGTTGAAAGTAATGCCCCTGTATTGAAGGGAATTCTGTCCCAAGAGAACATGGGTGCAGAACAATTACAAGGGCATTATTGTTGAATTTTTTTTGTCAATCACAGGGAAATGACCATTGTCCGCGTTTATCTCTCATGTGGTTACTTAAAAGACTTCCCCATTCGCCAGTTATCTGCTATTATTTTTTTTTTTACTACCTCGTGTATAAGTCGACCCCCATTTCCAACTCCCATATTTTGTCTAAAATTCTTCGACTTATGCACGAGTATATACGGTAGTTAAAATTTTCATGATATTTTAACTATTCGAGGTCCGGCGTCCTGTTAAAAGGACATGTCTTTTCATTGAGAATTATTTTGTCTTAACCATTACTTTTAGTGTTATCTGCACGTAGGGTATCCACTAGCAACGGTGTCCAGTGGCTAATATTTCTAAACCGTTAATCATACACATATAGTTCCAATTACAAAACTGTTTTAAATTGAGTAAAAAATTATTTTAAATGTCGTTTTGATCAATGAAATCATTTCTTAAAAAGTTACGAAATTTAAATTTTTATACGGTCCCCCGATTTTATAAGTGTTTTTCAGTAAAAATATCTTGTTACACTAAAAAGTAAGACAAAAAAGTCCCATTCCTTTTAACACAAAAATTGACCGAGTTATGAAACTCTGAATTGCACGATTTATGCCAATTTTCTGCATCTGACACAGATGAGTTGGGCCATGCTCCGAGGAATCGTACACAACGTGCTTGAAGTATTAGAACTATTTATTTTGCCTGTACATTTCTATATTGCAGACCAAGGGAGTCACTTCGATCAAGTTTTAAAACAACTTTAATTTTTATTAATTAAGTTTCAGATTAGATAATCTAATAGCATTTTAAAATATGTACAGTCGTGGAAAAAAAAAAAAAAAAAAGGAAACATCCGTTACTAACACTGCAAAAAATTAGCGTAGAAGAAAGTTATTGGTAGCACACGAGTGGTAATAAAACCTACTTTTAAATGATGTATATAAAATTTGCTTAGGGGACAATCTACATATTAAAACGAACCATAACTTTTTTTTTTCAATAGCAGTATACAATTCTGACAGCATAAATGAACTCTGCACCCTTCAGTTAGCCTAAAAACAAATTTTTATGCAATTCGCCCGATAAGTTTCCGAGAAATTAAGTATTTTAAAATGAGCGTATTTTAGAGGCTGTATCCAAATTGAATAACAGTACTCGATTGTTGACCGAGAGAGCCCCCTTCTTGATCAAGGCGACTTAAGCACCACCCAAGCAGTCATTGAAGACTGCTAGATCACAGGATAGCATAAGAAATTTCAAAATATCAAGTCACTTCCATCATACATTGCCCCTTAATCCATCATTTTGCGGTTTTTTAAGCACACGTTGAAAACTACTTGGAAAAAAAATGTGAAAATTTGGATTTCCATAAATCGGGATTTAATAAATCTAAATCCATCAAAAAATTGTATGTTACAATTCACAATTTTTTTCGAATATTAATTTCATAATTAATAATTTATATCATAAAATTATAAAAATTGCAAATTCAATGTATTTATGCTTGGATATTTTAGCAATTATTGCTACACAAAAAATTAGCACATTAGGAGTATAATTTCAGGAGATATTTATGAAAAAATGAAAATGTAATTTAACATTAGAAGCACTAAATTTTGAATGTTTATAATTCAAAAACTTATCCTTCAAATGACTTGAAATTTGGTGATTAGACATAGTTTGAACCGAAGATTTGAAATATTTTGTTAAAATTGATTATTGCTATTGAAAAAAAATATGAAGTTTGGGTTCGTTTTAATATGTAGACGACCCCTAAGCAAATTTTATATACATCATTTAAAAGTAGACTTTATTTCCAATCGTTCGGCATAAGTAACTTTCTGCTATGATAATTTATTGAGGAGTTAGTAGGAGGTGTTTACTTTATTTATTTATTTATTTTATTTATTTTTTTTTTTTTTCACGACTATACCATTTTTTAAAGAAATGCGACCGTTGCTTTTCATCATTTCATTTAACAAATATTTTGTTATTTCTTAACTTATATTTTCACTGCAAATTTTATATGTTTCTTTAATGTGTCAAAAGGAAAATAGATTTCAAATTTATATTATAATGTTAATTTTACTCTCAATTATTATTTTTTTTTACATCTGACGACTATTTATATTTCTAGTAAATTTGTGTATGAGCCCTATTTCACAGCATAAAATATGCTTCAACTTTAAACAGTTATTACATTGTCAATTTTAATCGTAAAAAAATGGGCCTTTTTTTTTTTTTTTGTCTTGCTTGTTAGTGTATTTGGATATTTTACTAAATATAACTTATGGGAACGGGCGACCGTATAAAAATTTTAATTTCATATTTTTTTTTCTTTTCTTTTCTTTTTCTTTTCTTTTTTTTCTTTTTTTTTTTTTTTTTTTTTTTTTTTTTTTTTTTTTTAGAAATGTTTCTATGAACCCAAATCGCTGTTAAAATACTTTTTTACCTCATTTAAAGCATTTTTGTAATTGGAACTATATGTTTATGCATAACTGTTTGCATAACCGGAATTAGCCATTGGACACCGTTGAGAGTGGAGAACCTGTATAGAAATTATAGTATATATCTATACCTTTATTATTATATTTGCATTTATATTTCAGTATTTAGTAATAACAATAATAATAAAAGTTAAAACTCTTTACATCATTGGCGGTTCTTTTATTTTGAACAATTGTTTTACTAGATTAATTTCAACACAATTATTCTTAATGGTAAGTAAATCATTTCAGATGTAAATTTCCAACTGAGCGAAAAAATGTCCGGACCAGGATTCGAACCAGAGAACACCGGCTGAAGTCGCTAATGTAGCCGGCTCAGATGGCAGAGTATTGGCGGCTTCAGCCGGTAGATCCCTGGTTCGAATACTGGTCCGGGCATTTTTTCGCCCAGTTGGAAATTTACACCTAATTGTTTTATTGTTTTAATTCAAAATAAAGGTTACTTTTCCGCACCAATAATTTCTGATATAAAAAAAAATGAAAAGTTGTTTTGTCTATTTGATCCTATTGTACACGACATTTTTCAAACGTCTTCAAAGATTCTTCCTTAGCCTAATGTTATATGAATAATGCGCAAAATATCTATATTCGTTAGATTTTAGTAAATGTCATATTAATAAATTTTAAATTTTGTACGATAGCTTCTTTTAATATTATTAACCAAAGAGTAATTTTTCCAAAAATTGAAAAAATAATTCGTAACCAAAAGGGTTAAATAAAAAAAAATGTATCTGTGAAAAATTATATTTAAAAAATTATACTTAAAATTTCGCCAAAAATTCGGTGCACAGTGAATATTTAAAGCAAACTTTGTTTTATAGAATATTTTCTGATTTATCCAATTGCATTTGTTAAGGAGATTTACTTGTTTATGCAGACATTTGAAAAGATACAGTTAAAAATTATGATAAATTAAAAGGAAAGAAATAATAGTCTTATTTTACTGTTTTAACTTATCAAAATCTGCAAGTTTCGTTAAAGGTTCAAAGAACATTATTTTAACACGTTGAGTGCCAATTCAGTCACTGGTGACTGGCACTGAATTTTCCATTTAGGCCGTGTCAGTCTTCATTGACTGACACTTATAGATTGTGCAACTGGAATCTTATTTCATGGCCCAAACGGAAACACAGACAAAATAGACTTGGCATCAACGTGTTACACTTTTTCAACAACACTCACAACACTCTTTCTGATGCTTTTCGTACAACACTTTTGGGTAGCTTTCTTTAATAGATAGCTTCTTTTAATATTATTAACCAAAGAGTAATTTTTCCAAAAATTGAAAAAATAATTCGTAACCAAAAGGGTTAAATAAAAAAAATGTATCTGTGAAAAATTATATTTAAAAAATTATACTTAAAATTTCGCCAAAAATTCGGTGCACAGTGAATATTTAAAGCAAACTTTGTTTTATAGAATATTTTCTGATTTATCCAATTGCATTTGTTAAGGAGATTTACTTGTTTATGCAGACATTTGAAAAGATACAGTTAAAAATTATGATAAATTAAAAGGAAAGAAATAATAGTCTTATTTTACTGTTTTAACTTATCAAAATCTGCAAGTTTCGTTAAAGGTTCAAAGAACATTATTTTAACACGTTGAGTGCCAATTCAGTCACTGGTGACTGGCACTGAATTTTCCATTTAGGCCGTGTCAGTCTTCATTGACTGACACTTATAGATTGTGCAACTGGAATCTTATTTCATGGCCCAAACGGAAACACAGACAAAATAGACTTGGCATCAACGTGTTACACTTTTTCAACAACACTCACAACACTCTTTCTGATGCTTTTCGTACAACACTTTTAGGTAGCTTTCATTACAAAAAGCTACATGTCATGTAGCTATAAAGTAGTCAATAAAAAGTAGTAGTCAATAAAAATGTCTCGACCGAGTTCGTTGGGCAGCTTCCTCCGCATCATTGTTTAAAAATGGCGGCCATTTAAATTTTTAAGAAAAATTTAAATTTGAAATGTGGTACCAAAAAATTGAAAATTGAAAAAATATTTTTTTTATGTGTTTGACCTTGATACAAAGATTCGGGAGCAGTTTTTGTTTCGTCTATATCTTAAAAAATGGCTGAGTTATAGCATTTTGAATTTCTAGCGTGGCTGACATTTTGAAACGCCCTGATATTTGTCACGTGATAACAGGCGTATTTATGAACCGATTTGGATGTACCTTGGTGTGTACATAGTACATACAAATATCTCGACCGAGTTCGTTGGCCACCTTCATCCGCCATCTTGTTTCAAAATGGCGGCCATTTAAAAGAATTTAAAATTTAAAATGAGATACCAAAAAATTGGAAAATGAAAAAGATTTTTTTTGTATGTGTTTGACCTTAATACAAAGATTCCGGAACAGTTTTTGTTTCGTCTATATCTTAAAAAATGGCTGAGTTATAGCATTTTGAATTTCTAGCGTGGCTGACATTTTAAAACCACCTGATTTTTGTCACGCGATAACAGGCGTATTTATGAACCGATTTGGATGGAACTTGGTCTGCACATAGTACATACCAATGTCTCGACCGAGTTCGTTGGCCAGCTTCATTCGCCATCTTGTTTCAAAAGGGTTGCCATTTAAAAAAAAAAAAAATTTAAATTTAAAATGAGGTGTTAAAAAATTGGAAAATGAAAAAGATTTTTTTATGTATTTGGCCTTGATACAAAGATTCCCGAGCAGTTTTTGTTTCTGAAAATTTGCAATTTATATAGACAATTTTGTTTTAAACAAAATTCCTATAACTGTTTTTAATTCAGGCCACGACATTTGCTTTAAAAGTGATATGCATCAAGTTGAAAATTTGAATACAGAAAAAAGAAAGGGGGGGGGGGGAAGGAAATGTCTCAGGATGAAATTGAATTTTAGAAAAATACTATCTTATATGCATAGTGTGCGTGAGTGAAATAATTATAAAGGATCTAAAAGAATATATACAATACAACTATATTTCTCTTTTCTATTTAAACGAGAGATAAATTAATTAATTAAACTATATTTAAACTAATTAACTAACTTTAATGGACATTACTTTTATGCAATACGATTTCGCTTAAATAAAATTGTATTATTTTATATCATCTATATATTCTCAGTTGATAAACTACAGTCGAACCTGGTTATAGCACCATCCGATGTACCGGAATATTTTTGACACTACTTTAGAGGGACGTAAAAAATGATTTTGATAGAAAAGCAAATGAAAACGCACTAAATAACATCCATGCTACCAAAAATAAGAATTTCTTTGTCAAGAAACCTAATGAAATTGGAATGTTGTATAACAAAACTATTTAAATTCATTCATCATTTTTCCTAGAAAAGATTTTTTTTTTAAATGTAATTAACAATATATGTATCTGTTACGCATGCAACATTTTTTAACAGCATAAAGAATTATCATTTTTTAGCATAATATAAAGCATTCAGTATTATCTTCAATGTGTCCAGTGCATTTGAATGTGCCAAATGCATCTGAATGTGCCCAGTGCCTTTGAATGTGTCCAGTGCATTTTTGTCATAGAAAGTAACAAGAATTTCATGTCAGCTGAACAGATCTGATTCGAAGTGGTACTTCGACTGCTTGAATCTGTGCCCAGTGTATTTGAATGTGCCCAGTGCATTTGAATGTGCCTAATGCATTTGAATGTGCCCAGTGCATTTGAATGTGCCCAGTGCCTTTGAATGTACCCAGTGCACTTTTGTCATAGAAACGTAACAAGAAATTCATGTCAGCTAAACAGATTTGATTCGAAGTGATACTTCGACTGCTTGAACCTGTGCCCAGTGCATTTGAATGTGCCCAGTGCCTCTGAATGTGTCCAGTGCATTTTTGTCATACAACTTAACAAGATATTCATGTAAACTGAACAGATTTGATTCGAAATGATATTTCGACTGCTTGAACGTGTGCCCAGTGCATTTGAATGTACCCAGTGCATTTGAATGTGCTCAATGCATTTGAATGTGTCCAGTGCTTTTGAATGTGTCCAGTGCATTTTTGTCATAGAAAGGTAACAAGAAATTCATGTCAGCTTGAACATATTTGATTCGAAGTGGTACTTCGATTGCTTGAACCTGTGCCCAATGTATTTGAATGTGCCCAGTGCATTTGAATGGTCCCAGTGCATTTGAATGTGCCCAGTGCCTTTGAATGTGTCCAATGCATTTTTGTCATAGAAACGTAAAAAGAAATTCCTGTCAGCTGAGCAGATTTGATTCGAAGTGGTACTTCGACTGCTTGAACCTCCCGTTCCACTTCATCGTTTCTATTAGTTTCGTCAAACGTTTTGAAAATCTTCGGCGATTTACAAATCCGAGACAATAGCAAATCACACACAAAACTCGCTTGTTGAAATAAATTCTTAATATCTGCTTTCTCATTTGTCATTACATTTTATGGAGAAAATGAAATGTGTAGAATACTGATGTGGCAAACATGATTGTCTTTAAAACATTCCAAATTATGCATTAGCAGCTATAGATAACTGAATATTTCTGATGGAAGCTTCATCTATAAATTACGATTGACTTGTGAGGTTTGATGTTAAAAACATTAATATAATTGAACTCTGTATTTATTTATTTTATACCATTTAAATCTGCAGGAAAGTTATTGACAATAAATAAGATTTTTCGTTTCCGCTTCCATTTCATATGCCGCTAGCCATTCCATATGCTGTCACTTAAGGGTGTATTCGAAAAAAATATTTTTCCACTCTCAACAGCTCGAAATTTTCGGACTCATTTTTAAAAGTAAAATCATCAAACTTGCTGAAGTGATTTTTGAATAGATGTATAAGAGGACCTTGTGATTTCATTTTTCGCTCAATTGCCCAGTGCCTCTGAATGTGTCCAGTGCATTTTTGTCATACAACTTAACAAGATATTCATGTAAACTGAACAGATTTGATTCGAAATGATATTTCGACTGCTTGAACGTGTGCCCAGTGCATTTGAATGTACCCAGTGCATTTGAATGTGCTCAATGCATTTGAATGTGTCCAGTGCTTTTGAATGTGTCCAGTGCATTTTTGTCATAGAAAGGTAACAAGAAATTCATGTCAGCTTGAACAGATTTGATTCGAAGTGGTACTTCGATTGCTTGAACCTGTGCCCAATGTATTTGAATGTGCCCAGTGCATTTGAATGGTCCCAGTGCATTTGAATGTGCCCAGTGCCTTTGAATGTGTCCAATGCATTTTTGTCATAGAAACGTAAAAAGAAATTCCTGTCAGCTGAGCAGATTTGATTCGAAGTGGTACTTCGACTGCTTGAACCTCCCGTTCCACTTCATCGTTTCTATTAGTTTCGTCAAACGTTTTGAAAATCTTCGGCGATTTACAAATCCGAGACAATAGCAAATCACACACAAAACTCGCTTGTTGAAATAAATTCTTAATATCTGCTTTCTCATTTGTCATTACATTTTATGGAGAAAATGAAATGTGTAGAATACTGATGTGGCAAACATGATTGTCTTTAAAACATTCCAAATTATGCATTAGCAGCTATAGATAACTGAATATTTCTGATGGAAGCTTCATCTATAAATTACGATTGACTTGTGAGGTTTGATGTTAAAAACATTAATATAATTGAACTCTGTATTTATTTATTTTATACCATTTAAATCTGCAGGAAAGTTATTGACAATAAATAAGATTTTTCGTTTCCGCTTCCATTTCATATGCCGCTAGCCATTCCATATGCTGTCACTTAAGGGTGTATTCGAAAAAAATATTTTTCCACTCTCAACAGCTCGAAATTTTCGGACTCATTTTTAAAAGTAAAATCATCAAACTTGCTGAAGTGATTTTTGAATAGATGTATAAGAGGACCTCGTGATTTCATTTTTCGCTCAATTAATTAGAATTTGATTTTTAAACAATTATTTTTTCAGTATGACCATTTTTTTCATCCCCAGACATGATGTTTCGGAAAATTCGGTTCAAAACGCCAACTTTGACAGCATTTTTTTTTCAACGTTTTCTGCATTTATCAAAAAATCGACAAGCACGGCACATTCTGTAGTTTCTAAGTAAGAGAATTTGCCAGTTTGATGCGTTTGAGAGCAAAAATAAATTTATAAATAAATCATAAAATAAGCAGTTTAGATTGGAATACACCCTTCCGAAGCGTGTTCGGAGTTAAAGATCTGTCCCTGTGTGCCGGGTCCGAACACCTTTCGGAGCACGCCTTTATATTTACAGGGTCTCTAACCACCACCGGCACCTGTTTATGCTTTTCTGTTTTAGGGTGGCACCCAGTATCGCCTATCCTTATGCACTATAAGGTTGGTTCGAGCAAAACTTTTATTTTTTAATTTTTACAACTAAATTTATCACCATTCGATATCAATTATAAAACCAATTAGAAAACATATGTACATACTAATATGCATCATGGTAATGTTTCTTATTTGTAAGAATTATATAGGAAGAGAAAAAAGTAGATGGCTCCTGGGGATAGACTTTGAAAATGGGACGGCAGACAAAGTGTTAACTTCTGCTTCAAAGATCTCTGCCATGATCCAGAGGTATTTATTAGCAAGACAGTTTATAGCAATGTTTGCTTGTTTTTAAAAACACCTTGTATTCTTAAATTTTCAATGCAGCCAAATCGTTTTTCTCCGTTGCACTCAAGTTTTATTATACAAATATAGTAAGATTTTCTTTTGATAGTTTTCCTCCAGTTCACTTTTCGTTTTCGAATGACAAAGTTTTATCTGGAGCAAGCTTCACAAAATGACCTGTTTCATTTAGCTTTAAAAGTGTCACTGTTCTTGCAGACTTTCCTGATATTTAGTTAACTGTTCTGAATTCGAGATCAAAATATTACCATTAATTTATATATTTAAGCTCCTTTCCCGTTGAAATAATTCAATGATGCCTCTTTAACGTCTTCTTCCTTCATCTTTCTCATTCGTTTTATGTTCTAGACATTTTTTTTTCAACAGCACTTCAAATATTTTCTGTATTCTTCCGTATTAAATTTACCAAATTAAATTCGCTACAAAATTTCTTTTTTCGGATTTAATTCTTTTATTATATTATATCCCAAACTCAATATTTTTCCTTTCGACAGATGTCATAAGTAATGCTGTTTCAAGTAACAAAGTAGACAATTTTAAATATATTTTTAAAATTTAAACCGAGGTCACATACGTTGTAAGCAAGTTGTAGCTAAATCGACAGAGAATTGGAGTGGACAAATTTACAAATTTTCGATAACACTTGGGAATCAATAATCACCATTTTAGAAAACATATGCCAAAAACATTAATAATATGAAAGAAAAACTTGCAAAAAAATGTATTGAAAAAACTGAATTGTTATTTGAAAAAAAATGTATTCAAAATGTATTCAATTCTGTAAGGAAAGAATATGTTTTTTAACTGTATGTCTTCCCTCATCATACCTAATTTTTTTACACGCAGAATAATTCTTACTTTCATCGACATAGATATCAATAAAAAGATATAACAATTTTCATACAAAATGTGAATTCCTTATTTTTAACACTGTCCAACATAGTTGAAAAATGTTTATGAATTGGGTTTGTCTGTCCGTCTGTCTATCTGGCCGTAATAACTCGCATAAATATACTAGAAATGCCATGTGATTGATATATATTATTGAGGTTGACCATGGTATGTTCGGTATAGAAAATGAAGTGTGTACAATTTATAGTGTGTACATTTACAGGGGCACTCAAAAGTATTCCGTTACATTATGGTATATGTAGAAAAATCATTTGCAGTGTATTTTAATAATGTTTCAGAATTTCAAACATAATAAAATTTATATACATTATTGAAATGCACTAGCAGATAGTTACTATAGGATATGTTAAGCGTAGCAATTACAGTACTTGCAGGAGAATTCAAAAGTATTCCGTTATACAGTGAAACCTTCCTGTGCGACCACTTCCTTTAAGCGACCCCCTCCATGAACGACCATTTCTTTGAAGAAAATTACGTTTTTTCCTGGTCACTTGAAGAAGGTTTTATTAGAATAATAATTCCGGAGAACGCATTATTCATCAAACTTCTAAACTAAGTTTAGATTTTTTTTATGCCGGTAACTGTTAAGTGTTTAAACCCCTTTGTGTCTTTTTAGGCAATGGATTTAACTCTGATGGCAAATTAAGAATGACGGTCAATAAACTCCCCTGCCCTATTCTGTCGAGAAACTCTCGAAGAAATAGATAAATTAATGAAATCGTCATTATTTGTACCCGTCCAAAAATACTGCATTTATTTACTGATCTTCGAAAGGACTGAGAAATAAAAGTTTTAAAAGATAAAACCGTAAAATCAAAGTAAACGTCAATGTGTTCATTTTTTTAAACTCTTAAGTAATTAATATGTAATTAACTTTTGTTCTGATACTTAATTTTTTATATTTTTTCCTAATGTAAAAATAAATTTTAGCAACTTTTAATTGTTACCTTTTTTCAATAATTAAAATCTAACTTTAAACATGACCTCCATTAAGAGACCACCTCTCGGAGCGACCAATTTTTATTGGAACGGAGCGTGGTCACTTTAGGGAGGTTTTACTGTACTATGGTCTACAAAGAAAAATCGTTTTCGGTGTATTTTAATGATGTTACTCTGTTACATGCATAATGAAATTTATATGAATTTCTGAGGTGCACTAATACCTGTGTTCTGTATTATATGGGGTTCAAAACAATTTTCATTTATTTACAGGATCCCACAAAAGAGTTCGATTATATAATCGCTTACGGGAAAAATTGTTCGCAGCGTATTTCAGTTATGTTACACTATTTCAAACATTATGAAATGATGTACATTACGGAGGACTAATATAAAATGCTTGCAGTAGAATATGATGTGTATTGCATTTCTTGTTTATTTACAGGGACACAAAAAATATTTCGAATATTACTGTATTCGAAGTGTTGTCTATTAGAGATGATTCCTGAAAATGTGTTTTCAATTATGGTTTGCATTTTTAAGTTTACCTAAATCTTTTCATGCTATATGGTGTGCCTAAATTCTATAGGCCATATACGGGGCTACATAAAAAAAAAAAAAATTGCAAGCATTATTGAGAATGGGCGTGAATTGCTTAATATAGTTTTTTAATTTGAGTTATGAATTTCCAAGCTCAAATTCATTTAGTATACGAGGGTTACTCTGAAATTATTGAGATACGCGCAGACGAGAATTTACAAAATAAAAATAACGGTTTAATTTTAAAATACAAAGTATTTTAACACAGCAGACGACTTTTTATTGACTTACTTCAACTTGTTTAGCGTAAAATAAATTTTAAACAGAAAAGAAAATGGAGTTGACGCGAGAACGTTTTCGCGCTATGATTTTCTACGATTTTAAAGCAGGATTAAATCAAGAAGAATGCGTTCAAATTAGCATTTGGTGATGAATCTCCAGCTCGTGCTACTGTATTCAGATGGTTTAAAGAATTTAGCAGAGGTCGCAATTTTCTTCAGGATGAAGAACACACAGGAAGGCCGCCGTCGGCAGTAATCCCGGATAATGTGTCTGCCATACGAAAAATGTTACTGGATGATAATCGCTGTACCTATCAAATGATACAGATGGAACTTAACATTGGATCCGCAGACATACACAAAATTATTCATGAAGAATTGCACATGAAAAAAGTAGTTTGCCGTTGGGTTCCCCATAATCTAACTGAGCACCAAACAGAGGAGCGTGTCAGAATCAGTAAAGAAACTCTTAAATTGCTAAATGATGGTGGCCACCGCATCATTTCTAAAACTGTAACGGGTGATGAAACGTACATACCGTTTTTTGACGTTCCAACACGTCAAGAAAGCAAAGTATGGGTCTTTGAAGATGATCCCACGCCGACAATGGTGAAAAGACAACGCGCACTGAAAAAAAGTGATGTATGCCGTTTTCTTCTGAAGTACCGGATTCGTCAAAGCCATCAAGTTGGAAGGACAGAAGCCAGTAACAGCAAACTGGTATGCCACTAAATGTCTTCCAGAAATTCTACAAGAAGTGAATGTTAGGGGACTAATGCTTCACCATGACAATGCATCTTCACATACAGCCGGATTAACAGTTGAGTTTCTTAAACAAAAACGAATTAAAGTGATAGAACATCCACCGTATTCACCTGATCTAGCTTTGTGTGACTTTTGGTTATTCTTTAATCTAAAAAAGAACTTACGTGAACGTCGTTTTCATTCAGAAGAAGAGATTGATGTGGCTATAAATGCATATTTTTCATCTATTCCAAGAAATGAATGGCTTGAGGCATTTAATATGTGGAAAATTCGTCTACAAAAGTGCATTGATGCTGGAGGAGACTACTTTGAACACACCTAAAATTTTGTAAGTATAACTTTAAAAACCTAGTTGTATCTCAAAAATTTCAGAGTGACCCCCGTATGAAGAGATATTTGTAAAGTATAAATAAAATCATATACATGGCCTAGCAAAGAATTGGATACATGACCGCTCATGGATGATAATTTCTGGAAGCGTGATTTCAGTCGTTTTAAGCATGTTTTTGCGTGATTTAAATGTCAGCTTAATATGTGGTATCTATAATAATCTGTATGTAATAAACATACAGGGCTATACAAAAGAACCCAAATTCGTTTCCGTCCATTGGTTGAAATTGCTGAAAATGAATTTTCAACTGTGTAGTGAGTTTTTTTACTAAACTAAATATTAGAATGCTATGTAGAATCTGTATAAACCTATAGATCATATGCAGAGCAGCAGACAAGAATTGGAATACCTTTCCAGCAACAATTGTAATTTCGGAAATATGGTTCTCAACTGTGTTATACGCTTTCTAAACTATTTGCTTAACCCCTTAATACTCGCTCCCGTAATATTGACGGGCTGTGTCTTTTATTCAGATTTTTTTGCTATTCCCACCAGTTTTATAAAATAGTGTAATTGGCTTTATTATGATATCATTTTACCTGTCATTAAATAAGGTGACTATTTCTTTTTCAAAAAAGTGGTGTCAATAAGAAATTTGATTTTTTTAAACTATAATTTAATGTGACCGTTAACGGGTTAAGTATCTTCTTTAACTTATTAAACGACGAAGTTTTGTTAAAGTATCTTGTAACTGTTGTAAAATGTTTCACAACCTATGCTTAACGCATTATTATTAATTTCTTGTTTATTTCTGTGATAGAATACCATTATTTTTTATTAGAACGATCTTTGTTCTAAAAATATCATAAATCGAATTTGAATTCAATGCATTAAAGACATAATAACTACCTTTTTGCACTGCATAGGAAGGAAAATGACTACCGAATTTGTAAAAAATAACTAATATAACTCTTGCTAATTTAGAAAACAATTTATTCTTTAAAGTGATGTGCTATCCTCGAGTTAAAAAACAATGTAAAAAAAATCTCAGACTCAAACTGTAATTTGGAAAAATCAGATTCGATCTAGAGAGAATGAAATAATTACAAAAAAATCCATGAGAATGGTTACAATGGAACTGTACTATTCTTTTCTGTGAAAACGAGAAATGAAATGGTTCATGCGAAAAGTCGGAAAGAAATTTGCAATTTTCAGAAAGGTTATTTACTTCAAGCATCTTACATATCCCTTGGGTATTTTCTTATTTCTTTTTGATAGCTTATTAGATTTTCCTGCTTTTTTTTTTTTTTTTTTTTTTTTTTTTGTATTTCGTTGATTTTACTTTGTACATATATTCTCACACAATAAACGAAATCAAGAATAAAGCAGTTGTTTCATATTCAATTTTTTACATACTCTTTTTTTTTTCTTTTTACAAACAGTCATCTGGGGTTATTTTTTTTCTTTTATTTTCTAAAAATTAAAATATGTAATCGAATTTACTTTTACACAGCGAAATTTCATAGAAATAAAAATTTCTGTTTGTATCGATATATGTTTTCGTTTGACAAATTATATTTTGGTTCTATATTCGTCTTAAACATTATTCTTCTCAGATGATTTCTTTCTTAATATATGTGAAATACACTGTTAAAAATTTTGCAGCATTCTGGCAGGTCATTCGACCGTTTTTTGAAAAAACGGTTTCATAACAATAATTTAACTATATTCTGACCATAAAATGGCCAATAATATGGTCAGAATAGTGTTAAATTACGGTTGTGTAACCGTTTTCGAAAAAAACGGTCAAATGACCTGCCAGAATGCTGCAAATTTTTAACAGTGTACTTATTGTATCGGAATGGTAAATAAGGTGTTCATATTCTACTGCATTTTGTCTCACAGTGTAAGAATTAGAGTAAAGTTCAAACAATGTAAAATTTTGAGGTACAGAATAGAATTCGATAAATTAATCGAACACCATAGTCCACAACTTAAAGGTTTGCACGGGCCAGGCCGGAGGAATGAAGGGTAAATTTCCTACCGTCCTGCGGATCAAGAGGCTACTTCAGTCAAACGAAAAGACGCGTTCGCTAATGCTAATCCTATGGAAGAAATTTATAAAGATATCTCGGTCACATTTCAATATTTTTAAATGATTTTTTTCCATTGGATAACTGAAATTGATCTGTATGCAGGCAGTTTTTTACTTTTTCGATTTTGATTGCAGATATTTTTTATGAGGATGCTTTTACTTTCGAAACCGGTTCCGGAAAGGAAAGTGACTTAATTAAAAATACATGTAAACAAAATCGAAAAAGTAAATAACGTAGTCTCTTTAGGAGGCTACTTCAGTCAAACGAAAAGACCCGTTCGCTAATGATAATCATATGGAATACCATTTATAAAGTTATCTCGTTTGAATTTAAATATTTTTAAATGATTTCTTTTTTGCATTGAATAGGTGAGATCGATCTGTATAAAGACCGTTATTTATTTTTTCTATTTTGTTTACAGGTATTTTTAATTAGGACACTTTCATTTTCAGAACCGGTTTCGAAAATAAAAGTATCCTCATAAAAAAAAATTCTGCAATCAAAATCGAAAAAGGTAACAAACGGTCTGCATACAGATCAATCTCAGTTTACCAATGAAAAAAAAATCATTTAAAAACATTGAAATGCGACAGAGATATCATTATAAATTTTTTCCATGGGATTAGAATTAGCGAACGCGTCTTTTCGTTTGACTGAAGTAGCCTCTTAAGCCGGGCCGATGAAAAAATAAGCGGGACGATGAAAAAAACTCGGCCCGATATCAAATTTAAAAGAATAAAACTAAGACAATAAAATGTGAACTATTTTCAATGGACCTGTCTTAGACGAGGATAAGTATAATTATAAATATGCTGCACGAACCGATGCTAGATTGTCATCGGTACAGAAATATAACATATCCAACGTAGAGCAGCATTTGCATCGTATCTGATTCAGGGCTTAATTATTTAAGCAGACACGGTCCGGGCCAGGATCAAGCTTACATTTTCTTTCTACATGCTGGGCCTACATGACGGGCCAGTACTGGTGCTATTCTGCATTCTATGACTTGCGAACTTATAGTAATCTAAAATTAATAGTAATCTATAATGTTAAATTTTTCCATAAATATGTATGCAATATTCCAGAAAAAAATTCAATTGTATGTTGAAAAAAATCGGTAATTTCTGAGGAAATTAAGTCGGATCTGTTTTTATTAATTTTTGCATGGGCCGGGCCTGTTTTCACTCATTTTAGCACAGGGCGGGCCGAGCCGTGAACTGCGAAAATACAAACAAGCCGGACGAGCCTGGGCTGAGCTTTTAGTTTTTGAAACGGACCAAGATAGCTTTCGTTCGGGCCAAGCAGGTACCGGGCCTGAAAATTCCGGCCCGTGCAGACCTCTACCACAACTAAACATATTCTTTTATTCATGTTTTGAACTAAACATTATGTTAAAGCATGTTTTCTGATCTACCTGATATTGTGGCATTTATAAATCAACAATAAATAAAATTCTAACATATACAAAAGACTGATGATACCAATTCTATTATTTAAATAAAATAAAAGAACTAAAGTGATATTTAAAATAAAAATAAGTTATCAAACTATCATATTAGATGTAAATTTCCAACTGGGCGAAAAATGTCCGGACCAGGATTCGAACCAGGGATCTCCCTGGCTGAAGTCGCCAGTGCTCTGCCATCTGAGCTATCCCGGACGAAGCTGGTGGAACTTTTTCACCCAGCTAACCTTAATGATTATAGCATCTGATCTGAAACCTGGTTCAGCTCAACAGAATAAATCTCTGGTAATGGAACTCCAGAAAACGCTGGATACGAAATTACACTAGATCAGTTTTAACACAATTATTCTAATTGGTAAATAAATCATATTAGATGTAAATTTTCAACTAGGCGAAAAATGTCCAGACCAGGATTCGAACCAGGGATCTCCTGGCTGAAGTCGCCAGCGCGCTGCCATCTGAGCTATCCCGGACGAATCTGGTGGAACTTTTTCACCCAGCTAACCTTAATGATTATAGCATCAGGTCTGAAACCTGGTTCAGCTCAACAGAATAAGTCTCAGGTAATGGGTTTACATCTAATATGATTTATTGACCAATTAGAATAATTGTGTTAAAATTAATCTAGTGTAATTTCGTATCCAGCGATTTCTGGAGTTCCATTACCTGAGATTTATTCAGTTGAGCTGAACCAGGTTTAAGACCAGACTATAATCATTAAGGTTAGCTGGGTGAAAAAGTTCCACCAGATTCGTCCGGGATATCTCAGATGGCAGAGCACTGGCGACTTCAGCCAAGAGATCCCTAGTTCGAATCCTGGTCCGGACATTTTATTCCAGTTGGAAATTTACATCTGATATGATTTATTTACCAATTAGAATAATAGTGTTAAAATTAATCGAGTGTAATTTCGTATCCAGCGATTTCTGAAGTTCCATTACCTGAGATTTATTCTGTTGAGGTGAACCAGGTTTGAGACCAGATGCTATAATCATTAAGGTTAGCTGGGAGAAAAAGTTCCACTGGATTCGTCCGATATAGCTCAGATGGCAGAGCACTGGCGACTTCAGCCAGGAGATCCCTTGTTCGAATCCTGGTCCGGACATTTTTCGCCCAGTTGGAAATTTACATCTAATATGATTTAATAGAGTCAAAACACTGTATTAAACACTAGTGTCGTGAAGGAAAATAAACTTTATAATATAATTGTAACTAAAACTAACTTCTAAGTAAAATTTCGATGGATTCACGGATTATTGACGAGTAGTGGTTAGACGTTGAAGTTAGAAGTGACAATGTTTGTAACGATGTCCTTTCCTATAATATTCCAGCAATTTCGTACAATATCCTAAATATTTCCAGACCTCCTGATAATATGAGCTGATCTTTTCACCCCTCTGCAGAGAGACGGACTGAACTCCGCTTGCGCATGCGTACTATTTATTGTTTTTCTTTTTAAAATGTATTTCTATTCAGTCAATCATCTTTTTCCCTTTGAAAATGAACGCGTGTGTGTTCGAAAGATTTCGGGTTGCATTAAATAATATTGTTATATGTTTTTGTCACCTTTTGAGTAGTTATAAGTATATTATAAAGTTTATTAATATGATTTATTTACCAATTAGAATAATTGTGTTAAAATTAATTTAGTAATTTCGTATCCAGCAATTTCTGGAGTTCCATTACCTGAGATTTATCCTGTTGAGCTGAACCAGGTTTCAGACCAGATGCTATAATCATTAAGGTTAGCTGGGTGAAAAAGTTCCACCAGATTCGTCCGGGATAGCTCAGATGGCAGACCACTGGCGACTTCCGCCAGGAGATCCCTGGTTCGAATCCTGGTCCGGACATTTTTCGCCCAGTTGTAAATTTACATCTAATATGATTTATTTACCAATTAGAATAATTGTGTTAAAATTAATCTAGTATCAAACTATCTTTCTTATACAGAGAGAGTGTTGATTGTGCCAAATTTCGTAATGGTTATTCTTCTCGCAACAGAGATACCCTTTTTTACACACAGAAAATTTCTTACTTTATTAGCATAGACAGAATGTGTAATAAGCTTATAAAAAAATATAAGTTTACTATTCTTATTTAACTTTAGTGACAAAATGTCATTAATATTACCATTAATTTGTCTTTAAAAATAACATTATTCAGTCTTTAATTGTCCGAATTAAACACATAACAATAACTTTTTGAACTGCATCTAAAGCAAAATGGTGAGCAAGTTTTTTAATAAAAGAAAGAAAAAAGAACTCGTACTTTGACTACATTTATAATTGTGCTCTTAATTTGTATAATATTTAACACTTTGCGATCCAACCCAAAGTCTGGCTCGGGATCAACTTTCTTTGCAAAATTTGCGTTTGGCACCAGTAACAAAGGAAAATAAAATTTGCCTTATTTAATTAGAGCATTTTCGCAATTGTGTAATTGAAGGTAACTTCTTTTAAAAATGTTATGCCAACCGAATGAAATTTGTGTAAGAGCCACCAGACCGAAAAGGGTTAAGAGCAAAACTACAGATGATAGCTTTATATTTGACTACAATTTATTCTTTGAAAGTAACGTGCATTCTTTGAGTAAAAAATGTGTAAAATGAAAAAAATATCTTGTGAGGCTGAAAATGTATTTTGGAAAAATCACATACCCTCAAGTACGTAACTAAGTACTCGTATTTTGACCACGCTTATAACTGTGGTCTTAAATTATATAATCTTTAAGACCAAAATTACACATGATATCTTTAATTTTAATTATAATTTATTCTTTAAAAGAAATGTGCATTTCTCGAGTAAAAATTGTGTAAAAAGAAGTAAAACAAAGTTATCAACCTGAAGCTGTATTTTGGAAAAATCCCATTCCCTCGAGAACATGCATGATTGAAATAATTACAAAAGATCCAAAAGGATAACTACAACACAACTCCATCATTCTTTTCTATAGAAACAAGGGAAGAAATGACTCATGCAAAAAGACGAAAAGAAATTTGCACTTTATAGAAAAGGTTATTTATTTCAAGCATCTTTTCGTATCCCTAAGGTATTTTCTTATTTGCTTTTGATAGCTTCTTGGATTTTCCTGCATTTCTTTGCATTTCATTGATTTTGCTATTACACATATTCTTTCGCAGTAAACGAAATGAAGAGAAAAGCAGTTGTTTCTTATTTAGTTCTCTACATTCCTCACGTATTTCTTGTTTAATCGGTTTTGCATTGTATCACCAGTTTTGTGTTATTATCATTATTTTTTTATACATATTATTATTATTGTTATTATTTGAAGATTAAAATATGTAATCGAAGTTACTTTTATGCAACACAATTTCATTAATAATTCTTTAATTTATAACTGAATAAAAATTTTATTTTCATAAATTATCTGCAAATTCTATATTCATCTTAAGGGCTGCTTCAGTCACGCGAAAAAGTCCACTCGCTAATGCTAATCCTATGCAAGAAATTTTTAAAGATATCTTGTTTGCATCTCAATATTTTTATTTTTTTTTCATTGGATAGCCTAGATCGGTCTGCACAAAGGCCATTCATTACTTTTTCGGTTTTGTTTGCAGACTCTTTTTATGAGGATGCTTTCACATTCAAAACCGGTTCCGAAAGTGAAAGTGTCCAAATTAAAAATACCTGAAAAAAAATAGAAAAAGGAAAAAACGACAGATGTAGAGATCGATCTCAGCTATCCAATGCAAAAGAAATCATTTAAAAATATTAAAATATGAGCGAGATATCTTTAAAAAAATTATCCCACTGGATTAACATTAGCTAACGGGTGTTTTCGCCTGACTGAAGTAGCCTCTTAAAAGCAGTTTGAAGTTCCTATACCTACCATGTTAAATGAATGTAATTTTTCTCAGAATCTACCAAAGAAATTAACTTGAAATTTTTCATATACATAATAAGAAGAAGTGATGTCAACACTATAAACAGATATTCTTTAGTTATTTTTTTTTTATCTGGAATAAAAACAAATTTTAAATAACAAAAAACTTGCATTTTTCTAAAGAAAACTTTTGTATAAAAATTTTCTACGAATTTTTCTAACAAAAGTTCATTTCAGATTGATCAGAAATACGTATGAAATATTCAGGAAGATTACAAACCATAATATGTAGTGTTTCTATAAAAATGTACATCAACGTTAAAAAAACAAAGTGTTGAGAAAATTTAGTTTAAATTTTACATATGTATTGTTTATGTATGATATAAACAAACTGAATTATTTAAAAAAAATTAACCTCTCGTTGTCGTCGAAACAAACGTAATATATCATTTGAAAGGAAAAAAATAAAAGATTTCAAATATATATATATATATATATATATATATATATATATAAAGGCTTTTCATGAATTTATGACTTCCAACTGCACTTAAACAATGTCCCAAATGATTTCTTTCACTATATACCTATAATACTTATAGACAGATAATATGCAGTATACTTTATATTACCTGAATAACTGTGCACTGTAATACATATAATTCTATTAGAATGATAAACAATTCACCTATCCATATTTCAGTGTACTTTCTTTCATGAGAAATTAGTTTATATTCCAAACAATGTAAAATTTGCGGGATAGAATGCAATTTATTGAATTTATAGCTCACTATTAAATATGTTAGTTTATTCATGATTAGAAATAGGCATTACTTTGAAGTTTGTTTTCTGTTCCGTATTATCATGCTGCCTTTTTAATTCAACAATCGTTTAATTCAATAACACCTAAACTTTGATGATGCGCAATGAAGTCTGTAAGATAGTCATAGCTGAAGAAATATCTAATGAGAATATCTTTTTAACACTTTCCGGTGAGTTGAAAAATGTTACAGAATTCACTTTATCTGTCTGCCCGTCTGTCTGTTTGTTTTCAGTCTATCTGTTCTCTAATTCTCGTAAATATACTCGGATTGCCATGCAATTAATATATGTTATTCTGGTTTACAGTTCGTTTAAAGGAATACTCAAAAGAATTCCATTACATTACGGCATATGGGGAAAAATCGTTTGCGGTGTATTTTAATGATATTACGCTATTTCGAACATATTTCAATTGATATATGTCACTGAGGTACACGACAAGATGCTTATTATGGAATATGGTTTGCATTGCATTCATCATTCATTATAGGTGCACACAAAAGAATTGGGTTACAGTACAGTCTATTAATAACAATTTCTGGAAGCCTGTTTTCAATTGTGGTATACGTTTTCACATGTAACTAATTTTTTTCATGTTACTTGTTGTGTATAAATTGTATGATCATATACAGGCCTGCGCAAAATATATCGAGTACATTTCCGTTTACTGAATGTGCTAAGCGCATCCAAACTGAACTAAATTTTAGCATACTATGTAGTACATATACAAATCTATAATACATATACAGGCCTTCAGAAAAGAATTCGGTTATTTTTCCGACTACTGATAATAATTGTTGAAATTGGGTTTTCAAATGTGTTATACGTTTTCTAAATGACATCCCCCCTCGATTGCACTTATACTCTAAAGCGAAAGCTTAGTTCCCAGGTCGGTCAGCCCTTACGGCATCTTCTTGTTTATACTTAGACATTAATTACATTTCACCTGATTAAACTGTGAAATCTTGTTACAGTATTCTGAATATGTTGGAAAGTGTTTCGTCCTCTGTGCTTGACACATGATTTTGCGTTCTTCTTTTTTGTATGGTATATTTGTGTGAAATTTCGTATTTATGAGTGCTTTCCTGCTACAGAGGCTACATTTTTTATAATAAAAATGTCTTGCGTATATGTAACCGTAAGTAAATAATAGATTTAGCTTTTTGTAACAAGACAATTATTTAAAAAAATATATTATTTTATTTTATTTTTACAGTTCAAATGTCACTAAATTTTATTAGAAATAGATACACCTAGGTACACCTGAAGGCTTTGAAATTACGATTATTAAATCTTTGTCACAATTAAAATCATTAATCACAATCCTGCCGTAGTTGCGTTTTTTAGGTTTTCGTAATTGATTTTTATGTATTTTTTATCGCTGAACCTGAAAATGACCTTCAGCTTTAACCATCACGTTAGGATATTTTGCAAATCGTACATTTCAAAAATAAAATGTCAAAAAAAAAAAAAAAAAAAAAAAAAATATGATATCATAAAATAGATGTGATGGTTGCTTTTTAACTTTTGATAATTGATTTTTATAATTTTTTTAGTGCTGAATCCGAAAACGATCTTCATTTTTAACCCTCACATCAGGAATTTTTGCAGATCGTAAATTTAAAAGTTCAAAAAATAGCGTAAATCTTCAAAACAATTTGTTAAATTCTTACCAAAAGATGGCAAATGCTTTAAATAAATCTGCCACGAATTTCCAACCTTATCAACCGCCAAAATGAAAGACGACACTAAGATGAACCTCGTTGAGAACAAAAATGGAAAAGCGCGATAAAGAGGATGAGCGGTTCAAAGAAAATTCCACACATGGAATAAAATTGTAAGGATTTTAAATACATATTAATTTACACGTTCAGCTGTAAAAATGCATAGTATAAACCAAAAGATAAATAAATTATTATAAAAAAAGTTCGTTAAAAAATATTTCGATTTTTTAAAAAATTGCGATTTGCAAATGATCCTGTCGTGGTGGTGAAAAATGAAGGTCATTTTCTGATTAAGCACTACAAAATACACAAGAATCAATTTTCAAAAGCTTAAAATCACAACCAATACGTATGTTTTATAGTATCATATTTTGCCATTTTTCGACTTTTTAACTTTGAAATTTATGATTTGCAAAAATACCTGACGTGATGGTTAAAAATGAAGATCATTTTCGGGTTCAGCGCAACAAAATAAATAAAAATTAATTATCAAAAGTTAAAAAACATGACACAATCCAAATTTTGCAGGCTAGTTTAACCACATTTTCCGTCGCATCGAATGAAAAGTGGCAAGTAAGATTCTAAAAAGAAATCGCATAGCTATCGTTAATTTTGGCCACAATTTCTTCTTTAAAAGTTATGTGCATTTCTGGATTTGAAAAAAAAACAAAAAAGGTAAAAAAAAAAATAATAAAAAGATTCTCAGGCTGAAACAGAATTTTGGAAAAATCCGATCCCCTCTAGATCGTACGTGAGTGAAATAATTACAAAAGATGCAGAACGGAGAGTTACAACAGAACTCCACTTTTCTTTTCCATGGATACGAGAGAAGAAATGACTGAGGCGAAAAGTTGAAAAGAAATTTGCAATTTTCAGAAAAGGTTATTTGTTTCAGCCGTCTTGCGTATCTCTTGGGTATTTTCTTATTTGCCTTTGATAGCTTCTTATGTTTTACTGCTTTTCTTTTCATTTTATTTCATTTTCTATTACATGTATATATTCTTTCATGGTAAACAAATGAAATATAAAGCACACGTTTCTTGTTCAGATTTTTTTTATATTCGTCTGGGTGTATTTGAATTTAATGAATTTTATAATTTATCAGCTGTTGTTTTTTTTAAAAAAGATTACTATTTGTAAACGCAGTTACTTTCATACAACAAAAGTTCACGGAAATAAAATTCTGTTATTTATATCGAAATATGTATTCTCTTTTGATAAATATATTCGAGTTTCCTATTCATATTAAATATTCTTTTTCCAACTGATTTCGCTCATAGTGTACCTGAAATAGTTATGATATCAGTATGACAAATAAGAAATTCATATCTCATTGCATGTTCATTCATAGGGAATTAGTTTGTCGTCCAGTTCAAACGATATAAAAATTTTCGGGATAAAATGCTAGACACTACAATGGAATATATTTTTCTTATTCATGATTTGAAATAAACTTTGTTTTTAAAATTATTTTTTGCTTTATCTGGTAATGGAAATTTTGTAAATCAACGATGCTTAAAAATGATAACATGCGCAAACAGTTTGGTCACAATGTTTCAAAATTCTTTAAAATAAAATAAGTTCTAAGAATATGTATTCAAAATGTCCTTTGTTGTTTTCTGGCATACATTAAAAATTCTTACACTCTTTAACATAGACAAAATCATATTAGACCTATTCCGAAAATGTATAATTACTATTTTTCTTTATTTTAAATAGTGTAAGACAGGGATAGTTGCCCTCACTTAAGCCCCTCCCCCTAATTTTTCTTTGTTATAGTAAAGTTTTTGTAGTGCACATTTAACCTATCTACTCCAAATATTTTCTAGAACTTCATAAAAAATATCACTGCAATATAAAGACCAGATACATTGGAGTTATTATCAAATAACTTAATCAATGTTTTTGGCCATCTACTCCAGACCTCAGGGTTTGAGCCCCGCCTTATCGAAATAGATGCTCCAGCCAATAGTTCTAGAAGTAGGAAAAAATATGGCTGTAACCTATAAATTAACACATTATTCAATACCTGTGTAAACAACATTCATTAAATATTTCATGAAAAATCTGTAATAAATACATTATATTTCATCTGCTACTATCTCTATCTTATGAGAATATACAACGAAAGACTAACTTACCTTTTTTGATTAATATAACTTTTATTTGAAGAAATAGATCGCTGTAACTTATTCTACTACTCTGTATTATAACAACTGAGAGAAGAAGAACGTCACCAGTTCTGTCAAATGTCCAATAGCTGAAATACGGTGACTGGTTCAAATAACCCGATGGTTCATCAAACCCGGATTTACCCTATAGAATGTCACTAATTTGTAAGTAGCAACAATATTTTACTCTGCAAGTATCATTATTCAAGCTTCAATTCACAGAAATAAAGACAACGCGGTTTTACAATGCATTTAAAGAAAAGAGGCGGCCAATTTTCTACAAAATAGATCGTATAAGTATCGTAAACTTGGATCCAAATTTATTCATTAAAGTGCGTGTATTTCACGATTCAAAAAACTGTAAAAAAGAAAACAGAAAGATGCTCAAGCTGAAACTGTGTTTTGGAAAAAATCAGATCTCCAGGAGAACGTACGTGATTCAAATAATTACAAAAGATAGCTACAGCAAAACATCCCTGCTTCTTTTTTATAGAAAGGAGAAAAGAAAAGTGTCATAGTGAAAGTCGAAAAAGAAATTTGCAATTTTCAGAAAGGTTCATTTATTTCAAGCGTCTAGCCGTCAAGTATATCATTTGGCTATTTTCTTATTTGTTTTTTGTAACGTCTTAGATTTTCCTGGATATCAGTTCACTTCTTTGACCTTTTCTGTTACATATACTATGTGAGGCATTCTCACAATCTTTTGACTTTCATGTCCCTGGATAATAATTTTTATTTTAATACACTTTTTTGTGTTTTTTTGTGTTTTTTTTTTTTTTTTTTTTAATTTTTATATACTGGGGAACATCCAATTGCATGATTGCACAACAATATTAACGAGATAAATAAGTTTTGGACGATGCTGGGGGTCCAAACACTTGGAAAACTTCTATACCGTCCCGTGTCCCTGATGCTGATTTTTAAGTTTAGAGCTATCTGGATAAAATTGTTTCAATAAAAATAATTCAATGTAATTTTTTTCTGAAACTGGAACTATTGTTTTATATAAATATGCAGCTAAAAATTAACCTGCACAAATTTTTATTGTTGTTAATATTTTTAAATCTCTCTCCCTGGGTTTTAGATTCCTTACCATCCCTCTTCTAAAATTATACAGAAAATCATTTCAGATGCAGCCACAGAATTTTTTTCAAGTTTTTTCTCATGCAGAAGTATGCTAGAGAGATAATGTCTAAAATTATTTGCAGGAAATTTACGGTAGAATTTAAATCAGCATTTAAATATCAATTTCAAGCATCGTAGCTTTATTGGTAGCCTCATCGTCCCCAAGGTTTATTCCTGCACTTTTTGAGGTAAATTTAAAAAAAAAAGTTAATTTAATCCAATGTTAATAACTGTTTCTAAAAATCAATAAAGATTGTGGCTATCACTTAGTCTTAACAAGATTTTCTTAAAAATAGGTGGTAATTTTCCTTACCGTTCCATCCTTACCGTCCCTTTTTTTTCCAATACCATCCCCTTTTTTTACCTTACCGTCCCTTGTTTAACACCCTTTTAGACAATGTTATACAAAAATTCTGTATTAAAAGTACTACATTGTTATTATTTCTTATTTGAATGTCCTGTGGGTACTATGCAAATTCATTATAAGTAAAAATTTAGAAGAAAATAAAAAGTTATAGGGGTAAAATGGTAAGGTAAATTAAATTCGCAAGTTTAACTTAAACCTCAGTAAAATAAAAAATTTTTCTCTGCTGACCATTTTTTCTTTATTTTGAATCATTAAAGCATTCGTCCATCAGATTAAAATGTTATTTTAGCAAGTTTAATTTTGTCAGATTTTTTTTCCCAAAAGTCAAAAGATTGTGAGAATGCCCCATGTATTATTTCACAATAGATGAAATGAAGAATACTTATATGTGCACTGTATGGCCAAAGATGACCGGCCACTTGCGATTTTAGACCTTTGTTAAATATCTAGAAAACTACATGAGAAATTATCCTGAAACTCCAGGTTTATAAACAGAATAGTATAGGTCATACATTTTCGTGAGGATTTTTTCCCGAAACCCCATAGGGGACCGTCAACAAATTGAAAAAGAACGAATATCTTTTGGATAACCCTGAAAAAACTAATGTAGCAAAAGCGTTCAAAGTGTAGATTATGATTAAGTGCTTTATTGTAATACACTGTGTTCATTTTTATGAGGATAGCATGTATACTCGTAGAGAAATTAAAGTTTTTATAAAAAGAGTCCCAAATTTTGCCAAGTTTTTTGCTTATAATTTGTAGAGTTCTTAACATAAAAAAAAGTCATTTTCAGAAAATATGACAAACAACATTGTACATAATACCCGGCAATCAGAATTAAAAAATAATGAAAATGGTATAAAAAATAATCATGTTTACTAAATAATGATTCACTGCGCATGCCGAATGCAATCAAAATATAATTTGCATAATGTGTTAGCTAAATCTATAGAGCAACTTTTGTGAAAGTCTCAAAAACATAGTGTGAAAAGTCTGATAATAATCGTTTATAGAATAAGCTCAAAATCCGTTGTTCCCAAAATGAAGCAAAAAGATGAGGGATTGTATCCAAATACAGTATTACGTGCAATATTGTGTATGCTACATTGGCACTAGTCAATGGATATGGGGCATTCTCACAATCTTTTAACTTTTGGAAAAAAAAAATCTGACAAAATTAAACTTGCTAAAATAACATTTTAATCTGATAGACGAATGCCTTAATGATTCAAATTAAAGAAAAAATGGTCAGCAGCGAAAACATTTTTATTTAACTGAGGTTTAAGCTAAACTTACGAGTTAAATTTTCCTTACCATTTTACCCTTATAACTTTTTATTTTCTTCTAAATTTTTACTTCTAATGAATTTGCATAGTGCCCACAGGACATTCAAATAAGATAAAATAACAATGTAGTACTTTTAATACAAAATTTTTGTATAACATTGTCTTAAAGGGGTGTTAAAGAAGAGGCGGTAAGGTAAAAAAAGGGGATGGTATTGGAAAAAAGAAGCGAAATGGTAAAAAAAAAAAAGGACGGTAAGAATGGAACGGTAAGGATGGAACGGTAAGGAAAATTACCACCTATTTTTAGGAAAATCATATTAAGACTAAGTGATAGCCACAATGTTCATTGATTTTTAGAAACAGATGTTAACATTGGATTAAATTAATTTTTTTTTAATTTACCTCGAAAAGTGCAGGAATAAACCTTGGGGACGGTGAGACTACCAATAAAGCCACGATGCTTGAAATTGACATTTAAATGCTGATTTAAATTCTACCTTAAATTTCCTGCCAAATAATTTTAGACATTATTTCTCTAGCATACTTCTGCATGAGAAAAAATTTGAAAAAAATTCTGTGACTGCATCTGAAATGATTTTCTGTATAATTTTAGAAGAGGGATGGTAAGGAATCTAAAACCCAGGGACAGAGTTTAAAAAATAATAACAACCATAAAAATGAGCGCAGGTTAATTTCTAGCTACATATTTATATAAAACAATAGTTCCAGTTTCAGAAAAAAAAATTACATTGAATTATTTTTATTGAAACAATTTTATCCAGACAGCTCTAAACTTAAAAATCAGCATCAGGTACACGGGACGGTATAGGAGTTTTCGAGGTGTTTGGACTCCCAGTATCGTCCAAAACTTATTTATCTCGTTAATATTGTTGTGCAATCATGCAATGGGATGTTCCCCAGTATATGAAATAAAAAAAAAAACACAAAAAAGTGTATTAAAATAAAAATTATTATTCAGGGGCATGAAAGTCAAAAGATTGTGAGAATGCCCCATATATATGGATGCAGCCCGTCATCCTTTCGCTTCATTTTGGGAACAACGGATTTTGAGCTTATTCTATGACGAACATTTTCAGAATTTTCAAGCTATGTTTTTGAGATTTTTACAATAGTTGCTCTATACATTTAGCTAACACATTATGCATATTATATTTTGATTGCATTCGGGTATGCGCAGGGAAACATTATTTAGTAAACCTGCTCATTTTTCATACAATTTTTACTATATTTTTATTATGATTGTAGGATAGTGTGTATAATGTTGTTTGTCATATTTTTTGAAAATAACTTTTTCTTTATATTAAGAACTCTGCAACTCTTAAGCAAAAAACTTGGCAAAATTTGAGGCTGTTTATATGAAAACCTAAATTTACCTTCGAGTACACGTGCTATCCTCACAAAAATGAAAACAAATTATTACAATAAGCCACTTAATCATAATCCACCGTTTGAACGCTTTTGGCACATCAATTTTTACAGGGTTATCCAAAAGATATTCGTTATTTTTCAGTTTGTTGACGGTCCCCTATGGGCTTTCGGGAAAAAATCTTCGCGGAAATATATGACCCGTACTATTCTGTTTATACACGTAGAGTTTCAGGATAATTCCTCATGTAGTTTTCTAGATATTTAACAAAACGTCTAAAATCGCAAGTGGCTGGTCACCTTTGACCATATAGTGTGTAACATTTTTATTCAGTCATTTATAATCGACCGTTTCTTAAAATGTACCGAATTGTACACTTTATTTTATGGTGCGTTTATCTCTCATCATCATTATTATTATTAGACAGCGTATTATATACAACTGTATATCTCCACATTCAGTTGGATATTTTAACGCATTTTATGATTAAAGCATATAACTATATAAAATTGCCCTTGGGGTAAATCCGGGTTAGATGCCCCATTGGGTTAGTTTTCCCAGTAACTGTATTTCATCAATTTGACATGTGATAGAGCTAGTGACGTTCTTCAACTCTCAATTGTTATTTTAAACAAAAAAAAAATTTTTGGTTTTTTTGGAAATTGCACGTCAAACATGGCAAATGAGGTGCGTTCGTACTATAACTTGTTTTTTAAATATTTTTTTGCCCCGCATATTGTACTTAATTGGTTGTAATGTAAAACGGAAACTTTTGACTGTCCCTTTAATTAATCTATACATCCGATTTTCATAAAACTTGAAATGATTCGACAAAATTTTGCAACAATTATATATTTAAAATTTCAGACCATTAAGTTAGGTAGTTTTTGCTCTGTTATATGCGAACGGACGGACAGACAGACAGACGGACGGACTGAACGACGACTATAGGTGCTACGTATTTATATAATTACGAACGCACCTAAAAAAGTAATAGACGAAGTTAAAGCGATTATTTTCTTCAAATAAAAATTATATTCATTAAACTTTTGTTGCATGTTCTCATAATATATTGTAGCCAATAGTAAATAGTGTATTCATTACAGATTTTTCATGAAATATTTAGATAAAGCTGTTGAAACAGATATCATATAAAGTGTCAGTTTATGTGTTACGGCCATATTTCTTCCTACTTCCAGAGCTACTGGTTCGCGCATTTATTCCGATCAAATGAAGCGTCTAACCCTGAAGTCCGAGGTAGATGGTAAAAATCATTAGGTTTTTTTATGGAAATCCCATTTTATCTGCTATTTATATTGCAGTAAAACTTTTTATGCAACCCTTTATCCCGTCGTGGTCAATAAAGTGAGTACCAAGCTTGCTTAGGAAGTAAATAGTGAGGATCTCGTGTTAGGCTGACCACTTGACTGGGACTTATGCTGTATAGTACCTCAGGTCCCAGGGTCCAGTAAGGGTTGGGCATTGTACGCCCAGATTCTTCATGGATCGTAAAGCTACAGGTTTAGTTCAATTTTTAATAGTTTTTACAAAGTTTCAGATAAAATTTGGAGCAGATAGATTAAATGTGCGCTACAAAAATTATTACTATAAAAATAAAATTAAGTGGTGGGGCTTACGAGATGCAATTATCCCTGACTATATGCATTTTTACCATTTGTTCAGTTTGCTTTATCCCTGAATTTCCTGATTACGAGCTAGGGCGGCGACTATTTTTATATTCAATCGTACCACTATTTACCAAAAATTTTCTTTGTTGTAGATTTCTCAAAAAATATCCTAATATAAATGTATTATGGCAGAGGTTATTTTTCAACAAGTACTACGAATGAAATAAAAAATAGTCGACCGAGAAGTTTACGTCCCGAACAGCAGTCAAGAAGTTAATAATTCTTTACAGCACTGTATTTGTATACAAACAATATTTTTAATAACTCAGACACTTGTTCAATTTCCTGCGCTAAAGAGATGCAAAATTTAAATGATAGATATCTCCAGAAATATCATTGTATGATAGAACCATATTTTACTTTTAAGGTATCTGACTACGTGCAAAGCAATTTTTTTTTAAAGCTGTTTAATTATACTTTAAACTTATTTTAAGTAGATTGTAACACGAAACCACGAAAAAAAGGGAAAAATAGTCCATACGTTGATTACATTCTGGTAAATTGTGGAATTTATGTTAAAATTTAGTGAAATTTAGCCCAATACGCAAAATACTCTGCAGAATTCTAACAGGGTGTTATCGAATTCGACCGCCAAATTCAGAGGGGTAGTAGCAAGGCATCAAGGGGATGAAAAATTATCATAGAACATGGGGTCACAAACCATTTATTTAGCCACAAATACAAGGTGTTTACCCCTTACTGAACTCGGGGTGACGGTAATAATGTAAAGAAAAAAAAAATCTGCGATGAAAATGTAACGATATGTACCTCGTTTGGTATGAAATGTGATAACATCACAAAAAGTTCTGGAAAAACAGGGTGCTAACGCAATCGATGATACCGGATGAACTGGTGATCGCAGTTCAAATTGTGAAGCGTGAAGTACATACTGCTGGCACTTACAATGAAAACTTTTGCCACTTTTTTTTATGTTATCACATTTACAACAAAAGTGAGCATGTCTATTAAAAGCTTCATTATAATATACTTCAGTTTTCTGAAAATTATTACCGTCAACCGATGTTGAGTTACGGTAGAACACCCTGTATTTTTGAGTAATTATGTGCTTTCCGACACCATCTTCCATTGCAAGTTTTGTGCCTTTTGATAGAACAGTAGTAGATTTAGTGGTAGACTAGCAGATTTACCACCCAGATAGCATTTTTAATTTTCAGAAAATTTGCAGCAGTTTTGCTTTGAAAACCTGCAAAGTTGCAGTAAGCTCAGCATGACAAGACTGAAAGCTCATAACAAGACTGCAGCAAGATAACACAAACACCGAAGTCACCACACTTTTAACTTGCAGCTAACTTGTCGTGCAAGTTAATTTCATGCTGTATCAAATTTACTGCAAATTAACGGCAAACAAGTAATCAAAAATACTGCAAAGTAGTAATTTTCCACGCCCCACTATATGTTTACAACTGTTACTATAAGTTTAACCCCTTCGGTGGGGTCAATAGACCTGATCAGGTCTATTGATGCGAACACACCTTCAGAAGGTGCAGCATCGTTTTCATCACCATAAACAAGCTAAGGTAATATTTGTATTTGCACTTTTCAATACGAGCCTTTTTTGGTATTTCATAAGTATAGCGTTTAGAAAAAGCGGTGCCAACCGAATAAAATTTCTGCGATTTCTGCGTATGTGCTAATTGTCTATTCTCTCAACAGAGGGATTTTTTGCTTTCGCCACTTTCTTGAATTAAAGACAGTCTTGCCATCATTTTCACAACAAACTACTCATTCAAGTAGGGGATGGTATACCTAGCGGGAAATTTGCTGAGAGTTTCTCAATTCTAAATTTGTCACGGCCAGATAATGTCAGAAAAAATCAAACTTGTTGCTAATGTGCATGCTATCAGGACATTGTGTTTTCCATCTCCCAGTCCTCCACGTTTCCATACCTTTGGGTGTCGGAAAACACAATGATAAACCTACTAACCAACCATTAAAATCAGATCTGCAGGTGGTTCCCAAGATAAGATTTGGCAGACCAGTTGCATTTTAATATGCTAATCGAGTTCTGTGTAATCCTGGAATTTCAACCGCCAACTCGATGAGGTGATGATCTGTGCAGTCGCCTCCCGGTGTATAAGATTTATTTATAGAACAATATAAATAAGCACAGATTTGGAAAGGTAAAGAATTGGTCTTTGATAAAATGTAGTAAAAAGAAAATGCAAATTTTAGTCGAAAATCGCAATTTTAAGCGTAATCAGGTACCTTAAGATATGTTTCTACTATACAGAGATTTTCAAACTTTAAAGGGGTTGAATAGCTTTAAAATTTCAAAATTTTCGAGTTTTTTTAATACATATCTTGATTCCGTAACCATTTCTGAACAATATGCAAAAAACCGCATGAAAAAATTCCCATTAGTTTACTAATTATGGCAGTTTTATTAAGACTACATAGGATAATTAAACTTTGCCTTGCGTTTATTCAAAACGATGAATTTTGATACTGCGCGCAGTGTTACTAAAAAACTATGTATGGCAATCAAAAGAAAATTTTACCCCATATTTATTTCTGCATTATCTACAACTTAAAACCAGGAAAAGGTAAGATTTTATTTTTTTCTGTTTTTGTTCTGTGAAAATATTTTTTTTAAAGAAATATTTTTAATTGTTTATTATTTTTTTAATTTAGTCTTTTTTTTTTTTTTTTTTTTTTTTTTTTACAAATATTCTGATTTTAGTATAAAGGTAACACTATTATGTATTTATTTTCACCAAAATTTCCTCTTTATATGCATATTTTCAGATTTTTATCATGCGCGCAAGATTTTTTTTCTCTTATTATCATATATTTTAGAACTTATCATTTCAATATTTATTTATGAAATTATAAGTATACATATTTTTTTTAAATATAAATTTAATAGGAGCTTTATATTTAAATGAAGTTTGATTTTTATTTTTGAATTACTGAACAAGTTTTGAAGCTTGGAACATAGTGATATTTTTTACTTTTCAGACTTGTTCAAAGGTATCCTACCCCCCTTAACATACCTCGAATAGAAACCTGTTCAGTTAAATTGCGTTGTTCGTAAAATAAAGTTAAAAACTGCATTTCCGTCATTCCTAAGGGGCTGTGCATATATAACGTTATCATTTTAGGGGGGAATGGGGTCTGGCACATGATATTGTAAGATATTTCTAGGGGGGGGGGGGGATTTGTCTTTTGATGTGGAAATCATTTTTGATTCAACCAAAATTTTCTCTTTTTATTTGTAACTTGGTCTTTACATCATAGTCCAAGAGCTGTTAAACATTTTAGGGAAGGTATTTGAGGCACCCTGAAAATTTGTGCAACACTTCTTTTGTAATGCCTGAATACAAAATCGAATGTCTGGCTGAAGGATCGTGGCCCAAAACCTATGCCAGACAAAAAATGGCACTTGACACGTGTCTGGCACAGTTTTTGTGCCGACTAAAGTGTCTGTCATTTTCAAAATATTTTTTTCTAAGCATAAATATTATTGTGCCTCAATCTCAGCGTGCCTCAAATACCTTTTTAGGGTAGTGAAAAAATGGCACTTGACACGTGTCTGGCACAGTTTTGGGGCCGACTAAAGTGTCTGTCATTTTCAAAATATTTTTTTTCTAAGTATAAATATTATTCTGTTACAATCTCAACGTGCCTTAAATACCTTTTTTGGGTAGTGTCAAAAAATGGCACTTGACACGTGTCTGGCACAGGTTTTGGGCCACGATCCTTCAGCCAGACATTCGATTTTGTGTTCAGGCATTACAAAAGAAGTGTTGCACAAATTTTCAGGGTGCCTCAAATACCTACTCAAAAATGTTCAACAGCTCTCCTACTATCAAAATATTATGTTATCTTTTTTTAGTCTGCTATCTATTTTTATGAAAATATAAAGTTAATATTAAAATCAATAAACAGTCATATTTTTTTTTAATTCCAAGATATGGAATACCCCCCAACGTTTGGCATTCCTCATTTTCTGTCATATGTGTATGCATATATAATCCACTGTGTGAGAAACCATGCGCGAAGTATGTTTAAATGAAACTTGTGGTTACTATTAAATAAAAGAACAAGAATGTTGCCCACCTGTTTTGTTGATAAGAAGTGCGGGGGCAAGTGAAAGAAGACATTATTACTGTTGAATGTATTATGTATCTACGAGGTGTCCCAAAAATGACTGATGGATTTTAAAATTCAATAACATTCAAACGGTGACAGATATTTAAAAAAATTCTTGCATGAGAGTTATGAATGATGTCAGAAGTTTCTTTACGGTGATTCTTGATTTTAGTTCGGATTTCAAACAATAGATGGCGCTGCGAACAATAGGTCCTCAATCCAGAACGGATTTTTTGTACTTCGGGATCCATTCAATACATTTTTATCTCCTTTTTAAGCATGCAAGAAGAGAGAGGTCGAAAAATCGAGCCGGGATTTAGCGGTTATAGCTTGCAGCGCCATCTATCGATGCTATTTTAACTGAAACTGAGAATCGCAGCATAAAAACTCCTGACATGTCACATAACACTCCTGCAAGAATTTCTTTAATATCTGTCACCGTTTGCAAGTTATTGAATTTTAAAATCCATCAGTCATTTTTGGGTCAACCGGCAAAAGCTGTTATTAAATACTTTTAAATAGTCTCTATTTCTTTTAAGTGTTATTTAATGTAAAGTTATTTCATATATAAAGTTATATGTTATTTCTTCTCTTCATTTGACTCTGTAAAGATAAATGTATAATGTACGATATAAATGTAAACGAATAATAGATCTATTATCATATCTGTAAATCACTCCAAATAAAAGGAAAGAATTCCAAAAATGAATAGAATTTTTAGACATTGATGAAACGATATCATTACGACGAAAGGTGGGTGTGGGGAGAGGTCGACGGATGAGAACGTATGATATTGTAAGGGGGGAAGGGAGTCCAAAATTACCAAAAAGTTGATAACGTTATACATGTACAGCCCCTAAGTCGCAGTTTCATTTTAAGTAAAAATTCAAGTTATGTGTATGTTGAAAAAATAACTGACATTTTGAACAGTGATGAAGATGAACTACCAAATAAAGCAGAGAAAACTGCAACAAAATATTTAAAATATTGTCTAGTAATATCAGTTAATATTTAAAGAACATTTTCTTCATTTAAATAGGATTTAGATGATAAAGGACGAAATCTAATTGTTGAATATTTAGAAAAATACGTAGTTATGTTGCTGTAACAAAAATACTCGCAATGAAATGAAAATATGTGTCTATGTAGATTATACCTTTTAATAAGATAAAAGGTTTAAAAATTTATTAAACTCTTTATTTTCTATTTATATTTTAATTTCTCTTTTTAGTGGTTAAAATATTACATTAATGCAATTCATAGCCATTTGACATATTTTAAAGAACACGGTTTGGCGTTTAATTAACAAAACTTTAGTATATATTCCACTCTACGATTGTGTCTATGATAAATTACTACGCCACACGAAATGGAAATAAAAGAGACAGAGAGAAAGAGACATATTTAGTCACATATTGGATCGATACTCCTACCCTAAATTATAATACGAATAATTTTAAAGTACAAAGCTTTTATTTTTCAACCTTATCGAACGAAATCAGGCTAGCAAACAGACTTTGACGAATTTTGAAATTCAATAAAAAATAAAAGTAATTGGCATACGAAAGAATGGCTTGAATTAAATGCTTCTGGTGATTTAAAGTTTTGGTTAAACAAAACTTGAGTTCAGAAAATACTCAATGCATGGCACTAAATTGACAAAGCTACAAAAAACAACAAAAGCTCAAGCGTTATAGACTATTTATTTTGTACAATCTACTATTCTACTGTAATCTTTCAACGTGTTCTTTGTAGATTGAAGCAAATCCAAACGATAGTCACTTTCATTCCACCTAATTGAAATATAGTACACGTTTGTGCAAAAATGGTCTGAGGCTGCAAATAAGGAGTTCTTGATGTGTTTTGTCGATTTGAAGATTTAGGGCCGTCTATGAAAAATTTTTGGAACTTTTTTTAAAATTGCTCAGGAAAATGTTAATTTCCAGCAGCCAATCTGAATTGAAGACGCAGCAAATCGCTTTGGAGTTGGATGTAAGTATGCAAATATGTTATGTCACAGCCAATCATGTTTCGTGTTGAAAAATATGCCAAAAAGGCATTGGTATAAGAAGCCTGCATTGTGAATGGTTACAGGAATTGAATGTAGGTAAGTGCTGATACAAAGTGTTCAGAATTTCTGTACGTCTTATTTTCAAGACAGATGTGTTTCGATGTCTTCCAGATTATGAATGGCAGACTCTTAGTGTTGGCGTGACGTCGGTAGCATAGAAGCAGGACAATCAATCACAGATGTTGCTCTTTTCTTCGGCTTTCATCACTCCGTAATTTCAAGATTATGGAAACAATTCATAACCAGCTAAACAGTTGTCCGAAGACATGTAGCCTGTCTTTCAAGGGTTACGACTGTCGTGAATGATAGATATATTGCTGTTGCAACCAAGCGGAATCGAAGAGCGACCTCCACACGTGCGACACATATGGATGCATCGTCTGCTGGTAAGGCGATATCTGCCAGTACTGTGCGCCGAAGGCTACACACGAATGGACTGTACGCCTGGATACCCCGAGTTTGTGTTCCTCTATCCGTCCAATCCAGAGAGGCACGGTTAAATTTGTGTCGGCAACATATCAATTGAACTGTGTCTGATTGGGGCAACGTTGTGTTCACAGATGAGTCTAAATTTGCTCTGCAACCAGATGTCAAGCATTAAGTGTCTGGAGAGAAGTAGGCACACACAAATGACACCGGAACATCACCGAACATGACACATTCCGAGGTGGAAGCATCACGATGTGGGTGGGATTTCGCTGACATATAGTACCGATCTGCACATCTTTAAATGGGGCTCTATGACGGCTGCCCTGTATCGGGATGAAGTCCTAGACCACACTGTAAAATTGCACGCTGCAACAGTTGGTCCTGCTTTTGTTTTTATGGATGATAATGCGCGTCCCTATACAGCTGCCGTCGTCGAATACTACCTGGAGAGAGAGGGGTTTGCACAGATGGAGTGGCCGTAGTCCTCACCCGTCTTTGATCCCATTCAAAATCTTTGGGATGCCCTCAGCTGCGCTGTGCGTACACGTTTCCCACCGCCAGCCACTCTCACAGAGTTGTAAACTGCTCTACAGGAGGAAAGGCAATTACCTCATTCTACATTTGTTGATCACCTCATGGAAAGCATGGTCAAACGCTGTAAACTTTGTATGCAGGTAAGGGGTGCTTTCATACCCTATTAATCTCGACTTTGTTCATTTGTTTTGGCTTTAAAGATGTTTTTGTTAATAACTCCAATATGACTTCATCTTATAACTTATGAAAATTCAATAAAGCTGTCACCCTTGTATGTAATTCTTTGTTTTCCTTCATGTATGAACATATATACTGTTTTCCTGCCACATTCTGTGTCAATTCAAGCCGTAATTGTCGATTTTTCTGCATTTTACCGCTGCATGTTTAACTTTTGGCAATGAGTATAAAACCATTTGCATTTCAATTGTTAAAAAGTGCCCAGGAGAGAATTTATAAAGGCACCTTTAGCTTAAGTTGTCAATGCTCTGCCACCTGAGCTATCGTAGACAAATCTGGCGAACACAATTCACTCAGATAACCTTTTCATTGAGACACCTTGATCGTTACCTGAAATAGGTCGACAGAATAAATCGCAGGTAATGGAACTCCAAGTAAAACGCTGGATGCAATCAGAGTTAATCAAGTGTTAAATAAAACTTTCGATCACGAGAATCATTTTCGTCCAAGTCACACTCTCGTTCGCAAGTATTTTTTTAATTAAATTTTAAAATGTGTTTCGCCCCGTCCCCTGTATTTTCAAATTGTGCATGCAAATTTCTTAAGTACTTTCTCATGAAATCTATAATACGTAAAGAGCAGTAATACGAAATTATACCTATATTTATGGACAAAGTTATTTTTAAATGCATGTGATTAAGAGCGTATATTTGAACATACCATTCATTTGTTTATGATACAAATGTATACTTTAAAAAATGCGTATTTTCAGTTTTCCGTTTTTGGGTATATTTTCTTTAATGCATTACTTTCATTTGGCAATATTTCATAAAAGAAAGTTTCTATTATTTATATCGAAATGTACATTTTCTTTTGATTAATTATTTCAAGTTGCATATTCGTCTTAATCAACCCTCTTACGTACTTATTTCTATCACAATCTTATCTGAAGCATTTGTTATAGCAGAATGATATATATCAGTCATTCATATATTACTATGTAGAATTTTCCTTCATGGGAAATTAATTTATCGACCAAAGTAAATAAAATTTACGGAATACAATGCAATATTTTACACAAGAACAAAATATTTTTTCTTTCATTTTTATGTTATAAAAATTAGCCGATGTCTCTTTTCTAATTTCTTTTCCGTCAAATTTTTCATAACAAACCGCTGGCATATTTTAACCCTTTGTGTACTGAATTATGAATTCATGAAAATTTAATCTTCTAAAGCATTTTTCGTGAATTTTTGAAACTACATTAGAAGATTTACATAATCATTTAATAAATTTTAGAAGAATTGAAGGATTTAGAAGGATTATTTAAATTTGAACTAATAGGGATTTTGTGCAATGTTTATAACCCCACTCAAATCTTTTATTTCAAATATTTTTCTTAATATTTTGTAGAATTAGGAAATGTACAAACATAATGTTCTTACAATAGAAATATGGAAATATCTGCGAATTGAAAATCACCCCCCCCCCCCCCCAAGCCAAGAAATCTGAAAAGATTACAAAGGCAAACAAAATCATCCTTTTAAAAATATATTTTTTTGTGTGTATCTAATAATGCTTTTGGAACAAGATAAAGTAATGCATCTATAACTCATTCTAAACTGTATTACTACTAATTGATGTACTAAATGAATTTTATAACAAGTTATTTTAATGGTACTTATAAGTACCGTCAGTAGATAAAGGGTTGAACCATAAATGTAACCACTATCCAACATATACAGTCCTGTGCAGAATTTCTATCATCTATAGGAAACTGATTTATTTTGCAAATTAGGTCAAATTTACGTAATTGAATATAATTTCTTGAAAATTATATCTAATAGCAATATACAGGGAGATACAAAAAACCGTTTACAAAATGACATGGCAAGTGAGGCATACAGCAAGGATAAAAAATCACATAGGAACATAGAGTCGCAAACCACTTATTTAGTTGCAAATACAGGGTGTTTCATTTTATCTGAAACCGGTTTGATGGTAATAATTTCGAAAAAAATAAAAACATCACAATGAAAATGCAACGATATGTACCTTGTTTTGTGTGAAATGTGATAACATCACGAAAAGATCTGCAAAAGCATGTTGCTCAAGCAATCGATGATACCGTATGGATTGATAATCACAGTCCAAAATGTGGGGCGTCCGTCCAGTGCATACTGCTGGGGCGTGTAATGCAAATTTAAACCACTTTTTTTTAGTGTTATCACTTTTAAAACAACGGTGAGAATGTCTGTTAAATGTTTTATTATAATATACTTCAGTTTTCTGAAAGTTATGACCGTCAACCCAAATTGAGTTAGGATGAAACACTCTTTATTTGTGACTAAATAAGCGACCTTATGTTACTATGTCATTTTTCAGCCTCGTTATATGTCTGCTTTGCCATGCCATTTTATAAACATTTTTTTAATCACCCTGTATGTATACACAGGGTGTTGCCAAATACGACCGAAAATTTCAGAAGGGTGATAGTAGACATCTAGAAGATGATAAATTACCATAGAACATGGGGTCGCAAACCACGTATTTAATCAAAAATACAGTGTATTTTACTCTGACCTCGGGCTGATGGTAATAAATTTAAGAAAAATAAAAATACTATAATGAAAATCTAACGATATGTACCTAATTTGGTTGGAATTGTGATAACATCACGAAAAGTTCTGGAAAAATGAAGGATTCACGTAATCCATGATACCGTACGAAGTGATATTGGGGTTCAAAATGTAAAACGTCAAGTGCATACTTCTGGCGCGTATAATGGAAACTTTGACCACTTTTTTTATGTTATCTCATTTACAGCAAAAGTGAGCATGTCTATTAAAAGCTCCATTATAATATACTTAAATTTTCTGAAAGTTATTACCGTCAACCCAAGTTTGGTTAGAGTTCAACTCCCTGTATTATTTATTATATTGGTGATTTGCGAAACGATATTCCATTGCAATTTTTCTTCCTCTTGATGCCTACTATCACACCTCTAAATTTGTCAGTTGAATTCGGCATCATCCTGTATATATACTTTTTTAACTCAATATAATGCAGCTTAAAATTCTCTTCGTTAATTTTAATTAAAAAGTTAATTCCTTTCTGTAAAATGTTCATTCATCCCCCAGGAATTGCAGTAAAACTCCAAAACTCTGCTGGGTTTCCCTGAGTGTCCATCCCTGTCCCTGTCAAATGTTCATAAAAATCCTTAGTTACATTTTAAGTATGAAATTTTGGCTACAAACATTTCAGGTCATGCACTTAAGATTTACCTTTAAAAAATTCCACCAAGCGTCTGTGATAGACATCGCTGCACAGGGGGATTTAAAACTCATTGGAAAAACTTTAAGGGATGGTAGAGCACACTACAACAAAAGCTTTTTGTATAAGAAACCAGAGTCGCAATCTTTTTATTCAGCCAAAAATACACAGTTTTTACCATAACTTTAACAATAATGAAGATATGGTAGTGAAATTTCGGACATACTTACTTTTTTAAACATGAAATGTAACGATATCGCGGGAAGGGTTGGGCTCGAGGCACTAAAGCTATCGCACGACCGCAGCGCCTTCGAGCTTATTATTAGTCTCGGGTAGCTGTTGGGGGTGGGCGGTCTGGTCAACCTCCGCAGAATTCATGGAGCGCGGCGTTCAGCGTGTCCGTCCGAGGCCGCTACTTTCGTCCCTTTTGCCGAGGCTCTAGCAGAAACCAAGAAAGAAAGAAAAAAAAATCGAGAAATTGAAACAGGACAAATTAAAAAAAGATATTCATGAAATTAAAGACATCGAAAAGCGGGAAGTGTACTCGGGGTAGCACTGAAATTATCGTACGACCGCAGCGGCTTCGAGCACATTATTAGTCTGATTTTAATATATGAAATGTAACGATATCACGAGAAGTGGTAGAAGTGTACTACATGCAAATGGAACTGCACACTCCATATTTCCAAATGTACGTGTTATTACATACGATCAAACTGACCAAAACATGGAGCACTTCCAAAACTTTTCGTGAAACCACTGCATTTCACACAAAGCAACGTAGTTTGTCGCAAAGTTCATTAAAATATCTTTATTATTGATAAAATTATGATCAAAAATCAGCTTTCGGATTGAAGCGAGTCAGGAGTAAATGGATTAAGACCCAGTTTATAATATATAAATTATTTATTGTGGTGTCCTTTACGACCCCTTATAGATTGTCCAGTGTTACGAATCACCCTGTATATCCTGTGAAATCTGATTGACATAAGCGGAACCTCTGCGCAACTTGTGCGTTTGACGGATCCCATGAAGGAGAAAGGCAATCGCTGCACAACAGAAGTTTGAAATTCTCTTATCCATGAGATTGACTTTGAGACATAAAATTTTTGGTAGCAAAGTAATTCTCAGATTGAAGAGAACACCGCCTTTGCGATTTGAGGATTCAGCTTACAGAAAAGTTTACGTAGAACATTTTTTACTAAATTTTGCAATATGGAAGGCCATAAAGGAATAACCCTAAAAGGAACCTATCTAAACACGTTTCGAAAGAATCGATCTTGCTTCAGCTGGTGCTAAAGGACGTCCTACCACTATGACAACAGAAGTTAGAGAGAATAGAAATGGGAAAGAAAGAGTACAACAGGGGGTGGGGGGCAATCGGAAAATAACAAAGAGAAAACAGCCAAAAAAAATAAATATCACGATGTGTACTATAAAAGGAGAGAAAAATAAAAATGTTAGGAAAATCAGAAACAAAGGGGTAAATTAAAAATAAAACTTTTATCACATTTATCATTGGTAAAATATTAAAAAGATAAAAAAATAAAAAACGCGATAGTAAGAAGATAAAGTAATAAACTAAAATAAAGAAAGCTTATTAAATGAGAAACATTAAAAAACTATATAGTTACTCTATCAACTAAATTAATAGCAAGCTACTTTTTAAGATAACTGAAGTTGTCACATATATTTAAAATAATTAGTAGCATTATAATATTACCATGTTTAAAGCAGAGGAGTTTTTGTTGTTGCTGTTATTTTATAATTTTTTTTTACTTCTTCGGGTTTTTTCCTTCTTTTTGGCGATTTGTTTATATTCAATCAACGTAAAATCTTCCGCCCCTTAATTGTGGTAATTTTCCTTTTTAACCTTATACATTTTTAAATTTTTATGGAAGTCCAAAATTACATCTGAAATAACATTTTTCTTTTACTTTATTATGTTACACAAAATTTAATCCTTGATCTTTTAACTTCCCCCGCTCTTGTGTTATCTTATTGTGTAAAGCATCTTAAATGAATTGTATCGGGCTTTTCCTTCATAGGAGTTTTCCTACGTGGATAATCTTCTCCTTTGATAATGATAGAATTTGTAAGGTAGTTTGCAGAAAAGTAATCCATATGCAATAGTTAAAAACATAACTTTCTCCTAACTTTAAACTTATATCATTAAGAAAGGTACGTCAAAATGATGTATACTAGCGTTCTGGTTAAGCACCGTGAGAACACCTAGCCCGATTACGGACGATTGTTGCACGTAGCATTTTCATTCGAACGTTCATCTTGAATTACCCAGGTCAACGATCGAATTTGTAAAATAGGACCACATGTCATTACCACTGTCTTACTAAAATCAATGTTTGCGATAAGTTATATTGTAATTGATCAAGCCAATGCCAGGAAATTGTGTTCATTTCTTATCAGTTTGGTTGATTTTGTCCCGACAATTCATTTTCATTATTTCAAATTTTAAAAAAAGCAGAAAGAAAATATAATTGCGAAACGCCAGTTCTTCTGATGAATAGTACTGATATTCCTTTTTCAAATATTAAAAATGCTTAACAATTTCCAATTTTTTGTACTTTCTTCAATAAAACTTTTAATAGTTAGCAAATTTTTGCTAAGTAAATACTCACTTCTTTTGATAAATAGCTCTTTACAGTCCGTCTCATAAATATAAAGACACAGATGTTTTTGAAATTACATTTTATTAATTCAGTTAAAATAAATTAAATTTTATACCTCATATTAATAAGACTGAAATGAATCTCTTATAGGGGTTTTAATTTAAATAAAATAATTTTGTCTCGAATAATAAAAAAAATAAAAAATTACGCTGTCTCATAAATATAAAGACAAACATGAAACTGCTTCATATGCAAATTTTTTTCGAATGCGCGCGTACAGAATTAATGCGCGCGCACAGAAATACACTTTAACTTACCCAAACGATCAAAGGTGTTTGACTTGTTTCAATTGCAAAGATGCCGTGGAACATTGAAATTTCTAAAGATGAAATTTATAAAATACGTGAATTTAAAGCTAATGGCTTAAGAGTTTGTCAAATATGTAAAAAAAAAACTGGGAGAATCAGAGCTGCACTTTATAAAATTTATCAAAAACTTACAATTTATATTCGAGAAAACGATCTGGCAGACCCAGAAAAACTAGTGAAAGATTCGATGGCAAGATCATGCGACTTGTTTCGTCGCAAAAAATGCCACTCCGATAAGTTTCTCAACAAGTTTATGGTATGGTCCCAAAGGATACAGTACATCGTTGTATAAAAGAAAGAAAAAAACATTGTATGCCGACATACGTGCAGATTTTCTTTACTGAAAAAAGAACACAAAGAACGGAGGTTAATCGGGGTTAAAGATTATCTGCACCGGAAGGACGAATGGATGCAAGACATTTTTTTAGATGAAAATAGATTTAACTTGGATGGTCCAGATGGTTGGAATCCCTACTCGAACGATTTAAGACGTTAATCTCGAACCTTCTTCAGTAGGCAGAAAGGGAGAGGTTCTGTTATGGTGTGGGATGCCTTCTCTTTTAATGGAACTACGGATATTGCTTTTCTGGAAGGTAAACAGACATCTAAAGAGTATATTGAACTGCTTGATAGCCAGTTGTTGCCAATTGTTGAAACTCTTGGTGGTCGGAATTATTTGTACCATCAGGATAATGCATCGAATCACACATCAAGACTCACAAAAAAATGGTTTGCCGATAACTATGTTCATATCACGGTGTGGCCCGCACGTAACCCTGATTTAAATCCAGTTAAGAATCTTTGTGACACTGTCGCTCGCAGGCATATACATCTGGAAGACAATTTTCAAACGTCCTTGAGTTGAAAAAAGAAATCGAACGAAGTTAGTTTGATATAAAGCCAAAATAGTTATACAACTTAATAAAAAGCATGCCAGCTAGAATATTTTCTGTCATTAATAAGAATGGATTATTTATTGGACAGTAATTCAAAAGTATGTAAAATGTCTTTATATTTATGGGACAGTAAATTTATTTACATCTATCAATTTTCGAGTGTAAATTATTTAATTCTAATTTAATTTACTGTAAAATGTTTTCTTGGCACATACTTTTCGTTATATGCATAAATATAATTTTGAATACTGAATTATTAAAATATTATTTCGAAAATATCAGTGTCTTTATATTTATGAGACTCACTGTATGTCTTTTCCTATCTTTAACACTTTGCTTTTGTATGTGTGTGTGTGTTCAATGTGTTCGATTTCGTCAAGTAATTACTACTCACTTCTTTTGATAAATAGAACTCTAATATTTTTTATATTCAATTTCAATTTTTTTTCGCCTCATCATACTACGTTTTTTTTAATTAGTCGATACCGGTTACATAGATTATCTTGTAACAAAATAATAAGCGTTATGTAAAATCTCTATTTTTAAAAATTTAATAAACTTCACAACCTACCTTTAAGAAAATCTACCTAAAATTACAATATAGAGTTAGAGAAATTCTCATGCAATGAATTTTCAATGGAAGAAAACTATTATTAGCCTCCATATATACTTTTCTTTTGATAAATTACCATTCAAGTTTCATCTTAAACAATCCTTTCTCTACCAATCTCTTTCCTATTTCACCAGAACAATTTATTTTATTAGAATGATATATAAGAGACTCATATCTCATCATATTGCATTTTCTTATATAGAAGATTAGTTTACTATCCCAATCTAGGAAAAATTTATGGAATGAAATAAAATTTATTGAACGTTACCACCAGCGATCCAATACCTTCCTTTATTCTCATGAGCATTAGGAGATGTATCATTCATCATTAATTTTAATAGAAAAGTGAAAATGTCTCCACTAAATGTCTATATCAATTCATTGTTACATTTCATTGTCACAAAGTACTATTAATAATGAGACTTTTTATAAGATTGTGTCTTTGTATAACATTGCAATTCTAAACAAACTCAATTATCATTATTTGTATCTTTTATATATTTTTTCCGCAGTTATATATCATATATATCATAAAAACATATGTCTAGTAGTAAAATTGGTTTTTGATTGCAGTTCTCTGGCGAGACGTTTAATTTGCCAAGTATCGTATTGTTTCGGCTCCCCAGTTCGAGTTCCAGATCCGGTAAAAAAAGGCACGCATAGACCCAGCTGATGTTGATGTGTAAGGACGTGCGCTTATAGATAGTGGTACTTGAACATTTTGATTAGAGTTCTACTGCTTGACATTTCATTTACCAGGCACAATTTTGCTTTGATTCCCCAGTTCCAGCTCTAGATCCGGCAGAAGAAGCAAAATTGCAGATGCGTCGGATGTTGCCATGTAAGAATGTTTGCTTATACATAGGTGAAATTTGATTAAAGATCTGCTGCCTGCCTTTGATTTGCCAGGCACCATTTTGTTTTGGCTCCCCAATTCGAGTTCCAGATTCGCGAGGAGAAAGAGATGTGTAGATGAGGCATATGTTGCTATGTAATAACGCTTGCTTATAGACAGTTGGACTTAGATTAGTGTTTTGTGGCGTGATGTTTATCTTTCCAGAAATACCAATCCCATTAGGCGTCCGAGTTTCATCTCAAGCTCCAACATACGTTAGGAAAAGCGTCGATACGTTGTATGTTGCTAGATAATAGCGTCAATTTTTTAATTTGGTCATCTCTTCCCAGAGAAAGGGGGAATAAGGATTTACGCTTTTATGCCGTGAGCACAAAATCCCAAATCTCCCCCTGGATTCATCTTTCATATATAATTATATACATTTGGACTTAACATTTCAATTGGAGGTCTGTGACGTGAAATTTAGATTTGCCAGAAATCATTCTACTGGCTCCCCAGCTCAAACTCTAGCTCCCGCGTAGAGAAAGAAAAAGCGTGGATTCTTTCGATGTCGGTACATAAGAATATTAGTTATAGAAATCCGGACTATTGGAGTGATATAATACGACGTTTGATTTGCTAGATATCTAGAAAGCTAATATTAAGATCTATCTCTATCTCTCTCGTTATAGGGATGCACTCATATTTAAGACTTTATTTTGGGGGCACTGAATACATCTCCACTTCACTGATGTAGTACACGTCCTTCACGTTAATGGTGGAAATCGCCACATAGATTGGACTGAGTAATTACACAATGGCTGGTCCCACTATCATAAATCTCAGTCTATAAACTGTTAGCCCCATTGTACTTTAGCGGTTGACTCTTGCCAGCTCGTCGCCGACTAATGTCGAAACTGATACTTTTCTCAATACACAGGATTCTCATAGAGACACATAGACAATTAATAAACATACTCAGAAAATTCACCAATTGTTATGAAAATTAATACACTCATAATATAGATGCTTCTTAACAATTGGCCATAAAAAAATATATCTACTTTTTCTTCGGAGATTTTCATTATTGAAAGCTCAATCTCATGGTTTTTCTCGACATCCTTAAACATGATGTGATTGTAATGCAAAAAGATGAAATTCTCCTTATCAATAATTATACTCACTCTTATGCAGTTTAGACAGCCGTTAGACTTCTACTCTCTTATGGCTCCCTGAGTTATAGAAATACGGTTAGACAGGTTGTAAATCTGGCGTCAAGTAAGAAATCTATCAAATGCCTAAACCATTCAACTAGGTACTTTTATGCAACTGTGTCATATCCTTCGATCAAGTTACTTATCTGTCCGTTTGAGATAGAGGGAAAGACCGTATGAGGACACGAGTTTCAAAACTCGCCTTATCCAGAAAATCGAATTTGGGGAAATCACGAAAAATCTCTAGCTGCGTCCATTGGTTTTCATTCTAAACCAATATTTAACATGCCAGAAACACACTGTAAAAAAAAACGGACTAAAATACGGAAATACTACTGGAAATCGAGACGCCAGTGCTATTTCCGTACTTTAATGGAACTTTTTCCCGGTAAATTACAAAAAAAAAAAAAAAAATCCGTTTTTTAGGCATTTAACCCCTTAATTCTCGCTCCCGTCAATATCACGGGCTGAGGTGTCGTTCGTTATTTATCGTGCCCGTCATATTTCCGGGCTGGAGATTTAATTGCTGTAAAAAACTTCTGAAACCAGAAAAATTGAACTGGTATTTCCGTGTGAAATCTTTGAATATTACCGTTTGGGTTTGGCTTTTGGCGCTGATTGTAATGCTGGAATTTGTATTGCATGTTTCGAAATACATAAAATTAAAAAAATTATTAATATTCAAAATTTAATGTATATATCTATATTATTTCAAATATTATGTGTAAAAATTTGTGTGATGATGATAAATAGAGATCTAACTAGGGAACGTTCCCAGGTGCAAGTTGTGGATTTGGACGAGAGTGGTATCAAGAGAAAGGTCTCGTCATGTACATCAAAAAGTCCAATGGAACTACCCGTCGGAATCCAACCGTTTTCGAGATATCCTCACTTGAAGTGTGAATAAGTAAATAAATAAATTGGCAGGCAGGCATATAAATTGTTCGCAAGTTAAAAGTTTCTTTGGATTGTTTTAATCCTCTACCAATACCTTTTCCCGAGCTACGAGCAAAATCCTTTACACCACACATTTCCGGTTATTTCCCCTCTTTTAGACAGGCACTTCGCATTCTACGAAGTTTTCGCGTGCGGCTGCATTCGGAGTGTTTTTTCATCTGTTTTTGTTATTTCCATCACCTTGTTTTATGCAAATTTTTCGGCAAATGTGTGGCGTGACGTAGTGGAAAACTGTATGTATATTTAGTGTATAATATAGAATGTTTTTCTTAAGCTGGCGGTTATGTTAGATGCATAACAGCTCTATTATTCTTATGGAAATGGGTGGTTTAACGTAAGGATGTTTCTACTATTATGTTTGTTAACAAGTTTTTAATTTTTAACAGATTTTACGTTTTGACATCAAAGTAATGATACTTATTCTTGTGATTTTAAGTAAAATTATGAAATGTTCAAGACGTCGTCATCTTTTAAACTGCTGATACTGACTGTTCACACTGCGATTACTCTGCTCTGGTCCGAATCTGATTTAATCTTGCCGAATTTTTCTCCTAAATAAATAAATAATAAATAGATTACAACGGATATGCAAAGTGCACCCTGTGAGTTGGTGACAGAAATTGCGATGAGGAAATTGAAAATATTGCGTGCTAAACTGTGTGGTAGTGTCGATGAACGAAAAAATGTGTGAAACATGAATGTTTCCAACACCAACTGCATACGATAATGGGCACGTTTTCTCACTTGTTGCAAGTGTTATTTCGTATGTTAAAACTTGTTTGTTTCGTTGTCCGAAATACTGGGTCACTATCAGAGCTTTCTGAAAAGCGTATCGTCGCATATCATCAAACGTGGGGGAAGAAAACTGGTTGAAAACCAAAGAATGCAATTGTATTACGTTTTCTCTTGTGGTGAGGTCAATATTTCCGCAGAGGTTTTCATGAGTGTTGCAGAATTCCACTATTCTCTTTACCATAGATTTATAATCGTGGAAAAAACAAACGTCTAACGGCTGTAGGTATTTTGTGGTGTTAGCAGGAATAATTAAAAAATCAACATTATCCCCCATTTTTTCCTTACCGAATTTTGTATCTGTTTGGACAGTCCAGGAGTCCAAGAGCAGGAGTATTTTCTGATTTTGAAAACAATCCTTTAATTTCTTAAAATATAAGCCACTTACATGTTTTGAGGTTTTCCCCGATTTTGAACATGCTATCTCCACATTTGGACGAAATAAGTTGTCGATGTTCTTCTGTACTCTGGGCCCGAACACCCCATTGGTTTCCTGAAGTACTATAAGTAATGGGCCAACAAATTTCACACTGACATTGATGGTCATTTGTACGGTGTATGAGCGAGTTGTTTTGTTTTTACTACTGACTGATGCCTCGATATTTTTTTAACCTTGCATGTGTAGGGTTCGTTTCGAAACAATGCCGTACTGATAACCACTTTGATCAGTATTAAGGATGCACGTGTAATCATATTTACCCTGCTTAATTTTTGCCGCAAATTCTTTTCGGAAATTGTCGATGACAGGCTGCAGGGATATTTCGGGGAAAACATGCCAACATGGGTCACCTTGCGACTTCTAATTTTATTTTCCTTCTTGAAATTGTGAATGAACTTTGAACTCGCTTTGAAATTTCTAAATTCAAGCTCCAGTGCTTTTTTCTTGCCCATATTTGCAAGTCTCTATCATGTACAATGACCTTTAACTGTGTCCGGTGAACGAAAAATTTTTATATCATATGTTTTTTAACCATTTCTATCTTTTGTTGTGTTGTTCCCTGATTTTGCAGATACTTCCTCCAACGCTCGATAACCCAGTACTGTTTTGCTTTGCTGGAGTAATACCGTACAGCCTTCAATTTATTCTTTGAAGCTTTGTCATAGGCCTGCACTGCCTTTTCCATAATTTCCAGAGGTACTTCCTCATCACATTTTGACTACTTTGATGCAGGTTCCGTAACTTCAAAATCGATGTCATTGTCCAATTCATTTTCTTCGACGGAACTTTGTATCACAATATCCAAATCATTAAACATTTCATCTTTGATTAAGCCTTGTATGACCTTGAAGATCCTCTGGCTAATCACTTCCTCCTGAGGCATGGGATCTCTTGCCGTAGGTTGCCCAAATTCAAGCAACAGCTTATTAGCAAGTAATTTTGCTACGATGGCTGTATCGGCGATAGCATTACGGCCTGAAGACTCGCCGACGACATCTTCAGAACTGGGACCGACTTTGCATGTCACAGGGGTGCCTGCCTTTTCCCCTGAACCAGCGCGCCTAGAACGCGTGCCACAGGTACTTCTAAAATTCTCCATGGTTGAACGCCTAGGGATCTGTCCCTCTAGGCTCTGCCCATGCCCTCTTTTCGATCCGTAGATCCAGGCGAGGAATTAGGTCCTGTTATTCCAGTACTAACGTGCGTTTACTCCAGTTTTTTCCTCATTCATCGTGCATTTTCCATATTCGTTGTAGTCTATTTTTTATTTATATATTTAGGAGAAAAATTCTGCAAGAATAAATCAGATTTGGACCAGAGCAGAGTAAGCACAGTGTGAACAGTTAGTACTAGCAGTTTAAAAGATGACGGCGTCTTGAACATTTCATAACTTTACTTAAAATCACAAAAATGAGTATCATTACTTTGATGTCAAGACGTAAAATCTGTTAAAAATTAAAAACTTGTTAACAAACGTAATAGTAGAAACATCGTTACGTTAAACCACTCATTTCCATAAGAATAACAGAGCTGTTATGCATCTAACATAACCGCCAGCTTATGAAAAGCATTCTATTTTATACACTATATATATATACTGTTTATCCATTACCGTCACGCCACACATTTGCCGAAAAATTTGCATAAAACAAGGTGCTGGAAATAGCAAAAGCAGATGGAAAAACTCTCCGAATGCAGCCGTACGCGAAAACTTCGTAGAATGTGAAGTGCCTGTCTAAATGAGGGGAAATAACCGGCAATGTGTGGGTGTAAAGAATTTTGCTCGTAGCTCGGGAAAAGGTATTGGTAGAGGATTAAAACAATACAAAGAAGCTTTTAACTTGCGAACAATTTATATGCCTGCTTGCCAATTTATTTATTTACTTATTCACGCTTCAAGTGAGAATATCTCGAAAACGGTTGGATTCCGACAAGAAATTCCATTGGACTTTTTGATGTACATGACGAGACCTTTCTTTTGATACCACTCTCGTCCAAATCCACAACTTGCACCTGGGAACGCTCCCTAGTAAGATGTGAAAAGAAAGGTCTTATTCGCTTTAATTTGCAGGGTGTAAAATAGTGATGGGCGATTCTCGAGAATTCGACAATCGAGAAAAATCGTCATCGTAAAAAATCACAATCGATACAGCCATCGATTAATTCCTAGAATCTACAATCGAGATGTTTTACAATCGATTATAACGAGAAAAGCTAAAAACAGTTATTGGAAAACTTAGCTATTATTCTGGCCGACAATTTCATAGTAGTGATAGAGCTTAGTGATGGGCGATTCTCGAAAATTTACCAATCGAAAAAAATCGTTATCGTAAAATACACAATCGATACAGTCATCGATTACTTTCGAGAATCTACAAAGGAGATGTTCTAGAATCGATTATTGAAATCATGTTTTTACATATATATAAGGCAGATTTTATTAAATATAGGGTAACTTAAAACAGATGGAATAAAAAAACAACAAACCAAAGGGAGGCTATAAAGGAGCCATAAGACTGGAAAAGTATTGTAAGGGTGCCCCCTGGTTGAAAAAAGCTGAAAAAACGCGAGTAGCTATGAAGCGGTAAGGGGAGTTTAAGTATCAAAAATTAGAATTTTTCGGCAATTAGCACCAAAATGGCCAAAGAAATAAGAATCAAAAGCGCCTCTAAGAGGAAAAAACATGAACTAAAGGATGATAAAAGGGATCAAAATTTTTTATTGATTTTTCTACGTCATTTGAGATTGGATCTTTAATTTCCCCATTTTTAGAAAGCCTTCGACTGGAATACATTAAACGAACCCCCGCGGGGAGCAAAGTAGGGGGGAGGGGCAAGGAAAGTGCATAATATGAATAAGTGGTCACAGGACTTTCCAACGATATGGCACATGAGGGGTGTCGGCTAAATTTAGAAAAGTGCCCCCGCGCGAGAGGAAAGTAAGGGGAGGGGCGCGGGGGATATATAAAATGAAATAGTAGTCACTGAGCTTTCCAATGATATAGCACATGAGGGGTGTCAGCAAAAGATAGAAAAGAGTCCCAGCTCCCAGGATTCCAATTATCGTGCCCCCCGAAATATACCCTGCCCATCCTTCTCTTTGAAATTTTCATATATTAAAAATTATTTATCGGAGGGCTCCGTAAAAAAATCCGATCTAAAATGTTTAAAAACGCTACGATTTCAAAAAAGTTCGAAAAGTGCCTCTCTCGGGGTGCCAAACTAGGGAGGGAAGAAGAAAGGTTCATAATATGAAAGAGTAACTTTCCGATGATAACCGAAAACTTTCCGATGATATATCAAATGACTGGCCCAAAAAAAGTTTGAAATCTACCCCTCCCACGTGGGTTCCCTCTTTTATCCCAGAATATACACGGAAATCACGCAGCCCCACATTTAAAATTTTATATTTAATAAATAATATTTATCGGAGAGCTCCATTAAAAAACCTCATTTAATGATATTTATTGTAGAAATCTCTACAATTAAACAAGAAATTCACCCCCGCACCGCTCCCCCCCCCCGCCCCCTTCCGGAATTCAACTCTGGGAGGAGAAAGGTTCATAATATGAAAGAGTGGTGAAAGGACTTTCCGATGATATGTCAAGAAGAGGTTTGGTAAAAGTTTGAAAATTACCCCCCCCCTTTGTCCACTCTCGCGCCCCCCAGAATTCACTCACCTTCCTCTTAATAAATAGTATTTATCTGAGTCTCCAGGTATGGGGCAGCTTGGCAGAGCTAAAATAAGAGAAACATTGAAAATTCGGGGTAAAATGACACTAAATTTAACAGTAAAGTTTGAAACTAGTACTATACAGAACTGAATACATAAACCACTATGCTTCATAACCCACATCGGTTAATAGCAATAAAAAGATAAGTGCTAGTTAGACTGATGGCATTGAGCTCACAGGTTATTAACACTAATTGTATATTATACTCTTAATTCAAAGAATAATGTCCCTCAAAAAATAAATGAAGGGAAATATCGTTTGCCCCTTTTATACTTAACCAATGAACCTCCAAATCTAATCAGGGAAACTCCTTAACTATAATAAATCAGTATATCAATTTTGAAGCAAATCAGATAATTCTGCATGAAAAAAAGAAACATATCGCTAAATTAAGGGTGGTCTAACCCCTTTAACCCTTTTATACTTAAATAATGAACCTCCAAATCTAATCAGGAAAGCTCCTTATCAGAACAAACATAGAAAAAAAAAAGTAAATTGAATAATTCTCCATGAAAATCCATTTATCTAAATTAAGGGGAGGGGACTTGCCCCTTTACGCCCTTGTATACTTAACCAATGAACCTCCAAATCTAATGAAGGAAGCGCCATATCGGAATAAATCGGTATATTAAATTTGAAGCAAATCGAATAATTCTGCATGAAAAACCCTTTTATATAAATTAAGGGGGAGACTAGCCCCTCCCCTTTATACTTAACCCATAAACCTCCAAATCTAATCAAGGCAGCTTCGTAACATAATAAACCGGTATCCCAAATTTGGAGCAAATCGAATAATTCTGCATGAAAAACCCATTTATCTAAATTAAGGAGGAGGTCTACACCCCTTTCCCCCCCTTTATACTTAACTAATAAACCTCCAAGTTTAATCAGGGAAGCTCCTTAACATAAATAAACCGGTATACCAAATTTGGAACAAATCGAGTAATTCTGCATGAAAAACCCATTTATCTAAATTAAGGGGGGACCAGCCCACTTCTCCCCCTTTATCCTTAACCAATGAACTTCCAAGTTTAATCAGGGAAGCTCCTTAACATAATAAACCGGTATACCAAATTTGGAGCAAATTGAATAATTCTGCATGAAAAGACCATTTATCTAAATTAAGGGGGGACCAGCCCCCCTTCTCCCCCTTTATACTTAACCCGTAAACCTCCCAATCTAATCAAGGCAACTTCTTAACATAATAAACCGGTATACCAAATTTGGAGCAAATCGAATAATCCTGCATGAAAAACCCATTTATCTAAATTAAGGTGGGGGTTTACCCCCCTTTCCCCCCTTCATACTTAACTAATGAACCTCCAAGTTTAATCAGGGAAGCTCCTTAACATAATAAACCGGTATACGAAATTTGGAGCAAATCGAATAATTCTGCATGAAAAACCTATTTATCTAAATTAAGGAGGGGGGGACCAGCCCCCCTTCTCTCCCTTTATCCTTAACCAATGAACCGTCAAAACTAATCAGCGGAACGCCTTATCAGAATGAACATAAAAAAAAATTGAAGCAAATCGTACATTTTAATCAAGAGTTATCGCGTTACGTACATACATACGTACGTACTTACGTACATGCATACACACGGAACCGACGGGTACATTAGCTCTCAGGCTTAGATAACCTGTGAGCTAAAAAGAGATTGGATAAGCAGATGGACTCCCTTGAGAAATTATGACTTAAACCAGAAATGCGGTAAGTTTGACTCTGAAAGCTTCATTTCTATCTCGCATTTCGGCAAATCTCATCTCGATGATTTTTCCAGCATTTCGACGCTTCCAGATGGGAAGCTGCTCGATGGTTGGTTCTCTCGCGGTTTTAAACCTTTCGGAATGGGAGGTCTCTCGAGAGTTTTTCTCGCCCTTTTCTACCTTTCCCGATGGGAAGCCTCTCGCTGGTTCCTCTCGTCCTTTTCGAAATCTCCCAATGAAAAGCCTTTCGAGGATTTCTCTCGCGCTTTTCAACATTTCGCTATGAGAAGCTTTTCGAGGATTTCTCTCATGCTCGGCAGAGAAGAAAAGTAAGAAAATTTATCCAGAGTACCAAGGGACGAAATAGAGAAAAAGGCATGACAATGAACTGTGAAATGAAACCCTAATTTTCAAAGTTTCTCTTATTTTAGCCCTACCAACATGTCACATACCTGGAACCCTCCGATAAAAAATATTTATTAAATATAAAAATTTCAAAGAGGAAGGTGGGTCGGGTGATTTCGAGGGAGGAGGACGTGAGAGTGGACTCATGCGGGGTGCAATTTTAAAAATTTTACCGAACCCTTCCTGTGGCATATAATCAAAAAGCCCTTTGACCACTCTTTCATACTATGAACCTTTCTTCGCCCAAAGGGGGATGGGGAAGGGGCGAACAAATTTTTAAAATCGTAGCCGATTTCTATAATAAATTTAAATATTACTTTAGATGTGGATTTTTTATGCAATCTTCCGGTAAATATTATTTATTGAACATAAAAAGTTTAAAGTGGCGGCTGTGTGAATTCCGGGGCGAAAGAGTGGGCCCACGGGGGGGAGGGAGGGGGAGCAATTTTCAAACTTTTTTTGGACCAGTCATGTGATAAGTCATCGGTAAGCCCTCGGATGACTCTTTCATATTATGAGACTTTCTTCCCCCCCTCCCCAATTTGGCCCCCACTGCGAGGGTAGTTTTTTTCCGCTTTTATCATTTTAGATCGGATTTTTTTATGGAGCCCTCCGCTAAATATTATTTATAATATATGAAATTTCAGGACACTTTTCCAAATTTAGCCAAGACCCCTCATGTGACATATCGTTGGAAAGGTTTGTGACTACTTATTGATGCTATGCATTTCAGGTGCCCCCCCCCACTTTGCCCCCCCGGAGGTCACTTTTCCAAATTTAGTCAATACCCCTCTTGTGAGATATCGTTGAACAGGTCTGTGACTACTTATTGATGTTATGCACTTCCGGTGACAGTACCCCCCACTCTTTGCCCCCCCCCCCCCGGGGGACACTTTTTCAAATTTAGTCAAGACCCCTCGTGTGAGATATCGTTGGAAAGGTCTGTGACTACTTATTGATGTTATGTACCTACGGTGTCCCCACCACCACTTGCCCCCCCCCGGGGGGGCACTTTTCCAAATTTAGCCAAGACCCCTCATGTGAGATACCGTTGGAAAGGTCTGTGACTATTTATTGATGTTATGCACCTCCGGTGACAGTCTCCCCCAAATTGACCCTCACGGGGACAGTTTTTCCAATTTAACCAAGACACCTCATGTGAGATATCGTTGGAAAGGTCTGCGACTACTTATTGATGTTATGCTCCTCCGGTGTCCATCTCCCCATTTTGCACCCCCCGGGGGACACTTTTCTAAATTTAGCCAAGACCCCACATGTGAGATATCGTTGGAAAGGTCTGTGACTACTTATTGATGTAATGCACCTCCGGTGACCGCCCCCCACTTTTCCCCCACGGGGGTGTTTTTCTAAATTTAGCCGAGACCCCTCATGTGACATATTGTTGGAAAGGCTTATGACCACTTACTCATGTTATCCACCTCCCGCACCCCTCCCCCCCTTTGACCCCACGGGGAGGGCATTTTTATAAATTCAGATCCAGACTTCTCATGTGACATATGGTTGGAAAGGCCTAAAGACCTGTGACGACTTAATCATATTATGCAGCTGCTGTGACCCTCCGCTCGCTTTGACCCCTCCCCCAAGAGAGCTGGTCCGACGTTCATTCGTTTCGATATTATATTTTTTACAAGATTTTGAAGTGCGTGCACACCACACCCGCCTGCTATCACACATCAGTGCCGTATATAGCGGGTAACCTGTTCGTGATTTCACATTACAAGATTACGTATAAATTAGGGGCCCCGATTAAAGGAGGGGTCCGCTAGCGGTCGAAGTCACCTAGTCTTTATTAACATCGACTCATTCCAGTTCACCCGAAGACGATTCTTGATAAATGTATGACGTATATAATACATAATATATGATTTATAAAAGAAATTTGCAAACTGTAGTCATCGAGAAAAAATTTACACAATCGAAAAATATCGAGATATCCATACAATGGAGAAAAACATCTCGTTATCGCCCATCACTAGTGTAAAACAAACATTAAGACACAGAATTCTCGCATGATGGCTTTACTTCAAATGTGAACTTGTTCTATAACATCTTTTTTTTTTTTTTCGCCTTAAACAAAAACTAATTGCATGCTTTATTTAGAAACCTTATAATTATTCAATTTCTGTAATAAAAGAAATAGGTACTTTTTTGATGGTTTTTCCAAATAGTAGGCGACCGTGAAGGGGTTAAACTTCCGTTATAATACGGAAATTGTACTGGCGTCTCGATTGTCAGTAGTAATTCCGTATTTTAGTCCGTTTTTTTTTTTTTTTGTACAGTGTACAGAATAAAACTTGTTTTTACTTTTATTTTTTTTTATTGTTTTTTTATTATTTTTTTTTTCAGATTGTAGTGTTTTATCAGTGCAGGTTTACCAATACAATAGATTGATAGAGAAAACACGATTTTTTTAAATTTTGGATAAGGCGAGATCCATGAGGACATGATATTTCTGTCCTCATATAAAAAACTGGAGGCGCGCTCTTCGTGGACGCTAGGCAGCGTCCAAGATTTAATTAATGCCAGAATAGGTAGATGCTTTCCACTTCTCAACGTGGATTTGACTATGCCAAAGTCTTTATTTATTTAACTTCTTAGCAACTGAAAATAGCTAAAATGTGCTCATTTTATTACGCTTAGAATTTTCACAAAAACTAGCTTAAAATCTTCTAATTTATCATATTTCAGTCTAAATCAGATGACAATGTTTTCCCTCTTCTGAAAATTACACAATTTTATAAAATAACCAGAAGTAAATTTCAATTCAAAGGTTATACTATTCATAGCTGCAAAATTCGAAAACGAATTTCATTTCAAAAAGCTATTTAAATAATTTATGGTGATCTATTTACTTTGTCATGTAGCACTGCTTCTCTTTCAGTTTCATCACGAAGGAATAAATCTCCTTATGGAAATTAGATTGAAAGTCCTTTGCAAATACAATCTTTGAAACATCGTTTATGAATTTTCACATAATTCAATTCTTATGCAGCAATGTATGGAAACTGCTCATGCAGTAGAAATTTTATTGTAATGAGTTTAACCATTACAAAAGTGTTTGTCTTGATAGTTGGTGAATGTAAAATAAGATTAAGTTAGATGTAACTTTTCTTGAAACTTACATAAGTGCGTCAGAAATTTCAAACTAAAAATTAAAAACTTAAAAAATTAATGATTCATTTTCTAATCAGTAAAATACAATTTTAAATGTTTATTCAATACAGTTATTTACCAACTATTCGAACATAAAATAGAGTAATGATTAGGTTGAAATAATCCAAGTGCATATTTATAGAATTTATTCAACGGAAAACTTTACCAAACACATTGCATACTTTAAATTTGTATATACTTCGAAAACGTGAAATGTAAAAATTGCTTTTACAAATTTGAAGTAGAAATAAGTACGACATTAATTTTTCTAAAAAGAAAATCTATATGCAGCTAAGAAGAAATCTTTCGCAAATAATATACATATCGTGAATATACCATTTTTTTAGGTTTTTGATATCCCCCGTGAAAGCTTTAAGCTATCTACTTTATTTTTATTCCAAAAGTATACACTGGAAAAAAGACAAATGTTTCTTAATCTTGCAAAATACAGGGTGGTTCAGAACTGTATGTCAAAAATGTAAAAGCAGGTGGAGGATACCTAAATAAGCAGGTTTCGTATAGGAATGTGGGCGCGGAAATGCAGCGTTGTGGCAGTAGAGGCCGCTGTTGAGTTACAGCGGATGAAAGCGCTTCGCTGACTTGAATCGTCATTCTCCGCAAATATTTCGATCAACATACATCATTGCACCAATACAGAGCTTGCCCCCATGCCTTTATGTATGGGGCTGTACAAGGAAATGGATCACACACACTGCACGTCTAAAAGCTCTCGATCCTGTTCAACTTTTACGGAGCCCCACATGTGGCATATTGTTGGAAAGGCCTGTGACCACTTATTCATGCTATGCACCTCCCGAGCCGGACATTCATTTTACGGACATCATTCATGCCCCTTGAGGGCAAATTTGTGGGGAGTGGCTCAGGAGTGCATAGCATGAATAAGTGGTCACAGACCTTTCCAGCAATATGTCACATGTGGGGGTCGGCAAAAGTTAGAAAAAATAAACCCTTTGGGTCTACTATCGCGTCTTCGGAAATACATCCTCCCCCATTCTTTTGAAATACTTTTGCAGAAATGTGTTACTTTGCACAGTGACTATATAGAAAAGGACTATTACAATGTAGCAATTTCATAAATTTCACTTAATTTTTTCTGTGAGGGTAAAAACTTATTGATACACTCTCGTAACCCCTTCAGAGTTTCCCAAGCTTCCAAAAAAATTTCTTTATCTTTAGCAACCTCAGAAACTAATGCATTTTCGTGATTTAAAGAAGCATTGTGAGAAAAAAATTCTATTGTTGCCACTGATTTTCGTAAACGTTTTCGAGTTGTTTTATAGTGTATTAACCCTTAAAGGCATAGCATAACTCAGGAGTTACATATTTTTTTGCCATTTGGCGCTTTCTATTTACTGCAAAAAAAAAACCGAACAGTTTACCTGTAGGAATCGGAAAAATAGTTGCCCTTATCGTACCGGAAAATTTTCCGACCCAGCTCGGAATAAAATCCGTAAGAAAAAAGAAGTAGTCAATAAAACGGTATTTTACGGATTTTATTTCGAGCTGGGTCAGAAAATTTTCCGGTACGATAAGGGCAACTATTTTTCCGATTCCTACAGGAAAACTGGTCGTATTTTTTTTTACAGTGTTGGTCTTTTGGTGAGCTATAATGAGTTACTTACGTGTGCATTTAAGGTCATGAAGTCTGTTTTTGTTCTCATTTTTTATCACTTTGAGGTTATAACATCTTTCGTTGATACTACTTGCAATGTACTCGACGGGCGTTTAGTCTCTATCTTTATAAGGTAGTCGTTATTAATCCTGAAAACGATTAAGAGCATTATAAAAATTATTATATCGTTGAATAGTTCTTATTATGCAGTGTAAACACTTTAAAGTAAGTACATAATTTAAAATTATAATATTTTGAGCAATATTTGTTATATAAGTCAGGAGTGACATTATGTAAAATAGAAATATTTTTTAAAAAAATTCACTATTTTTCTATTGGATAGTTCACAAAAATAGTCTCAAATATAATGTTTTCCGAACATAATAAAAAAGTCATGCATTAATCAATTTTCTCAACTTGGCATGTAGATTTTTCGGGTGAAATCTAAAGTAAACAATTTCATGTTCTAAAAACATAATCATTAACAGCATTAGCATAAACATTAAAAGTAATATTAATTTGTTACACTTTCATGTATATGAGGCATTCTCACAAAATTTTAACTTTTAGGTATAAAAATCTGGTGAAATTAAACTTAATAAAATAACATTTTAAACTTATAAACAAATGTCTTACTGGTTCAAAGGAAAGAAAAAATGGTCAGCAGCAACGATTTTATTATTTAACTGAGGTTTAAGTTAAACTTGCGAGTTTAATTTTCTTTACCGCTCCCATGGCATTTTACCTCTCTAACATTTTATTTTCTTCTAAATTTTTACTTATAATGAATTTGCATAGTACCCGCAGAACATTCAAATAAGAAATAATAACAATGTAGTATCTTTAGTACAAAATTTTGGTATAACATTGTCTTAAAGGTATGTTAAGGACAGCGATGACAGCGATGACCACCTCGGGAACTCAGCTTTCGCTTTGGAGTGTTAGTGCAATCCCGAGGGGTAGACCACATCCACTCCTCCCGACTCTCAACCAGAGTCTGAGAGGGAGCGTCGGGTCCCTGATCAAGCTGCTGAGATTTATTTCGGTTACTGTGAGATTTACAATTACAATCACAATTGGTTACCCAATTTTTCTGGGCGAACCGAAGATTTCACATCGAGATATATGACTGTATGTAGTGATTACATGAGGATCATTTCACCTAATGTGATTGCATAATTGTTTACAATTTTCTTGGATATATATACGTCACAGTACATTTAACACACAATATTTAACATGACAATTAGAAACACATTACAACACAATATCAAACACCTACTATTTACATGACTGTATGTAGTGATTACATGAGGATCATTTGAATGTGATTGCATAATTATTTACATTTTTCATGGATCTACAGGGATTTCACAGTACATTAAACACACAATATTGAACATCACAATTAGAAACACATTACAACACACCTACTATTTACAATTTGCGCATACAAGAGTTTGGAGAGATGCACAAGATAAAAATTCAAAAGTGATAGAAGTTTCTGGCACCCGCTAATAACCCGTTTCTCCCTCCATGCTACACCCTAGTGATGGAGTCGGACTAGAATGGCTCTGGATTTGAAAAGATGTACTCGTTTGTTTCTATAAACCTCATGCATTGTATGAAAGGACGTTAAGGAGAAAAGGGGGGCGGTAAGGAAAAAAAGGGGACGGTAAGGAAAAAAAGGGGACGGTAAGGAAAAAAAGGGGACGGTAAGGAAAAAAAGGGGGGCGGTAAAGAAAAAAGGGACGGTAAGGGGAAAAAGGGACGGTATGGAAAACTACCATTTAGTTTTAGGCAAATCATGTTAAGACTAAGTGATAGCCAATATGCTCATTGATTATTAGCAACAGTTATTTACATTGGATTGATTTTTTTTTTTAATTAATTTACCTCGAAAAGTGCAGGAATAAACCTTGGGGACGGTAAGACTACCAATAAAGCTACAAAGCTTGAAATTGCTATTTAAATTCTGATTTGAATTCTGCAGTAAATTTCCAGTCAAAGAATTTTAGCCATTCTTTCTCTAGCATACTACTGCATTACTGCATGAGAAAAAACTTGAGAAAAATTCTGTGGCTGCATCTGAAGTGATTTTCTGTGTAATTTAACAAGAGGGATGGCAAGGAATCTAAAATACAGGGACAGTGTTAAAAAAATAATAACAACCATAAAAATGCGTGTAGGTTAATTTTTTGCAAAATATTTATATAAAACAATAGCTCCAGTTTCGGAAAAAAATTACATTGAATTACTTTTATTGAAACAATTTTATACATACAGCTCCAAACTTAAAAATCAGCATCAGGGACACCGGGCGGTAAAGACTTCTCCATTATCCTGTCGACCACTTTAGAACTATCACCAAACTGTAACGCCCAGGACAGTGCGAAAGGGGTGGCGAAGGGGGCGGTCGCCCCGGGCTCGGAAATTGAGGGGCGCCAAATTTATACTACCAACTTTTTTTTTGTAAAAATAAATTATATGTATGCATATCGGAAATTTTTTTCTAAATAAAATTACGTACTGTTTTCGTTTCAAAGTTATTGCATCGTCCTTTACCGCACACCTTGAAACAAATTTCTGACTAAGGACTTTTTTCCTTTTTAAAAGTTGTTTTAGGTCTATCTCAATCTCTTATGTTAGCTTTCTCTTTTCTAAGTCTAGAATTTTTTTCTATGCTTGTGAAAAAAACACACACTCTCAAAATAGCATGTGGTTTTCTTATAGGAATTCAAAAGGGTTGCAAACTGTTATATACTGCACTATTAAATACATTTTTTCAACATCAATTTACCAAATACCCTTTGAAATAATACAAGTGCAATTGTCTCTTATGTTATTTAGTTTGTATGGAATTTCTGAATTAAATTTAAACCTTTCAGAGCTGAAAATAAAGGCGGAATATGTATTCAATAGAATTTATTTCTGTTTCTGCACTTTGTGCCAAATTGAAAGTTTGACCGATGAAAGGGGGCGCCAAATTTAAACTTTGCCCCGGGCGCAGTTTTCTCTTCGCACGGTCCTGGTAACGCCCAATAAACAAATGGAAAAATGTTTCTATTGGAATCTCAAAAAAAAAAAAAAAAAAAAAATATATATATATATATAAAAAGCCCAATTCACTAAAGTGTCCGTACTTTTAAACAATAAAATTTACAATATATTAATGTAAAAAAAACTGTTATATATTTATTTATTTACATTATTTTTCTTGATTGTCCCTCTTGGCTGCTACATAAAGGCTTGTGACATGAGTTGAAACTAATTTATTGTACTTAATTATGCATAAAAACATTTTTTCAGTGCTTTTTTCTCTCTAAGTATGATAACGTCGCTGTTTAATGAATTGTTATTTTAATTAACGAAATACAGTGCACTCCCGATTATCCGGGTTAATCACCGGGAGAGGTCGCACGGACAATCGATAAACATGGATAATCTGAAAGCTCCTTTTTATTAAAGAAAACAATCAACATCAGTACAAACATATAAAAATTACTTACATTTGCATGCTGTATAACATCGATATTTACTGCTTTAAATGCAATTAATGTGATGTAAATTAAATGTAATTGTATTATAATGCTCTGTAATGCATCTTTGCTTCTGCTGGTTGTTCCTCTCTTGTCATATATCGACACATACTTTACGAACCGCAGTAATGTCACCGTAATCAAAATCTCTTTGTCCCATATAGTCTAAAAAAGTTTATACAGACTGTAGAGCAGTAGAATGAGAAATTGTATTCCCGCATTTAGTACATCTTCTGCATCAGTACTATCATCACTATTAGATTTAACGACACAGTTAGAAACGATGTCTTCATCTGTCAAATACTGGATGCCAGGTTCACCATGCCCTCCCATCCCCTTGAACACTACCCGTCAAATAGGTTCCGGAGAGTTTGATTTTACCTCTACGTACTTCACAACGTCTCACAAAGTCCGGTTTTCAACGACTCAGCTAAGCCGGAAGAGATTCTAATTCACATCAACATCGATTTTACATACATAATAAGAGTGAAAATGTTTGTCTTTAATTTTTTTTCCTGAGTCCAGAATGAGCACGGATAATCCGCAAACCGGATAATCCGTGCACGGATAATCGAGAGTACGCTGTAACTAATAAAGCAGGAAAACATCATTAAAAATACAGATAAACGTCAAACTAAAAATCACTTGATGACACAACAAGCATGAGTAACGCATCTGACGTCAAGTGAATGTGATGCCCCGATCAATCATTTTTGGACTTAAATCCTATTAGATCGGGAGCCGGCAGCATAGACACATGGTTTGTACGGATACCGTTATTTTTCCAGGAAAACTACCAGTATATTTTTATAAAAAAAGAAATTTAGGTTAAACGCGCAAAATTTTGCCTTCTTTTCAGAAGAGTTTTTTTTAAGATAATACTGGGGCCGGAAAATTTTCTGGTCTGCAAAATTCATGGAGGCGTACGAACCATGAGACAACCACCTCATTGAGTTGGAGGCTGAAATTCGAAAATTAGCAAACTCGATTCCCATATTAAAACGCAATCGGTCTGCCAAGTCATATCTTGGTGGAAAACACCTAAAAACCCGATTTTACCGGTTGACTCGTAGGTTTACCACTGTGTTTTCCTGCTCCCAGTTCGCCATGTTTTCATACCTTTGGGTGCAGGAAAACGCAATGGTAAACCTACGAGTCGACCGCTAAAATCAGGTTTTGGTGTGTTTTCCACCAAGATATGATTTGGCAGACCGATTGCGTTTTAATATGAGAATCGAGTTTTAGCTAATTCTGGAATTTCAGCCTCCGATTCGATGAGGTGGTTGTCTGTGCTGCCGTCCCCGGTCTATAATTATTTGTTGCAAAATCACACTCTTCAGTGGCTTGAGGATACATGATAAAATAACAGTAACTTCGGGCCGAACATAACGTTAAAAAAGAAATTACACTTAGTTTATTCAGTTGGCTATCAAAATGTTTACGTATGCAAATGTTTTCACTTCGTGTTTAAACTCAGATTGGTTGAAAAACTTTTGTTAGGGTGACTGAGTCATTAGTTGATCAAATAAGGTCGGTGCAACGGGGTTTTTATTATGTTTCATTCCTTTTAAATTTTAGAAGTAAACTAACATGATTTCTACAACCCTTAATGAATGTCCTATAATGGACAATAATTACATTCTGCTAAAATTAAATAACAACAGAATTATAAATAAATAGTTTTATTAATTGCCATTTCCCCAGTAGTTGATCAGGCGAAACCAGTTTTTGATCGATTTCATTCCAGTAGTTGATCACTGGTCATTTTGACCTTTTTTTCAATGTAAGTAGAAAAAATTAAACAATTTGAGAATAGTAAACATTTTAATGAGGCGATTAAACGTAAAAAATACAATAACTTATACGCAATATTGAAATTAATTCAGGGACAGAGAAAAGATTTCTTGTTCTACTGATTTTTGTGGGTTCTATGTGGAAATAACTTGATCCCACCTATAAAAAAGGTCAACTTTCATAGACGCCTACATGCCGCCGTGGAAGCCACCATCGTTCCTTCTTTTTCCTTTTCCAATATTTTCCAAAATGACAACGCGCTCATCAATATACTTTTGCGCCGCCTGCCAAGTATGAGCAGTTTTCTCATCTGAAGATACCACTCACACACTCTCACCGGACGAACCTTTGGCACTGGAATCAAACCTGTGTGAGTCGCTCAGTCTTTTTTTCCGCCTAGTCGGAATTTTAGATAGTCCTATATCTTGTCTTTGATGTAGAAGTTGTTGCTTCCTCTCTTCCCTTTTCTGAATCATTTCTTTCTTTTGGGTTTCTTTCTCTTCTTTTTCCTTTTCCTTTTTTTCGAAAGACTTTATCCGCTGCTTTGACGTTGTCGCATAAGGCAACCGTCTCTTTTCTGTTTTTTTTTCTACTCTGGCGAGTCGTGAGGCCATAGAATATTGTCTGCAAAAGCTCGACTGACATTTTTGTACTTTAGCTAGACGTAAGTTTTTTGGGCGCTCAGGAGTTGCATAATTTGGAAGTGGTCCGTCTGCCTTGAAGGACCTGGTGCTGCATGATCATAATCAAACGTTGGTGATCATCAGATTGTAGAGCAATATAAGCAGTTGGTATTAGGAGATCATCAACTGCCAATTTCGGTTCGCTTTCTGGTGTTGCAATGTTCAATTCAGTTTGTTCAAGACATTTGCTCCGCATTTGCCTCCAGAAATGGAACAATTCAAGTGACTCAACTTCACGCTCCCATTTGTTCCATTCCACGCTTCTGAACTTCTGAGCTCTGCCCTTTTTTGAATAGGAATTCAATGTACAAAAGCGTCTGGAATTGAAGTTTTCCGCTACTCCTACTCTAGACCAATTTTCACGTGGCAGAAAATTTCATTTCTTACTGCTGATGCACCTTTCGTAGTCTGCTGCATTTGGATTAAACGGAAACAGACTGTATTTCCGGAAGCCGTTTTCAAGGACTTTCGGAGTTGCTGCTTCTCGAAATACACTTGCAATCAAAGGTCCAATTACTGTTTCTGTGATCACTTTGTTTGCAGATTTAGTTTTCCAATCGTAAATGGTTTCCCGCCAGCACACTTCGAGAGGCCTGAAAATAGCAACGTCAGATGGTTTGAGTATGTGTGTTGCATTCGGGTAAAGAGCGAAATGAAGGATTTGGTTCTCTGAGTATAACTTTGCCACTTCAAGAGTTAAGTGGCTCTTGTGGCCATCCACCAAAAGTAATATGGGTAGTTTGATATTTTGCTTTCTCATTCAAGGCAAAAATACATTTGCGAGATATTCAAAGTAGGTGCTCCCACACAAACAGACTTTCTTTGATCTACCTATTTCCCAGTCGTCTGGCACATTCTGTGCAATTTCATGTGATATTCTCTGCAATGGGTAACCGATCATCCTGGGAATAACCTGTCTAGCTGCACTGAAAGTAGCCATCATGGTTATAGCTTCTTTTTCAGTACCTGTTTTTATTCCATATAAAATGTTGAATGAAATGGGTCCTAAAACTTTCCCCGTTTTTGGACAAGTTTGAAAACCGCTTTCGTCACCATTAAAAATTCTCCTGGAATCAAGAAGAATGTCAAGGCAACCTACAGTTTCAAGATATTTGTGAAGTTCTTGGAACCACTCGCGGATGCTGGGCTCTGACATTTCTGCTCTTGCAGTGTTGATAGCATCTGCATACCTCTCAGCTATCGAACTGTTTCTTCGCAAAAATCCTTTAAACCATGTTTTCCCCGGAGTTGAGTTTGCAAAAGGGTTTGGCCTTTTATCGGCTTCAATGATGTGTTTTACGGTTTCAAATAAAGTCCTCCTCTTAATCGGGAACTGTTTTTGGCATAAGCATTTATCATCAACAAGGAGCTGTTCCTTTTCTTTGCTTAAAACTGATGAATGTCACACCCGTCTTACCTCTGGCGTTTACCCTTTAACCTAAAACAAAAAAAACTTTTAAGGAAACATAGGTGGAACATTTCGAAAAGGGCTATTGATTTAAAATTATGGAAACACCCTTTTCTCTTACGTCTTCAACGGCTGCTTGCAGATCTTCTGAGTATTGAAAGAATTTATTTTTCAGCGACATAATGAATTATGAAAATAAGCAATAATGGCTTTGTCAGCAAATAAATTAAAAAATGATCAACTAATGGCTACGCATGTTGTTAGCAGTAGTTGATACACTGATCAATAACTAGAGTCCTCGAAACCAATAATTGATCATAGCTGATCAATTTCTGGAATTTGCATATTTAATAAGACCAGAAGTTGATCAGTCAAATTTCAGCCCCTAAAAAGAAGTCAATCGAAAATCTAAAAATTAGTATTTAAAATATCATCCTTGGGCTGTGATAAGCAACAATTCTTATGAAAATATTAGTTGAAATAAGCAAGATGGAAGGGGATTATTTTAACTTACCGTTATTGTCTCCAACTAATGAAAAACTAAATTTTTACACTTTCTAATAAAAAAATTTGATAATATGGCTTCTCTTACAGAAGACAGCTGAAACCTATGTGACAACAGGTGCACTAACAATCAAACAAAAATATTATATCTAGTGCCACTAGTAAAACTCATTTCCGCCGGAAATGGCGCACTATTTCAAAAATTTGATCAACTACTGGCGCAGACACCCTATATATTTGTAATTTATTTATACTTTCTCACTTGCATATACTTTCCTTCCATAAATGACAAGAAAGAAAAATCATGCGTCTAGCCTAGATTATGCGACACTTTCCAACACATTCAGAGCATTGCAACTTCACCGCTTAATAAAATAAAAGACGATATTTATAAAACGTATAACACAACTGAAAAGCCAATTTCAGTAATTACCAACTATAGTTGGGAAAATGCCCTAATTATTTTGTGCAGTACAGTGCGTGATTTATAGATTAGTATAAATATTACATAATATCAAATGTTTACTTCAGTTAAGAAACGCATTGCACATTTCAAAATTCACCATCACCAGTTTAAGTCAGTAAACGGAAATGTACTCGAATTGTTTTGTGCAGTCCTGTACATAATTGAAAGTATTTATACTCTCCACGAACTGCTCAAAATATAGCTTAACTTATGGAACCGAAGTTAAAACGGAAACCAAAGTTGAAAACGCACATCCAGCAATTATTACTCATAGACGTACTGTAACTGAATTCTTTTGTGTATGTTCAAAGAAATTAACCATAAGCACACCCTACTTTTCAATTAGCAACTTATAGTGAACCTCAATAATGCATATAATTTTTATCATGTTTTAAATCGTGTATCATCATAAAAATGCTGTAAGCTATTTTTCCCTCGCAGATCATTATGTAATGGAAAAATAGCGAGTATGCCATATTAAACATCTGAAGCGTATAAAAAATTACAGAGCAATCCTGAGAATTAGAGCGTGAACAGGTGGACACAGTATGGAATTCAGACACTTTTTTCCGGAAGGGACTCTTGTGGCTCGTGGGGAGGCGGTATTATACAGTTCCGAGAGGGTGGGGGAATTGCACTTTTCACCATTGAAAACGCAAAATCTCAAACCTTCCGGAGGGACATTTCACTGCTGAGGAGTGGGGGGGGGGATGTCCCCCTCGGGACACCCACTGAATTCAACATTGGCTGGACAGATAGGCAAACAGAAGTTATGAATGCTTTTCAACTACGTCCGAAAGTGTTAAAAATGTGGAAATTAAATATCAATGTTGTCGAATTCATCGTTTGATTTATCATTTTCTTTAATTCTTTTCAAATTTTTATTTGATTATACATGTAAATAGAATTGCGTAAAATATTTCTACACAAAATATTCAAAGGTAAACAGAAATATAATACTTTTAATATGTTTGGCAATTTGTTTTTCATAATTTTATTATTTCCCTTGAGATTAAGAAATTTTTATCCAAGAGTCACCGGAAAAAATCTGATAGAAACATCTTATTATATTTTCATTCAAAATAATTTTTTGTTAGTCTTTTCTTTTTCTTAAAAGTAAATTTAACTTTTGTGGCTACCAACCACGTCTAAACATTATTTTTTAAGGCTCCCTAATGCCCTTGCAACACAATCACCTATCCACTGGATGTAAAGTTGCAACGCAACTAGGTAATCCATTCAGCTGCTCACATTGTTCCATTGTTCCAAAGGCATTACCAATATTTTGGATGAATTTTGGTTCGAGAGATGAGCTGTTCATTACGATTAGCTTTATAACTAAGAACAGTTAAATACACCAACGTCTTTTATTAAGCTTTCTAGAGTATGATAAGAACAAAACTGTCGATTTTTAGATGGCGACATATTATATGTATGTTGCTATGAAAACCTAAACTGAAGGTTGATCTTTTAAATTTATTTGAGAATTTGATTTAAAATTGTGTTTTTTTAAATTATTGCATGTTTTCATAAATGGTACAATTTCATGCGTGTATGTTTTAGGTCAGAATTTCTCACTTGATTATCCGTCTGACATCGTCCATTTTGATAGAGGTGTTACTGACATTTTAAAAAGGAACATTGTATCAGTTAGTACATGACACCTTCTATAAATTGTGTTGTCATAAAAAATTCGCACCGAAACTCTTCAGATAATTAATTTTTATTCAAACAAAATGTTGGATTTCTAATCCTCTCAAGTGGCTTTTTGCTATAATGCTTCTATAGCTGAATTATTTCAAGAAACTTGCTGGTTGATTGCCGGTCGATAAATGAAGACTTTTACTTCGGAATAATAAATGGTACAATATCATGCGTGTACGTTTTAGGTCAGAATACCTCACCTAATTATCCGTCTGACCTCGTCCATTTTGATAGAGGTGTTACTGACATTTTAAAAAGGAACATTGTATCAGACAATAGTACATGACGCCTTCTATAAATTGTTTTGTCAGGAAAAATTCGCAACGAAACTCTTCAGATAATTAATTTTTATTCAACAAAAAGTTGGATTTCTAATCCTCTCAAGTGGCTTTTTGCTGTAATGCTGCTATAGCTCAATTATTTCATGAAACTTGCTGGTTGATTGCCGATCGATAAATGAAGACTTTTACTTCGGAATAATAAATGGTAGAATATCAAGCGTGTACGTTTTAGGTCAGAATTTCTCACCTGATTATCCGTCTGACATCGTCCATTTTGATAGACGTGTTACTGACATTTTAAAAAGGGACATTGTATCAGACAGTAGTACATGACACCTTCTATAAATTGTCTTGCAAGGAAAAATTCACAACGAAACTCTTCGGATAATTAATTTTTATTCAAACAAAATCTTGGATTTCTAATCCTCTCAAGTGGCTTTTTGCTATTATTCTGCTATAACTGAACTGTATCGCGAAACTTGCTGGCTGATTGCCGACAGATAAATGAAGACTTTTACTTCGGAATAATAAACGAAACAAATAATTTTTCGCATAAATATTTTGCTTAAGAAAAAAATAACAAGAATGAAAAATCATGCAGCATGCATATCTTATGAAACATTTTCCAGCAGAAACAAAATACTGTTAAAAAATTATTTTTTCATACAATGAAATGAGATATGTGACTAAGCAATTTTAAAAACACATAACTCAGTAAAAAACGATTTCAGCATTTGAAGTCCGCATTGGGAAATGTCTGCAAATTCTTTTATAGCCCTGTACATGATCTATAGAATTGATACGCAAAAGGTAGTACAATAGAAATTATATAAGGTTTAAAATTCCACACCACAGCGGACAATGCATTTACAGCAGTTATCGATAATATAATGAGTCCTTTCTTTTAAACTGAATTCCTTTGTGCGTCTATGTACGTGAAAGATAAATGCTACGCACTCCATAATAAAAAAAAAACATGTTGTAGTGCACCTTAGTAATTTTTTTAAATTTCATTATGTTTAAAGTATCATAGCATCAGTAAAAGGCGCCGCAAAGAATTTTTCCCCGTAGATAGTAATGTATTGGAATTTTTTTGCCGCCCTGTAATTGAACTATAAAGGCTACTTTTTCTATACTCTGGAGAAACAATATTGTAGTCCAACTCAGTGATGCTCAATATGTTTGAAATATTATAACATCAATAAAATACGCCTCAAAGGATTTTTACCTACGGGCCATAAGGTAACGGAAATCTTTTGTGTGTCCCTGTAAACGAAAAATAAAGATCAAGACACATATATCATTCTAGCCGCGGTCTCTTTATTGTGGTCAATTGCTGCTATTAATCTTTAATGACTTTACAAGAAAATTGCCGGACATGCAGCAGGAGAAAAAAGTTTGCGTCAAGTTCGATCTAATTTTCTTATCACAATTGCATTGTTGTGTCTCCCTTCCTTTTTTAAAAAACCACGAGTGTGATCAGAATAGGGATGGGGGGGGGGGTTACATTTTTATTGCTTACCATGAGAGGGAGCACTTTTCCTTCCTGAACGGAGAGCAAGAGCTACACACGTCATTCTTAATACCGAACATTCACCTCAGTGGATTTACGAGAGTTAAATCACCGACAGAAAGACAGACAAACCGAATTCATAAACACTTTTCAACTAAGATGGAAAGTTAAAAATAAAATATTCATACCGAATCTTCCAAGGTGAGATCTGCATGGACCAAGAATGTTATTACTGATGAAAACTTTAAAAAACAAGTTAAAGAAGAAAATGCTTTCTAGAGTCCAAGTGCGAATGTCTTTTTTTTTTTTTTTTTAAGGGTTTCGTTTATCTGATGAAACCCTATTCGTCTCATTCCTCTGTCTGTCACAGAGCCCGTTCCCAGAAACTATATATGTTGGGGACTTGAAATTTTGGATACTTATAGCTGAACACCTCACATCAAACGAAAAAACGTAAAATTTTGAAAAAGTCTTATATTTACCCGTCTGGGCTCTAACTTGCGTACTTTAAGCCTTTTTTTTTTTCTAACTGAGCCCCTAATTAAGTTGAAGACTTGAAAGTTTGAATACTTACAGCTGGACACTTGCGATCACACGACAAATCATAAAAATTTCAAAAAGTCTTATATTTACCCCTCCGGTCTCTAACTTGTGTATTTTAAGCAATTTTTCTAACCTCCAACCTTTTCACCCGGGGGGCATTTTTCTAACTTTTGCCGACACCCCTTTGACCACTCTTTTATATTATGCATCATAGCCTTACATATTTAGTTCCACTTTTTACCGCTAGTGGGCGCCTAACTATCTCGGGTGCTATGGGCCCGATCCCCTCGACTAATATATCTACGGATAGGTTGTAAAACGGAGTTTCGTTCGGATAGAGGTTTGTTTAGAATAGAGTGCGCCTCCTGGTTGCGAAATGTGGAACTAACAGATTTTGAAATAGGACAAAATGTTTTGAATGGAACATTAAACGAAACCCCCTGCGCGATCTGAGATCACACTTACCCACTTGTTTTAATTTTTTTTTTCGAATCTGTCAATTCAATTACACGTGGCAATTAAGGAAGAAAGAAAAGTGGGAAGACACACGAAAATTATTTTTATTAGAATAATGAAGGTATAAGCTGAATATGATCTTTTAGAAAATCTACTGTGCAGCAAGAACTAAAAATTAAATGTTTAAGTTCTGTTATACAAAATGGGCTCATTGCCTTTTTAGCTAATAACACTAGCTTGAAAAATATGGGTTGTGTCATGTTTTTTAACTTTTGATAATTGATGCTTATATATTTTGTAGCGCTCAATCTGAAAATTACTCTCATTTTTGTCAATATTGTCAATTTTCTAATACAAAATTGTAAAGTAGACGAACTTAACCTTTGTAAAAAAATCTTATTATAAGACTCCTCCAACATTTTTAATTTACAAAATTTATGAAATTCATTTTAGCAATAACGATGCGAAACTGCTCAAATGATAAATAAAGCATTTTGGTATGAAAAATGAACTCAGTATCGTCGTCTGTTGAAAATTCCATGAACAATTTATATTAACTATAGGTAACATACACTTTTGGGTTCGTTGCAGATATGAAACTCGGTGATATATTGTGTTCAAACTGATAAATGGTACAAAACTATTAAAAATCCGCTGAAATCAGATGGCAAATTTTCTGGCCCGAAATTGTTCAAAACAATATGCTACCTCAATTTACACAATCTCACATAAAACTTTTGTATTAGTAAAACTAACAGATTTACATTGCAGAGGAAAATACACTAATGTTATTTCGGTTTAATTGTTTTTACTTACTTTCTTTCTTTTTGAGAAAAAAATTTGTATACGTTTTTTTACACAAAATTATTGCTATATATATATTTTCCAACTGACTTGAATTAATCATTCAATGCAAATGAAAGTAGATAAATTTATTCAACTCTGTTTAGTAGATTAAACAGGATGCGGGGATAAATGAAGTTGAAGTTAAACCGCGTCTTATCCGAATATAAATGTTCTATTATGTTACTGTTCATGAACTGTGTAGTTTTTAAAACAATTTTATTAATAGTATGAGTTTTTTATATAAATATTCTACAGTTAAGGTATCCGACTACGTGCGGCGCCATTTTTTTTTTCAAAAACTCTTCTTTTGATACATTTTAAATTATTTTTCAGTATAATCTCGCACCAAATGAAGAAAATGATGATATTATATCTATGCAACTTCTATAAAATTGAGGAATTTTGCTCAAAATTTAGCAACTTTTTACAGAAATTACGTAACCCCTACAAAAAATATTTTGATATATCAGTAATTTTTGTTTTATCATATGTATGTAAGATAATAATGAGTGTACTGAACTAAAATTAATCAATATATTGAAATTAAAAGAGATACATGTGACAATGTACAATTATCTAAAAAATTTCAGCAGAGCATTTTTTAGAAAAATTTGAAGAATTACATGAGAAAATTTCAGCATTTTCTCATGTAATTCTTCATAAAAACCCGATGAATCTCATGTAACTCTTCATAAAAAGTAAAAAAACGGACTAAAAAACGTTCTACTGGCAATCGAGACGCCAGTACTACAGTTTCCGTATTTTAACGAAAATTTTCCCCATAAATTACAGAAAATTTTCCGTTTTTCTGAAATTTATGGAAACTTTCCGTTGAAATACGGAAATAGTAGTGGCGTCTCGATTGCCAGTAAAATCTTCGTTTTTTAGTCCGTTTTTTTTACAGTGAACGCTTATAAGTCAACAAAAAATATGAGTATAACCATTACAATCTGGACATTATAAAATATTTACCTGAAAAATTTCGTAGTCATATCATAGTAAACTTTTGAGCTATCACAAATCTCGTTCACTATTTTGAACGAAAATCAAGTTTTTGAGAAAATCCAGTTAATGATTTCACATGAATTTAAAAGTACATTGTCTGCTCTTTTTTAAATGGCTGTAATTTCATTTCTACTAGTCGTAAATAAAATACAAAGTAAAAGCAGATTCAGAAACAGAAATGTATGTTCTTGAAGAAAAGAAAATTAAATTAAAATGTGATTTTTCACCAAACTCGATGTTTTGAAGGTAGTCGGATACCTTAATTATTTATTTATACACTATTTATTTGCACGTGCATTTAGAGATTTATAAATCACTATAAGAAAAAATTTCTATCAGATGAAACTTTCAAAATATAAAAAAGTGGTTTTTAAAATATTAAACGATATCGTTCTAAGCACCATTAATTTCTTAGATTTATAACCACAACAGTTCATTAAATTGAGCTACATAAAATTAGTAACTTTTATATATCAGAGATCCATTTTCTATCCCCTTTTAAACAAATTGTAAAATACTACTATTTAAAACAAATGACCTCGTTGCAACATTTATTCAATTTAAAATATTACAAAAATTCCAAACTGTTTTGACTTAGAAGATTTTCTGAGAAAACATATGGAGCGTAGCTATTGCATTATTTTCCTTTTTTTCCTTTGATTTCTTATCGCCAATATAAAAGCCACCTGAAACACTCTCCAGCAGATGGTGTTCCATTTCGTACATTTTAAAATTACCTCAAAAAGAATTTGCAGTCATTTCTTTAGAAATGCATTTCTAAACGAGAAGAAAATATCGATATCATAAAAATAGATTGTAAAGAAATAAAAAAAAAACAACGACATTCAACATTTTAAAAAGAAAATTGAGAAAGAATTGTTAGAGAAAAAAATTGTTAATATTCAGAAATGCAAATAGTAAATGAGAAAGATAATGAATTATTACTATTATTATCAAATCTGAACTTAATTACGTGAATTTTCTATTCACATTGCTAACAAGGCAAAAAAAATAGCCAGTGAAAAAATATCCAGCCCGCAGCACTAGATGGTATAACTTCATGAACCAAAACCCTGCGGCAAACATGAATGGAAATTAATCCACCATCGGTGGATGTACATATGAATATATATGTATATGTTTGCCGCAGGGTTGTTGTCCATTATGTTATCCCGTCTTGTGCTGCGGTTGCAGCCTTACCAACATGCAGTAAAACCTCCCTAAAGCGACCACGTTCCGCTCCAATAACAATTGGTCGCTCCAAGAGGCGGTCTCTTAATGGCGGTCATGTTTAAATCTAGATTTTAATTGTTGAAAAAGCTAACAATGTTACTAAAATTTATTTTTCACATTAGGAAAAAATATAAAAATTTAAGTATCAAAACAAAAGTTATTTGCATAAGTTAATTACTGCGGAGTTTAAAAAATGAATACATTGACCTTTGCTTTGATTTTTCAGTTTTATATTTTATAACTTTTATTTCCCAATCCTTTCGAAATTCAGTAAATAAATGCAATTTTCTTTTTGTACGGGAACAAATAATTACGATTTCATTACTTTATCTATTTCTTTGAGAGTTTTCCGACAGAATAGGACAAAGGACTTTATTGATCATCATTTTTAATTTGTCATCAGAGTTAAATTCATTGCCTAAAAAGGCACAAAGGGGTTTAAACACTTAAAAGTTACCGCAATATTAAAAAAAAAACTAAACTTATTAGTTTAGAAGTTTGATGAATAATGCCCTCTCCGGAATTATTTTTTTAATAAAACCTTCTTCAAGCGACCAGGAAAAAACGGAATTTCCTTCTAAGGAACGGGTCGCTCATGGAGAGAGTTCAACTGGGATGGTCTCTGAATGGAGGTAAAACTAGTATTGAGCCTATGGAAATAAATTTCATTTCATGAAAAAAATGGTCGTTCAGGGAGGTGATCGCTTGGATGTGGTTTCACAGGGAGGTTTCACTGTATATGAGTGAAGGGTTCCAGGCTGTCGTTCCAGGTGGCTTAGTTGGCAGAGCGCTGGTGCTCGGAACCAAAGACCCAGGTTCGAACTGTCGCCTGGATACTTTTAATTCTGTTGGTTTTATGGCTTGTTAGCAATGAAAATAAAAATTCACGAAATTAAATTCAGATTTACTATTTCTCGGGCGTATTTCATCGTTTCAATTATTATTGTTGTTATTATTATTAATGTTATTAATATTGTTATTACTACTAAACGACAGAGTTGCTTGTTGCTGTCAATCACCGGAAAAGATTCGTATCATTTCTGATAAAAACACCACAATTATGAAATTATTCATTAATGCACCATTGTTATGTTGTAACACAGAATCTATGACTGTTTCATTTCTTTATGCTATTCAAAAAATAAACGCTACCAACCGCAAAATTTTTCAATAAACCTGATTGATTTATATTATTTTAGTTTAATGAAATACCTCATTAGTTACTGCTATTTTCGATCGTTCGAAAAAAAAGTTTCTAAACCGATTATAAGTGTTGAAAGTATGTGTATATAAGTATGTGTGTATATGATAGGATGTGTATAATTGTATAATAACTTCATGTGTGTAAGATGTGAGTATAAAGGCTTACAAATAAGAATTTAAACAGATTTAAAGTTATTCGCACGGTTAGTCCGATAATTTTGCGAGGAATATTGAACTAATTTGTATGGTGCTTTGTTACAGAGTTATGTTCCGAAGCAAGCCATATAAATATAATAGAACATAATGAGTGAAATATTAATGGTTCAATATCTGAAAAATGGACAATTTGCGTTCACTGCCAATATTTCATTATCTATACTAAATCCAAAAACTAAAAAATATATAATCTAATATATTGCAACATTTGTTATAACAATCGCCAATGATAAATGGGCATATAATGATGTATAAATAATTTAATTTTAAGCTTTAAACAAACGAAATCATGATTTCAGTCCTTGTCCCCAGGTACAGATATCCAATATTAAATGGATGCTGTAAAATTTTTTATAAATATTATAAAATTTTGCTATTATATATTTATACCTATATATATATATATATATATACAGTATGGGAAAATATAATGCTCCTTTATTTGTATAGATTGTATAGTAAAATTTTGTAGTAAATATATTTGTCCCTGAGGATGACCATCATCTCAGTCCCTCTAAACACACATTTAGGTTAACAGGTACTAGGTGGCGCTGACAGAGCTATCCCCATTGCAACAGCAAATAAATTTCAACTAGTCACCATGGATGAAGGTACGTTGTTCTTATCTTTCTTTCATATTTAGAAATATTTAGTTTTTGTTCTGAAAAGGGATGAGTATTTTTTTTATAGCATCATTCATGTCCCCTTATTTAACGTTTTATTTATAAAAACTTTTGCAACTTTATTTATGTAACATTCAAATGTCACATGGCATATTTAATAATTTACATGTGTGCAAAATGATTCAACCAAATAGCTGTGCTGCTGTTAAGACAAAAACATCACCTCAGTCCCAAATATTAGACACTGATTATGATGTTAACAGGCACTTTCTTCCATAAAAGTTTATCCTGCGCATGAAATATACATCCTTGTCTCAAAACACTACAGCATTTAAATGGCAAAATATGTATCACAGCATATAATTGAAGAGCTGAGTGGATGAACATGTTATAGTACATTTTCTAAAAAAAAATTTAATCTTTTGGATGAAAGCGTTATGAGGTTTCCTATCACATGTTGAAGCTAAAATACTAAGATTTTATTTAGTCTTGAAGATTTAAGACATTATTCATTAATATTTAATATTGTAATATTTAATAATGTCAATAATATTAATATTTTTTAATATTTGAAAATTAAATATGAATAAGTTTTTCTGAGAGAGTTTAGTACCACGCCTGTTAATATTTTAAACACATGGTATCAAACAGAAAATAAATCATTAAAATTTAACGAAAAAACTTTCACTTCAAATTTCTTCAAATGTAATTTTTGTTACTTAACATGTTCTTCCACTCAGCTCTTCAATTTTACGTGGTAGTTGGTACATTAATTTAAAGAAATAAAAAATTTGGAATGAAATTGTCCGGTTTTCAGATATTGATCCTAATAGTCCGAAAGCAATGATATTTTTAGTTAATCATTTCGCCTAAGCTGATCTTCAAATGTGTAATTAAACTTCCATACCCGTTATTTTACGAAAAATGACTAAAATGTCGGTTTTCTAAAGATTTTTCTTAAAAGGAATTTAGATATCAGTAGAAAGTTTAGAAGAATTCAGAAAAGCTCACAGAAATATCATAAATCACGTGATACCAAATATGCGAAAAAATCTTTCTACTCTAAATGAATTCCCTTTAAAAGAGTTGCAATCTTTAAATTCATTTTTATCATTTTGCTTTTTTACAACATATAAATATGTTCAGTAAGTGACATTAAGTGCATTTCATAAAACTAAGGATCTAATTTTTGGTAGTATAAATAGTTCTTTTTTTTTTAATGTTAAGTAACGTATTTTTTACATATACCACAACAATTTATCTATTTCTTTTTAATTAATTTAGTTTTTCTGAAAGCTAATTCTTACAATTATAAACATATTTCTAAGAAAAATATGCAACAAGATATTTTTAAAAATTTTCAAAATTGTAAAAGTGGGGTTTTAATTTTTTTAACTAAAAAGAACATAATTATACTAGAAAAGATGCATTTCTGTGTGATTAAATCTTTTATTTTTATTCTTTCTTTTTATTATTATTATTTATCTTACTTTTTGCATCGACAATTTCAATAAAACAATTTAATGTGTAATTTTATAAATCCTCTGAGCACAAATATCTAATATAAAAACGTAACATCTAATCAAAATTACCTTCTTAAATGATTTTAAAATCTATTAACTTGTTAATCTGAAACTCAAAGAAAATCTCCCGGAGATAATTTACTTAATTATTTTCATATTATGTTATTCATGCCTCGATTTATCTATTTAAGATCCTACAAGAATTTCCAAAATTAAATATGAGGAAACGAGAGATTTAATAGCGTTAGTAAAAGGCAATTAAGGAAAATGAAAACTTACATATAATTAAGAAAGACGAGCATGCGTTATGAAAGATGCCTGTGTCAATTTTTAGTAACTAATTGTTGGAACTGGGTGTTTGCCGTATTAATCTTATAAAGTGTAGAGTTTGATACATTAGGAAGAGCAAATATTAAAATAAATTTATAAAAGATAAACGATATCAATTCCATTAGAAATTATATAGGGTAACTCCGGGAGAGTCACCTCATGCGGGATAGATGCCGCGCCCCTTGTATTTATTGTAATTTTCGATAGATGGTCGTCAAACACACAGTATAGGTGCGTAATGATATTATTTTAATCAGTGTATAGCGTGAATCCCATTTCGATGTTTAATTGTAGAAGTACAATCCTTAATTTGATGTAAGTGCATGATTTCTCTGTCCAAACTTTTAAACACGTTATGTTTAAATACTTATCATATACTAATTACTAAATGCATGCATGATTTCGAAGTCTAAATGTAGGGTTTGTATAGAGTACTGTGTGTATGGTTACGCCATTCCCCTTAGCAATGGCAGGTAACTGTGATAGCCGACGTCTGCACCATGCAAAATGGAATACATGCCGCAATGCTATTCCGGTATGCATGCCGCAGTTTCTTTTGTACGGGATTATTAAGTGTTATTAACTTTTCCTTTTCTTTTTGCACAGACTAACCATGTTAGGCATGTTATCAAGTTTACTAAAACCAATCGAGAAAAAAGGGAAAAAAAAAAGTAAGAAGGGTAAGAAAGATGCAAGTTAAGATGATAATAATGAAAAATTAGATTACGCGTAACGCAGACGTTCTTTGCAAGGAATGTTTATAAAACTACACCAAAAAAGAGGAAGTGTAATTGGCTTCATTGCATCATGTGTTTAAACGTAGTTACATAAAAACTGTACTTTTTCGACACTTTATCTGTAGATTGTAGTCGAAAAAACAGGTCTCTTAACCTATTCGGGACCATGGGTGCATATAAGCTCCTTCATAAAGAGCTTACAAAATTTGTTTCTGGCACCAGTAAAAAAAGAAAAGTAATATTTGCTTTGTTTAATTAGAGCATTTTCACGATTATTTAAGTAAAGGTAACTTCTTTTAAAAAAGTGGTACCGGTCCCAAAAGAGTTAACAAATAAATTATGTCAAAATTTTACTTTTTTTCCTTTCTAATACATTGATGTTAGGTTGTTGCTGAAATAGCAATTAACATTTAATGTAAAAAAAAATAAGTCGATAATTTTAATAGTGAAAGTAGGCAACAATTATTAATTTGAATCTACTAATACGTTTCATTGTACTCATTTAGTTTCATTTTGTTACTACATCGTTAATTATAATCCAAATATGAATATTTTTTTTAAATATTTTTATTTATAATTTCATAGTTCTTATTACAACCGCGGCATAACTACCGCACTAGTGCGGTGTCTCAGCCAGAATGTACGGGTGACGCGCCGCAGTGTAATGTTTTAGGAAAAAAAATGTTAAAAAATATTAATAATTTGTTTTGAGATTTTTTGTCGCAGTATACGCGTTATTTAACATTAAATAGCACAGCATGATTTTTTTTTATGTCCGCTATGGGACTTTATACACAAATTCAAAAAAAATGTGCGGCATAAATCCCGGAATTACCCTATGAGCTTGTAAAAAAATTTGATGGTACATTTTTAGCCATAGATAAATAAACTTAATTCGACGTTACCATAAGTGATCATTGGACGCTTGAATTATACAGTCGAGCCTCGTTATCCCGACACTCTAATGACCAGAAAAAGGTGTCGTTATAAGCGGAGTGTCGAGGTAACTGGGGTTGGCGAAAAATATGTTTATAAAAAGCTGTATTTTTAATTAGGACAATTTTAATAACTATTCTTGCAGTTTTAAGCAATAAAACATTATTATTAAACAAAATAAACACAAAAACAAAATTGAAAGGAATGAAAATCAGATTTATGATGGGTTTTTTTTTTTTTTATTGTTACATGAAACATTCATGAATTAAGGTTTGCTTATCCCTAGATATGCTTCCTACAATTCTTTTTTCAATATTATACAATGAATTGTAATCAATATTCGTTGTTTCAGAAATTCATGTTAGATAATTTCGGATCCTTTTAATGCAATGCAATACTTCGGTTTTAATCGGATGGAAAACGCCGTGTAACCACAAGAAATCACCGCCTAACCTGAACAAAAAGGCCGCGCGTTGGCTGATACGTCTATCTGGAGCTTAAGTGGGTCATTCATAGTGTGTGTGTGGGTTTATTTATTCAGATAAAGGATTAAAGTAAAATTTCTCATTTATCTCAATGGGTATAAAAAGTTTGGCTAAGACATTTCTTACCACTCGATCCCCGTGCTTATATGATGGATTATGAAAAATGGACAATTATCCTAAACCGTCGGGATATCAGGAGTTGAAAATTATTCAACGAAGTAAAATTTGGAGTTTATTTGCATTTAAATCATATACAGAAAATCGGGACTTTAAAAAACTGACGTGATAAACGGAGTGACGTGAAAACCGGGTGTCGGGATAATGAGGTGTGAGGTCCGACTGTATATATCTATAGAGTGTATGTTTTCTTATCGGTTCAACGCGCAGCTAAAAAGTATAAGTTAACCCGACCTGCAGTAAAAAAGTGGAGGTCAACCGGACCAGCAGCAAAAAGCGGAAGTCAACCGAACCCAAAGCAGACCCTCGGTAAAAAAGAAATCAACTTGATCTACAGCAAAAAGTAGAAGTCAACCCGACCTGCAGCAACCAGTAGAAGTCAACCGGACCCAAACGCGACCCGTAGCAAGAGTAGAAGTTATCCCAACCCGCAATGAAAAAAATCAGCCCCGACCCGACCCGAATCGCGGGTCGGATTAGAACTTCCAAATTTTTGAAATCGCCTCTCTCCCCTTCCTTTTGGACTCTCTCGATCCGCTCTTGTCCATGCATTTTACGAAAAATGGCTAAAATATTAGTTTTCCAACGTGTTTCCTTAAAGTGAATTTAGACATCCATAGTATGTTCAGAAGTTTTCAGAAAAATTCTCAGAAAGTGCCGTGATACAAAATATGCGAAAAAAATCTTTCTATTCTAAGCGTTTCCCATTAAATGAGTTGCAATCTTTAAATTCATGTTTGACAGTTTATGTTTTTGAAATTTATCAATATGTTCAATAAGTGACATTAAGTGCATTTAATATAACTAAGGATCTAGTTTTCGGTAATATAAATAGTTTCCTTTTTTTAAAAAGGTAAGCATTAGTAAGGTAGTACTTTTTACATATGTCATAACAATTTATTTATTTTTTGTTAAACTAAGTAACTTTTCCGGAAAGCTAATACTTACAATTATAAGCATAATTCTAAGGAAAATATACAACAAGGTATTTTTGAAAATGTTCAAACTTGTAGAAGTGGGGTTTGACATTTTACTGAAAGTAAAAAAACATAATTTTACTACAAAAGGTGCATTTTTGTTTGATTAAATCATTTCACTTTTTTCATTCATTTTATTATAATTATTTATCTCACTTTTTGCATCGGCAATTTCTATAGAACTATTTAATATGTAGTTTTATATATCATATGAATACAAACATCTAATATAAAAACTTGACAAAATTACCTTCTTGAAAGATTTTAAAGTCTATTAAATAGAAAATCTGAAATTTTACTTATTACACTCAAAGATAATCTCCTGGAGATAATTATTTAATTATTTTCATATTATGTTATTCATGCCTCGATTTATCTAGTTAAGATCCTACTGTAGTTTCCAACATTAAATAGCGTTAGTAAAAGGCAATTAAGGAAAATTAAAGCTTACGTATAATTATGAAAGATGAGCATGCGTTATGAAAAATGCCTGTGTCAATTTTTAGTAACTAATTGTTAGAACTGGATGTTTGCCGCATTAGTCTTATAAAGTGTAGAATTTGATAAATTACCATTTTCAAATATTAAAATAAACTTACAACAAACATACACATTATAAATTCCATTAGAAATTAAATATGAGTTTGCAAAAAACATCTGACGGTGCATTTTTAGTCCTACGTAACTAAATTTAAATCGGCGTTACACCGTAAGTAATCATTCGGTGGTATGATTACTTACGATGAATTAAATATATGTATATTTACAAGGTATCTTTTCTTATAGTTATTTAACCCTTTATATCCTGAGTTTTGAATAAAAAATTCCTTGACCTGAATAATTATTTACGTTAATGTCTAAGATATCCAGAACAACTTATAAAACAATAATTTGATTTTTAGATATTTTTTTATTAAAACGTATTTAATAAATCGTAGTTAGAACTATTTTTGCAAAATATTTTCAATAATAGTTGTATTAATTAACAAAAAAATACTGTTATGGAAATCTCAAAATTCTTATAAGAACAGTGTAAATAAATGTATTATGATCCTATCTGTAATATAGAAGTCTTTTGTAGTTGCAAAATTTTTGTATAACATTTTTTAATAGGATAAAAGCTACACCTAGGTGAATGGTGGAGAAATAACCACATTAAAAAACATTTACCTTCGACTGTTTCACTGCGCTTTCTAGATAGGATTGAGCAAATTATTTTGCATGAAAAGTGCAATCTACTTTTATTAGTACACGAATTAAATAAATTTTACAATGGATTTTCTTCAATGGTATTTAAAAGTACCGTTAGGATAAAAATGATTACTAATTCTTCAACATTTAGTTTTAGAGGCGTAGTTGATATTGCAAAAACTTTCAAATATTGTTCTTCATCGTATCAAAAAAGTTAATCCCTTTAAAGTTTAAAAAAATTAAACTTTTATTCTGTTCCTTGTTCTTTTAAGTTTTATTTAGAAATCTTTCTTCGTGATCTAACAAGTAAAACGGTAAATATTCCATTCTTTTACAAACAAAAGTAACCGAGTCATTTTGCTTTGAGTTATATAATTTTTCATCCTTTTTTTTTTTTTTTTTTTTTTTTTTTTTTTTTTTTTTTTTTTTTTTGCAGTGAGAGAAATAAAAACGAGTTTTTTTTATCCTTTTTAGTGTCAGAAAACACTTATTATTATGAATTGAAAGGAAAGAAAGACTCTAATAGATTTCTCGTTACATAGGTTATAACTATATCAACAATTCAGAAACTTCCAAAAAGTATTTACACAAATAGTCTGTTTCTTAATAATTCATACAACTGTATAAATTTTATAAATCATCTGAGTACAAACATCTAAAATAAAAACGTAACATCTAATCAAAATCCGCTTCTTAAATGATTTTATAGTCTGTTAAATTGTTAATCTCAAGTTTTTACTTATTAAACTCAAAGAAAATCCTCTGAAGGTAATATATTTAATCATTTTTCAAGTTATGTTATTCATACCTCGATTTATCTATTTAAGATCCTACAAGAATTTCCAACGTTAAATATGAGGAAATGAGAGATTAAATATCGTTAGTAAAAGGCAATTAAGGGAAATTAAAGCTTACATATAATTATGAAAGATGAGCATGCGTTATGAAATATGCCTGTGTCAATTTTTGGTATAACTAATTGTTCGAAGTGGATGTTTGCCGTATTAATCTTATAAAGTATAGAGTTTGATAAATTACGAGGAGCAAATATTAAAATAAACTTATAATAAAAATACACATTATTTTAGAGATATAATTAACTTTTTCGTAAATCTAATCCTTACAATTATAATGATGCGTCTAAGAAAAATATGCAAAAAGATATTTTTCAAAATGTTCAAAATTGTAGAAGAATGGTTTTAAAGTTTTTTAAATTAAAAAAACATACTTGTACAACAAAAGGTGCATTTTTTTATTGAATAATTTCTCTTTATTAAAAATTTTTATCTCTATTATTTATCTTACTTTTCACATAGGCAATTTCTATAAAACAATTTAATATTTAATTTTATAAATCATCTGAGTATAAACACATAGCTGCCAACTTGTACGGATTTTTTCTACCACTAAAATTTAATAGAAAATGTTGCCTAATTCAATCGCCGATTTGCAGCGAATATTGATAATTAAATAAGGCAGAAATTTCTGTTAAATTTTAGTGGTAGCAAAAATCCGTACAAGTTGGCAGTTATGTAAACATCAAATATAAAAACGTAACATTTAATCGAAATTACCTTCTTAAAAGATTTTAATATCTATTAAATTGCTAATCTGAAGTTTTTACTTATTAACCCTTTATGCCGCGAGGGTACTTTAAAATACCATTTAAATAACTTTTTGTAAAATTCATTTAATGCATCGATTAGAAGTAATACATTTTAGAATGAGTTATAGATGCTTTACTTTATCTTGTTCCAAAAGCATTATTGGTTGAAAAAAACTAAAAATGTTTTTTAAAAGGGTGTGATTTCTTTTTCATTTCTATCTCTTCAATTTTCTTGATATCGAAAGGTTGTGGGTCAAAAGTTTCAGTTCGGAATTATTCCTATATTTCTATTGTAAGAGCATTATATTTGCACATTTTTAATTCTATAAAATACTAAAAATGTATTTTAAATAAAAGATTTGAGTGACGTTATTAATATTGTACAAAATAAATACAAATTTAATTAATTAATTTTAATTGGCAAAATATTTCTAGAACTTATTAAATGTAAATCGTCTATTGTAATTTCAAAAATTCACGAAAATTACTTTAGAAGATCAAATTTTTATGAATTCATAATTTGGGATATAAAGGGTTAAACTCAAACAAAATCACCTAAAGGTAATTTATTTAATTATTTTCATATTGTGTTATTTATGCCTCGATTTATCTACACTGGTGAAAACATTTAAAGGGACAAACGGTTTAAAAAAAATATATATATATAAGTTATCCCTATATACAAATAAGGTATCAGGTGATAGTTAAGCTCGTCGCGGTCACACCTGCCACGCAGTGGTCTGTGGGGTCATAAGGCAGTGGCGCTGTGATCGCGTTTGTGCAGAGGTGCCTCATTTGACCGCCGAAGCTTGTAGCGTAAGGACGTTTTTAAACATTCTAGCATCACCCAATCCTTGTTTTTTTAAATTTCTTTGTTTACCCATCGTTAGTATGGCTAGTCGACATCGTCTAGATGATGCCACAAGATGGCGGATTGTTGGAAGACTCGAGGCCGGCCAATCACAGACTACCTGTTGTAAGGACATCGGTGTACCGTGAAATGTGGTGCCTGCTCTGTGGAAACAGTTCACAGAGGCCGAAACAGTGGTCCCCCTATCTGGTCAAGGCCGAGAAAAGGCAACTACGCCGGCTGAAGACCGTTTTTTGAAACTTCTAGCCAAAAGGGATAGGTCCGCGACAGTGACACAACTGTCTCGTCACCTGTATAATGCTACAGGAACATCCATTTCACGGAAAACAGTCACCCAGATACTTAATGCAGGTGGCCTGTATGCCAGGCACCCTGTAGTCTGCATCCCTTTGACTGTGAACTACAAAAAGACCCGTTTACCATGGTGTCGAGAACATCTGTCTTGAACAGAGGATAGTTTGGGGCGGGTTCTCTACAGTGATGAGTCGCAATTCAGTCTGGACAGCGACTTAAGACGTGTTCTCATCTGGAGCGAACTCTAAAGTCGATATCGGCCCTCTAACATTGTCGAAAATGATCACTATGATGGAGGTGGTCTGAAGGCCTGGCAGGTATCATGGCAGACGGCCCTACCGACCTTCATGTGCTTGATATAGGTATTCTGACAGGTCAGCGGTACAGGGACGAGATCCTTGCACCCTCTGTGAGACTTTTCCGCGGAGCATATGGACCAAATTTCGCTTTTATGGACGATAACGCCCGTCCACATAGGGCTCAGTTGGTGGACGAATACTTCGATTCGTAGGATGTTCAATGAATGGAGTGGCCTGCGATGTCCCCTGATCTTAATGCCATCGAACACATATGGGACGAAACTTGGACGATCAATTGCAGCTCGAAGACCAGCTCCAATGACCATCGATGAGCTCAAGGGTGCCTTTGTGCAAGAGTGGGTGCAATTGCCACAGAGATTGATAAGGACCCTGGTAAACAGTGTGAAACGCCGATGCGAGAGTTGTGTAGTTGCTACAGACGATCATACACTCTATTAGACATGTTTTTCTCTGACTGACAGGGTGTCGGTCATCTGCTGTGCTGGACACGTGACCAGTTACCTTATTTAGGGTGCAGGTTGTGCCCATTTTTGTTTTCCCATACATTGGTCTTATATCGAATGATATTTTGGCCAAGTTTGGTTTTATTTGCTTTGTTAGTTTTTTATTAACTGCAAAAAAACCATTTGTCCCTTTAATTGTTTTCACCAGTGTATTTAAGATCCTACAAAAATTTCCAACATTAAATATGAGGAAACGAGAGATTAAATATCGTTTGTAAAAGGCAATTAAGGAAAATTAAAGCTTACATATAATTATGAAAGATGAGCATGCGTTATGAAATATGCTTAATAAAACTTCGAACAAGTGTTTTGTTTTAGCTAAACTGTAAGAAGAAAAGATTATAACTACGCTGAATTTAGTTTATGAAATGACAAATGAAGTTTAAATATACACTACTTTTATTGCCAGTACCGAATTAATTTAATCATAAACAGATTAGAATAAGATTAAAAAAAGAGTTATACAGAATAGCAATATTTGATATTATTTAGGCTTAACATCTCTCTGAACTTTTATGGTAATACTCATTGATACTTTTCTAGTATATACAGATATACCCAACCCTACGTTGTATAGTTTTTACAAACTCTTATTTTTCTTTAAACGATATTTTTTAATAATATAGTTAATAATTCATATATTTATTGTACGGAATCCTCTGAGCGAGGGTAATATTCGCACTTGATCATTTATTATTCAGTATTTTTTTATTCAGTTACAGGCTTTGTATATTATAAACTGAATGCTCGAGTTTTTACAGAGTATAAATTATAAATGCGCTTTGCATATTCTACAAACTACAGATTTTTTCACTTCAAATATTTTGAAAAATTACAAATTAGACTTCAATCATATATTACACGTATTACACGTATTACGCAAGAAATTTTAACTCAACTTAACGTTTTCATTTATATATTCACGAGTTTTCGAATATAAAATTCCTTTCTGAACTATTTCAAACTTGATCTACTAAGATCAATACGGCAAAGATGCTCTTGAAAATTACTGTAAATAGTACTTTTATATAAAAAAAGCAAAATTGTTTACAAATTATTTTTCAAAATTTTACAAATTATGTAATGTGGTATCGATTCGAAGTGTGAAGTATATTTTCAGTCTTTTTCAAAACTAGTTGCGCTAAGATCTCTTTTTCTTGTCCAATTGCGCCTAGAATTTTAAAGCCATAGATTATCTACCGATAGATTACACTGGTCGGATAAAAAATCAATCTTTTTCCTGCCATCTAAACAAATATCTGAGTTATATACATATGATATTCCTAATTCTAAATATAGCTCCAAATTGCTCCTACACTTACCATTTTTTCAAGAAAAAAATTTATTATAATAATTGTATGTATGATCTTTAAATAATGAAGACTTATTTTAGTAATTTACAAAAATTGAAAAGATGAAAAAGTTTTTTCCATTGTCTTGCATGACAAATCAATAAAATATATCAGGGGAATCTACTTTTTTTTACTTTTGTCTTGTATATTGTTGTTTTGTTTCGGTGCCCACTCCCCCCTTCTTGTGTCCAGCAGTATCCATTAACATGCTTTCATTCCTTTTGCTTCTGTATCTCGGCTAATATTTTATAAATATTTACTTATACATCATTAACATGTTATTACATACAATTCATTATTTACACTATTTCCACATATTTTCATAAACATAAAATGCCTTAATTTTTAAAACAAACCTTGCCGCCTCAAAAATAGTACTTGATGCATTAATTTCATTGGCATATTTAAATTTAGTAACATCAAATCTATACCAATCCCCATCATTTTTACAAGGCAAATTTTGTTACTGACCAATGTTGTCAGACCGTGCTGAATTATAGCATTATCATTATTCGAAAAACACACCTCGATAAATCCAGAAAAACAGAAAAACGACTGGCAGCTCAATTGCCAGAAATCCTACATGATTTCAAACGAACGTTCAACAAAGTAACTCTACAAAGTAAAATGGTAGAATTAGAAATTTCGCCCGCAGATTGAAGAAATACGGAAAATATTTAACTCAGTTTAGAAAATTTCCCCAATTTTGAGCGAAAGTAATAATATAAAAAAGGAAAGTTTTCCGTCATAATTAACAGAAGAAAGTAGCATGTCTTTTTTTTAACACTTTCCAATAAATTTGAAAAGTCTTTATGAATTCGGTTTGTCTGATCGTCTGGTTGTCTGTCTGTCTTTCCACGTTCTGACTCGCCTGAAAGTACACGGATTTTCAGGCAATTGACATATGTTAATGATATTTACCATGGCATGTTCGACATTGAATATGAATTTTGCGGCATTAATAGTTCATTTACAGGAGCACTCAAAAGAATTCCGTTACATTATGCTCAACGAGAAAAAATCGTTTTCAGAGTATTTTAATGACATTCGCAGTTATTTCAATTGAATTGGAGTTTATATAAATCATTGAATTTCACTGCAAGATGATTACTATAGAATAGATCACTCATAGCATTTGTCGTTCTTTTACAGGGACACACAAAAGAAATCGGTTACAGTACTGTCTTTGAGCATTAATTGCTGGAAGTGAGTTTTCAATTTAGGTATGCGCTTTTAAATTAAACTAATTTCTTACATTATTTCAAATGAAAATCAAATTTCAAAGTACAAAGCAAATTGCTTAAAAGGCGCAAAGGCCAACATAGTGAAAAAGATTCCAAGCCGGGACTCGAACCCGGGCCATCAGTATAGCGGACTGACGTTCTACCGACTAAACCACTTGGAACGATACTGATGGCCCGGGTTCGAGTCCCGGCTTGGAATCTTTTTCACCATGTTGGCCTTTGCGCCTTTTAAGCAATTTACTTTGTACTTTGAAATTTGATTTTCATTTGAAATATTGTATGCAAGGCGAATGTTTCCCTCTGGAATAATTTCCATGTATTAATATAATTTCTGACATGTTATTAGTTATGCATAAATTCTATACCTCGTATAGAAGGCTGCACAAAACAATTCACGTACCATTTTTCTTATAACTGAAATTGCCGAAGGAGAATTTTCAACTGAGGTATGTATTTCATAACTGAACTAGATTTTTACATGCATGTAGTTAATATATAAATATATATATATCATATAAAGTGCTGCTCAGATAATTCGGATAATTTTCTTATTGTAGATTGAAATTTCTGAAATTGGGTTTTGAAATGTGTTATGCGTTTCCAAATGGTTCAATTAGATATCCTATTTCAACTTATTAAACTGTGAAGTTTTGTTACATTACTTTGAATGTGTTGGAAAGAGTTTCATATTCTATACTCGACGCATGATTTTTTAACCATTTGGAAAAATGGTTATTGTCCTCGGTCAAGGTAGGAAATCAAAAATATATCTGAAGCTTTTTATTATTTGAATCCGCATTTTATTTGTTTTCTGATTGGTCTAGTATTTTCCCTTTACTTTCAACAGAGATGGATACTTCTGTTGCCACAATGACAAAAAAGTAATAAAAACTACAAAAAAAATTAATAACTCAGAAACAAATTGAGATACAGCTTTCAAACAAAGTGCATTTAAAAATACATTTTTTTTCTCTATACTACGGTGTAAGAAGTAATATTGTGGGATGTTTAGAAGTTTAAGAATGAAATTTCATTTAAAATTGGTCCAGGAATATTAATGTTTAATCTATGGCGTACGTAATGTATGACCAGCACCGTAGAAGTTTAAAAATTTACAGTACCGAAAAATGTAATCCATGGCGTACGTAATGTATGGTCAACTCCGTGCGTTTTTTTATATCTTAAATTTTAGTCTTTGAAAAAATCATTTTCAAAATGGTCGTTGTAATTTGTTAAATTGCATTTTTTTTTCTTGTTTTAGTATGCACTTAAAATAGACATAATATAATTAACATAAGAAAAACAGTTTATCTACTATAATAGTATGTTTACTAGAATAGTATGTCTAATTGTATGGCTACTAGAAAAATAGTAAGTGTACTTTTTAAGTATGTACTTATCAATGGACATAATAGTCCGTAGTCTTGGAATTTTAATATAATAAAATCTTACAAAATTCAAATAATTATATAAGAATGAAACTAACTTTGAGCTATATCAAATTCGTCAAAAATAAAAGTTAATGATAAAAGCAGGGGATTCGTCTAACAGTCTCTGACATTGCAAATTATTATTATGACCCTCTATTATATACCAAGAGAAAAAAAAACTTGAATATTTTATAGCATTTAATTTTGCAAATATGAAGAAATCTCTGAAGCTTATCACAAATGGCTAAAAAAGAAAATACTTCATCTATACAAAGCCTGGAAAATTCTTCTCATTAAATTTAAGTTATCTACCTTATGCCACTTCAGGCAACTATCAGCGCAAGATGATATTCAAATTTTTGACACAGCATCGGAGAAATGATGATAGGAAAGAGTCAGAGACTTCAAATAAACTACCTAATTTTTAAAACTTTTAATCCATATATTTTAATTTATAAAAAATGTATTCAAAGAATAAGGTTAACTTTGTTTTAAATCTGTTATTGGAGTTAATAACATTTTACTTAAAACTTATCCCTGTTCCCAGTTAAAAGGAAAAAGAAAAATCATTTAATAAGTTAATTTCACTCACACGTTCTCAAAAAAAAAAAAAAAAAAAAAAAAAAAAAAATCGGTGAATTGAGCGATTTTTTTCGTTTATTAATACTTTTTCGTATCAGAAAAGGACACATGCCTTAACATGTCTTTTTTCCCGCAAAACACGAAAATTTCCCAAACTTAATCTCAAAATTTCATGAAATTCTCGAATCAGAAAACTGAAGAAAATTCAAACATCAAAAAAATCTCTACCAATCATAGGGGTGTCCCGGTAGCTTGCTCCTGCACTTTTACGGTTTTTTTGCGAAATTTTTTTGAGAGCGTACTGACTGGAGAAGAAAAGAAAAGAAAAAAAAAACTTTAGCCGTTAAGAATTATAGATGGTTTGATTTTTTTTTTTTCTTTTTCTAGATTCAAATTACATTACACAAAAGGGAAAATAAATAAGATGATGAAAACGAGTCTTTTGTCTTTTTCTACTGCATAATATAAAAATTCATATAAAACTGCACAGGTTGCACTGCACATTATTCAACTGTTCCTTGTTGTTAAGTTTTAATAGAACAGACATTTACTGGCTGTTCTCAACTGCTCTGCTCAACAAGCGCAAAACGCTTTGACACATTTACAAAATCATTTTTTAACGAAAAGATATAAAATTAGAAAGCCTAACCATGGAAGCGATTTGGAATCGAACTGTTTTTTCCATTTTTTAATCAATAAATTAGCTATTGAGTTATAAGCGATTTTGATCACGTGACACGGCATTTTTCTCCCCTTATTGACTGGATTTTCTTCTTTCGTTCGCGGTTCAAAATGCAACTTTGACAGTATTTTCTGAAAGATCTGTTGCGTTTACAAGAAAACGGAAAAAACAGTTCGATGACATAGTTTCTGAATAACAACACCTTCTAGTTTTAGGCGTTTCCGAATAAAAATGAATTAAAACTTATGTCAGAAAATTGACCCTTTGGATTTGAGAACAGCCTTAATAATCTCATCCTGCATATAAAGCAGTTACCTTATATAGCGAAACAGCACCGAAAACTGGCGATATGAAGCAATTAAAATAATAAAACTTTGTAAAAAATCACCATAAAATTAAAACAAAACACAGGACGCGTTTCGAGCTAAAAACATAACAGCTCGTCATCAGCTAAGCATACACGTGTCCGTAAACGAACAAGTTCAATGTTCTTCAGTTCATTTTTGAACTTGTTCGTTTACGGACACGTGTATGCTTAGCTGATGACGAGCTGTTATGTTTTTAGCTCGAAACGCGTCCTGTGTTTTGTTTTAATTTTATGGTGATTTTTTACAAAGTTTTATTATTTTAAGTTACCTTATATATTTGCTTTGTTTAGTGATACTCTCTAGGGCGACTTTTACATGAACTATATCACTAATCTTCATACTGGATAGTTTAGGAGCGGAAACTATATGATTTGACTGTAAGTGAATGTAAGGTCATACTGTAAGAGACTGTTAGATGATATACTGTAACAGACTGTAAGAGAAGATTTTAACTTTCAAAACAAAACTACTATTTTATAGTGAAGCAAAAAATTGTAGGTAAATCTCAATTTTAATTTTCTGGTAGAAAACTTTTAAAGAATTTGACTCGTATTATCTTTTAGAATGCATTACTTCTCGGAAATAATGATAATTTTCATCAAAAACTTCTTTTTTATTACATGCTTTCTTTTAACTTACATTTATGTTTGAGTGTGGGTGTCAAATCTTGTGACTCATTTTTCATCTACTTCTTGTTGACACTGAGCTTTAAAATCTGAAATATATGTGTATTCCTGAGGGCAATACATGAATTGTACATTGATTTTTTAAAAATTCGATCCCTAAGAGGGGCAACGGTGAGGGAGCAACGGTTGGTTTCCCATGGAGAAATCAGCATCAGCTTCAACAATAAGTAAATGTTGAAAAGTACTAATGGCTAGGTTACCATAATAGCGTCAAATTTGGCGGTATTTTTCCAAATTTAAATTCGCAGAAATAAGTTGTCATACATAAAACAAACTTGGCGATAGCTGGCTAATTCGGCAAAATTCCCAATTCTACATTTTAGTTCATTTAAAAAAACAAATTTCTACATTTTTGTGAATTTTAATTGAAAGCATGTTTAAAAAAATCTATTTTTACATTTATACTTATTATATTATTATTTTCAGATAAAGTGATGTGGAGTAACTGCATAAATGTGTTTTATGCACTTGTGTTTTATGCACTTGTGTTTTATGCACAGATTGTTTATTGCTATATGCAGCCTTTCCACTGAAAGATATAAGGAAAAGATGTTAGATGAATTGTTCCCAACCGATGAGGTCTGCTTCCCCCTGTGAAGCATAAATTGTTGGATATTAAATGTTGAATATTAAAATTAAAAATTAAAATTTAGATCAACATATATATTTTTAATCCTTAAACTCAAATGTAAAATTTGGTGCCTTTCTACAAAATAAAAAATAAAATACAGTTATAATTCTCATCGCGAAAAGTGTAGGAATAATTGTCCATAATCGATTTCACACCAAAATTTGGCGTCAAAATGAACGATTCTGGCAACAATGGGGTGAAAGGTGTATGAAAGTTACAACAAGGGAGTTAATAATACGGAAAACCACGCTCGATAAATTGCATCAATTGAATGTGGACCCAATTTGGAATCTTTACAGAAACATGGAATTGCAGCGCCACTTCTAGTGATCAACGTCAAAATTGAATCAGCATCTATTTATGTCACGGTCTAACAAAATATGCAGTTTGGTGAAATTCCGTGTGTGATATCGTTTGATATCACACATATTATTCTTTAAATGCAATTAATATGATCCCTTGATAGTTAAAATTTAATATTAACTATCAATATAAAAATCCCCTTTCTATTTCTTTTTGTATATCTAAGTTTTAAATTATCTACTTTCCTTTTCACATTACTTTAACGTTCCCAGAAAACTCTCTCTCTGCTCTTTTATCTATGTAAATAAAATAAAAAAAAGAATATTATTCACAGCCATTTCATTTCGAAAGAGTCATTCTTTTAACGTTGCATCTGCCTATAAAATTTCTCTCTGTCAGATTTTTATTTCGATCCTTTACTAAGAGATAGTCAAAACTTTGGTTAAACCAGCAGTTAGATAATAATATCCAGATGTACTTTTAAACTTAAGTCGCCTTTCAGTTTACCGCACTCATTCTAATGCTATTGACAGTTTTCGGATTCTTTCTTACTTTCTCACGGACTAACGCTTGGCTAATTATCGCCTATTAGGCTTTTAATCTAAATTTAAACTACCCCATGTATTCCAATGTAACGGTCACCCCTTGGCAAGATCTGTGTCTTACCCAATATCTATATATCGCCAAAACTTTACGAATGAAAATGTGAAACTTATCACTCTTTGCCTGCTTCTCAGAATGTAAAGATTAAGTTTTGATTGTATGTGTCAGCGGGGTCACTCCCAAGGCACTTATGTGTCTCTTCAAATTTTCATTAAAGTTTCCTTATTACGCTACAAGTAATAGTTTGAATCTTCTGGATTTGAGTTTATTGTGTTGTTTGCGCATTCGTACTCCACTACGGAAAATCTTAAATTTCATTTAAAATAATTCAAAAGATATTTCCATCTACTTATTTTATATCCGAAGTTCTTTTATAAAAGATGAACAACCCCCGCAACGAGAAACATCTCTATCACACCGTGCATGAAATCTTTATCGCACTCTGAAAAACACGGCATAATAAGTCAACTGTTGGGAATTATGTGAACCGAGCAAGTCAGCATCTATTTATGTCAAGCTCTAGCAGAATGGAAAGTTTAATGAAATTCTGTGCATTAGTTCTTAAGATATAGCTATCACAGAAATCTTGTAAAACGCAGCATAGTAGCGTCACTTCTTGTGCGATATATACTCAAACCTAATCAACATCTACTTATGTCGAGGTTTAACAGCGTATAAAATTCTATGAAATTCCGTGCATTAGTTCTTGAGATATAGATATTACGGAAATTGTGAAAAAAACAGCATAACAACGCCACTTGTTGAGCGATAAACACCCAAATGTAATCAACTATAATTTATGTAAGGATCTAACGGAATCCTTAATTTTAATTAATTCCGCGCATTAGTTCGTGCGATAGGGCGGCCACAAAATTTGTGTAACAGATAGACAGAATAACAAGATAGACATTTTCCAAAGATAATCAAATTGTGTTCAGGAATTCTCAAATCATGTAAATTTATTTAAAAAAAGGAAATTAAAAATTTTTATGATTCCAATACTTTCATCTTTTGAATTAGAAGAAAGTAAGCAACAGATTTGAAATAACTAGTAAACAAATTTTAAAAAAAGTCTTGAAATTAAAAAAAATTATTACTTACATCTGAGACATCCGCCAGCTAATTGTTTTGGAAAATGTCTCTGAAATAATATTCAAAATCTTTACCGCATTTTTGAATATTTGAATATTATTTGAATATATTTTAGCATTCGATCTCAGGCAAATAAATCTAAGTAAGGAAATTATTTTAATACTCCTACAGGAATACGACCACTGTAACATTCCTTATTAATTTAAAAGCATTTTAAAGCCAGGAGAAGAATTTAAATGCTTTGATTTACATTGAAAATGCTAAGCCTTTAATGAACTTTAGCATAGCAAGAGTATTTTCCATATTATTTGGTGAAATTCAATTAAGATAGAAATTCATTTTCGGAAATTTCTATGTAAATTCTTCTAAACCTTTCAGTGAAATTTTAAAATGAAAAGTAATTAAGCGAGTACATGTTTTGCATACAGTAATAATCCAATGATAAAATTGACGTAACCAAATAAATCAGCACAGTTCACAAAAGTTGATTTTCAAAGTAAATTATTTCGAGGGCATTTTTTTTTTTTTCGGTTACAGTACAGGAACAGTATAACAAGCTTCCACTACCGCACCCTGATGGGGGGATACCACTTTTTAGGTGCGTTTGTAATTATATAAATACGTAGCACATGTAGTCGTCGTCTGGACCGTTCGTCTGTCCGTATATATCAGCGCAAAAACTACCCAAACGAATGGTTTGCCTTTTAATACATATAATCGTTTCAGAATTTTGTAGAGTCATTTCAAATGTTATGAAAATAGAGTCAAAACTTAAAAAGATATTAATAAAAATTTTCTTCATTCTATTAAATCCTATCATACGTAATAAATTCAGTTATATCTCATGATAAGTAATGATTCTAGGTTGCAATGGCGATGACGTCCTATTTAAGATGGAGTCATATTATTTCTGTATTATAGAACTTAATATATATAATCGTAATAAATTTTGTATTCATGCATTTTTGCGTAAGAGTGTAACAGCTATTGCACCAAGATCTGAATATTTATAAAACTAGTTATAGCTCGAACGCTCCTCATTTGCCACATCTGACGTACAATTTTTGACTTGTTTTTACTTATAGTACTGGCCAAATTATTGTGGTAATAGGAAAATTTACATATAAATCATCCTAGAAGTTAATTTATTGTATTACACTTAATATTGATTGAATATATATGCATTACTTACAATAAACATAGTTATAGATGACCGCTGATGGCTTTTAGTACTTCACGTCCATCTTTAGCAGCTGTGACTGCCTTTATAAATCTTGGCATCCCTTAGATGTACTTCTGAATCAGTCGTTCCTTTTCATCACTATGATGCCATGCTCGAATTAATCGCTCAGTTAATTGAATCTTGTTTGTTGCTTCAATTTTGTTGAATCTGGTCTTCGAGTTAGCAAAATTGCAGCAACAAACAAAGTTCAACTAATTGAGCGATTAATTCGTGTCTGGCGTCACAGTGATGAAATGGAACAACTGGTTCAGAAGAAGGGATGGCAAGACTTATGGCAGTCATATGCTGCCAAAGGTGGACATACGAAACACTAAAATCCATGAGTGGACATCTATAACTATGTTTAGTGCAAGTAAGCCATATATATTCAACCAATATTAAATGTAATACAATAAACAAACTTCTAGGCTGATTTATGTGTAAATTTTCCTGTTACCATAATAATTTGGCCAGTACTGTACATTTAGAAACCTTGATGTTATTTAATCGCTGAGTTTTGCAATTAAATAAGTTAAAACTTTTTGTACAAGAACAGTGGTATACAAAGCATCACCTATGGATGCGATTATGTAACCGTCCGTTATAGCGACCATTCCAATGTAACGACCCATACAAAAAATTAAAAATAGGTCTACTTTTTACAGTGTTGTTTTGTGTCCAGTATAGATAACGGTTAAAACCATTTTTCAAATACAATGGCTTCTAGTTCTACAATTATGTTTTGTGTAATATTTTGTTAAAGTTACAAAAACATACGCTTTAGTTTTCCAAAAGGCAAAAAAAGAAATTTTCCTTGTATTCCTTAAAATCAGGCACAGTATTTTATGAAAAGCTCTCAGAGCCTTATCAAGTTTTCTATACCTATTGAGATAATGAGCCTTCGATGTCTAAATAATTGAACAGCTATTTGATATCAAAGTACTTTTATAGAAATTCGATATTCTGAAAAAGCGATATTTAACCACTGAATAAAAAAAATAAAGGGTGTTTTTTAGAGATGTGGTTTTGAAATTGGTAACACTGTTTCTAGTCTCAGTCAGTTTGACAACTGTCAGATGGTTTGTGCTCAGTATATTTTGCCATTTTACCATGAATAGACTTCTTGCAGTGCTAAGCTTACAAACTGTGCAAAACACCATCAGTTTATAGAAGGAGACATTCGGGGAGCGCTTAATTTTATTAAATTTATTAATGAAATTTTGTGTATTACATTGTTTAATTTACAAAAGAATACGTTTTAGTTTTCCAAAAGACAAAAAAGAAAATTTTCTTTTATTCCTTAAAATCAGGGGATGCAGCATGTCCCTTAAAGGATTTTGCGCCATAAAACCTCATACAACCAACCAAACTTAAAATCAGGGAAGGTATTCGATAAAAAAAAAACTATCAGAGACTTATCAAATTTTCTATACCTATTGAGATAATGAGACTTCGCTGTCTAAATAATTGAACAGCTATTTGATATCAAAGTACTTTTATGGAAACTCGATACTCTGAAAAAGCAATATTTAACCACTCCATAAATAATATATTAAATTTAAAAAATCAAAAAACCCGACTGCGTAAAAAGCGAACTAATTAATTATTTCTTATCAATGTGAAACTATTTTTTATATTACTTACCTTTTTTTTTATTTACTTTTATTGATGACTTTTAAGTTGTGTTTAATTATTAGTTCCTATCTACAAACACTCTTTTGATGAGGCCTATAGATGTGTATTATAAATGTTAGAGTTATAGTAAAGGTAGCGATCCAAAGTACACAACTTCCTGGTTGTGTAATATTTAAACGGAGCTTCTGACTACAAAATAGTCGATGAAACATCATCTTCATTTTGAAAATCCTATCCAATGATATGCCACTCAATATGGTGCGTAATTTTTTTTTTTCGTCTCTACCGCCATTTTATATTTTACGGCTGCCATTTCTACCCTATATATATAAAATCCTAATGAATCGAATTGAAACGAATTTATGTAACGATTCTATGAAGCGACTGATTAAACAACTGATTACGTTTCACGGCGATTTCTCCTAAAATATGGAATACTTTGCAATGAAATTAACACGAAAAATCCGTATTGATCCACAGATCTCAAAACTGGTATTAGAATTTTAAAATTAGAATTAGTTTTCGAAATATTAATTTTTTTTCTAATTTTAAATACTTTTTTTCTAATGATGGCAACTCAAATTTTAATAATAACAGATATTTTTTTTTCATATTTTAGAAAAGGTTATTTTAAATTAATTTGGCCTCCCTTAAATGTATTCTAAGAAATGCATCATGTTACTTTTATTCAAAATTCAATTTGTATTTCATTATCATTTTATTTAATACAAAACTTTCATTTAAAATTGAAACCTTTAAAATAAATGGCTTTTACTTCATTCTTTTTTTTAAACGAAACGAAAAGAAAAATATTAGACACAGATATCATATACGCAAGGGGGCACCTAATTGGCGCCAAAATGGCGTAATTTTGCCTGACATGGTAACCCGGCTATTGTTGCTTATTTATTAATAAATGTTTATTTGAATTTATTTTCCTTTTATTTACAAAAAAATGTTATAAATTGTTTTGTTCTATAGTTATTAATTGATTTTTTTTAAATTTATTGTTATTTCATTTTAAAAATAACAGAAAATAATTTAAAAATACATATGTAACAGATATTTGAAAAAGAAGTTATCGTCAAATTGTCGTAAAAAAAAATCACGCCAAACCCGGTGCGTGTGTGACAATGCAACAAATCATGAGATTTAATTTCCACTTCAAAGCAACGTTTTACTGTTATTACTTCTCCCGTCGACCGATTTCGCCAAAATTTATAAATAGCCAAATTATACAAATTGACATATTTTTATATTTTAAATAACAAAAGAACAAATAAATTAGTATAACATTAATAAAAATACAAATAAAACGTCGAAATAAAAATCACTTGATGGCGTGAACATGTGTAACTTCCTTAAAGTCAAGTGAATGTGATATTTACGATCAACCATTATTGGAATTTAATCTTATAGTTTGGCGACAGAGTTTTGGTCGATGGGATAACCAAGTAGCACCGTTTTAATTTACCACTCGAAAAATAAAAAAATGCTACTGGCGAGTTAAAAAAAAAAAAAAAAAAAAAAAATGGCGAGATTTTCACCCGTCTAACATAAAAGTTCCAGGGATTCTTTGTGTTCATGGCAACTTTTATGTAGTTTTATTCGAAAAAATAATTTTGATTCTTTAATCAAAATGGAAACCTTTCTTATGAAAAGCGAAGGAATCAGCCCGTTGTTTATGGCAGTTACATGACTTGGACTATTATAATATAAACGAAAAATGGGGATAGCATAATATTCGGGGACTTATCACACCTGTGGCTGGCTAACATTAAAGTAGCAAAATGGCCGCCTGGAATATAAAAAGCGAAGGGATCCGCCTGGAGCTGTTGTTGAATAGTCACATGACTTAGGCTATTATTATAGAGATTGTTTTCAATTTTAAAAACAGCGCAAAGAATAATATTTCCTAACAATTAAAAATTTCTTTTCACGTGACTATTAAAAACAGAAAAAAACTTTAAAATTACTATTAAATGAGTACGTGTTAAAGGCAAGAAAATAATGAAAATTATGTACTAAAAATCGTATTTACACGTGAATATTAAAAGGGAAAGGAAACTTTAAAATAACTAGGGGGATCTTCCCTGTACGAGCTACGCTCGCCAACGCCCGTTTAGGCACACCAAAATCTAAAAAGCACGCTAATTTGATAGGCTTTAAAAATATTGAATTAAAATTAAACAGTAGCGATCTCTCTGTAAACGGGTTTCAATTAGTTTTCCTTGGATTGGGGATTTTAAAGACCAAATCTGCTTCTGTTAAGAGATACAATGGCTTTTTTCGTATTTAATTAAGAAAAATTAGTTAAACATTTGAAAATAAGCTAATGTAAAATAAATTAAGTAAACAGTGTCATTGTCTCCCAGCATTTTTTAACAGCGCTATAAGATATTCCTTTTAAATAATTCATTTTAAATGTATCGTTTCAAATCTGACGTAATTTACACCAAAGTTATATTTCTCTTATTAATATTCACGTGAAAATACTTTTGTTGTCAGAAGGAAATATTATTTGCGCTGTCTTCGAATTCACGATAATAGTTGAAAAGATTATCTCAAAATATCTCGCGCAAATATATTTTTCAATTCAAATTGTTTTGCCCTATTTTTCGGCTATTTTAAATATGACGTAATTTCCTCCAATTACAAGTTTTAACGCATAATAATGATTATTTTTATTTTAAGATTTTGTTTCTCTTTTAAAATTCAAGCGTAAATATGGTTCTTATGACGTAATTTTCCTGCTTTTAACATGTAATCATTTAATTCTAATTTTAAAGTTTTTTTTCTGTTTGTAATAGTCACGTGTAAATAAATTTTTAATTTGAAGCAAACATTGTTTGCGCTGTTTATACAATTGGCAACAGTTTAAATTAATAACATTTTCTAAAATTTGTAAAAAATATCTCTCGAAATGTTCAAAATTTTAATTTAAAATAGAAATAAATCCTCAAAAAATGAGTCAAACAAGAAAAATAAATGCAATCTGCACACCGGGAACTTATAACGTATAAAATGATCTAAAAAGGATTAAATTCTCATGTATAGTTTTTGCTCCAATAAAACTTTTTTAATGGAACGATTTTGTCCAACTTTAGCATTAAATATCTCTTAAAATAATTCTTCGATTTGAAAACTGTCTCCATCAGCGTATTTATCGAACATTTCTCTATAATACCACCGATTTTCATATTTTTGTATGCAACAGTTTTTTTAAATTTAACGATGAAAGGACATGTTTAAGCATTCAAATTGGATGCCAATCTACCCGGAATATCTACGCAGATTTTCATTGGTCCATTTCCAAATGAAAACTTTTTTTTATATATAGAAGGATAAAGAAATTAATATGCGTTTAACCCTTTCACGGACAAGGCACTTCTATTCGTAAAATCTTGAAATCAGTTAATGGCACCAGAATTTACAAACAAATTTCGAAATACAAAAATGCTTTTGTTCACTTACTTAATAAAAGGGAAATTTTCATCCCAATATTCTGATGCCAATGTGGCATTTAAGAATTAAAATTAAGTGGTCCAAAAATGAACCACCGCCCTTGAAGTAGTTAAAGCAGCAAATTTTAGTAATTGTATTATGTCAATCGTTTTATAAAGCTGTTAAAAAATACCGAGAGACAAAGACTCTGTTTACTTAATTCATTTTATTTTAGATTCTTTTCAAATGTTTATCTGATCTTCTTTAACCAAACACGAAAACAACCATTGGATGTCTTAACAGCAACTGATTCTACCTTAAATTTTTGCAATCAAATTGAATTGAATGGAAACCCGTTTACAGGGAGATCGCTACAGGTTTTTTGAGTATAATTCAATCTTCTCTAATCTTTTAAAAACCGATCAGATTAGTGTGCTTTTAGATTCTACAGTGTCTGAACGGGGGTTGGTGAGCGTAGCTTGCAGGGGGCTGAGCCCCCTAGTTAAATTTATAAAAACAAAACCTATCCTATAACCATCAGAAGATTAAGACGAATCGATAGATACCTCATTCATAAAAATCCATCCAGCCGTTGGGATGTTTCGAGTGTATAAAGAAATCTACTTACACAGATACGCGTGATCCCTTCTTTTCAGTCGGGTAAAAAATAAAGTGTTTTTTTAGAGGTGTGGTTTTGAAATTAGTAACACTGTTTCTAATCACAGTTAATTTGACAACTGCCAGATGATTTGTGCTCAGTATATTTTGCTATTTCATCAGGAATATACTTATTGCAGTGCAAAGCTTACAAATTGTGCAGAACACCATCAGTTTATAGCGGGAGACATTCGGTGAGCGCATTATTTTATTAAATTCATTAATTAAATTTTGTGTATTGATGTTGTTTAATTTACAAAAGAATACGTTTTAGTTTTCCAAAAGAAAAAAAGAAAATTTTCTTTTATTCCCTAAAATCAGGGACAGTATTCGATGAAAAACTCTCAGAACCTTATTAAGTTTTCTATACCTATTGAGATAAAAAACCTTCGATGTCTAAAATAATTGAACAGCTATTTGGTATCAACGTATTTTTATAAAAACTCGCAACTCTGAAAAAGCGATATTTAACCCCTCAATAAAAAAGTAAAGGGTGTTTATTTAGAGGTGTGGTTTTGAAATTGGCAACACTGTTTCTAGTCACAGTCAATTTGACAACTGCCAGATGATTTGTACTCAGTACATTTTACTATTTCACCATGAATAGACTTATTGCAGTGCAAAGCTTACAAATTGTGCAAAACACCATCAGTTTATAGCGGGAGACATTCGGTGAGCGCATAATTTTATTAAATTTATTAATTAAATTTTGTGTATAATATTGTTTAATTTACAAAAGAATATGTTTTAATTTTCTAAAAGACAGAAAAGAAAATGTTCTTTTATTCCCTAAAATCAGGGACAGTATTCGATGAAAAACTCTCAGAGCCTTATCAAGTTTTCTATACCTATTGAGATAATGAGCCTTCGATGTCTAAGTAATTGAACAGATATTTGATATCAAAGTACTTTTATAGAAACTCGATACTCTGAAAAAGCAATATTTAACCACTCCATAAATAATATATTAAATCTAAAAAATCAAAAAACCCGACTGCGTAAAAAGCGAACTAATTAATTATTTCTCATCAATATGAAACTATTTTTTATATTACTTACCTTTTTATTTATTTACTTGTATTGATGACTTTTAAGTTGTGTTTAATTATTAGTTCCTATCTACAAACACTCTTTTGATGAGGCCTATAGATGTGTATTATGAATGTTAGAGTTACAGTAAAGGTAGCGATCCAAAGTACACAACTTCCAGGTTGTGTAATATTTAAACGGAGCTTCTGACTACAAAATGGTCGATGAAATATCATCTTCATTTTGAAAATCCTATCCAATGATATGCCACTCAATATGGTGCGTAATTTTTTTTTTCGTCTCTACCGCCATTTTTTATTTTACGGCTGCCATTTTAAATTTATAAAAACAAAACCTATCCTATAACCATCGGAAGATTAAGACGAATCGATAGAGACCTCATTCATAAAAATCCATTCAGCCGTTGGGATGTTTCGAGGGTATAAAGAAATCCACAAACACAGATAAGCGTGAAACACATAACCCTTCTTTTCAGTCGGTAAAAAATAAAGGGTGTTTTTTTAGAGGTGTGGTTTTGAAATTGGCAACACTGTTTCTAGTCACAGTCAATTTGACAACTGCCAGATGATTTGTACTCAGTATATTTTACTATTTCACCATGAATAGACTTATTGCAGTGCAAAACTTACAAATTGTGCAAAACACCATCAGTTTATAGCGAGACATTCGGTGATTGCATAATTTTATTAAATTTATTAATTAAATTTTGTGTATGATATTGTTTAATTTACAAAAGAATACGTTTTAATTTTCTAAAAGACAGAAAAGAAAATGTTCTTTTATTCCCTAAAATCAGGGACAGTATTCGATGAAAAACTCTCAGAGCCTTATCAAGTTTTCTATACCTATTGAGATAATGACCCTTCGATGTCTAAGTAATTGAACAGATATTTGATATCAAAGTACTTTTATAGAAACTCGATACTCTGAAAAAGCGATATTTAACCACTCAATAAAAAAATAAAGGGTGTTTTTTTAGAGGTATGGTTTTGAAATTGGTAACACTGTTTCTAGTCAGATGATTTGTGCTCAGTATATTTTGCCATTTCACCACGAAGAGACTTATTCCAGTTCAAAGCTTGAACATTGTACAAAACAACCATCAGTTTATACCGGCAGATATTCTGTGAGTGCATAATTTCGCGTAATTTACCTGTGAACTGGCCTCCACAATCATGTGATCTCACAGCAATGGATTAATTTCTTTGGGATATGTGAAGTCACTTGTCTACGTCGATAAACCACAGTGGCTTAACCACATAGAAACCAAAATTCGCTTCATTATTGCTGATATACAGACCCCGCTGTTCGATAAAGTGATCGAAAATTGAACTTCCAAATTGCGCTTCATTCGAATCAGCCGCGGCGCTCACACGCCCAAAACCATTTTTAAACGTAATGGCATAAAATTACTTATTTGATAAAACCAATATCATGGCCATTAACATATTTTGTATGTGTTTTTTTTTTCGTTTTAAATTTTTATGCCTCTAAAATAACACCCTGTATAACAATAGGTAAACAGTAACATTTTCTAATCTGAATACCGATTGATTTGTCGTTACTTGCTTTATTTTTTGTACTTTTTCCTAATTATGTGAAAACAAAAGTTTTGTAAAACAGAGAGGGGGAGGCCTACTTTTGGATTGTTATATAAAAACTGTTATTATATAGTAATTAAGAAAATAAATCATAAATATCAATACCTACTTTTAGTTCTTATGCGTTTCTCAGCTTTGATGTAATTCCTAAGAAAATTAATATATTATTATTCCGTATGTTGTTAATTCTTATTCAATATTTCGAGAATGATAGAATTTTGAGTTTGGGTAATAAAATAAAATTTTGGAATATGTGGATGACGTTTTTTCTAATTGCTGAACAAGATCCTCTAATCGAACTTTGAAGCAAAGGTAATCTAATGCCCTCGTCACTCAAATTGCCTATTGAGTTTGAAAATAATCGAACACTCTCTTTCCGTGATATATTGCCCAAGAGAGAGTTTAGCAATAATGTTCATATTTTTAGGACTTTCGTTTACAGAAAAAGTACTTGTACCCTGTAAAAATACCTGTGGACGGTATCTAATAAATCTAATAGCTTACTATCTCGCAAAATTGCTGTAATTGGGTCATTATACAACAAAGCATAGACGTTTTGCTATAACGAAGTTAGTTACAGTAATGAAATTAATAAAATATTGATTGATTTAATTATTAACAACTATCCAGGACGTTGGTGTCATAGAGTATTTTTGGAAATCTCGAAGAAATCCGATTAATATCTCATTCCTTATCAACGTGTCAATCCTAAAACGACTACGCCTTTGTCTTACTGTGGTATAATTCTGAAAAGATCAGCCATTCTAAAGAATTTTAATATTAGAACTGCTTTTGTACCTTCGAATCCTATTTGGTAATTTTCGCAATAACTATAAACATAAGTATCTAAAATTTGAGCATAGATGTGTCGTGTATAAAATTCCTTGCAAAAGTTTTGTTCTACATTGGTAAAATCTCTAAATGCAAAACTTAAGGAACATAAAAATTCTTTTAATAAAGGCACTGAATTCAAGATTGGTTGCACATGCACTTGAATACCCCGACCGTGTCCCCGGCTTTGATAATACTCATGTTGTGAAGTTGAACTCCTGCTTATACAGTAGTCGTGTTTACATACAGGGTTGGTTGACAGTTCTAGCTGAATCTCCAATTAATGAAGCTACTCAGGTCCCGGCTGAGTAAGAAGGCCCAATTAAACTATAGTACTAACCTGTATTTTAAATGTTTTTAGGGTCTTTAATTCAATGAAGGTCTGTAGTTACGTATTTTATTTAATATAAACTTATAGTTTCTAAACTTACATTAAAACCACCTTAAACTATAAGAACCTTTTCTTGAGCACAAAAGGAATTCGATATAATGAGAATGTTGACTGTATATTTTAGTACACTGTGGTCAAAAATTATTTAGAGCATTTCATGTTTGAAAAAGAAAAAAAAAAAGAGTACAGTCGTGGGAAAAAAAAGTAAACACCCCTACTAACTTCTCAACAAATTATCGTAGAAGAAAGTTACTTGTACCGAACGATTGGAAATAAAGTCTACTTTTAAATGATATAGATAAAATTTGCTTAGGGACAATCTACATATTAAAACGAACCATAACTTTGTTTTTTTCAATAGCAGTACACGATTCTGACAGCATAAATGAACTCTACACCCTTCAATTAGCCTGAAAACAAATTTTTATGCAATTCGTACCGTAAGTTTCTGAGAAATTAATTATTTTAAAACGAGCGTATTTTAAGGGCTGTATCCAAATTGAAGTTCGCAACTCTATTGTTAATCGAGAGAGCCCCCATCTTGATCAAGGCATCTTAAGAAGTCAATGAAGCCTGCTAGATTACAGAACAGCTGAATAAATTTCAAAATATCTAGTCACTTCTATTATAGACGGCCCCCTAAACCATTATTTTTCCGTTTTTTAAGCATAATTTGAAAAGTACTTGGAAGAAAAAAGTGAAATTTTTAATTTCCATAAAGCAGAAGTTGATAAATCTAAATCCATCAAAAAAAAATGTAGGTTGCAATTTATAATTTTTTCGAATATTAATTTCATAATTCATAATTTATATCATAAAATTATAAAAATTGCAAATTCAGCGTAGTTATGTTATGTTATGTTATTATTGCTAAAAAAATAATAATAAGCACTTTAGGAGCATAATTTTTGGAGATATAAATAAAAATATGAAAATGTAATTTAACATTAGAAGCACTAAATTTTTAATGTTTATAATTCATAAACTTATCATTCAAATCACTTGAAATTCGGTGTCTGGGCATAGTTTGAACCGAAGATTTGAAATATCTCGTTAAAATTGGGTATTGTCATTGAAAAAAATAAAGTTTGGATTCGTTTTAATATGTAGATGGCCCCCTAAGCAAATTTTATATACATCATTTAAAGGTAGACTTTATTTCCAATCTTTCGGTACCAGTAACTTTCTTCTACGATAATTTGTTGAGGAGTTAGTAGGGGGTGTATAATTTTTTTTTTCCACGACTGTACGTACATGTTTATTGCTTTCTTGGGAGGGCAATTTAAATCAGTTTTACACAACAACATTTTTAAATATTATATAAGTTTCACACAAGCCGGTAGATGGCGCTACAACATTGCGCGTTTACCACCATTTTATAATGTCCTTACTTGGAGGACAATGATTAGATTGTAAGATAAATTAATCAACTCACAGAAAAACCACATGAAAATACAAAAAACTCTCCTGAGTAATAGGAGATATTGCAAAATGAAGTACATTCCAGGACTTTTCGAAAAAACTCCGGCATACACTTTTTCGCTTTAGCGTAAACTTAATCTTCTCCTCCAATAAAATTGAAAGATCTAGTTAGTGCCAAAATAGACCCGATCCCGAAAGATGAAGTTTCTGGAGTATATGTAATTTTACTGAAAACAAAAAATATTTAGCAATATACAAAGCTAAACTAGATGCATAGGAATGACTTCTCGTAAATTTAAAGATCGTATTAAAGAACATTTGAGAGATTTGAAGTACAACCGGCCAACAACAGTATTGTCAAGACTTAACCAAAAGCAAAATATACAAGTTAATTTCGGAGATACAAAAATTATGTGCCCCTTAAAGAATTATCATGATTTAATTATCCGTGAATAAGTAGAAATTATTATTAAAGAAAATACTGTTTGTAATGACGTTTTATCCTACAATATACCCAGAATTTGGCTCAGTTTGCTTAAAGAATCATAAACCACGTAGTATTCTACTTACCTCTATGTTCATATTTTTATTTTCCCAATTTTTTCCGGATCTAAAAATTGACTTTTCGCTTTCACTCCTTTCGACACCAACTACGTGAAATTTGAAAATATGACGCTTCGTATTTTTGTATTCTCTGACAAAGGCTATGTATATAGTTGAAAGTACTAAGGATATTAAAGTAATTTAACACCTTTTTTACATTTTTTTCATATTTTAAGTAATTTGCACATAGTATAATTTTAAGTTTAACTTTTTAAAGATGAATTTCGCATTCTATTTATTTATTTGCTGAGGAAAGGGCATGTTTACAAATAAAAACTTCCGTGAACCAATCTACCTACAACATACACTTATATACTTTAGTGATCTTTGCAGGAATCATCATGGCGACATCCATTAATTGTATCACAGAGCACATTCAATTGTAGTACAATTGTAGACCAATCAGATCACCTGGATTCTTCTGTATAGTAGGCGTTATAAAGACGGTAGGAAATTTCTGTGGATCCACAATAATTTTACCACCACGGTGACATCAGCTGCATTTTTCTTATTCTAAACAAAAACGTCTCGGAATAGTTAAAACGAATTTACTTTCATGGAACCACCAAACGCACACGGTAGTCATTTGCTGACTGACTCAATCAGTAAATTTTCCCTGCGCAGTATTGTCACGCCGTCTACCGGCTTATATTAAACTTATTTAATGTGTAAAATGTTGTTGTGTAAAACTGTTTTAAATTGTCTTTCAAAGAAAACAATAAACATGTATGTAACCTCATTTTGTTCTCCTTTTTCTTTCAAACATGAAATGCGCTCAATAATTTTGGACCACTCTGTATTTTCTTATGAATTTGATGAAATATCTTATCCTTAAATTTGAAATTATAGAATTCCAGCTTTGGAACTGTATCAGGACCTTAGAAGAGAAAGGGCGAATCCCGAAATTGGGGTGTTGGGAAATCAAGCTCAAAGTTTTGCAAGTAGTATTATACAATATGGTACTACTCACTTTAGCTTGACACTGCGAGAATTCTAAGGGTTCCATTCGGGTAAAAATTTGTTTAGGTTAGGCGTACTTTATTAATTCCAGCCGAGGCCAAAAACTGGTGTACTGCTTAAACATTTGAGTTACACTACAAACTCTTAAGTAGCTTATACGAAAAAGATATAACTGTCATGGCACGAATGTTGAACTTAAGCAACTATTCTGTAAAAAAAAAGAGAAAAATATTTCTTGATCTATTTAACAAGAAGCTTTACAAAAAAATTCAGGGCTATAAAAGAATGTTCCAGTTTCAATGGTATATTATAACAGTTTAATTTATACTATTTGCAACAAATCATACATCAAATTGAAGTTAAACTAACCTAGTTTTACTTACAGATATCCAATAGGTGCACTTTTAGTAATACGGTACACGTCCAACCTAAAGTCCAATTCTTCCTACACTTCGGTTAGCAAATCCCGAGCAATGGAACTAATAGACTCTTCAATTCTGTTTCTCAACTCTGGCATTAGATAGCGGCCGGTGGAACGTAGGCATGAACTTTTATAAAGATCCAAAGGAAAAAATTGTATGGCTATAAAAGCTTCCAAATCTTCAGCCCAGCAATAACGCATTACGCTCAGGAGTCGCCATTTTGCGCATGTGACACTGCAAGCGAGGAAACAACAACATATAGAACTGTTTGAGTTACTCTTTATTTATGAACTAACACTCTACAATGCTTACAATTGATACTATTAAAATTTATAACAGGGGCATTCTTTTATTTATTTTTCACCTTCTGAGACGCTCGAGATGACGAAGAAAGCTTGCGGAAACGATGCCATGAAAAAACGGCTGTGTACGAGTGGCATAAGCGTTTTCGTGAAGGTCGCACAAACATCGAATTTGACCCTCGGATTAAGCGCCCTTCCTCTTCCACCGCAGATGGAAATGTTGAGCGTGTTCGAGGGCGTCATTCACTACGAATTTATTCCCGAAGGGCAAACTGTCAATAAAGAACTTTACCTGGAGATCCTTAACCGACTTCGAGATGCAATCAGATGAAATCGATCTGAAAAATGGGCAAAAAAACGATTGGTTTCTTTTACACGACAATGCTCCACCACATCGCGCTCTGATTGTGAAAAATTACCTTGCCATACATAGTGCTACCTCTATGGAACACACTCCTTATTCCCCCGACCTAGCACCAGCGAATTTTTACATGTTTCCACGACTGAAAAGAAAATTGAAAGGACACCGTTTTATGGATTCAGATGGGTGATCGAAAATGCGACGAAGCTACTGAAGGACGTCTCAAAAAATGGATTCAAGGAGTGTTTTCAACAGTTATACGAACGCTGGAAGAAGTGTGTAGATGCAGGAGGAAAGTACTTTGAAGGCCAATAAGGTAAAATTGTTGTTCTGTTTTTTAATAATTTGTAATTGACCTATTCCGGGAATTTTTTGACCCTACCTCGTACATTTGAAAAGAAAAATCATGCTTGAAAATTATTTTAAAAGAAGTAAAAATAGAATAAATAGTGATACAGTTTTCAAACAAATTGCCATATTAGTTTTCAAACAAACTGCATTTGAAAGTACATTTTTTCCCTATCCGATGGTGTACAAATTAAAAATGTTCGATGCTCAGAAGTTTAAAAAATTAAAAAATTGCAGTAAAAGCGAAATTTGATAGTCTACTGTTGCCATTCGCAAAATAACATCAGCGTTACACACAGACACGTTTCTCCTTTGTAATATAGATATTCATTAATATTTTTTTTTTAAATCAGTAGTTTTAAAAACCAAGAGCACAATGAATTCAGATTTTCAATAATACATGTTTCTTATTTCGGATAAGATCATTCTGCTTAAATGAGATGCAATTCTCCAAAGTTTTGTCACATTTATGGTATACTTGGTATTTTATGAAATAAATATATACTTTATTAAGCAGAAAGAAATCGAATATTGTTCGTTTAATTGAAACTAGCTTGTTTTTAAAAAAATTGAATCATTCTAATCTAAGCAAAAAATATGTAATTTTCGCATTTAGATCATTTTTGTCACACTTTGAGTAGTTAAAATTGAAATGAAAATTAAAATTAAAAGTGAAGGGACACCTTTTTATGGATTCAGATGGGTGATCGAAAATGCGACGAAGCTACTGAAGGACGTCTCAAAAATGGATTCAAGGAGTGTTTTCAACAGTTATACGAACGCTGGAAGAAGTGTGTGGATGCAAGAGTATAATGAGCTTTGGAGACCAATAAGATGTGTCAATTAAGTGAAATAAATAAATTAATTAATTAATAAATAATAACCGAAGGCCAATTAAATGAGCTGTCTAAAGTATCTAAATATGACAATACATTTTATGCAGAGAAATTCATTTTTAAATATTCATTTAATTGCTAGGATTTTTTTAAATACTTTAAAAAGTTGAAATACATAAAATTGAAAGTTAAAACGCTTATTATTCAATAACTTAATATATTAATAACTTAATATTTACTCAGATGTTAAAAAAATCATTAAAATAAATCATTTATAAGCGTGTAAGAAATAATTAAAAAAAATTTAGAACATAAAAATAAAATATATTAACTAAAAGGTATTTCACAGCTGCAATAAACAGAAAATTAAATATTGTATTGTAATATAAAATTGTAAAGTATGAAAAATTACTTTTGTAAAAAGTCTGTTTTGGGACATCTCTAGCCTTTTTAATTTTACAAAATTTACGAAGTTCATTTTAGCAATAACGAGGCAAAACTGCGCAAATGATAAATAAAACTTTCGCATGAAAAATAACTCAGTATCGCCGTCTGTTGAAAATTCTATGTACAATTTATATTAACTGCTGTGTTGGGACTTGAGAGTTAGCAGAAATAAGAAAATCGCCTTTTAAAGCCCACTGTATGAGTAACATTGATTTTTGAATATGTCACAGATATGCAACGCAGTGAGACAAAGGGTTAATTCATTGTTGCTTTTCATCTTCCGTATACATTTCAGTATTGTCTTTTTGATTTCTGGAAAGCATGGATCTAGAAAATTTTGAGATCCAGGCTTCTATATATCTTCTGTTTCTGTTGTATCTTTACTTTCGGAATGTTTTAGCGACTGACTTTCAATTTTTCTTGAATTCTGTTTTAGTAAGCTATTTTTGCTTCTTAAAACTTTGATTCTCCTTTCTTTTCCAATTTTTATCTCTGTTGTTACTCTTTTATTTCTCAGTCCTATTTCATTTTGTTTCATTTATGCAGTTGTTTCATATATTCAGTTGTTTAGCATTCTGCCGAGTTTAATCCTACCGCTTTCACATTTTGTCTGGATTTTGTCTTGTTGGTGAAACTGTTTTTACAAATAGCTTTCAAAAACATGAGATGAATTAGCTTCAGAAAGTTGTATTTACGGGTGTGATTTCTGTTTGCACTCCTTGACTAGGTTCTTGAATAAAATCGCACCTGTTTTTGTCGAGTATTATTATTATTATTGTAAGCGTGTAAGAAATAATTAAAAAAAATTAGAACATAAAAATAAAAATATATTAACTAAAAGGTATTTCACAGCTGCAATAAACAGAAAATTAAATATTGTATTTTTTCGAATATAAAATTGTAAAGTATGCAAAATTACTTTTGTAAAAAGTCTGTTTTGGGACATCTCTAGCCTTTTTAATTTTACAAAATTTACGAAGTTCATTTTAGCAATAACGAGGCAAAACTGCTCAAATGATAAATAAAACTTTCGTTCGATAAATAAAACAAACTTCGTTGACCAAGGGCCGTACTCACCTGGTATGGCCTCGTACGGCTCTTTCTTCTTCACGAAGCTAAAATTATCGGTTCGAGGAAAATGTTTTGTATCAGTTGAGGCCATAAAAGTAAACAGAGTTGTAATGCGGAGTTTGAGCATCATCTGTGGATGTTGATAGGACTTTTTTTTTTTCGACAAGCTTTAGAATGCTCTGTGATTTTTACAATGGAAAAATTAGTTCAACAAAGAGTTTTCCTTAAATTTTATGTTTCAAACAAACTTTCGTGTGCCGAATAACTGAAACTGTTGCAAAAAACCTACGGTGAATCATGCATGCCAAAAACACAGGCATATGAATAGTATAAAGCATTCAAATAGAGTCGAGAAGTCGTAGTTGATTTGCCTTGTTCTGGTCACCTTCAACGTATACTAATTGCCCAAATATCAATAAAATCAAGAAGCTAGTGCTTGAAAATCACCGTAATGAGTCTTACAAGTTGACTCAAGATATCTCACATATCTTTTAAGAACATAACATTATGACTAATATTTTGGGCATGAAACGCATCGCTACACGACTGGTTTCGAAAGAGCTCTATTCTTTCCTGTTGTTCTGCAAGAGTTTTTGATCAAAAACGCAAAATTATCGTTGACCAAGGGCCATACTCACCTGGTATGGCCTCCTACGGCTCTTTCTTCTTCACGAAGCTAAAATTATCGGTTCGAGGAAAATGTTTTGTATCAGTTGAGGCCATAAAAGTAAATTCGCAGAAGAAGCTAAAGGCCATACCAAAATCTACCTACCTAAAATGTATGGAAGATTCGTTCCTCCGCTGGCATAGTTGTATGGGGTTAACTCAATGGGGTCTACTTTAAATATGGCAAAATAAATTTTGATGAAAAAATAATGTTTTCGTGTTTCATGTAACAATTCTGGATACTTTTTACACAGAATGTAGATTCATTGTATGAAAAAAATCAAAATCTTAATCACTTATATAATCAATGTTAAATTTGTTTGAACATACACATTACACATCATTGAGGAAGTTGTATTAATAAATGTTAGGAGGTGTAATGTAAAATGATGGTGCTCAATTTAAAACTTGTTCTGATAGAACAGACAACATTAATTGTTACGTCCTCGTTAGAGATCGTTATTGAATCATCGTGACATCAAATTCAGGATAAAATAGCTCTTTTTAGCAGGAAAATCATCATTAATAGTTGATTCATTAACATGAAAATCTTCGGTAAAATTGATTTAATGGAAGAAAACATGTCGATGTACAAATCCTCGTAATAACTCAGCTCTCATCAGTCAAGTCATTCGTAGATATATCTCGTCTACAAATATTTAACTCATTTAATTCCTCTTTCTGAATTTGTAATTTTTTTTAGCGCTGAAAGCTTTAATTTTGTTTTGTTTTGTTTTTGCATCATCTCAATTTAAGGAATAAAATAGTATTTATTAAATATATTTATTTTCAAAACAATATTTTTTGGCTAAGATTCTTTATTATTTAATAGTTGTTTTTGAGGTGTTTCAGACTTCTTATTACAATTCAAAAACTCCAAAAGCTTTTAGAATGTTAGCAAATTCTTGGACCAAAAAAATTTGTCCGCAAGCTTTAATTCTGTTTATAATTTAAGATTTTTTTTTTTTTTTTTCAGAATGTAAATTCAAGCGCTTTTCTTGTTTATGTAATCATTTTTATAAGGCATTTAAAACAGCTTTTTAAATATTAATTTTGTATTGAAAAACTTATTTAAGTAAAATTCATGTTCGAGAATAGCTTATTAAGCTTCCATTCAAAATGCGTGGATGGAATTTTTAATATTCATTTCAAAAGAGAAATAGTAAGTTTTTCTTTTGGAATTATAATGAGCGTTAAATAAATTTGCCACCATACAGTTTGAAAACAAGGCCTCCCATATTTAATATGTTGCTAGAAATTATTTCATTTTAAGTTAAAAACAAAGAAAGAAATATGGAATATTTGAAAATATGTCTGAATGAACGTTGATTTTTGAAGATAAAAGTGTTTGAAGATTAATTTTTTTTAAATCTGAAAACGACTTGTAAAATGAGCGTAGTACAAAAAATTAGAGCATAACATTAAGTACAGGAAACGGGGGGGGGGGGGAGAATTAATCCTTTATAGGAATAAATAACAAAAGAAGATGCCTTCGTTAAACTTGATTTGGCATTGTAGTAACCCTGACAGTATCTACTTTACTCACAGATTTACATTTTTATCCGATATTCATTCATGTTACTAAATATGTTACTTTATATCAGGACTGACCAACCAGGCGACTTTTTCCTGATGCCCATTCGTATGTCATTTTTTATAGGATAAAAACCCATTTCAAAGAATGTTTATTTAAAAATAAACAATATTTGCATATTTTGTTTAAATTGATATTAAAGCAATTAATGATTCTGGCTCCTTCCCCTACAAAACATCTCACATAGAACAACCACCCCCGTCACTTTCGCTCTTAAAAAAGGTATCATCTTAAATATACTGCAAAAGGCCGACACACATATAACTTAATACCGAAAGTCTCAATAACATACTACAACCTGTGACCACACACAACAGCATTTCTCTCGGGCCACGAGCCATTTCTACCATATCTCCACAATTAAACTGTGCAGACGTATTCATTATCGAGCGTGGTGGAGTGACGTCTCCCCATATCTTATTACTTCACCTGGCTGCTACCAGTACAGTGAGATATTAAGAGGCCTGCAATCCCTCCCAAGGATTGGCTTTTCAATATTCTAAATAGACACACCCTAAACAGAAAGGTACTCAAACTATATATTTTGCTCACAGATATCTCAAACCTTAATTAGTAGCCAACAGCTGCTATTTCCAATGCACAACTTCTACTCAGTCCCGGCTGGCTGTCGCGTGGAAGATCTTCCCTGGCAGGGCTGACCCATAGGCGATCTGGTCCTTGACCATAGTTTGTATTTATTATTTAATTTCCTAAATTCTCTTATTTTCAATCCCGCTCCCTGTCGCGTTCAGCGACGAGCTCGGCTGCGGCTGAACATCGTATATTTTTAAGACTTTAATAAAGGGAACACTGCAAATCTTTTATACCTTTCAGACACTTATTTTGCCCCCCTTTTTAGAACATTTTGAAGAGCACCCTTTGGAACAGATTTTAGAATACTTCTGAGAACACTTAATTTTTCAGCACACTTTCTTGAGCTTTCTAAAAAACATTTTGAACACTTTTGGGACCGCATGATTTCACAAGTGTGTCCAAATGTATTCTCAATCTGTTCCCAAATATGTTCCCGAGTTTAGAATTAACAAATATCCTGAGCATAAAACTTTCGGTACTTTTCGGTACACTTTTTGAACACGTTATTTATAGCGAAGCATATTCGGAACACATTTCAGTACAAATTAAGGTAACTGGAACACTTTTTTTTTAATCAAAGTGTTCCAAGTGTGTGCTCAATGTGTGCTGGGAATTTCCAGTAAACCGGAAGAAATACTATGCTCTGCAAACTAGGTTTCCTGGTCTGAACAGTCCCACTTTCGTCATCAAAACTTACGTCACTTTCAAATATTAAATATATAAATGTTTCATTTTTTTTTGTGTGTGTGTTATGTATATCTATCAATCAAATTATTTTTAAATAGAATTCCTGAATCGTAGAGATGGCTATGGCCAGAGCTATGGCCTAGATAACCGTTATGGCTACAACTATGAGATGTATGTACACCGTATAAGACGCGAGGCTAACGCGAAAGACAGGCTACCGCGGTGCATTCCACGTATCTTTTTTTACAGACCGCTGGAATCACGTGATGCTCGAATACAACAATGAAGGTGTGCGAAAAGAGCATCACGTCACTCTAGTGGTCTGTAACAAAGACACGTGGGATGCACCACGGTAGCCTTATCTTTTTCGTTAGCCTCGATAAGCGTGTGTGACGTATAAGACTACCATTACTCAGGGCTTGATTACCGCAGTGGCACAATTTCACCAGTATTTCGAATAGAAATATTTCGCTATATTTACAACAGAAATTCGGCATGTAAATAAGGGGACGGTTACTATACGAAAATATTGTTCGAAGTTAGCACTGCAATAATCAGAGTAAGTTAATATTGTAAAACCAGTGAGGTAATGTTGTTGCATATTTTAAGTCTTATGAATAATAGCGCCTTTCATTGTTTGTAATCAGGTAAGGGTTGCCCCTGTTTACTGAAAGGTTGGGCAGGCCTGCTTTAGATAATTGTAGTAAGGGAATGTTATTGTTCATAGTTTTAAAAAAATTACATGCTTGAAAACAATATTAAATGAATCGTAAATAAATTGATAAATTTAATTACAGTGCTTAAACAAACTATATCCCAAAGTATACTTTTTATCTATCCGATTAAAAAAAGATCAGATTTATGTAACATTTAATCGCGAAGATATATCCGATCAGCATTACACATCGGATTTAGCATTATAACATTTATTAGAAATGTGATTAATATCTATATTTTTAACACATTAATTTTTTTAACACAGTAAACTGGTTGGTAAATAAATTTCTTATTAATACCAATTTTTACATCAAACGAAAATCTGTCCAGGAGGGAACTAGAAACACTCAACCTTTGGATTTAATTGCCAATGCTCTTCCAGTTAAGCTATCTGGACGACCTCCCAACCAGCACAGCATGCCTAGATACATTTTCGCTCAGGTGGAAGAATCATTATTCGTATGAATTATTTATCAATCAGTTCATTATGTTCAAAATAATTAATGTATAATTACTGATCCATAGCTTATTGGAGTAGTTCCTTTACCTGAGGTTTATTCTGTCAAGCTGTTTCAAATAACATACCAGAGGTCATTACAAATGGTTACCAAAGCGAATTTTGTGTTGTCTGGAATATCGTTTCGATAGCCCAATTCGAAGAGCACTGGCAATTGAGCTTGAATTGAAAGGGGCTTGAGCTGCGTATGGTTCTTTCTTTTCTATGCCTAAGAACTGAAGCTTGTTTTTCAGCATTCCAGTTTAAGTGAACCAAATACAGGGTGACTTCAAAATTCCGACACTCAGAAATCCGGCATCAAAGTCATATTTTCCCTCTTTTTTACGCAACTTGCGAGAGAAAGAAAAATAATTTACGAAAATGTGTATTTTTCTTCTCAAAAGTTTTGGAAGTTTTCATTTATTTATTTATTTATTTATTTATTACAGCTAGTAAGAAGTCTTTTTTCGAAATCAGGGAATGTTGTTTCTGAAATACAGCTATTGCAGATAAAGTGGATTTGAAAAGAAAGTTAGAAAGGCTTTGTGAAAACATTGTGTGCTGAGTATGGAATCAGATCGTCGACAATTGATGACATTAAAAAACAGAAGTTAAAAATGCGGCAATTTTATACAAAAAAGTGACGTCTCAAAAGATTAAAGAGAAAGCATTCATGAAGGAAAAATTTTCGTTGTTTACGAGAATTTTTTTTCTTTGTAACATAGAAAATGCCACTTAAAGTAAAATTTTTTCTCAATATTTAGTATTTTTATCACATAATTATCACTTGGTTATAAATTAAATTTTGATTAAAGGCGCTATTAAGAATATTTACTATATGTGCTATAATGTACTATACACTACTAATATGTACTATACGCAATTAAATACTTTTGATATTCTTTCAGAAATCCGGAATTTTCAAAAATCCGGCATATTCTCGGTCCCGATGATGCCGGATTTTTGAAGTTATACTGTATTACTGATTTTCTCATATATTGTACACTGGCCTCAAAGAAACTACAAATATTCGTGTAGGTGTTCTCATTTAATAATAATCTATTTCATTTAAATTAACCTGATTTTTGTATATAAAGATGAAATTTTATAATCGTTTTAATCAACTTCCTTATATGCTAGAATTATAAAAATTACATTCACAGGGGTGTTTCTGGTGACAATACATCTTAATATTTTTAGAACTTAATTATAAATTAACATATTAATTTTAAAGCATTTTTCTGTTATCCTGCCACAGGCGATAAATCGCCAAATATTCTCTGTAACTCGTACAATCGTATGAGAGTTGAAACAGCGATGGATTTCATGATGCGCCAATTAACGCTCGCTAAAATATACCAAACCGCTCTGAAACATTTTAAAGGCTAAAAAGTTGAAAATAAATTATAAATAAGAAATGAAATGTGTACTATTTGAAAAGAAAACACGTTTATCAATTAACAAGCGGATATACCCTAGTTTACAGGGCTACAGGTGAAAATCATTTTACAAATTGATAACTATAATAGATTTTATACATGTCAGAGACAGGTTAGGTCATCGGCCGATAGCATAACACATGCATGCATTCATGTGATGCATAACACATCTAGAAACAACAACACATAAAATAGCAACAAGCAAATCCAGCATTTAATGGCGCTGAGACAGCAGAAGTTCCTTATAAAGGAAAGGGGTAATGTCAGCGTTTGGCGTCATACAAGAAAAGTAGCCACGCTGCATAATTTCCTTGTTAAAATGGAGCTTGATCAGCAATTATTTTACTTAAATATTGTCCAAAATGCTTTGTGTGACACAGACGACTTCAGACTTCTCCTGTTGGCAGGATGAATACGGTCGTTCGATGGCTCGACCGCGTCTGTAAAACTCCAACCTCACTTGTAAATACTTATATTTAATCTAGTTTTTATTAAATAAGTAAAAGAATACGAGTGTGGTCATTTGACATACATTTAATATACTTTTTAGAGTGCGCACTAACAATATCAAAAATCATACTTATATGAAAAATAGCAATTATACGTTTAAATAAAGTTTTGAAATTTATTAAAAACGGTAGCTTTGTATTTGCCTCGCGCCAAGAGTTAGCCGAAGAAATCGCCAAAGATCACTATTTACAATCAGCCTTTTATTTTGAACATTTAAGTGGTTTAAGTGCATAGTTTAATTACGTGTACTATTACATTTACATTTTATGCATGATATTTTATTTATTCATTTATTTATTGGTGAGTGTTTTAACTACGTTATAAAATATAAGCTGGAAACAAATACTGAGATATTTACATTAACTTAAATGCAAAAGAATTTATTTTTCGTAATCGTCTGCACGCGATAGAAATAGATTTAAAAAAAGTTCATGCTTGAAAGTTATTTTAAAAACAATAGAAACTGAGTAAATGGCGATATTTTTCAAACAATAGTTTTTAAAGAAATTGAATTCGAAAGAACATTTTTTTTTCCTATTCGACGGTGAAAAACAATGTTTATAAGTTTTAAAAAATTGCAAAAAAAGTTAAATTTAATCGTCTGCTGTTGTTACCCTCAAAATGACGTCAGCGTTACGCACAGACACGTTTGTCCTTTATAATATAGATAATTTAATATCAATTAATTTAGAATTATACGTTGAGAAATCCATTTAGAACTCCTAAAATGATAGTTTAAATAATGTTTTATTTTTTCTTTCCTGTTGCCCTATCATTAAAAAGAAACAGAGCATAATTTATACAACTACTGAAAACTTATTTCAATGCTACTGTGAATATTCAGGGTTAGCCTAAATGATTCATCGGGTTTCCAAAGACTGTTTATTTACAAGTATACAACGTATAACGACGGAAGGGCCTACTATGACTGAGTGGTTAAGGCACCACACTGCTAATCGCTTGAAAGCGCAGGTGGGCTGCGGGTTCGACTCCTGCTGGCTCCGTTGCACACTCTTTGTGGAGCTCCCGATTGTAATTCTCTGGTGTTGTAAATTTCCTCGTGGCTATCTCGTTCTTGTATATTGGCGATAACTTATAAGCGAACACCTAATGACAAGCACACAAGTGAGATGTATTTGTTTAATAAATGAATAATTTAAAGACGGGCGATATATGAAAAGATACATACACTCACCAAGGTTTTGGTACATGCTACAAATGTTCAATGTGTGTGCCCATAGTAACTCGGCACAGATCCCAACGGTAACCCAGTTCCGTCCATGCGTTCAATAGCATGTTTCTGTCAATGTCCGTCACAGCAGAAGTGATGTGTTCCTGTACGCAAACCACGAGCCACTTTTGAATTTGGTGAGTGTATGTATCTTGTAATGTATCACCCGTCTTTGTAGGTCGTATATCTCTCAAAACACAATACTTTGAAACCTGGTGAAACCGTTAGACTAACCCTGTACTTTTAAGAAAATTTCATAAAGATTTTTTTTTAAAACAAATAAGAAGCGTATCATTTAAGTTATCTGTAGTCAGGACCTGATAGGGGAAGCACATTATCCTTTTTTGGGGTCTTTTTCATTTGTGAAAAGTTTTGAAATTCTACATACATGGAAACTCATCAAATTTTATTCGGGGTACATTAGCCGAGTTCACATACATACACTATGACGCAAAAGTTTAGACAATGAAGAAATTCTTACATACTTTGAAAAATATTTATTCAATTTTCAAATCACTGCTTGAAATTAATGTGCTGTACATATAAACAATATTTATAACAAAGAAAAGTGGAATTGTGCATATTGCAATAAATTAAATGGTAACAAAAATAAACTGCTGTCTCAAAAGTTTAGACACAAATTAAATAAAATCGAAATAAACAATTTTTAAAACCTGGTTGCGCATCCATGCTTATGTATTACGTCATATACACGAGATTGCATGGAAGAAACTAAATCTTGCATAGTTTGTGGATCGATATCGTACCATGCATTCTCAATAGATGTCTTAAGTTCCTTTTCAGAAGAGTATTGTCTAGCGTTGCTATAAACTTTGCGACACATGATGCTCCAAAGGTTTTCTATAGGGTTAAGATCTGGGCTACATGCTGGCCAGTCGAGAACTCATATTATGGGAATTAAACCAAGATTTTGAATGTTTTGCAGTGTGAATTGAAGCATTGTCTTGCTGAAATTCCCACTGAGGACCCCCTAGAAGCTCAGCAAATGGCAGTAGGTTTTCTTCTAATGTCTGTGTATAATGCTGTGAAGTTTGACGACCACTGGTGAAGGTCAGAAATACTTGTCCATTATACAAAAGGCTGCCCAAACCATCACCGAGCCCCCTCCTTGTCTGCGACTAAAAAAACGTCGAGGTTCCTTCCGCAAGTCATGCCAATACGATAAACAACCATCTGGACCATCCAGATTCCACTTTTTTTCATCGCTAAATATGACTGACTGCCATTTCTCTCCATATGACATATGCTTTCGAGCCCACATAAGTCTTTGTAACTTATGATGTGGTTTCAGAGCTGGTTTCTTCTGCATTTTGCTATAAACGATTGTTCCTTTTTCCAAAATTCGTCTACGAATCGTATCCTTTGATACAGAGAGTCCCGATGAGCTTTGAACTCCACGTACGCTCATTTCTTGAGTACTCGCTAGTCTTTGTATCAGGCGATCCTCTCGTACATTTGTCACACGTGGCCTCCCAGACCGACATTTTGCTTTATATTCGGAACCACTCGATAAAACTCGATGAATAGATTTTTTTGACCTATTAATAATAGCAGAAATTTCAGAAACGCTCTTCCCTTCACCTTTCAACTGCCAAATCCTTGAAACCTCATTCACTTGAATTTCTTTAGCTCTCGGCATGTCGACTATGAAGCGCAATCGTTTGCAGAACTTAAGTACTCCAAATTTGTGACATCATCGATTCTAAATTTGCATATGCCAGCGAATATTCAAAGAAATTTAGAATAGTGTCTAAACTTTTGCGACAAGCACATTTGAATTTTTATGAAAAAAATTAGTATTATAGCAAATAAAACGACTGTCTTTTGTACATAGCATTTTAAATCAGTTTTTGAATATATTTACAGGTTTTTGTAATTCTGACGTCATAATTCTACATTTTAAAGCTGAATGACGTCATTGTCTAAACTTTTGCGTCATAGTGTATGTCATTAAACAGCTTTTCTTTTTAATGATCCGTATATTTACTATAGATCGAGTATATTTGTACTGTATAGTGTTGCTGTATGTTCAGTTACCAGAATGGTTCCTAACCGAAACATTTGGATGCCAAATGATAGGTAACAGCCCATTCGGTCACATTCAGATTTCTCACTTAGATACGTTTTCTGAAGCAGTGTGAATTTTCTGTCGCATTAGATAAATTTTGTCGCACAAAAAAATTAAAAATGCAACATGAAATAATAAAAATGGGAATTAAATGCCTCATTTTAGAATCATTTTGGGGAACCCTCTTAAATTTTAGAATAGAAACTCGTGCTTCATGTGCCTTTCGGATAATAAAACCCTGTGTAGAGTTTTCCTTTAATTTGGGGGATTTGAACGCTATCCGGGCTTTTCTGTATCTATAATACATTGGACTCTCAAAAACCTCCGTGAATGAAATTTTTCCTTTCTTTATATTTCTTTAAAATTCGAAAATTTCCGCTTTGATTTACCCATTTTTCTTGAAAAATAGGAAATTTTCCAATAAATTACTATGTAACAAGTCTACGCTGTTAAACATCTACAGCAAACTCTGCAGTCATTCGACAGTTTTACAGATAACGGTTATTTGATCATACTATGAAGCGTTCTCATTAGTCAGAATAGAGATGGAAATTTGATTATGTAACGTTTACTACAAAAACGTTTCCCGTTTTCGAAAAAAAAAAAAAAAAAAAAAAAAACTAGAGAACAGGAATTCTGCTTTTTCAGAATTTAGTGTCGCCCCCAACATTTCCATTACTTCATTTTCTTCTGGTGGACTGGTGGTTTCTATTTTTATGAAACAGCCATTATAAATGACGCGTTTGGTGAAGAAGAAAGAGCCATTTTTTTTTCCATCCGACCGGGACTCGGATAATCGGGACTCTATTGTAGTGCAAAACATATTTCAATTTTAAGACTTAAAGCACATGCTTTTATTTTATGTAAAATGACGTCATTTGCATTAATATAGATACTTAAAATTAAATATAGTTTATAATAGCTCCATGTTTCATCATAAATCACTCATTTATATTTTTCTCAAAATAGCACATATTTTAATTAATTTTTTTTTTTCAATTTCTATGAGAAAATGGCAACAAAAAGATATAATTGCTATTTTTCAACTATTTTTTCTTTACTTTCTATAGAAATGGAGTACGTGAGTTGCCAAATTGAAACAAATGTCATTAAAAACTACAAAAAAATTAATTTTTCAAAAATAAATGGAGATGCAGTTTTCAAACAAATTGCATTAAAAAATACTTTTTTTACCCAATACGACGGTATAAACATTGAAAATGTGCTATGCTCATAAGTTTTTAAAAATGCTGTAGAGTATTTAATCGCACAATGAAACATCGGCTTTTGTTTTACGGCTAGCTTATACAAGGTAACGTTATTTTTTGGAATACACAAAATAAGCTGAAAAAAAAATAGCATACCGGGGGCTAAAAAAAAAATCAATAAATTTTTATGGAACAATTATACGTTGTTAAAAATCTACCGCAAACTGTGCAGTCTTTCAAACGTCGTGTGATAACACTTACTTGATCACATTATGAATAGTTTTCCTTAGTCATAATAAATATGAGTTTTGATTATCTAACCGTTCTTTATACAAAAAGTTCCATAAAAACGGTTCCCTTTTTCTATAAAAATTTCGTAATAAATGACTTACTATGTAATAATTCTACACTGTTAAAAATCCGCAGCAAATCGTCCAGCCATTCAACCGTTATATAGATAATGGTTACTTAATCATATTATGAAGCGTTCTTATTAGCCAGAATAGAGACGAATTTTGATTATGTGGCTGTTTTGTATAAAAACGTTTAAAGGTGTTCTCAAATCCAAAAGGGCAATTTTCTGACATAACATTTAATTTATTTTTGTTCGGAAATGCATGAAACTAGCAGGTGTTGTTGTTCAGAAACTGTGTCATCGAGCTGTTTTTTCCGTTTTTTTGCAAACACAATAGATCTTTCAGAAAATAGTGTCAAGTGGACGTTTTGAACCGAAGTTTCCGCAGAAAGCAGAAAATCCAATCAGCGAAGGGCGAAAAATGTGTTTGTAACGTGATCAAAATCGCTTATAACTCTATAGGTAATTTATTGATCAAAAAAGGGAAAACACAGCTCAATTCCAAATCGCTTCCATGGTCAATCTTTCCAATTTTATATCTTTCCGTTAAAAAAATGAATTTGTAAATGTGTCAAAACGTTTAACGCTTGTTGAGCAGAGCAGTTGAGAACTGCCGTAAATGATTGGACAGTTTGCTGCAGATTTTTAACAGTGTAACCTAGAATTTACCTAAATTCCTCCAGTCTAAAATTGCGCCGTCAGATCGCAGTGGTGTTCCGGCAACTGTGCTACCTAATATTTTTCCGTATTAGAAATGGATTTTTTACGCACATCCTCTTTTCCTCAAAAAAAAAAAAAAAAAAAAAAATCGCGAATTTAAGCACAAAATTTCCCGAAATTCTTCGGTGAAAAGACGGAAATTTCTTCAAATAATAGAAAAATCCCTTCTAATCATAGAGGTGTTCCAACAACTTGCTGCCTGTCCTCTTTACGCTTTTTGGCGATTTTTTTTTCGTTTTCGAATGTAACCATGCACTTACCACAAAGAAGAATGATTGCAAGTTACGTGATCTTGCTAATTAACACAATGCTGAACTCAATGATTTTATTTCATCCAACCACTCGTGGTTACGCACAGCCAGATTTTATCAGTAGTTAGACTTTTTATGTCAGATAATTTTCCATCTGGTGACTTTTAATGTTTGTATACATACTTCTATATTAAAAAATCATAAGCGAATGCGTCAGTAACGCTGAAGTCAAAACTATACTGGAAACAATCTATGGGAGTTACAACAATGGGGTTCGTTGTCCGCCAGCCCATGCTCATTAAAATATGCCAGTTGTCTGTGTACCCGATTATGGATCTTTACGAATACTTGCGTTCATGTAGACATATACATACAATTGCATTCATACATACACATAAACGCACGCACGCATGCACACACACATGTGTGGCACTTTTGATGCCATAAGTTACGATAAAGAAAGTAAGCTTTTGCAAGCAAGCAAATTTGGCGAAATTTCTGTAGTAAAATATTTAAAGTAACATTTACGCGATTTATACCTTGGCGAAAGAATCTTCTTTTGTTATTACTAATACATAAAAGTATTTTAATAAACCTTATCTAAAATCGTCAGTGTCTAATTTCTATTCAAATGAATAATATTCTTGAACGTTTTCCAAAATATTTACTTTCCTAAAGTAAACTAAATTATGCTTTCATTCTAAGAATATAATATTAATAATTATAAAATGAAGGAGAAAATTCTTCTCAAAATTCATCTGAAATAATATTTATGAAAATCTATTTACTTTGCTACATAAGCCCGTTAATTTCTCGATACGATCTCTGACAATTTAATCCAATTATGAAAATTAACTTAAAATCCATTTAGGAATACGACCTATGTAGCGTCATTATTAATTTACAAATACTTTAATGCTTATAAAAGAAGGTAAATGTTTCGAATTGCATTGAAAATAGTCAAAGAAAGTATTAGTTCAATGAATTAAATCATTTCAAGAGTGATTTATATGGTACTTCGGAAAATTAGTTTAATAGAGAATTTAGTCTTTTTGTAGAAATGCACATAAAATTTTATTAGAAATTCTAAATAACGGCAAAAATTTAAAGAATATTTTAAGGTTTATTAAAGTTAATAATTTAAATAAAACTAATTTACGAGTAAGTCAAAAGAGAAGTCAAGTTAGTCTTTTATAACTAAATTCAATTCAAAGAAAAAGGTTCTATAGAAATTTTAAAATCTGAATAAATTACGATTTCGTTTTCAATATACACTCTCAGAAATATTTTCTTCAATTCACGAAAATTTTCGGGGCAGCAGTGCTACCAGGATATTTCCGTGTATTGACGAATATCCGGTTCTTTATTTTCTCCGTTACAGGAGGCAAAATATACGGCAACTGAAGAAAATTAGATAAAATAAAAGCTGCTGACCTCTGGCCCTGATTACATTACCGAATAGGCACGAGAAGCACATGCTGCCCTTAGAAAATTTTGAAGGTGAACAAAATTGGGAAAACAGAGGGGCCCCAAATTTTATACTGAATTAACTTCATTTCAAAATTCTTTTTTTTTTTTTTCATATTGTAAACTTATTTGTATATAACTAAAAAATTTCATAAAAATACCCTTTATAAGAAATTAATTTTTCATGTTATATTATATTATTTTCATTATTATCTCATTATTATTATTATTATATTATTATTATTATTATTATTATCATATTATTATTATATTTTTAATTTTTTTCTATTATAATAGATCAAAATATTAATATTTAATGTTGTGCATACATACATGCTGAATTCAACCTTTTTATCCAACTTAGACTTTTATGCTAATAATATATAAAATAATTTTTGCATATTTCCCTTTGTTGTATCCAGTTTGTGTGTGCATATATAGTGGAACATAAAAAAAAGTTGTTTAATAAATTCAACTGAGACACTCTTTTTGGAATAATATTTGTAACACTGCTGAGTTTCTGGGAATGCCGAATTTAGAAAACTCTTCTCAAATGAAAAGGGGCCCAGAAATGACACTGTGCTTCCTATAGATTCAGAGGTTAATCGCGCCCTGGCTGTCCTTGGTGTAGAACTAGCTACCTTTGTATTACAAGACCAGTACTCTAACCCATCGGCTACAGTTATACAGTAGTGAAACAGTTTGAAGTAAATATGTTTGTCTCAGATGGGCGTGGCTTGATTAATTTCTTTAAAATGCTTTGAATTTTGAGCTAATTTCGGGAAGATTTCGTCTATAATGAGGTTATGGTTGGGGTTGTAATACTTTAGTATTAAAATAGTATAAAAATATGAATTATAAATACTATTTTTATTTAGATTGCTTGATATAAAATATGAATATTATATTTTTATGTGAGAATTTTTTTATTTATTATTTTTTCTTTTTTTTTTTTTTTTGAGTAAAACCGATTTTTTTCCATTTAATATTTTAATTAAAATATCTATTATAAATGTGTTCATTTTAAATATATTTTAAATGCGAATATTTTTTTTTATAATTTTAAAAAATAAATTGTGAATACTTTTAAATGCATAAGAAAATTGATTGTTATTTATTTTTAAATTCGAAAACGTTTCTTTTCTTTGTTGTTGGTTTAGTTTTTATTATTATTATTATTATTAAATTAGAAATCTTAATTTATAGAATTTTTGGTATTTCGTTATTAAAATGAATTCGGATTTTAGTATTAATAGAGCCAATAACGAAATAACGAGCCAATAACGTGCCAATACGCATGCGTGCTAGGAATGAACGGAATTTCTCCCTCTTTTTCAGACTTTGGGGAAGAATTCGCGGATAAAACATGTTTTCTAGGAGTACGAAAATTATTTGTTAAAAAATAGAAGCGTAACTTAGTGTATACAAGGTGTGTCTGAAATGCTTCAACAAACTTAGGGGGATAATAGTACTCATCAAGACGAACAAAAAATGCAATGGAACATGGAGTCGCAAATGACGTTTAAAGGGTGAAAATCGCAAAACTAATAAAAAATATCGAAATCTCGCATGCTGCTTTTCAGCAGAACTGGCTAGTAGCACGAAGCTGGTTTTTCTTTCTCTCTGTGCATATCCGGTCAGAAAGAGATACAAAAACTTGGAAGAAAGCCAAACAAATCTGTCAGCAGGAATCCAGGGAGAAATCCAAGAAACTCCCGAAGTCTTCGAGCGTGTCCACCAGTCGTTCCTCCGTACATGTACTCTGTGTAATAATGTCCGCGGTCGACACTTTGAACAATTGTTGTAAAATATTTGTTTTCTCGGGGCATCACGAACTGTGTTGTACCTATTCTGTGCAATAAATAATTTTCTGGAGTGTTTCTTTCTTGTCTCAGCTTGTCCATTTCCAGACGTATTTTCTCGATTTTCATCCATTAAACGTCATTTGCGACCTCATGTTCCATTGCCTTTTTTGTTCGTCTTCATGAGTACTATCATCCCTCTAAGTTTGTAGAAGCATTTCAGATACACTCTGTATAGACGAATTTTTCTGACAGTGTAAATTTTCCTAACAGAAAGGAAAATATCAAAAACGATATCAGGAAAATAAACTACTGAGCATCGTTCGTCTGTAATTCGAATCAAGCACACTTGAATGAAAAAGAAAACATCTGCTCAAAAAAAAAAATATTTTATATAAAAAAAAATTAGAAAAAAAATGAGTTTTTTTTTTCTCCATAAATATTTTTTGTTGTTACCGTCTGAAAAAAATCGCTGTGTCGAATATAGAGCAATCAATCAACTCTTCACGTAATGGCGAGAAATCTCAAATCTTTAAGAGCATTTACAATTTATTCACAAGAATTACATATTTTACTTTCTTCTGTCTATAACAAAAAAAATTCTTGTAATCGAAATTCTTTTCCATTTCCAGTTTTCGACAGATTTACAAGTTTTAGGGGTCAGAGACCCCGAAAACATGTTTATTCAAAATGTTTGTCTGTCTGTGTATCCATGTAGTGCTATTGTACCATCGAAAAGTGTATGAAGTCATGCTTAGAATTGAACCAAATTTCACATGTATGTTTTTGCTATCTCAAGCAGGTCCCCTTGAATTTGGAAATATTCTGCCGGAAGGGCCGCTGTAGTGGGGACTTTTGTGTAATTTTCTCGATTTTCTATAGTTCTGTTGTACATCGATACTCGTGCAGCGACGGGAACTTTACATCCTGTTAAGCCGACTATTTGCAAACAACTTACGTACAACAGAATAAAGAAAAATATCGATTTTATTAAATATCATGATTGAGATTAATTTCTTTTTATGCCGATTAATTGACTGAAGGAGAAATTTAAGATGAAAATCAAAGTTGGTATGATATTCAACTAATAATATTGGAGTAATTAACATTTTTTAACTACTTTTTGAAATAATAAGATGTATGAGATAGAAGAAGGTTCTGCGATTGGCACATCCAGATAGTTAGTTTTTGAGCTTTTCTTGCATTTTTTTTATCGAAAATCACCGAAATATTTCATTCGTAAAGTTTATTGAAATATCAAGTACATAATCAGAAAAGAAAACTAGTGTAAATCGCTCTTTCTGTAATTCGAATCAAAACTATTTCAGTGAAAAAGAAAACGTCTGCTTTGGAAAATCTATCTTACATAACAGGAATGGAGAAAAAATAGCGGGGTTATTTTCTCCATAAAATTTGTTATTGTTGTCACCGTGTGGACAAAAATCGCTGTGAAAAATATAGAGTAATCAATCGACTCTTCGCGTAATGATGAGAAATCTCAAATCGTTAATAGCTTTTACAATTTATTTCAAAAAATTAATGTATTTTTAGTTCTTGAACTTTTCTTGAGTTTTTTAATAAAAAATCACCGAAGTATTTCATTTGTAAAGTTTATTGAAATATCAAGAAAATGCTCAGAAAAGAAAAACTACTGTAGATCTCTCTTCGATAATTCGAATCAAAACTATTTGAGTGAAAAAGAAAACACCTGCTTAGGAAAACGTACCTTGAATAACAGGAATGGAGAAAAAATAGGTTTTTTTTTCTTCATAAAAACCTTTTTTTGTCGTCACCGTGTGGAGAAAAATCGCTGTGAAAAATTCAGAACAATCAATCAGCTCTTCGCGTAATGATGAGAAATCTCAAATCCTTAATAGCTTTTACAATTTATTTCAAAAAATTAATGTATTTTTAGTTCTTGAACTTTTCTTGAGTTTTTTAATAAAAAACCACCGAAGTATTTCATTTGTAAAGTTTATTGAAATATCAAGAAAATGCTCAGAAAAGAAAAACTAATAACGAATGTAGATTTCTCTTCGATAATTCGAATCAAAACTATTTGAGTGAAAAAGGAAGCATCTGCTTATGAAAACGTAACTTATATAACAGGAATGGAGAAAAAGTAGGGGGTTTTTTTTCTTCATAAAAACCTTTTTTTTGTCGTCACCGTGTGGAGAAAAATCACTGTGGAAAATTCAGAACAATCAATCAGCTCTTCGCGTAATGATGAGAAATCTCAAATCCTTAATAGCTTTTACAATTTATTTCAAAAAATTAATGTATTTTGAGTTCTTGAACTTTTCTTGACTTTTTTAATAAAAAATCACCGAAGTATTTCATTTGTAAAGTTTCTTGAAATCTCAAGAAAATGCTCAGAAAAGAAAAACTACTGTAGATCTCTCTTCGATAATTCGAATCAAAACTATTTGAGTGAAAAAGAAAACATCTGCTTAGGAAAACGTAACTTATATAACAGGAATGGAGAAAAAATAGGGTTTTTTTTTTCTTCATAAAAACCTTTTTTTGTCGTCACCGTGTGGAGAAAAATCGCTGTGAAAAATTCAGAACAATTAATCAGCTCTTCGCGTAATGATGAGAAATCTCAAATCCTTAATAGCTTTTACAATTTATTTCAAAAAATTAATGTATTTTTAGTTCTTGAACTTTTCTTGAGTTTTTTAATAAAAAACCACCGAAGTATTTCATTTGTAAAGTTTATTGAAATATCAAGAAAATGCTCAGAAAGAAAAACTAATAACTAATGTAGATTTATTTCTCTTCGATAATTCGAATCAAAACTATTTGAGTGAAAAAGAAAGCATCTGCTTATGAAAACGTAACTTATATAACAGGAATGGAGAAAAAATAGGGGTTTTTTTTTCTTCATAAAAACCTTTTTTTGTCGTCACCGTCTGGAGAAAAATCACTGTGAAAAATTCAGAACAATCAATCAGCTCTTCGCGTAATGATGAGAAATCTCAAATCCTTAATAGCTTTTACAATTTATTTCAAAAAATTAATGTATTTTTAGTTCTTGAACTTTTCTTGAGTTTTTTAATAAAAAATCACCGAAGTATTTCATTTGTAAAGTTTATTGAAATATCAAGAAAATGCTCAGAAAAGAAAAACTACTGTAGATCTCTCTTCGATAATTCGAATCAAAACTATTTGAGTGAAAAAGAAAACATCTGCTTAGGAAAACGTACCTTAAATAACAGGAATGGAGAAAAAATAGGTTTTTTTTTTCTTCATAAAAACATTTTTTTGTCCTCACCGTGTGGAGAAAAATCGCTGTGAAAAATTCAGAACAATCAATCACCTCTTCGCGTAATGATGAGAAATCTCAAATCCTTAATAGCTTTTACAATTTATTTCAAAAAATTAATACATTTTTAGTTCTTGAACTTTTCTTGAGTTTTTTAATAAAAAATCACCGAAGTATTTCATTTGTAAAGTTTATTGAAATATCAAGAAAATGCTTAGAAAGGAAAAACTACAGTAGATCTCTCTTCGATAATTCGAATCAAAACTATTTAAGTGAAAAAGAAAACATCTGCTTATGAAAACGTAACTTATATAACAGGAATGGAGACAAAATAGGGGGTTTTTCTTTCATAAAAACCTTTTTTTGTCGTCACCGTGTGGAGAAAAATCGCTGTGAAAAATTCAGAACAATTAATCAGCTCTTCGCGTAATGGAGAGAAATCTCAAATCCTTAATAGCTTTTACAATTTATTTCAAAAAATTAATGTATTTTTAGTTCTTGAACATTTCTTGAGTTTTTTAATAAAAAACCACCGAAGTATTTCATTTGTAAAGTTTATTGAAATATCAAGAAAATGCTCAGAAAAGAAAAACTAATAACTAATGTAGATTTCTCATCGATAATTCGAATCAAAACTATTTGAGTGAAAAAGAAAGCATCTGCTTATGAAAACGTAACTTATATAACAGGAATGGAGAAAAAATAGGGGTTTTTTTTTTCTTCATAAAAACCTTTTTTTGTCGTCACCGTGTGGAGAAAAATCACTGTGAAAAATTCAGAACAATCAATCAGCTCTTCGCGTAATGATGAGAAATCTCAAATCCTTAATAGCTTTTACAATTTATTTCAAAAAATTAATGTATTTTTAGTTCTTGAACTTTTCTTGAGTTTTTTAATAAAAAATCACCGAAGTATTTCATTTGTAAAGTTTATTGAAATATCAAGAAAATGCTCAGAAAAGAAAAACTACTGTAGATCTCTCTTCGATAATTCGAATGAAAACTATTTGAGTGAAAAAGAAAACATCTGCTTAGGAAAACGTACCTTAAATAACAGGAATGGAGAAAAAATAGGTTTTTTTTTTCTTCATAAAAACATTTTTTTGTCGTCACCGTGTGGAGAAAAATCGCTGTGAAAAATTCAGAACAATCAATCACCTCTTCGCGTAATGATGAGAAATCTCAAATCCTTAATAGCTTTTACAATTTATTTCAAAAAATTAATGCATTTTTAGTTCTTGAACTTTTCTTGAGTTTTTTAATAAAAAATCACCGAAGTATTTCATTTGTAAAGTTTATTGAAATAGCAAGAAAATGCTTAGAAAGGAAAAACTACTGTAGATCTCTCTTCGATAATTCGAATCAAAACTATTTAAATGAAAAAGAAAACATCTGCTTATGAAAACGTAACTTATATAACAGGAATGGAGAAAAAATAGGGGGTTTTTCTTTCATAAAAACCTTTTTTTGTCGTCACCGTGTGGAGAAAAATGGCTGTGAAAAATTCAGAACAATTAATCAGCTCTTCGCGTAATGATGAGAAATCTCAAATCCTTAATAGCTTTTACAATTTATTTCAAAAAATCAATGTATTTTTAGTTCTTGAACTTTTCTTGAGTTTTTTAATAAAAAACCACCGAAGTATTTCATTTGTAAAGTTTATTGAAATATCAAGAAAATGCTCAGAAAAGAAAAACTAATAACTAATGTAGATTTCTCTTCGATAATTCGAATCAAAACTATTTAAGTGAAAAAGAAAGCATCTCCTTATGAAAACGTAACTTATATAACAGGAATGGAGAAAAAATAGAGGGTTTTTCTTTCATAAAAACCTTTTTTTGTCGTCACCGTGTGGAGAAAAATCGCTGTGAAAAATTCAGAACAATTAATCAGCTCTTCGCGTAATGATGAGAAATCTGAAATCCTTAATAGCTTTTACAATTTGTTTCAAAAAATTAATGTATTTTTAGTTCTTGAACTTTTCTTGAGTTTTTTAATAAAAAACCACCGAAGTATTTCATTTGTAAAGTTTATTGAAATATCAAGAAAATGCTCAGAAAAGAAAAACTACTGTAGATCTCTCTTCGATAATTCGAATCAAAACTATTTGAGTGAAAAAGAAAACATCTGCTTATGAAAACGTAACTTATATAACAGGAATGGAGAAAAAATAGGGTTTTTTTTTTTCTTCATAAAAACCTTTTTTTGTCGTCACCGTGTGGAGAAAAATCGCTGTGAAAAATTCAGAACAATCAATCAGCTCTTCGCGTAATGATGAGAAATCTGAAATCCTTAATAGCTTTTACAACTTATTTCAAAGAATTAATGTATTTTTAGTTTTTGAACGTTTCTTGAGTTTTTTAACACGTTAAGCACCACGTCAGCCACCGGTGGCTGACAATGAACTTTCCGTTTAAAACGCGTCATTCACCGATGGCTGACGTCTAAAATATGATACAAAACTGAAAAAATATACATTTTTTTAAATAATTACTGAGCAAATATTTAAAATTTACCTACCTTTTATTTATTACAGGATTATACTTTCTTAAAAATTACTTTAAACATTGTAAATTTTCAGCGCTTCAGTGTCAGTCATCGTGGTACTCAACGTGTTAATCAAAAATCACCGAAGTATTTCATTCGTAATATTTACTGAAATATGAAGAAAGTGCTCAGAAAAGAAAACTTCTTTATTAATTCGAAAATTCTATTTGAGTGAAAAAGGAAACGTCTGCTTAGGGAAAGGTGTCTTATATAAAATGAAGCGAGAAAAAATAGGATTTTTTTCCTCCAAAAACTTTTTTTTGTCGGCACTGTTTGAAAATAACGACTTATGATGCGGTTTTCTGTAAAATGGCTTGTTAAGAAAGTCCGAACTGCTCTAGGAATGTGCGGTGGTGCACCGTCTTGCATAAACACGATATTTTGCAGGCACCCTCGCTGTTGCAGCTCGGGAATCAGAAAATTTTACAACATATTGAGATACCTTCTCCCATTTACGGAACATGTAATGGGTCCTGTGGATGTTAGTTCCTCAAAAAAATATGGCCCTATCATAACCTTAGCTGTGAAACTTCACCACACCGTCATTTTAGCTGCATGCAATGTAACTTCTTGGACAACATTAGGATTCTCTTTCGCCCAAATTTGACAGTTGTGTGTGTTCACTTGTCCGTTTAAATAAAAATGCGCTTCATCGGTCCATAGAATATTCCAGGGCCAAGAATTGTCCACATTCATTCGCGCAAGAAACTGTAGTGAAAATGATAGCCGACTTTCGGTATCACCCTATATTAGTTGTTGCATCCTCTGAATCATGTATGGATAGTAGCGCAAAATTTGACGCATCACTTTTCTCACAGTGGAAATCGGCATATCGACTTCATTCGCAATAGCTGGCACACTTGCATTATCTAATGATGACTGGCTTGCTAAATCCACGGCAGCAGTAGCAATATCTTCAATGCTAGAAATGTCTACCTTTTTTCGTCCTCTGCCAGGAAGAATGTCGAGTTTTCCTGTTTCCTCGAACTTTTTAACCATTTTGTGAACTCTACGATCCGACATTGGTCCACGTCTAACATCTTTTAGTTTCCGGAATTCTCGAAGAGCTGCAGCTGCGTTGCTGTTATTTTGATAAAATAACTTTACAAGAAGTGCCTTTTCTTTCAAAGTTACCATTCTCCACTGAGCGTAGATTCAAATGCTTTTCAGAAACAATCAACTGTTCCAGTTTCAAAGAAATCACAGACACTCTTTACTAGCAAGTTTTAAATCGCCAGGTGGTTAGAAGGGTATTTCAAATTTTCGAAGTTGCAACGTCACTTTGACGTCGTTCGTCGAAATTTTGAAAAAAATGTGATCTTTTTCAAGAGTTGGGGGAAATTTTGTGATTTTGTGTGTTTCATCTGGATTGACCGAAATTGATATAACGAATCTGAAAAAGCTTACTTTTACCAACTGTGAAATAAAATTTCCTGTATTTTGTTTTTTACAAAATAAAGGAATCTGCAAATATCGGCTTAAATATTGGCGAAGCGCCACCTATTGACAAAAGTTTTAACTAATTATTTTTTTTCGATTTTCGCAGAACGCATCTGTCCGTCAACTACGTACTAGTGAAATTTTGTTTCGCTTGGAGCCATAGAACCGGCTCTAGAGCCTTCCGAATAAGCGAACTTTAATTATAACCACCTTGTATATATATATGAAGGAAGAAATATATTATTTCGCTACAAGCTTTATTGTAGTTACTATTGTTATTGTTAGTGGCAATTAGGAGGAAAGTATTAAAAAAATATATCTGTGGCGAATATAGATGTAATCAATCAACTCTTCGCGTAATAAAGAGAAATCTGAAAATCTTAATATCAATTGTAATGTGTTTTGTTTTTTAACATTTTGTCCCGCCCTAAAATCCCCTCATACAAAAGCAATCAATCAATGGTGAAAAATCTCAAATCCTTAGAAGCATTTACAATGGATTTCGGAGAAATGGTGTGTTATTGATTTTTAAACTTTTCTTGCTTTTTTTAAGCTAAAACCACTGAAGAATTTCATTCGTAAAATTTAGTTAACCATCCAGAAAACGATCGGAAAAGAAAGTTACTACAGATCGTTCTCTTTTAATTAAAATCCTAAATACTTCAGTCAAAAGAAATTAAATCTTTGTACATTTTTTTACATATTTACTTACAGTAATATTAATTTACATTACAAAATGACAGTACACAAACATACTGGTATAAATCAAAATTACAAGTTTTAGTGAAAAAGAATACCTTAATAAATGCCTTAAAATTCTATTATCTTAAACTTATTTTGAAAAAAAAATCTAATATTCTTGTTTGTCACGGTCATCAATCAGTGAGGCACCTTTCTGACCTCTGGGAGTGGGACTGGACAATACATGTCATTATGAAAAGATAAGATTTCTTTCCCTTTATATTTCTCCGCGGAATTTTCTTCCGTCTTAAAGAGTAACTTTTGTCCGACTACTCGTGCGGTTCTTAGTTTGGTTTTTATTTTACTTTATTTACCAGGTTCGAGAGTCGGATGTATGAAATGAATAGGTTCTGAGAACATTAGGGATGACACACTAATTTATTAATTAATCAAATGATAAAGCATTAACATCATGCCTAGAGTAAATTTTCCCTAGGTATATAAATATTAATAATAAGCAATACATAGAACATTGGTATAAATTATAGCTTGAACTTTCATAGGGACTCTAAGGATGCCTGACTCATGTTTGTTTACAAAATACAACTTCACTATAAGTTACTGATTGCCCGAAAGAACGATAGATTAATCCCACTCACCTCTTAATTCCTGAGAAGCATCGCTTATTCCTTCCATTATCCATGTTTTGCACCATCACATCACTAAAACTATTTACTTACACCATGCGGCCGCTTATGAGCAAACCCGCATTGTTTTATATAAGCCGGGAGAATACAAAGATTTCTCCCTTCTTAAAAGGCACAAGTTAGTTTCTCTCGGATCTAAAACTTCATCTCCCGGAAAGGGATGTTTCTTCTCCAAAATCTAAACTCCTTCTTAAAGCATCTTAAAGAAAAAAAAAGGGATCTTTTCTCTCCCAAATCTAAACTCTCTCTCCCCTCTGTTCTTAATTCCTATCTTCCTTTTTTTTTTGTATGCTTAAACCCCTCCTAAAAATCATCCCATCCTATCAAAATTTCTAAGGGGCGAGATTTTTCTTAACCAAACCACTGACGCTTGTATAACATTATAATATTATAGTAACGCTAACGCGACATGTGGTCTCAGACTCCCTTAATACCTTAATCCCTTTTTATGGCGTAGTCTGAAACCCATGTTACTAACAAGAGACATTTTTATAGCTGCTCACAAAAATTTAGTGTTAACAGACTCACCAGAAGTTCAAAAGTTCAATCCCTTTTATTGCCTAACCGAATATTTTCCACTGAATCCTCTGGCCCTGTAAAAACACCCGCTCATTCTAGAAATTCCATCGCACTAGCGACCTCCCACGATATGCTTGCATCTCAAAAAGATGCCACGGTGGTCCAAATTTCTATATTGTTTTTGTGTCTCTTTCCATCGTTTTAAGCACATGTGTGATATGGCGGTGTTATCCCGACAATGGTACGACTTTCTCCAAAAAAGAAAAAAAAGAGAAAAAAAGAAAAATGACCTAAGTCCCAGTAAAGCAAATTAAGGCATCCTCAGTTCGTCCCCTAGTTGTAAATTCAAAATTAAACAAGGTAAACAATATGCATTGAATGTATAACAAAAAACACAAAATATAAAAATAATAATAAAATAGAATAAACGTAATTGCTTTGACCCATGAGGCAATAACCAAGTACGAAACCAGAATAGTTTCACTTATTAAGCGATGATATTAAAGACAATATATATATATATACAATATAATATCTAAAAAACAGTGTAATAACAACTTATCAGTAATAACAAGGATTTTGTTTTAAATCAATATTACTATTATTTCCAAAATAGAATCATTAGATTTTTTGTAGAATGAACGATAAATGCAGCAGGTGCTGTGATGCTAGACTTATGTACGACATGATTTTATAGTTTATATCGTGGGATGAATAAGAGTTCACGAAAATGCATCATAAGGAAAGTTTAAAAATTATTATTAATATTCACTATGTGGAGAAATCACTGTTCATATAATGTCTTTGAGTTTTTTGTGAATATATATCTCTCCATAAATTTTTGTTGAAATCGAATGTTTATAAAATAATTTGTCTTGTTTGCATCCAATGTCTTTAAAAAAAATTTAATGTCATTTTTATACTTTGGAAGATGCACAAAGTTTGTGAATTTTAGTTTTTCGTTGAATTCCTGGTTTACGTTTGACCCAGTGACATATGATGTCCGTCTACGCACTTGATGAGTAAAATGTATAATTTTAATTCCGCTGAACATGATGAGGAAGAAATAATGATGAAGAAAATTTTGATAAAGAAAAGAATCAATACCAGCAGCTCATTCGCAAATCGCAGGCAAATTGAAGTGCATGGAAATCCATCACACATGTCGTAGTACGATTTACGCTCGTTGTGGCTGAAGCAATGATGAACACGCATTAAGTTCTTTCATTATGGAGCTGGTGTGGAAAAGTGCGAGCTAACTGAAGTATCACGTCATAGACAAAACAACCGATAAACACATGGAACATGCATAATCGCAATTGCGAAACGCATATGGTAGAGATATCAGTATGATGTGAAGATGATTAGTCTTACGATAAGTTTAGCACAGTGATGCATAAAATAATCCAATGATAAATTATTTTTCATAAGCAGATAAAACTGCGCCTACTAAGAGAAATCAATCTGCAGCTTGTTCGATGAAAAATGATGAGATTTCTGTAAAAAGTGTTATAGTAAAATATGTCTGTAGTATGATTATGAGTTCGTTCCACGGACTCTGGGTACATGATTCTAACTTCCAATAATTAAAGAGATCCACTGCTGCATGTCAAGAAATGCAACGAAAGTTCGGCAAGCATTGGAACCGCCGCAGGCACTCTTTCTTCAATGGCAGTAAATAATGAAGGAAACCCTGGAATTTGTGTGTTATCAGTCTTAAAATAATGACTGAGTTGTACAGGAAAGTGGGTTTTACTATCAAATATTTCGAGCAACCAATTTTAGTTAAGATTAATTTAATCATTAAAGCAATTACTGAAATTTAGATGATAGCATAAATTTAAAAAATCTGCAATAAGGTAAATATGTTCTTAAATTTTAAATTAAAACAAAATCAATTTAATTTTTTTTTCAAGTTTAAATTGAAGACAGGAAGAAAGATCAACCCTTAAGGCAATATAAGAATTTAAAACAATCGTTATGTTGTCTGATTTGTTAAATTTTCTTTCCCATTTGTTTGTAAAAGAAACAAAGGACGAAAGAAAATTTTTCATTAATTTTTTTTTATTTATTTAAATTACACTACACCCAAAAAATTAGACTTTTTCATCCGAATTCCCTTTTAATCATTCTAACAATACATTCCCACAATTGGCCATTTTGCAGAAATGAAACAACATATGATCAAGTAGAAAATTCTTGTAACATCCATTATGTGAATGTTTTAGTGGATGTGATGTATTCTTTTGCACTTGTCTTTAAAAAAAAATTTTGTATAAAAAGAGCTTAATGCCTTGCCATAAAAATAAAAAAAAAACAAAATTAGGAAATGAAGAAAGAAAATCAAATAACATTTGTAAAACAATATTAAATATTGCCTACACTAAAATCAAATTTCTTGGATTATGATCATAATGTTTAGTCAAAGCAATTAATACACAAGCTTTATTATAATTTAATCTAATTTAATATATTTATTTATATTCTTTTTGGAATGTCAAAGTAATTCCAATTAAACTAATCACACAAATCCAGTTCTTACATCATAACATTTTTCTGTACCCTTAGGAACAAATAAAATTAGATTAAGATCTAATTATTAGAAACTAATTATAAGGGAGAAAATACTACTAAATTCTCAATTATGCCATAAAAATTCAATATATATAACACTTCATTTTCACAAATAATCTACAGTTCAATATTACACTACTATGACACAATAACATGATAAAATTATGCAAGTTGTATTATCTGACGCATTAAATCTAATAAATATACATATACAAGTAAAGTTCATTAATATACTACTATGTTACAATAACTTGAAATATCTTCTAAACTGCATTATCTGACACGCTAGATTTACTAAATGTACCTTTCAATAACGTTCAATAATACACTACTTTGGTTTAATAATCAACTAAAATTCATGCAAATTACATTGTTTGTCACTTTAAATTTAAATGACACACACATATATATAAATAAATATAGTTCAATAATACCCTACTATGCTATACTAACTTAACCGAATTCATGCTTCCTAGATAAGCAAAGTAAATTATAATATATATATAGAAATAGAAATTTATATTATTGCATTTTTATTTGCAACAACACTATCGAATGTATGTCACTCAACTGTGAATGCAACGCTTATACTTTTAGATTACAAAAATGTTATTAAATTCATAAAATCCTTCTTAAAGATAAGCTAAAATTCCTTCTCTCTCTTTCTCTTTCTCTCCTTTTCTTTCTCTCTCTCTTTTCTTTCTTTCTTTCTTTCTATTTTTTTAATACTCCCGTAAACTCAACCCTGAGAGATAATACAGTTATCTGCAGTATCCCTAAATGCTACATAATAATTACAATTCAAAGGCTACGTTTAATTACTAACCTTAATATTACATGTAGCTACTTTCTTTAAAGAAATATAAAGTAGCGAACGTATTCCCTAAAAAACATTAATAGTTTTCCTACATTTATATATATATAATTTTTTTCTAATCAATTTACACGCATATACTGTATAATCACTGCCTATAACTAAACATTTATTCCGTACGTAAAACTGTTCACCATAAAAATGGATTCTCTTTTCAATGATCATGCGTAAATCAAAACTAAAACAAAGTCACTATTCCTATCTTGTACCCCGTTTATCTTTCCCCCTTTTTTCCGTGCGGGGAACTCAGGATCACATTTCTCCGGGACCACCTTATTCGTAACAAGTTCATCACCCTCGTATTCTCCCGCATATTTCAGAAATGCGGTCCCTTTCACAAGAAATAGAACACGTATACTTTTTTTTTTTTTTTTTTTACTCAGATAAAGTCATACTTGACAAATGAAATTCTCAATTTACAGAAACAAAATATAATTTATAAATAAATATGCTTATTCCAATCTACTCTTTTGTGACACCCTAAATTCTATATTTTATATTCGCACTAATATATAGATATTTAACTTAATCAACCACTGAACTGAACGGAACATATCTAACATACTATCTATCAAATAATTAAGATATACCGTTAGTTAAATTTAAACGCTCACACATAAATTAAAAGAAAATTTAAATTTCGAAAGATATGCATATAAATACAGAAATACATTAGCAAAAGATAAAAATGCACTTAACTATAAAAGACCATAAAAGGAATATCAATGCATTTTAGTACACATTATACAAATATACTAATCAATAGAAATTATAAATATTTCTCTAAACAACCTTCGACAGTTGTAAATAATTTCATTTATAAAAATGCTTCGCAATCCTTTTCTCAAATTAGTGATTATTTAATCTCTACAAATAGTCTCAATCAATAGTTTCCTATACCTAATTAATAAAACTACAACAACGCCTGACAATAAAGTATTAATGAATATTAAATCTTAGAAATAAATACATAAAGCATTAAAATAGAAAGAGGTATAATAAAGTAATATAAATAATAGAGTAAGAGATAATCATAAGAATACACAATATAAAGCATTGGTAAATATATATATATATATATATATTTAATCGATGTATACATTTGATTGCACACACTTTATAAAATTCCACTAATCATTAGAAAATATAGTAATATTCCCTAAACAACTTTCGACAGCTGTAAATTATTGGACAGCATTTTTATTAACTAGTGAATATTCAATAACCACAAACAATCTCTAAAAGTATTTCCTAACGAATTAAAGAAATTATAACAAAGTTTGACAATGAAATAGCAAAAATCGTAAATATTAGAAGTACGTACGGAATTAGAACGCACAGAACAGACAGAAATAATACAAGAAAGTGTAACAATTAAATCATAATAATAAGAAGAAGAAAAAATTATTTAGTAGAATCAAATAAATTATTATGAAAAATCAAAATTTTCCCCCTTTCTCTTTCTCCTTTTTTTTTTTTTTTTTTTTTTTCGTTTGTTTATGCAATACATCACCGTATTAAATTCGCCTTTAGTATCAACCTGTAAATGCATTGTTTTATTTCTCATATGACCAAGAGACATCGCGACAACACTATCATCGCAAATAATAAAATACCTGTATAAATATACATTGAATAATAATAATAATAATAATAATAATAACAACCCCCTTATAATAATCTCGTCCAAATGCTTTGAGAGTTGATCATTTTATTTATTTACTTTTTCAAATTCTAAATGACCTTAAATGGTTAAAAGGGTCTTAAATTATATTAATTTAAATATTATATTTGTTTATATCATCTTAATAAATTAAATACACAACGATTACGTATTTAAAAATTAATATTTTTAATTACTTATTTTATTTAAGTTATTAATATCAGTTATAGGCATCCTTGTTTATATTAGATAATTTATGTAGGCCGGAGTAAATTTATTAACACCTGTAAAGGTATTAAAATGGTCACGGTAAACCATTGTCCGACTACTCGTGCGGTTCTTAGTTTGGTTTTTATTTTACTTTATTTCCCAGGTTCGAGAGTCGGATGTATGAAATGAATAGGTTCTGAGAACATTAGGGATGACACACTAATTTATTAATTAATCAAATGATAACGCATTAACATCATGCCTAGAGTAAATTTTCCCTAGGTATATAAATATTAATAATAAGCAATACTTAGAACATTGGTATAAATTATAGCTTGAACTTTCATAGGGACTCTAAGGATGCCTGACTCATGTTTGTTTACAAAATACAACTTCACTATAAGTTACTGATTGCCCGAAAGAACGATAGATTAATCCCACTCACCTCTTAATTCCTGAGAAGCATCACTTATTCCTTCCATTATCCATGTTTTACACCATCACATCACTAAAACTATTTATTTACACCATGCGGCCGCTTATGAGCAAACCCGCATTGTTTTACATAAGCCGGGAGAATACAAAGATTTCTCCCTTCTTAAAAGGCACAAGTTAGTTTCTCTCAGATCTAAAACTTCATCTCCCGGAAAGGGATGTTTCTTCTCCAAAATCTAAACTCCTTCTTAAAGCATCTTAAAGAAAAAAAAGGGATCTTTTCTCTCCCAAATCTAAACTCTCTCTCCCCTCTGTTCTTAATTCCTATCTTCCTTATTTTTTTTGTATGCTTAAACCCCTCCTAAAAATCATCTCATCCTATCAAAATTTCTAAGGGGCGAGATTTTTCTTAACCAAACCACTGACGCTTGTATAACATTATAATATTATAGTAACGCTAACGCGACATGTGGTCTCAGACTCCCTTAATACCTTAATCCCTTTTTATGGCGTAGTCTGAAACCCATGTTACTAACAAGAGACATTTTTATAGCTGCTCACAAAAATTTACTGTTAACAGACTCACCAGAAGTTCAAAAGTTCAATCCTTTTCATTGCCTAACCGAATATTTTCCACTGAATCCTCTGGCCCTGTAAAAACACCCGCTCATTCTAGAAATTCCATCGCACTAGCGACCTCCCACGATATGCTTGCATCTCAAAAAGATGCCACGGTGGTCCAAATTTCTATATTGTTTTTGTGTCTCTTTCCATCGTTTTAAGCACACGTGCGATATGGCGGTGTTATCCCGACACTTTGCTACATGGGACCCCAAAATGAATGTCCGGTTCCACATTACACAGATTGTTTCCGTTTTTAACAGACTTCTCGAAAATATCTATGTTTAAATATGTAGCACTTTGAAAATTTTTCGCCTTAGACAGATTTTGGCCTGACAGATTCCGTCTTAGACAGATTTTACTGTAGTGTGTAGTCATTCAACGCGCAAGGTGAAGAGACTAGGTACCGGTGACGGCTAGAAATAAATATCCCATTAACATTAGAGGGTTATCCTGCCTATTGAAATGCCAACAAAAATTATTTCTACATTATATATTTTGTCTTTCTTTTTTTTGTTATTCTCTGCGATTTTAGCTTATTGTGTTTTTCTTACTCTCACAATTAATGACTTCGTTAATATCTAAAAATATATATATTATGTACAAAAAATGATATTTGTATTAAAAAAAAAGGAAAGATGCATTCTTTCTCTACAAGCTTCTTTTTTGTTTACATTAGGTAGAAAAAAAAAGAATAAAAAAGACTTTGCGGTGAGTACAAAAGTAATCAATCAACTCTTCGCGTAATGGTGAGAAATCTCGAATCCTTAATAGCATCTACAATTGACTTCTTGGTATTAATGTCTTTTTAGTTTTTAAACATCGTTTCTTTTCACTTTTTCTTTTCCATGTAAGAATACGTAACTATTTTATTCGCAAAGCTTAGTTATACATCAAGAAAAGATCAGAAAAGAAAATTACTGTACATCGTTCTTTTGTTAGAATCATAAATACTTGTGTAAAAAAAAAGCTCCAGAAAAAAAAGCATTAAAAAATATTACACACAAAAAAATAATAATTTTATTAAGAAAGGAAAAACTCCTTATTTATATACAAGTTTCTTTTAGTTTTAATTGGCTAAAATAAAATAATAAAAAATACTTTGCAATGAATACGAAAGTTAATTTGTCAACTCTTCGCGTAATGGTGAGAAATCTCGAATCCTTAATAGCATTAAATAATTGATTTCTTGGCATTGATGCGTTTTTGATTTTCAAACATCCTTTCTTTTCTCTCTCTTTTTTTTTCAAACAAAACTACGAAATTATTTTATTCACAAAGCTTAGTTAAACATCAAGAAAAGATCAGAAAAGAAAGTTACTATAGATTGCTCTTCTGAAATTGGAATCATAAATACTTGATTGAAAATAAAAAAAATCTGCGGAAACAAAAGGAACATTTTATATTTTAAAATATACATAAATAAGAATTGATTTCTCCTCAAGCATTTTCTTTCTTTTATTGGACTGAAAAAAAAATGGCTGCGACGAATATAAAAGTAATCATTCAACTCTTCCCAAAATGTTCAAAAATCTCGACTATTTAGAACACAGCTCAAAACAATTAGAAAAGCATGTGGTTTTAACAAAATTACGCAAATACTTACACCGATAAGTAACGTAAAATAAAATATCAATAATTTAAAGCGTAGTAGAAAACAGATGAAGAACGCTTCACGTGCAAATCAAAGTTTATGACATCAAAAACTAGAAAAAAAGAGATAAGTAAAGAAATCGGGATTTTGTAGAAACGTCAGGTTTCACTGCCTCGGTTGTAAAATTCTTTCGCTCAGATTGCGTTTGTAGAAAAGGTGGCTTGAAAATATCACAACAATGTGATTTAGCGGAATCCATAGCTTGGCGTATTATCGGGACAGTTGAATTCGGGCCAACACATCGAAGTGTGACGTTGTTGGAGTCGCAAGAAGTGTCAATGCAAGGCTGTGGAACCGATTCCAAGACACAGGGAATGTTAGACATTGACGAGGGCAAGGTCGGTCATGTGTTACCACAGAAACTGGTGACAAATATATCCTGTTAACAGTTCGTCGAGACGGAACAGGTAATGCTACTCAGCTGCAAACACAATTGATCTTGGCCACAGGACAAAGGGTGTCCAGCCAAACAGTCCGAAATAGGCTTCATCAGAGTGGTCTCTATGCACGTAAGCCAATGATCTGTATGCCGTTGACCTCAAGCAACTGTGCGACCCAAAGAAGGTGGGCCACTGTCATCAGATTGGAGGCAACGTGGTTGGGGTCAAGTGCTGTTTACAGACGAGTCCCGATTCAGTCTTGACATCCGACGTGTTTTGGTATGGAGGGAAAGGGTCACTCGAAATAATCCCACATTCGTTCGTGAAAGATCACATTACAAACGAGGTGGGTTGATGGTTTGGGCTGGAACCAGCATAAGTGGACGCACGGACCTGTATTCATTCATAATGACACTTAACGGACCAAAGTTATGCAGTCGAGATACTGAGACCACATGTCGTATTTTACGTTGCAGCAATTGGTGATTCCTTTTTTTTACAAGCATGATAATGCCAGACCACATACAGCTCGTCTTGTGGAGAACAGGCTTAAGGCTGAAACAATACAGCGTATGGAATAGCCAACATGTTTTCCTGACCTAAATCTGATCAAGCATATTTGGGACACTCGGACGACGCATTGCAGCGAGTCTAAGGCCTCCTTTTAATATCCGGGACTTGGAGATTGTAAGCCGTGAAAGGAGTAGAACAGTGCTCTCCAAAGTCTTATCGATAATGCCATTGAATCCATGGAAAACAGATGCGCTGTTGTTTAATATATATTAACAGACTATTCGAGGAGGCCACATGCCATATTAAATACCTTGCATCATTCCTAAACACTACTTTTTCTTTGTCATTTACATGTAACCAAATTGTTGCCCTAAACCATCTTTTAATGTTCTATCGATCGTTTCAAAGAATAAGATTTCCCTTGCAAAAATTTTTTAGCCTTTTTTTCTGTATTGCGCATTGAAACACATGTTCTCTCCATTTTATGCCGATGCATGGCTTTCTGGCACTGTTCGGATTGGAATGAATTTATTATTGAATGGTTTGCAAACCTGATTTCGCAAACAAAAATTGATTTTATAGCGTTCTCTACCACCTCTAAAAGTTTGTAAACTTTGCACTGGAACACCTTGTGCATATTGACATTAAAACTTTTACTCTTCAGGGAACTTTTATTCTTGACTAGCAGACGCGCCCGGCGTTGCCCGGGACCATGATAATATCTACACTATGACGCAAAAGTTTAGACAATGACGTCATTCAGCTTAAAAATGTAGAATTATGACGTCAGAATTACAAAAACCTGTAAATATATTCAAAAACTGATTTAAAATGCTATGTACAAAAGACAGTCGTTTTATTTGCTATAATACTAATTTTTTTCATAAAAATTCAAATGTGCTTGTCGCAAAAGTTTAGACACTATTCTAAATTTCTTTGAATATTCACTGGCATATGCAAATTTAGAATCGATGATGTCACAAATTTGGAGTACTTAAGTTCTGCAAACGATTGCGCTTCATAGTCGACATGCCGAGAGCTAAAGAAATTCAAGTGAATGAGGTTTCAAGGATTTGGCAGTTGAAAGGTGAAGGGAAGAGCGTTTCTGAAATTTCTGCTATTATTAATAGGTCAAAAAAATCTATTTATCGAGTTTTATCGAGTGGTTCCGAATATAAAGCAAAATGTCGGTCTGGGAGGCCACGTGTGACAAATGTACGAGAGGATCGCCTGATACAAAGACTAGCGAGTACTCAACAAATGAGCGTACGTGGAGTTCAAAGCTCATCGGGACTCTCTGTATCAAAGGATACGCTTCGTAGACGAATTTTGGAAAAAGGAACAATCGTTTATAGCAAAATGCAGAAGAAACCAGCTCTGAAACCATATCATAAGTTACAAAGACTTATGTGGGTTCGAAAGCATATGTCATATGGAGAGAAATGGCAGTCAGTCATATTTAGCGATGAACGAAAGTGGAATCTGGATGGTCCAGATGGTTGTTTATCGTATTGGCATGACTTGCGGAAGGAACCTCGACGTTTTTTTAGTCGCAGACAAGGAGGGGGCTCGGTGATGGTTTGGGCAGCCTTTTGCTATAATGGACAAGTATCTCTGACCTTCACCAGTGGTCGTCAAACTTCACAGCATTATACACAGACATTAGAAGAAAACCTACTGCCATTTGCTGAGCTTCTAGGGGGTCCTCAGTGGGAATTTCAGCAAGACAATGCTTCAATTCACACTGCAAAACATTCAAAATCTTGGTTTAATTCCCATAATATAAGAGTTCTCGACTGGCCAGCATGTAGCCCAGATCTTAACCCTATAGAAAACCTTTGGAGCATCATGTGTCGCAAAGTTTATAGCAACGCTAGACAATACTCTTCTGAAAAGGAACTTAAGACATCTATTGAGAATGCATGGTACGATATCGATCCACAAACTATGCAAGATTTAGTTTCTTCCATGCAATCTCGTGTATATGACGTAATACATAAGCATGGATGCGCAACCAGGTTTTAAAAATTGTTTATTTCGATTTTATTTAATTTGTGTCTAAACTTTTGAGACAGCAGTTTATTTTTGTTACCATTTAATTTATTGCAATATGCACAATTCCACTTTTCTTTGTTATAAATATTGTTTATATGTACAGCACATTAATTTCAAGCAGTGATTTGAAAATTGAATAAATATTTTTCAAAGTATGTAAGAATTTCTTCATTGTCTAAACTTTTGCGTCATAGTGTATAATAATAAAGAAAGAAGTCTGTGTGTGAGTGAGTGTGTCGACGGTGTTCTGAAGAGACCACTGCACGTAGAGCTACAAAATTTGGGGAAAAGGTACGTCTATATATGAAGTTTTGCACCTTTCCGATTTTCAATTTTTTTATTAGATTTTTTTTTTAATTTTTTATGCGATTTTTAGCGCTTTTTTATGTTTTGAGACGATTTTTCCATATAAGTGAGAATAATATGGTTTCTTTCTTTTAACCCAGTATAGTAAATTTTGTTCTCGTTTCAAAAAAGTTTATTCGGAATTCGTGCAGCGATTTTTGAATTTTTAGCGAAATTTTTATGCAATTATTGAACAGCATTTAATGCATTTCCATATCTATAAGGAGGTTACCGTAGAGTGGCATAGTTCTGTCGCCAAATGCAACCAAGTTTGTCGCCAACTTGGCGGTATATCGCCAAATTTAGCTACCAAAATGAGTCGCCAAAAGTAACGCCAACTTGGCGATATCTCTAATATTTCTCCAAATTCCCATAGACTTCCATTGTAAACCAATATGGATTACTTTCTTACAGAAAATCAACAAACTGAGATATTTTAATGCAACAAAAAATAATATTAACTTAAGGGATTATATTAATTCGATTTTTCCACATTAGGAAAAAGAATGCGATTTCTTTCTTTTAACCCAATATAGTAAATTTTGTTCTCTTTTCAAAAAAGTTTATTCGGAATTCGTGCAGCGATCTTTTTATGCGATTATTGAACAGCATGTAATGCATGTCCATACCTATAAGAGGGGTTACTCTAGAGGGGATCCAATTCTGTCGCCAAATAACGCCAAGTTTGTCGCCAACTTGGCGATATATCACCAAATTTGAGAACCAAAATGAGTCGCCAAAAGTGACGCCAACTTGGCGATAACTCTAATATTTCGCCAAATTACGATAGACTTCCACTCTAAAACAATAGGGTTTACTTGCTTGCAGAAAATCGACAAATTGAGATATTTTAATGCAACAAAAAATTATATTAACTTAAGGGATTATATTAATTATATTTAAGGGAGTCCAAGTAAATTAATTACGAATAAAAGTAACATGATCTAATGATTAGCATGATTTCCAAACCATAAATTTTAAGAGAGCCCACAGGTCAAAGGAATTAGATTTGAAACTTTTATCCAATTATAGTAAAGTTTGACTTTCGTGATTTTTGAACTTTTGTGATTTTTAATGCGATTTTTACGTTTCTTCGTGATCTGCTGAAATTTTTTGACATTTCATTTTTTACCTAAAGTACATTCTGCCCTCATTTCAATCAAGTTTATTCGGATTTCGTATAGCAATTTTCGAATTTTTCGGGAATTTTGTATGTCATTTTTAGTGTATTTTAGCGATTTGCTACTATTTTTCCACATTAGTGAAAGGAATCAACTTGCAATTTTCGAATATAATATATATATTTTTTTCTCTTTTCAGAATTTGAGAAGCGATTTAAAAAATTTTCTCGATATCTTATTGTGATTTTCATAGCTTTTTCGTAATTCCTGCTGTTTTTTGACGTACCCGGGCAACGCCGGGCAAGTTCGCTAGTTCTTAAATAAAACTTAAATTTGTATGATTTTATACCTGCTGCGCACGAGCTGCTCAAATGTTTTATCAAACAGCTGCTAGATAAAAAACGCTCAAAAAATTAAAATTGTTAATTAATGTATATTCGTTAGTTGCAGTCGGATTTCAAAGAGAATTAGATATTTGGATTCGTCGTTAAAAAATAAGCATAGATGTGTTAATTTGAAATCGATAAAAGCAATATTTAAAAGTATATAACGTCCCGTAAAAATTCCTGCTGTTCTTTGAAATGTGGCAACCTGGAGAACTAAAAATTCTGGTAAACCCTCCCCCTTCTTAACCCCTTGAGGGGCGGTGGGATAAAATATATCCCACCTAATTTAAACAAGATTCTCATCAGAAAATTTTAACTAAATTTTATATTTTTAACTTTGGAGGAAAATTGTTGAAAAATTACTTTTCCTTATTTAAAAGTAAAATTTTTCGGTTATTCCGGTGCGAATTCAATATTTAGTGACATTTTTGCTTGCCCCTCAAGGGGTTAAAGAAGAAATTGAGAAAGAATTTTCTTTGCGGCCCAATTAAAATCTATGCTTTTTCCTTCTGCAAACCGCTATCGTCGATGCGATTTCAAGGGGAGCGGGTTGATTGGACAGTCGTGCGCGACCCTCGTATCAGGGTTTAATTCTAGTCAACTGGTGGTTTTGAAGAATGAAATACTTTTTTAATTGGACCGCTTGGTGAGTTTTAATTAATATCCCAGCTAATTATTAGAAATTTAAAATTATGAATCTGGGTTGCTTTAGAAGAGCTCTTGGACTACCTTCACAAAAATTTTCAGCCACGTACGTGCCGTAGATTTTGCTAGCCATCGCAGATCCACACACACATACACAGACAGACAAACACACAGAGCGAAACTTTCTTTTATAAGTAAAGATGTCTAAGCTCAGTGTACATAAAGTAGAAATTATATAAAATAACAAATCCTGAGCAAAAATTTGTCATTCAGCATTCAATAAAATTATCTGCTATTAATCCCTATTTTTCCAACATTTTAAGGGTTAAACCATTGAATATTTTACATGTATTAAAAATGACATTCTGCCATAAGCATTGTTTCCGTGTGCTATTATCCAGCAACAATTGTTTGAATATTTATGTTTATATTATAAAGGAAAGGCAATAACTAGTGGCAGTTTTCATTGGGGCATTTATTACTTTGTACATTATTTATATGAATGAGAATATTATGTAATACTCTGTTAAAGAAAGTGGCACATACTCTGTAAAATAATATGCATATTCGAGAACTTAACATACACACACAAAACTAGTCAGACGCGCCAATCCCAAAACTTTATTCTTTCTCATACATTTTAATGTTCTAAAAAGTTGTCATACATGTTAATCATGTGTCATTACTTCAATACTATACCAATTTTCATTTTCGTCTTAACCCTTCACTGCACCACGTGCCACATCTGGCACATACCTAAAAACACTGTAATTCTTATCATGTGCCATGAATTTGACCAATATGATCTCTATCCCTGATCAAGAACAGTCCAAAGAATGGAATAAAGCTTATTTTGTCCATGTCAGATGGCTGCATTTGACAAAAATTAGAATTTGTTCTTCGGAAGCAAGGAAAAATTCGATCAAGCTATTAGGATAAAATTTACTTTCATTATTTTTATTGAATACTTATAAATATTAATATAAAAAAGTTGCAGAGTGTTAAGCAGATAAAATTAATTAATTTAATCTCATTTAGTTGTAAAATATAGCAATACAGTATTTTAAAACACTAATTGTTTACATAGGGTACACACCATAAAATATCAAATTTTAGCTGAAAATTCGAAATTTAATTTTTTTTTACTATTTTTCCCATTATTAGACCGATATATAGATTTCAAATAATTTTTTTCATAAAAATAGAAAAAATCGTGCGGTGAAGCGTTAAATTTCAGCTTCATTTTACTAATCGGAATAAAATCGAGTTAATCTCAATCATAATAAATAAAATCAATTTTTTCGTTATTCTGTTACACATAATCTGCTTGAGAATCGCCGGATTAGATTGATGCGAATTGCCCGTCGCTGCATGAATAGCCGATCAACAACAGAACTATGAAAAATCGAGAAAAATCGCCATTACAGCGCCTCTTCCACCGGATTGATCCCAAACTCACGTGGGACCTGCTGGCCATAGCCGGAAACAAACACATAAAATTTGGTTAAATGCTATGCATAACTTTGCACACTTTTCGATGATGCAATATCGAAAATAGCACGAAAATCGCTATTTCAGTGCCTCATTTGGCGGAATATTTCCAAAATCAAGGAGGACCTGCTAGCGCTAGCCAAAAATATACACAAAATATTTGGTTCAATTCTATGCAGAACGTCATGCTCTTTTGATGGTACAAAGCGGACATACGAACGCATGGACAGACGGACAGACATACATTTTGTATAAACATGTTTTCGGGATCTCTGACCCCCCCCCCCCCCAAAAAAAAAAAAAAAAAAAAAAAAAAAAAAAAAACCTGTAAATCATTGGAAAACCGGAAGTCGAAAAAAAATCTCAATTACAATACTTTCTTTTTTATAAAGAAGAAAGTAAAAAAAGGGAGAAAAAATCTTTTTTTCGCAATTTTACATAAAATTTTAAATAAAATTCCTGTGCTAGAAAGTATGTTAAATACAATATTTAGGCTAATGTCAGACGAAAGTCTTTTAGCACGCTTTTTTACTTACGTATTATCCCTTCACAATTCTAGCGGCATTGTGTAGGGATAATACATAAGTAAAAAAGCGTGCAAAACGGACATCCGTCTGACATTAGACTAAAAATTAAATTTCCTATAAGATTTATCTTTAATCACTCTGCAAGAAAAGCAATGCAAAAATGACGCATAATGCAGGATAAATTACAAATATTACTTCATTTAACACGAGAATAATTCAAACTTTTGTTTTCGATTATTCCTTTTTAGCTCACAGGCTAACGAAAGGCTATCTAAATTAAGGGGGGTTAGTCACCCCCCTTAATTTAGAAAAACGGGTTTTTCATGCAGAGTTATTCGATTTGCTCCAAATTTGGTATACCGGTTTATTATGTTAAGGAGCTTCCCTGATTAGTTTTGGGGATTCATAGGTTAAGGATAAAGGAGGAAAGGGAGGCTAGTCCACCCCTCTAGATTTAGATAAATGGGTTTTTTATGCAGAATTATTCGATTTGCTCCAAATTTGGTATACCGGTTTGTTATTTTAAGGAGCTTCCCTGATTAGTTTTGGGTGTTCATTGGTTAAGAATAAAGGGGGGAAAGGGGAGCTAATGCCCACCTTAATTTAGCGAAATGGTTTTTTCATGCTGAATTATCTGATTTGCTTCACATTTGGTATACCAGTTTATTATGTTAAGGAGCTACCCTGATTAGATTTGGAGGTTCATTGGTTAAGTATAAAGGGGTGAAACCGGGCTAATCCCCCTTTATTTATTTTTTCAGGGGCATTATTCTTTGAAATAAGAGTATAATATACAATTAGTGTGAATAGTCTGTGAGCTCAATGCCATCAATTTAACTGGGCGTACACTTTACAAAAACAAACTATTCAGTATTCTGACTTGAAAATAAACATAAAAATAAATTATAATCTGTAGATTTGCACATTTTTTTTCTTTTTTACAGAATAACCTTAAAAAAAATTATTTTAATTAGTTTATTTTACAAGTTTTTCTATTCCAGACGCTTTTTTGCAAATAAAAAATGAAACACGTATATTTAAAAAAGAAAAAATGCATCATGGAGTTAGTAATTATAGATAGAATCGTGATTAATTAAATAAAATATTTTTTCATTATTCAGCCAAAATGTCTCAAAAACTGTTTTTTAAATTTAATGGACAATATCCGCCTGACGTCACACTTCCCCATCATGTGATTTACAGAAAATATTAGCAGATGTAACTGTAAAAATAACTACTTACTACACATGTTACTTGTTTATTAACACTTTCGATTCAACTTTTGTCGCCAAACAATGGGATTTAACGCCAAAATGTATAAGCGTGCGATGTTCGCAATAATGTTGTTTCAAGTATATGAGAGCAGTTATGGATGAAATTTTTATATTCAAGTGTAAATTATATAAACAGGGTTTATACATTTAACTTTAAAAACTGCGGCTATATAAAAATGAGGTAATTTTTTTTTAATTCCAATGGAAATGTTTGCTACACACAAGAAATCCTGGTTACGAAAGTTAAATTAAACTTGCGCCAGCCGATGCTGACTAAAATTAGCCAATTGGCTGCAAAACCGGATTATGGAACTTTTGCCTTTGGTATTAGCATAAACTTATGGGAAGAAATACTTTGTCTATAAACGAATTAATTGAACTGTTGTAACAGCTATACGCAGCACAATACTTTGACACACGGTGAAGTAATTTACTTTCAGACAGTTAAAAGAAATTTCACCATACTTTACTACGGAAACATGCCGGTTTGTTTTCCCCAATCATGTGACTTTTACAGCCTCGAACTCGGATCAGCGGATAATGTCCATTAAGGAAAGAAATATTTTTTGGACTTGATAGAAACAAAATATGATCTGTAGATTTTGACAACATTATTTTCTTATCAAAATGAATCATGGAGTTAGTAATTATAACAGAATCATGATTAATTAAATAAATAAAATGTATTTTCATTACTCTGCCAAAATATCTCAAACACTGTTTTTTAAATTTAATTAAGGAAGGAAATATTTTTTAGACTTGATAGAAATAAAATATGATCTGTAGTTTCTGACAACATTATTTTCTTATCGAATTATTTAACAAAAAACATTTTTTATTATTTTGTTGAATATATATTTTCCATTATACGGATTTATTTTTATAAACGATAATGAAACCTACTTATTTCTTGCAGTAAATAAAAATCATTGAGTCAGTAAAAATAAATAAAGTCATGAATGATTAAATACGTGAAATATTATCGTTGCATCAAAATTACTCATTTAAAAAAAATATTTAAATAAGGAAAGGAACCTATATAGCTGCATTTTGCGAAGGCGAAATATTTTAAATATTGAAAATAACTGCAGAATTTATACTTCAAAACGTAAAAGAACATGAAACTTTCTTATATTAAAAATATATGTTATTTGAGAGGAAAATATGCATTTTGATAGAATAGTTTATTAAGATTGGTTGGAAATGGCGCATATTTTGGTGGTCATTCCTTTTATTCATATAATAGTTTCACGATTTCTTTTATGAAATTTTTAAAATACAGTAGAGCGCCGATTATCCGAACAAGTCGGGACGGACCCTAGTTCGGACAAGCAAAAGTTCGGATAAATGAACAGACAATTTAAAGGATGTTCTTGACTATACTAAACCTTTCAGACTTTATCCAGACTTAGAACTGACAACCCCAGTTAGTACTGGCGTGTTTAGAACTTTTTTGTTGTCTTTTTTATTATTTTTTGTTCATTTTTTATCATTTAAATTTTTTTTTTACTCTTTTTATCATTTTCTGAACTGCAGAGATTATAATTTAAGCAAAAAAAATTAGATTGCTGGTTGCTTTAAAGAAAACATTCTTTTCAATGCTCTTGAATTCTTCTAACTATGTTAGTTGAATAGGGTCAGCGTTCTTCTGCCGTTCCAACCATTTCATGGCTTTTTCCAACCATTCAAAGACTTCGTTATGTGAAGGACTCGGGTCATTTTCAGCCAAATTCGTTTTCATTTTCTTTTATTTCACCCCCTTTCCCTAAGCTTTTTATTCTCTTGTTACTGCTCTCAACGATACACTAATCGGGGGTTATATTTCGCATGCTAAATCTGAAAGAAAAAAAGGAGAGAAATAGGGTGTTTGGATAACTGGAAGTTCGGTTTAAAAAAAATTTTTTGAGAGAAATCGGCTGTTCGGATAATTGAAAGTCCGGCTATACATATATATATATATATATATATATACAGTCAATCAGGGTAACTTTGAACCACGGGGTGTAACTTTGCACCACTTCCTATTTTTCAATATTTTTGACTCTAAAAGACTAAATAAAGTCCAGAACTGAGCTCTGTTGGCAAGGTTCTAAACTGGGATTTCTACTCTTTATTTTAGAAAATAAATTAGCAACATTATGCGCAATTAATTGCATCATCTAACTATTTTTGTGAAGTACTATTTTCAAGTTAATTTTGAATGCTGTTTTGAAGTTGTTGTAATCCAATTAAATTTTCATAGTAAGTAACAATATACTCATTTATCAGAAATATTATTATCTAAATGTTGTAAATGGGTTAATAATTTGTGGTTATTTGTTTATTAATAGTTAATAAAATGTAAAATAAGAAGGCACTAGCATTTTACCGCATTTTCAGGGTAACTTTGAGCCGGGTCAAAGTTACACTGATGCTTATAATTTACTGATTATAGCTGCTACTGTCGAAAATTTCTCATATTTGCACGTATATTTTATATAAATGCCGAAAGTGTGCATTAGATACATTAGATATGACATGTAAATATTTTTACAAATATGTGTAAAATACATAAAATTCATTTAGAGGCGTGATTAGGGGCGGAGCTACTCAAATTCTACATTTCATACGTGCGACGTTTTTTATTCTTGTTTGAATAATACTAGTATTTGTATGTATTACTGTAACTATGGATATATTATAGAGTTAAAACATTCAAAATTGTTTTTCAATCCTTTTTAGGGTTTCGTTCATCTGGCGAAATCCTATTCGTCTCGCTCCTCTGTCTGTCTGTCTGTCCGTCCGTCTGTCTGTCCGTCTGTCTGTCCGTCTGTCTGTCCGTCACAGAGCCCGTTCTCAGAAACTATACATGTTGAAGACTTGAAATTTTGCATACTTATAGCTGAACACCACACATCATACGACAAATCATAAAATTTTGAAAAAGTCGTACATTTAACCCTTTGGGCTCCCAAATGTGTATTTTAAACAATTCTTTCTAAGTGATCCCCTAATTAGGTTGAAGGCGTGAAATTTTGCGTACTTATAGCTGGACACCTCAGACCAAACGACAAATCATAAAATTTTGAAAAAGCCGTACATTTAACCCTTTGGACTCCCACATGTGTATTTTAACTAATCCTTTCTAAGTGAGCCCCTAATTAGGTTGGAGGCATGAAATTTTACATACTTATAGCTGAGCACCTCACATCAAACGACAAACTGTGAAATTTTGAAAAAGTCGTACATTTAACCCTTTGGGCTCCCACATGTGTATTTTAAACAATTCTTTCTAAGTGAGCCCCTAATTAGGCTGGAGGAGAGAAATTTTGCATACTTATAGCTGAACACCTCACATCAAACGACAAATGATAAAATTTTGAAAAAGTTGTACATTTAACCCTTTGGGCTCCCACATGTGTATTTTAAACAATTCTTTCTAAGTGAGCCCCTAATTAGGTTGGAGGCGTGAAATTTTGCATACTTATAGCTGAATACCTCACATCAAACGACAAATAATAAAAATTTCAAAAAGTCGTACATTTAACCCTTTGGGCTCCCGCATGCGTATTTTAAACAATTCTTTCTAAGTGAGCCCTTATCTAGGTTGGGGGCGAAAAATTTTACATACATATAGCTGAACCCCCTCACATCAAATGCCAAACCATAAAATTTTGAAAAAGTCGTACATTTAACCGTTTGGGCTCCCACATATGTATTTTAAACATTTTTTTCTAAGTGAGCCCCTAATTATGTTGGAGGCGTGAAATTTTGCATACTTATAGCTGAGCACCTCACATCAAACCATAAAATTTTGAAAAAGTCGTACATTTAACCTTTTGGGTTCCCACATGTGTATTTTAAACAATTCTTTCTAAGTGAGACCATATTTAGGTTGGAGGCGTGAAATTTTGCATACTTATAGCTGAACACCATCATGCGACAAATCATGAAATTTTGAAAAAGTCGTACATTTAACCCTTTAGGCTCCCACATGCGTATTTTAAGCAATTCTTTCTAACTGAGCTCCTTATTAAACTGGAGATTTGAAATTTTGCGTACTTATAGCAGAACACCTGAGGCCAGGCGTCAAATCATAAAATCTTGAAAAAGTCTTACGTTTAACCCTTTGAGCTACCACTTATGTATTTTAAGGAATTCTTTCTAAGAGAGCCCTTAATTAAGTTGGAGATATGAATTTTTGCATACGACCTCAGACTTCTTGACTGAATACATCAGACTACATGACAAATTATAAAATTTTCAAAAAGTCTTATATTATTTACTCCTCCGGGCTCTAACTTGTGTATTTTAAGCTTTTTCTAACCTCCGCCCTTTTCTCCCGGGGAGCACTTTTCCAACTTTTGCCGACACCCCTTTGACCATTCTTTCATATTATGCACCACAGCCTTACATATTTTAGTTCCACTTTTTACCACCAGGGGCGCCTACTTATGTCGGGTGCTATGGGCCCGATCCCCTCGACTAATATATCTAAGGATAGTATGTAAAATGGATTTTCGTTCGGACAGAGGTTTGTTTAGAATAGAGTGCGCCCCTGGTTGCGAAATGTGGAACTAACAGATTTTTCAAAAGGATAAAGTCTTTTGAAAGGAGTATTAAACAAAACCCTCTGTGCGATCTGTGATCACACCTACCCGCTTGTTTATGTTTTATATGAACAATAAACAGGTTTTTTTTATTTCTAAATGTTCATGGTTCTCTTCTTCCACTTTTCTTATGTCTGATATTTGTTGTAATATCATAAATTATACAAACCTTGTGATGTTGGGAAATGTAAATTCGCAGTCTTTACATATCTGAAAACATTTTTTGGTGTTTAAAGTTGTCCTGACTACAATACTTTTTTCATAATTAATTATTTTATATAAAAATTTATCATATGGTGCAAATTTACCCTAAATGGCTGGGTAACTTTGAACCAGGCTAAAAATCCATTTTTTATTGCTTTTATCCTTATTATTCCTTAATTTTTTATAGTCAAACAATAATTTAGGATCATTTCTTCTCTTTAATGCCCCTAGTTGTGACAATATTCTTCAAATAAGAGTGTGGCATATGAAAATAGAGAAAATGCGGAGCAAAGTTACCCTGATTAACTAACTGTATATATATATATATATATAAGCTCAAAAAAATCAAAAGTAAAACTAAAAATAAAATATAAAAATAAAAATAAAAATAAATTCTAAAAATAAAAATAAAATCCATGCGATAAGCGCTACAGCTGCATATAACCACACAGATTATATATAGCACATTATGTTTTAAATGCGTTTGTCAGACCCAGAATTCTGCACCATAAATAAACTAAGTATAACCATAAAACATCCAAGAAATTTAAACAGATATAACCTGAACAAGAAAAAACAACTAAATTCCAGTGAACCATAATCTGTCCATAAACGTTCCAGGAACGTTTATGGACAGATTATGGATCACTGGAATTTAGTTATTGTTTTTGTGGCTGTGTTGCTCGGATTTGGGTAAAATAATTTTATTGTTTCAGTATACATTACACATACGTTCTGAATCAGTTGTATCTTCGAGATGCACTGTTTATTGTGGCGTCGGGTCCGGTGGGGGAGTGTTCGCAGGGCCGGCGCCAGGGGTGAGGCAGCGAGGCGGCCGCCTCAGGGCGCACGCATAAAGGGCGGCATTTGCCTCACATATATTGAACATAAAATTCCTTACCATTATATGTATCAAAACTTTTTTTTTAAAGTGTGATTTTTTTTCCTCTCATTTTAGAATAAAAATACGGAGTACATTTCAGATAATTACAAAAGAATGATAATCGAAGAGTTCATAATCTTTATTATGGAAAATGGATTAAATCGACACGAACAAAACTAACGAAGAGAATTTCATGCTTTTTCTTTTCTTTTCAAAGATTGTCTTGTACTGAAATCAGCAGAATTCACAAAGGGTAGACTGCGCCAGACGCATGCAAACCACAAATTCTCATAATGTTGGTGTAGCGTCACGTGCTTTTAGTATTTCATTATTTTACTTGCATAGTCTTTCGATCGTGAAATTATTTTCATTAATTGCCTGTAGCGAGTCGGATACTAGGATTACACAGATATTGTACCAGTTAAAAGAAAAAAAATATTTCTTACTTCAGGTAAATATAATGCTAGTATTTTTATTTAGTTTTTAATTTAAGATAACGATTTTAGGTAATTTTGAAAAAAGTATTCTTTAAAACATATTTCATTTGCTTAAAAAATCAGCCTGCATAAATAATTAACTTCTCAATATCCTGGATCTTTATCCAAATAAAAGAATAATTATATAATATCTTAATAAACCGTCTTCCAAAAAATATGAGACCCTGATAAAACGCCCCTTCAGACTAATAATTTTCCTTTCTTTCTATAATTTCTAGTGGGAAAACGATAAAAGAAACAAAAACTTTTGATGAGACCAACCACTGATCGTAGTAATATCTTTCAATCTTTCGTAATCAGGTAATCTTTTTAAAACATAGCAAATTAGTGTTGTTTGTAGAAACAGTAGGATTTGGACGGGTTTGGTGAACTTAGCTCTTAGGGACAATGCCTCCTAGTATAAAATATGAGAGCAAATTGTTTCAAAATAATATAAATTTCCAAAATTTTTTGTTTATTCCTTTTTTTTTCTTTACGAGTTTATTTTTTTTTTCGTTTTCTTTTTAGCTTTTAATCAAGGAATTTTTTGCAAAATATTGAAGCATGATTTCAAGCATGATAATATTCTATATGAAAAAGGGTGAACTGAAAAAAAAAAGGAATGTCTGGTGAAATTGTGCTGGATTGCAAGATACGAAAATGTACTATAATCACGAACGAAAATATTAAAATCCCGCAAAGCACTTCTTTTTCTTTACAAAAATCCGAAAACTATTTATTTTTGAAATTTAACCCTGCTAAGGTGTTCGGGTCGTTTTTGACCCAAAAGTTGGCCCAGCGTTTAGAGTTGTTGAGTCTGCGGCTTTTTGCACACCACTATTATTTTAGAGAAATTGTTGTTCTCTTGAATCGCTCAAATGTTCCAATTAAAAAAAAGAACATTTTCTGAATTACAATAGTGGTAGGAAACTTGGAAGCTCTGCATATTTGAAATAATGTTCATTCAAAATGAACACCGCATTAGGATTAAAAAAGAATTTATATAAATAATTTTTTATTAGCTGTCCATCATTTTCGGAAACGTGTCCGAGTGGCTTCAACAATACATCATTAATCAGTTCTACCTTTACGGAAAATTGGTTTTCTGGATGTTACCCACTTAAGTAAGTATTTTCACGTACAATAAACATGTTTAACAGACAAACATGCAAAATCACCAGTAACATAACCATTATTTTGCGACAACTGCATCTACAAATTCAGTTATGAGTTACGCAACTGAAAGTGCTTACTTGAGAATGGATAACATCCGAAAAACCGATTTTTATTTATTAGTGATTAATTAAACTGTTCGTTGCAGTTTCCTACATAATTTTCGACTATTCCCGCTGAGAACAGAGAAGAATTTCCGTCGAGTGCAGTGAAAATATTATTTTGTAGATAATTTATTTGCCGTTCGCTCCCCCCCCCCCTCCCATTTTGATACTTTTATCAGATTTTCAATTTTTTTGCAATTTTTAATGTTTTCTAACGAGTTATATATATATTTATCATTTGCACTATCTTAGCTGTTTCTAATATCTTTAGAAAAAGACAAAAGCCTGGTTGAGAAAAGATCATATAGTGGGTGATCGGTTAACGAACTTAATCCGTTCCAAAACAATGTTCGTTAACCGAATCATTAACCGATCATAGATTCTGTATACATTTGTGTGGCCGTTGAATTAATTCGTTCTTAAAAACTAACAAATATATAAAAATTAATATAAATTCTCCCTAAATTTATTTAAATGTAATAACAATGATACATACATTAATAACAATTGAAAAAGTTTTCAAACTTCCTTTTTAAATAAGATTAATAATACGTCCATATTTAATATGTATAGATCGTATTTTGATGACTTTATACGTGTCGTTTGCATTAAAAAAATAAATGACATATATTTAATACATGTTTTACCACATTGCTAACTATTAAATAATATAGCGACGTATTAAATATTCAATAATATCGAGCGTAATTTCACTGCTGAAAATAAATTGAAAAATTAATTAAAAGTTATATAAATAGCATTTGTTTTGTAAAAACTTTTAGGATCACATTCGTTGACTGCAGCATTAAACCATATCACTCCATATCACTTTGACCTATCAAAAGTTCCATTTGTTCCCTAAAAATTATATTTATTGCAGGGCCTGATAAATGCCAAGTGGAGCTTAGAGCTTGTTTATAATTTAGGAACTCCATTTCAATTAAAATGAAAAATTTCCAATTAAAAATATTTCTTTAAAAAAGGACAAAATATATAATTTAATATTTTTAATCTGTTCATTCAAATTTGGGGGTCCTAATATGTAGGACCCGAACTCTCGATAACCCATAAACTAATTAGGCCATAAATATACAACTGTTAAAATATTTTCTAAGTTGATAATAGATACAATTAAATACAGCTCTGGAAAACTGAAACATGGCATTGCTTCTAATACTTGCTTTGTTTCATGAGGTGCAGGTGTTTGTAACGGAACAGAAAATTCTTCGCGAAAGTGTTCGTTATCTGAACATAAAAATCTCTCTCAAAAGTGTTCGTTAACCGATCACCCACTGCATATCTAAATAATCAAACTTACATTTCCTTAAAATCTAAAAATTTCTAACAAAGATGAAAAATCAATTTCACAAATATTGTGTTTTCGCCATGAAAAAAGAATGCGAAAAAAGAAGTATTACAGCTATCTGGAAATAAATCTCTTGTTTTGAATCAATTGGTCACAATTTTAATTTCCCGTCGATCACAACTTTCCTTTTAAAATGATTTTAGGTAAACTAGCTTTCAAACAAGTGGGTAAGTGTGATCACAGATCGCACAAAGGGTTTCGTTTAATATTCCTTTCAAAACACTTTATCCTTTTGCAAAATCTGTTAGTTCCCCATTTCGCAACCAGGGGGCGCACTCTATTCTACACAAACCTCTATCCGAACGAAACTCCGTTTTACAACCTATCCGTAGATATATTAGTCGAGGTAATCGAGCCCATAGCACCCGAGATAGGTAGGCGCCCCCTGGCGGTAAAAAATGGAACTACAATATGTAAGTCTATGGTGCAGAATATGAAAGAGTGATCACAGGGGTGTCAGCAAAAGTTTAAAAAGTGACCCCCAGGTGAAAGGGGGGGAGGATAAAAAATTGCTTAAAATACACAAGTTAGAGCACAGAGGGTTAAATATAAGATTTTTTCGAAATTTTATGATTTGTCGTTTGATCGCAAGTGCTTAGCTATAATTTTGCAAAATTTCAAGTCTTCAACTTAATTTGGGGCTGAGTTAGAAAAAAAAGCTTAAAATACACAAGTTAGTGTTAACACCCAGAGTTAACACCCAGACGGTTAAATAAAAGATTTTTTCGAAATTTTAGGATTTGCTTTTGATATGAGCTGTTCAGCTATAAGTATGCAAAATTTCAAGTCTCTAACATACATAGGTTCTGAAAACGGGCTCTGTGACGGACAGACAGACAGAGGGGTGAGACGAATAGGGTTTCGTCATATGAACGAAACCCTAAAAATGATGCTTATTGTAAATAAATAAATTAAAAAAAAATACTTTAATTTATAATCAATTTTTAGTGTTTTTTAAAAATGCAAAAATTATAAATTTTTTCCCTTTGCATATGCATTTATCATTTTCAAGTAATTATTTTATTTTAGCGATCCTCCTAGATAAGTATGAAATAAAACTATACTTTCTGTACTCGAATTTGTTGACTGATTCATGGACAATTTAATTTATTCAGATGATGATAATAATAAAAGTTACAATTTTAATTTTACGTACATAATACGTACATTACGTACAAAAATAAAACAAAAAGAGTACTTTTTCAGTAGGGGCAAAATAGAGAAATCTGCCTTGGCGAGAGAAGAAAATTTTTCATACATATTTTGTTTCATATATACTAGCAATTTTTTAAATCTTTATAGCTATAGGTGCAGTTTCACGGTCACCAGTCACCATGTGGAGACTAAATATTTTGCTTTGGTGACTAATTTTCGGCGTTTAAGTCGCCATCCTTTGGCGAATTTCGCGTTTTTTCCGGTAATCTTTAGACGTACATCTCGATTTCTTATCGCGATCCTCTGACGATAATCGCATTTTTTTCCGCGAACCTTTGAAGAAATTCAGGTTTTATAGCGATCGTTTTATAAATGTCTTTTTTCAATGCTTTGACGAAATTTGCGATTTTTTGATAAAATTCTTTTTTTTCTGCAATCTGTTGACGAAATCCGCGTTTTTTCTGCAATCTTTTGACGAAATTCGCGTTGTTTCTGCAATCCTTTGACAAAATTAGCGTTTTTTCTGCGATCCTTTGATAAAATAAGTGTGGTTTTCTTCATTACCCTTTGACAACTTTGACGTTTTTCTCCGAAGATTGACAAAATTCGCATTTTCCCCTCGATTCTTTGACGATATACGCGTTTTTCACGATTCTTTGACGAAATTCGTGTTTTTTTTGTTTAACTTTTTGACAAAATTCCTGTTTTTTGGAATTCTTTGACGAAATTCGCTTTTTTTCCTGGATCCTTTGACGAAATTTGCAAGGTTTTTTGCGATCCTTTGACGAGATTCACGCTCTGAATTTTTCTCATATAAACGCTATTGCTTTTATGGGTTCTTCCACAACTTGGGTTTAGGAGCCACTGGCTCCTTAAATATTTTGGGAATCTGCACCTATACTTTATACAATTTTTTTAATATAAAGAAGCGATTTATATATTTTTTATTAGAAACAAATGAAAATTTACACAAAAAAATTTATACTTTGCATATAAATTGTATATGTATATATATATGTATAGTATCTACCCTATATACTATATAATATATGTATAAAATGCTTACATACAGGGCCCGATTAGCAAGTTTCTGTGTCCAGGACATTTTTCGTGCTCTCTTAGATTGGTAGATTTACTGATACTAGTTCATTTTTATACATATTGCACACTTATTCAAAAAGTTTCAACTCTAAAAATTAAGTTTTCCAGAAAATTTAAAAAATGGTCCCAGGAATAAAAATAAAATATGTTTTCTGTTATTTATTGAAATGTGTTTTTAGCCATACATTGAGACATATTTTTATCATTTCATCATATTAATATCTCAAATACCACAATATTTTTTTTTTACAATTAACTGTAAAAAAAATGTACGTTATGTAATTTGTACATTTCTGTACATTTTTAAATTGTACGTTGAAAATTGTAAATTGTTGCGCTCACTAACCCCCATTCAGATTTCGCATTCTCTAAACATGGTAATGTGCCCCGTTTTTAAAATATCACCAAGTTACGGAATATTGAATGATATTATTACGAATGGTGTTTTGTAATCGGGTTGCCATGCATTTCCGTTTGAATAGGTCATTTTACGATTATCATACAGATAGTTTCGGTCCGGCCGAATTTTTGACAGCATTTTCGCCGAAAACAAATTTTCAATGAAACTCTGATTTTAGGCCGATAACGAAAACGAAACCGAATTTTCGGTCGATCTCTAGTTAGCATATTAATTTTCTATTCTTAAAAACATTTGAGTAATGAAGAAAAACAATTACGTCATAAGGGCGGCAAAATGATGCTCGCCTCAGGCGGCAAAATGTCCAGCGCCGGTCCTGAGTGTTCGCTATATGCTTTCAATTGTTTTTATGCATTTGATTTATGCTTTGCGACACTCTGGCCGAAACCCACTGCCACTACTGAATAATAGTTTGTTGTAAATTGTAATTAATCTGAAACATTGCTGTGCTTTCTAAAATGCCCACCGCTGAAGAGGCCACAGCCTTTTGTTGTTTTTTCTTGTTCAGGTTATATCTGTTTAAATTTCTTGGATATTTTATGGTTATACTTAGTTTATTTATGGTGCAGGATTCTGGGTCTGACAAACGCATTTAAAACATAATGTGCTATATATATATATATATATATATATATATATATATATATATATATTTTTTTTTTTTTTGAGAGAGAGAGAGAGAAATAGATTGTTCGGATAATTGAAAGTTCGGTTAATTGGAGTTCAGATAATCGGCACTCTACTGTACCCTTTTTTAGGAAAATTGTAGCATATTTTTAATTAATTAAAATTTGCGAAAATTCAATTATTTACATTCAATTATAAAAGTATTTTTAAGTTAAGAATTCAAATACACAATTTATTCTTATTATGTGAAATCATTTACGCAGACGATACTTACGCATTTTAAAAGAATCTTTCTTTTTTTTTTTGGTAGGTGGCAGCAAAATGATGGTAAACAAATAAAATTAATTGTTGTAGCTAATAAAATGTAAAAGCATCTTTAAAAGAGCTTTTACTTGAAAATTTTAAATTTTTTGTAAACTTTTGCTTCGAAAATATTATTATTTTTAGCAGTTTTGTATCATAAATAAAAAATTCCGAGGAAATGCTTAGTTATTTGGCTGAATTTACATTTCTAAAATTAACATGTGTCAAAACAAAAAATAACGTTTATGCTTAATAAAGATGCAAAAATAACATAAAAAAACTAGCCGCCATTGGAGAACAGTTTGGTCTCCCTTAAAATTTATGTTTGGGAAAGCATGCTAGTCATTGTATCATGTTACTTTTATTCATAATTTAATTTACTTGGACTCCTTTAAATATAATTAATAAAATCCCTTAACCTAATATTAGTTTTTGTTGCTTTAAAATATCTCAATTTGTTGATTTTCTGTAAGCAAATAAACCCTATTGGTTTACAATTGAAGCCTATGGGAATTTGGCGAAATATTAGAGATGTCGACAAGTTGGCGTCACTTTTGGCAACTAATTTTGGTCGTCAAATTTGGCGATATATCACCAAGTTGGCGACAAACTTGGCGCCATTTGGTAACAGAACAGGGTCCCCCCCTATGGTATTCCCTTATAGGTATGGGGATGCATTAAATGCTGTTCAATAACCAATGAGGTGCGTTTCATTCGAGCGTTGCCATTAAAAAATTAACAACTAATCGCGATTTCGGTGCTACGTAATATATAGATAGATATTGTTACTTTCAAATATTTATCTTATTAAATAATGCTTCGCGAATCCAAACAAAGCATGGCTTTTGCTTGTTATTCTTAATTCTGATTTTTATCTTATCGTATTAAAAAAAACACCAGTATTTTATTTATTTGATTAATTATTTTACTTCTACAATTTAAATTTCATAACATCCTATGTAGAACTGAAGCTTTGCTGTTTAAATATTTTATTTATTTCCAACAAAATAGGAAATGGGGAAATAATATTTGTGATACCATGGGGACGTTAAAAAAATCGTATCAAATATAGGGTGCAATGGAGTAAAATCCTGATGCGATAATGTACTTTTCTACACTGGGAAATGATTGTAGTATTTGTGCCTCGTACCCAAGGGTAATAAACAATATCGCGATACATCTTACAAACGGAAAAATATCCTTACTTTCAAATTGGTTTCAAGTTGTAATACATAAAATTTACTAACCTGAAAGTGAAAGTTTTTTTTTTCAAAGAAAAAAGTTTGATATTAATTTACAAAATGTATCCGGAACGTGTGAATAATATTTTAGGGTTATTTGATACCATATTACACAATAATGTAGCAACAAAATATTTGAAATAATGATGCTCAACTTAAAAAATTCACAAACAATTAATAAAAATAAAATGAATAAAAAATAAACAAGTCGGAAATGGTACGTCAAATGGTTCGTACTATAACTAGCTTTATAAATATTCAGATCTTGGTGCAATAGCTGTTGCACTCATATGCAAAAATGCATGAATACAAAATTTATTACGATTGTTTAGATTAAATTCAGTAATACGGAAATAACAGCACTCCATCTTAAATAGGACGTAACCACCGTGGCGACCTAGAATCATTACCTGTCATGGGATAATATTGAATTAATTACCGTTAAATAAGGTAAAAGAACATACTTAAGTAAACATGGATGTTAGTGATGACCGCACTGGTAAGTACAGTGCGTCTCATAAATATAAAGAGACTGATATTTTCGAAATAATATTTTAATAAATCTGTATTGAGAAATATGTTTATGCATATAACAAAAAGCATGTACCAAAAAAAAAAACATTTTACGGTAAATTAAATTAGAATTAAATAATTTCAACTCGAAAATTGATAAACGGAAACAAATTTGCTCTCTCATAAGTATAAAGATATTTTACATACTTTTGAATTATCGTCCAATTATAGATGCATTTTTATTAATGACAGCAAATATTCTAGTTGGCATGCTGTTTATTAAGTTATGTAAGTATTCTGACTTTATATCAAACCAACTTTGTTCGATTTCTTTTTTCAACTGAAGGACGTTTGAAAATTGCCTTCAGATGCGTATACACTGCAAACGAGAATGCCCCAAAGAAGGTCAACTGGATTTAAATCTACGTGCTTTAAATTTACGTGGATTTAAATTTTAGGTCTACGTGTGGACCACACCATGACATGAACATTGTTATTAGCAAACCATTTTTTGTGAGTCTTGATGTGTGAATCTGTGCATTATCCTATTGGTAATAATTGCGACCACCAAGAGTTTCAGCAGTTGACAACAAATGACTATCGAGCACATCTATATACTCTTTAGATGTCTGTTTACCTTCCAGAAAAGCAATATCTGTAGTTCCATTAAAAGAGAAAGCACCCCCAAACCATCACAGAACCTCTTCCTTTCTGCCTATTGAAGAGCGTTCCAGGTTCACGTCTTAAATCGTGCAAGTAGAAATTCCAACCATCTGAGCCATCCAACTTAAATCTCTTTTCATCAGAAAAAATGACTTGCATTCATTCGCCCTTCCAGTGCATATGACCTTTAGTCCAAAGTTACCTCCGTTTTCTGTGTTCGTTTTCAGTAAAGGAAATCTGCACATATGCTGGTACGCATTATTTTTGCTTTATTTTATACGATGGTGTACTGTGTCCTTTGAGACCATACAATCAACTCGTTCAGAAACTCGTCGGAGTGACATTTTTTGCGACGAAACAAGTCGCATGCTCTTGCAATCGATTCTTTTACTAGCCTTTCTCTGTCTGCCACATCGTTTTCTCGAATTTAAATTTGAAGATTTTGATAAAACTTTATAAGCTGCAGCTCTGCTCCACCCAGTTTTTTTATATTTTTGAGAAACTGTTTAGCCATTAGCTTTAAATCCACGTATTTTGCAAATGTCATCTTTAGAAATTTCAGTGTTCCTCGGCATCTATACAATTGAAACAATTCAAAACAATTTTGCTCGTTCGGGTAATTTAAAGCGTATTTCTGCGCGAGCGCATTATTTTTGTATGCGCGCGTGCGAAAAAAATTTACATATGAAGCAGTTTCAAATTTGTCTTTTATGAGACAGCGTAATTTTATATATGTTTTTATTATTCGAGTAGAAATTATTTTATCTAAATTGAAATCCCGATAACAGATTTATTTCATTGTTTTTAATATGAGGTATAAAATTTAATTTCTTACACTGAATTAATAAAATGTAATTTCAAAAACATCTGCGCCTTTATACTTATGAGACTTACTGTAAGTAAACAGTAAGAAAACATATAACCTATTTAAAAATCCAATTTTATCAATTACCTTCCGTAGTCCAAAAGTTAGTCTAACTATTTTGTGCAACCCTGTATATGGTCTGCCTGTATATATATCCTGTATATGATATGTATATGATTTGTACACACAGTGTGTGTAAAAACTATAAGGACAGCAAAAATTTTGATAAATTGAAAATGCGACAAGTGAAATGGTAATTTAATGTTGATCATAAAGTGAAAGTACTAATATAAAAGTCAACAGAATGTATCTGTGCCCTTTTTATTGCGAAAAAATCATAATTATGCAAGAAAACGCTATTTTTGACTGTGTAAAAACTTTAAGGACACCTGTATTTTTCTTATAGAAATGGTATATATAATTATTATTAAGGATCGACCGAAACAGGTTTTTAATGCCGAAACCGAAACCGAATTTTGGAGATCTTTCTATTTTCGGCCGAAAACGAAAACGAATATGTCCAAAAAGTTTTTAATGTAATTAAATTGTATGTATTATAGTAATTAATAAATACATAACTATATTATTAATTAATTACACGTACTTATTAAATATGCATAATAATTAATTAATTATGCGTATTTATGAAATATACATAATTATTAATTAATTATACGTGAGGCCCAAGTCTCTGTGCCCTAGATTCAAAACATTTTTTTTTCATATAAAATAAAACGTAATTAATTCATCAACTTCACAGAAAGATTTTCTAATTATACGAATTTCATTTAATAAAAATATAGTTTAGTTTTATGTATACACACCTTGATTTATCTTTTATAATGATTTCTGTAAATGATAATCTGTTATACTTGAACTTTCTCAAAGAGTATTCGAAACTCTTCTGCGGTTTCAAACTGAAAATTTTCTATTACTGTTATATCTGCAGCTTCTAATGATCACGTTAGAAAGTTTAGTTATATATACATTGCTTGCTTTATAATTTGCATTCAAGTCTTGAGTCAGTCATGACTGCTAATTACAAACAACGAAGTTCGTAGCAATAAATAGTCTCATTTGACACGGCCGACAAAGCTCAAATCGATGAGAAATGTTAAAAATTTCCGACGGAAGAAACGAGATTTTCGGAATACTGATATTTTCGGTTGAGTTTAGGTCCAAAATCTGAGTTTCGTTTTCGGCGAATCTCAGATTTTGGATCTAAGGCACAGAGAGACAATTTGGGCCATACGTATAATTAATTAATAATTATGTATATTTCCATAAATACGCATAATTCATTAATGAATATGCATATTTAATAAATACGTATAATTAATTAATAATATATTTATGTATTTATTAATTACTATAATACATACAATTTAATTACTTTAAAAAAGTTTTTGGACATATTTGTTTTCGTTTTCGGCCGAAAATAGGAAAATCACCAAAATTCGGTTTCGGCATTAAAAACCTGTTTCGGTCGATCCTTAATAATAATTATATATACCATTTCTATAAAAAAAATACAGGTGTCCTTAAAGTTTTTACACGGTCAAAAATAGCGTTTTTTTTGCATAATTATGATTTTTTCGCAAAAAAAAGGACACAGATACATTCTGTTGACTTTTATATTAGTATTTCTACTTTATGATCAACATTAAATTACCATTTCACTTGTCGCATTTTCAATTTATCAAAATTTTTACAATTTTTTGCTGTCCTTATAGTATTTACACACACTGTATACTACATAACATGCTAAAATTTAGTTCAGTTTGAACCTTCACTTTTAGGAATTTTCGCTAATAGATGGAAATGCAATTGAATGCTTTTGTGCAGTCATGTACGTTATTTAAAGACTTTGGTGCACAGAATATATCTATTAAACTGATATTTAATTCGGATAAAAGCGCATAAAATGTATTTTCAACAATTACTAATTATAAACGACAATATACATGGTGGTTAAAATTAAACTGACGTTATTCAAAGGCTCATAGCTCTGGTTCTACTGAACGGATCCAAATGTAACTTCAAATATATGTTATGAAGATCACACTGTTAAAAATGTGTAGCTTTTGCTGCATAATCACTCCACCGCTTTTATAGAATACGGTTACTTGACTATATTATGGAGCATTATCTTTGGTCAGAGTAGAGCTATTCTATAAACGCGGCGGAGTGACTATGAAGCAAAAGCTGCAGATTTTTAACAGTGCATGCGGCCCATGTTTTCGGGAAAAGTTTGAAATTTCCCCACCAGATGGCGCTGTACAGCTAAAACCATGTGCAAATGAGTAGCTAATGTAATTTTGCTATAAAATCGATACGTATGGTTAAAAATAATCATTCGTACGCAGTGAACATGCCGCTAAACAAGAAAAAAAAGCGCATTGATTGTAAACCTTTTTTATCAGAATGAGAGCAATACTTCGGCAGCACTCCGTGCTTATTTGCGGTCGAAAAACTGAAGGAGAGGACCCATTTCCTAAATCCAGTTAAACGCATAATTCGTAAGCTTGAAGAAACCGGTTTTCTGGATGTTGCACCAGGAAGAGAACTACCTACAGCTATGCAGGCGATTGTGGAGGAAGTTGAAACTGCAACAGCTGAAGCCTTTGCAAGTTCTTCAAATGATACTGTAAGCGGCCACTCAATAGCAGGAGCACTGGACAATCTGAGGGCAACCGTGCGTGTGATTTTAAGCAAAATTCTCAAGCTACCCTTACAAGATGCATTTCGTGCAAGGGTTGAAACTACAAGATCACTCTGCACGTTTTGATTTTGCTTTGCGTTTTCTGGAGAGAATGCAAGTGAAAGAATACTGGCCATCGCATATCATATAGACATATGAGACTCATTTTCACTTAGATGATGCTATGAACACACAGAACTGCCACATATGGGGTTCCATCTATCCTCAAGCCGTGCAACAACAGCCGCTACATACCCATACGTCACGGCATACTATGGATTCACGGCGAATTTCATTTTGGGTCCATATTTCTTCGAGGAAGTCACAATGAACGAGTTTGTTATGTATACAATCACAAGTGATGGATACAGCAGACTCCTGGTGAATCATGTTGTTGGGGCGTTAAGGCAAAGAAGCTGTTTAGACACGACAATGTTCATGCTAGATGCAGTAAATGCTGATATGACGAGGCGTGTAAAGAATGGGATTCAAGGTAACTTCTCTGATGAACGTTTCATCTCGCGTGCTTTCCCGATTGCCTGGCCGGCAAGGTGACCAGATCTGAACCTTTGTGACTTCTGGCTGTGGAGTTTTCTAAAAAATCGTTTTTATCAAAGACGTGTAACTAATGAAGCGGACTTGAAAGGTAGCATCGTACGACATGCCTCCCTCATTTCTACAGATATGTTGCGTGCGACCGTTGATAACGCAGAGGTACGCATTCAGCTTATTGCTGACCGACAAGGTATACACATAAAGCACACAGGTGTAAAAAAAATAAAATATTTCGTTATTTTTTTCATCTTTGAACTGTTATCTCTATTTTTACGTCGTTAAAGCGCCACCTGATGGCAAAATTTTAAACTTTTTTACGAAAACCGCGTCATCTACATAACATATATTTGAAGTTTCATTCAAATCCCTTCTCTAGAACAGGAGCTGTGAGCCTCTGATTACCGTCAGTTTAATTTTAACTGCCCTGTATCTTGTTCTTTGCACAACACTGCAGATAAATTTATTTACATTCCACAAACCTTCTATCTAGCTATTTTATATTCTATTCTATGTAATTATTCTATGTTCTAAATATAGTTCAGCAGAAAAATGCATTACACGATAAAAACTGTACTTAAACAATTCACTCCCATGGTCAGAAACACCTAAGAATTCCTTTGCGTAGCCCTGTATATCATTAATAGAATTTATACGCAGCATGTACAGTGAAAAAATTTAGTTAAACTTAAAAACGCAAACCATAATTGAAAACGCATTTCCAGCAATTATTGCTTATAGAAGGTATTGTAACCGAATTCTTTTGTGTGTCCCTGCAAATGAACGATAATTGCAATACACACTATACTTTTCAGTGACTTTTAGTGTAACTCAATAACGCATATAACTTTCATTATGTTCGAAATACTATAACCCTTAAATAAAATATACTGGAAACGATTTTTTGCCATTGACTATTATGTAACATAATTCTTTTGTGTGTCCCTGTAAATGTTTTACATCCAATATTCTACAGAGAATATGTTTTAGTGCACTTAATGCATATGAATTTCATTATTTTTTAACTAGTCTAACATCATAAAATGTACTTGAAACGATATTCCCCACTAGCCGTAATGTAACGAAATAAGGTTACGTGGGGCAGCTGGGCCAAGATTTTACAGTGTGACTCAGGAGATTCTGGCAATTCAGCTTCAAAAGGATAATATTCATTTGAATTAAAGTCTGAACTTTTGTAAATATGTGTTCAGTTAGATTCCCTCTATCAGACAGAAATGTTCAAAATTTCATTTTAATATCTAAAGATAAATAAAAATATATATTTCATCTTTCTTTCCTCATGGGTCCAGTTGCCCCATAAAAATGGAGCAAATGGACCTGGAGGGTCTATGTTCCACACGCGTTTGTTTGTTTTTTTAATATTGGGTATCAGGTCCTGATGAAAAAGTGTAAACAACTAAAAAATTTTTAAACCAGGTAGATCATGAAATTATTCATCAGCTAATGAGCGTTGCAAGGGAAACCTTCACTGTCAATGTGTTAAAAAAAAAGCACTAAAAGTGAAAATATTAGATTTATTTATGCAAGAAACATAAAAATTAAGTAAGTACTTATGTACTTTAGTATAGGTAATTAGTAAAAAATTTACATGGGTATTTTAAGGAAAAAAATAACAAGATAAATCTATGAACAAACGGCTACATTAGTACTTAAGTATCTCATTCTCTTTTTTATTTAGCACAATTGAAGTTCGATGTGTCTAATGCACCTGCGGAGAATGTAACCATATTTTTACGTTGAACAGAACTATCTTTTATTCGTTTCGATAATTTTCTAATAATCTCACTTTGCCTTATGTACGCCTCTTCATCTGTATCGTAAAATTTCGAGATATAGCTATCACACTTAAGAAATTTGGTTTGATACCCCCAACATGCTTTTTTTAAATTTTATTATTGAATTTTAATAAGGTATTAATTATATAATTTTCTTTATTGCAAGCAAAAAAAACAATGGAGAAATTAATTCCTCTATTAGAGAGAAAGAAACGTAGTAAGAGAAACTCAAAAAGATATTTATAACTGTTGGTGTAACTGGATCCCATATGGTCCAGTTATCCCTGATACATGTCCCAGTTACTCCATTCTTGAAACATTTATGGAGTAACTGGAACACCCGCATTACATTTGAAACATGAAGTAATTATATGTAGATACCTAATAATATTAATGCATTTCTGTGTTTAATCTTTAAAAAAAGATTGTTTAATAAAAGTACTTACCGTAAAATAAAAAACCGAGGAAGTTCAACAAAATGGACGTTGTTTTTAAAAACATAAACCTAAATTTTCGGCAACCTATCACACCAAAGGCAGAGTTATGATTGAGTTGACACGCGTTGTTTTCAGAAGTAGAGATGGGGGTGCAATGCTGACAAAAGCTAAAACTTAAAAAACAGCAACGGTTTTTTTTTATAAAATAGCCTATGCCCCAGTTACCTCGTGGGTCCAGCTACCCCAGCTTGCCTTAAGGGTCCTGTCCCTGCCGGCGAAGACACTCACGAGCTAATGCTAATCCTATGGGGAGGGATTTTTCTAATATCTCGTTTGCATTTCGACATTTTTAAATTTTTTTTTGCATTGGATAGCCGAGGTCCATCTCTACAGCGCACCTTGGTTACTTTTTCGATTTTGGTTGCAGATATTTTTTAGAATGACACTTTCATTTTCAGAACCGCTTTTGAAAATGAAAGTAACTTTATTAAAAATATCTGCGACCAAAATCGAAAAAGTAACCAAGGTGCGCTGTAGGGACGGACCTCGGCTATCCAATGGAAAAAAAAAATATTTAAAAATGTCAAAATTCAAACGAGATATTAGAAAAATCCCTCCCCATAGGATTAGCATTAGCTCGTGAGTGTCTTCGCCGGCAGGGACAGGACCCTTAACTCTTTTGTGTGTCCCTGTTAATGCCTTTCACACCATATTCTACAGAGAGTATGTTTTAGAGCACTTAATGCATATGAAGTTCATTATTTCTGAAATAGTCTAACATCATCCAAATGTACTTGGAACGATATTTCCCACTAACCGTAATGTAACGAAATACCTTTAATTGTCAATGTAAACGAATTGTAAATGCTACACACTTCAATTTCAATAGCGGCCGTGCTATAGTAAGAGTCAAAAACAAATTATGAGGCAATCCGAGTACAGTTACGAGAGTTAGAGCACGGACAGACAATCCGAAGTCATAAACACTTTTTAACTGTTTTGGAAAGTTTTAACCCTTAAATGCACAATTTTTTATTTTGTTTCGAAAAAATTATATATAATGCACTAAAAGGTTTATTACACAGGAAAAATAATGAAAAAAATCAGAGGTACATTTTTCATATAATACGTCAATCTTTTCTTCTGTTGCACATCTGCAATATAAGTAAAAACTAATGTCGTGTGGCTATTTTACGCTAAAATATTGCAAATTAGCAAATATTTTAACAAATATGTCTCTAAATACCTTATTTTATATAATTATTTATTTTATAAAACTTAACCTTTAACCCTTTAATTCCCATGATAGAATACGTTCTAGAATTTACGTATTTCTGAGAATCTGAAGTTTCAATAGGAAAATATGGAATGTATGTTATTAATTAAAACAAATATTGCTATTTTAATTTTCTGGTGTGAATTAGGTATATACAAATAAAAAAAATCTGTTAAATTCAAAACTGTTAAAATCAATCTGTTGTTTGCATATGTGCAAAGCTGCGCACTAAAGGGTTAAAAACTAGTACATTGAACTCGTATACTTTCGGATGGCCAACTACCAAGAAAAAATAAACATGATATCTTAGATAAGTATGTTTTCATCTATCATATGACACGTCACCAAGCAGCATTCGTTGAGACTTTTTCTGAAAATTCGTTTTTTCTATTCTGACTTCCAATGATGTAGCGTAGGGAATAGACAGGGCCAATTGCCCTGAGTGCAAAATTTTTAGGGGCGTCAAAAAACTTTGCTCAAGAGACTTGAGATAAGTCATTGTTGGGATACATTCTACTATAACATATCACCAAGCAATGCTCATTGGGTCTTTTTCTTCAAATCGTTTTCTATTCTGACTTCCAATGATGTAGCGTAGGGAATAGACAGGGGCAATTGCCCTGAGTGCAAAATTTTTAGGGGCGTCAAAAAACTTTGCTCAAGAGACTTGAGATAGGTCATTGTTAGGATACATTCTACTATAACATATCACCAAGCAACGTTCATTGGGTCTTTTTCTTCAAATCGTTTTCTATTCTGACTTAAAATGGCATAGCATAAGCAGGGGAAATGGGTGATTGCCCTGAGTGCAAAATTTTTAGGTACAAAAAAAATTTAAATGCATAAATTCAATAGTTACGCGATTTCGAAAGAAAAAATATATTTCTTACAGCTGATACTGATGTGCCGTTTTCTCAAAAGCTATTGAAGCGATTTCAGTATTTTTTCTAATAGTTTTGGCAATAGCTAAGCTGTAAAGTGTTAAAATATTATACCGATATACTATATATGATAAAATATACTATTGATAGGCTATAAATTGATTGCGAAAAAATAAAAATAATAAATGCAATAGTAATGTTAATTTTTAAGAAAACCTAGACTTCTTTTGTTTGTGAAATTGCGCACTGTTGTATTTTTCAACTTTATTTTATGCCGAACCAGTATTTTCTAGTTTAGATACTACCAAACCTATTCTTTAACCCTTACAAGGACGATGGTATATTTATGAAACCACTTAATTTTAATTCCCAAATGTCACAATGACACCAGAATTTTGTTACAAAAAATTTCCGTCTATTATGTATCTAACAAATAGACTTTTCTTATTGTTAGATAAATTTTTCCGCGAATTCCGGTGTCATTCATTCATTTCAACAATTTAGTGAAAGAAATGCTTTGCCCTGAAAGGGTTAAAAGGAATTGAAATCGCTTCAGTAGTTCCCGAGATAAAGGTACATCATAATCAGTTGTTTTATATGTGATTTCACTACTCTCGCTCTACTATGAATTCCAACTTCAGAAATCATCTCTTAATTTTAAATCTTGATTATGAAAAAAGTTTTAGTTAAAACGATACCCCAATTATTTAGGGGGACCTGTGACAAACATACTCATGTGCATGCATAGTAAATTTATTGTGAAAAATATTTTAATTTTGTGCATATTATTTATAAAACGAATTAACGTGTATAAGATACACATATAGGCGGAGATGTAGATATTCAGAAAATGCATTTCAACATCATTGGCCAGAAATTGTGTTCACGACCCCCCGCCCACCCACACACAGAGAGAGAGAGAGTAATATTTTGAGTTCGCCATAAATTGAATAAACAAATACGCTGTGTGTATTTTCTGGAAAGCTATTTTTCAAACTGGTTCTTTTATTACCAAAAAAAAACCTAATCACGGAAAAATAAAGAAATAAATGTTTAGCATAGCTTTAATATAACGCAGTTTGCTAGTTTGGCCTTTCTATTAAATCAAACATTTCCAAATGATATGCAGGAAATTCTGTTAGAGTATTTTTTTTACTTTAAGCAATCGTGCAGTGTCTGTCACTAATCAATGATATTATAGAAAAATCTGGTATGAATGAGAAATTTCGGAATTTAAAAAAAGGGTCAAACTGGCAAGCATGATATGAGTCTTCTTTTTAACGTTCTTTCCGAGTTCTATTATAATTAGAAGGCGACCGAAAATTCGTTTTCGTTTTCGGACGAAAATTCGTTTTTCGAGAAAATGCTGCTGAAAATTCGACTGGACCGAAACTACCTGTATTCCAAAAATCTCGTTTCTTCCTTCGAGAATTTTCAACCTTACACACTGATTTGAGCTGTATCGGCTCAAATGAGACACACATGCTATGAAATTCACTGTTTATAATTATCAATCATGACTGACTCAAGACGTGAATGCAAATTATAAAGCAAGAAATGCATATGTCTGACTAAACATTGAAGACGCTTTTCACGTGCTCATTAAAAACTGCAGACTTAACAATAATAGAAAATATTTAGTTTGAAACTGTAGAAGTGTTTCGGGAACATTGAGAACTTCGGGGGCGTCTGGAACTTTTAGAAAGTTTCAATATAACGTGATCATTTATAAAAATCATTATAAAAGTTAAATTGAGGTATGCATACCTAAAAAATTTTGTAATTAGATGAAATTCGTATAATTAGAAAATAATTTTGTGTCGTTGATGAATTAGCTACATTTTATTTTAAGAAATAAAAAGTTTTAGTCAGAGGCACAGAGAGCCAACTTGGGCCACACGTATAATTAATTAATATTTATGTATATTTAAGTACGTATTAATTACTTTAAGAATTTTTTGGGGCATTTTTGTTTTCGTTTTCGGCCGAAAATAGGAAGATTAGGGAAATTCGGTTTCGGTTCCGTCCTTAAAAACCTGTTTTGGTAGATCCGTAATTATCAGTCCTGGCTAACTTAAGACGTGAGTGTAAATTATAAAGCAAGAAATGACTAACCTCTGAAGATGTTTTTCACGTGCTTATTAAAAAGTACAGACTCAACAGT